>JAHZTW010000003.1:37115408-37382795 GCA_020283515.1 Alliaria petiolata
AAATAGGCCCGTGTCACCGCAGCAAGACTTATGGATGTACAAACGATTGATGCTTTACGTGTAGAGGTAACATATGGAACATATTTGCATGTTGTAAATCTGGATGCAAAAAGATGCACATGTCGTCGTTTCGACCTCGAAAAAATACCATGCGTCCATGCAATCGCAGCTGCAGAGCATATGGGTGTATCTCGTATATCCCTGTGCAGTCCTTACTATAAGAGCGGTTATTTGGTTAACGCATACGCCGATTCAATCATGCCTTCAGATACAGCGCTACCTGTTCCTGAAATTGTAACTATCCAACCGTGCTTGCCTCCGATTGTTGTAAACCAGCCAGGAAGGCCCAAAAAAATTAGGATTAAATCATCTGTGGAAGTTGCCTTTGGAAATAAACGCCCTAGGAAGCAACACGCATGTTCTCGATGTAAACAATTTGGGCATAATGCCAAAACTTGTCAGACGTAGTATTGTTGGCATGTATTTTCTTTTCCCTATTTGGTAATAGCGAACATGACTGTTGGTTTATGTGTGTTTTATGTTTATGTAAAGTATGATAACTCAGCCGTTAAATATGATAACTCAGCCGTCAAGTATCATAACTCAGCCGTGGAGTATGATAACTCAGCCGTGAAGTATCATAACTCAGCCATGAAATACCATAACTCAGCCGTCAAGTACCATAACTCAGCCGTGAAGTACCATAACTCAGCCGTCAAGTACCATAACTCAGTCGTGGAGTATTATAACTCATCCTTGAAGTATCATAACTCAGCCGTGAAATGTCAATTTGGCGCGAAACCATGAGTTAACCTACCCAACCTTTCGGCTTCCATGAATTATTATAACTCAGCCGTGAAATGTAGATTTGCCTCCAAACCCTAAGTTAGTCTAGGCAACCTTTCGTCTTCCTATCTCTTTATCCTCTTTATATCAGATTCTCCTAAATTTTATATTCCATCTCAATCTTTCGACATGGACGTTGTTCCTCCCATCACAGGACAGTTTCTCAGAGATGTTGAAGCGATCCTTAACGCTGCTGATCGGGAGAATCTTTCCGTTCTATACCCTGGTGCAGGTGTCTCGATTGACAAAACCACTGTTACATGGTTCAAGTTCAATCACTTTCTCTATGTTGCGATCGGAGAGATCCTTCAACATAACTGGCACCATGAGTGGCCGACGTACCGCTTGATTCCCGACCATTATAAGACACGATGGTTTTTCCTCCTCGCGGTAAGCACCAATCTTTGATTTAAAGCAGAATAAAACAAAAACCCTAATATGGTTTTGTACTCTAAAACTTATTTTCTTTTCTTAATTTGTAGCGTAAATACACGTGGGATCCAAAACATACTTCAACGGTTTGGAGGCAGTTTAATTTGTGTGGTAGAACGTTATTCCGAGACCAGATGCGTGCGTTGAAGAGGATATGGGCGCGTGGTGGCGATAAGCCCGAGTGGATTAATATGATAGTGTGGAATAATTTGGTCGATATGTTTGAGGAATTTGGCCCAGATGATGTCGGTTTCAGTACTTGAATTCCATTGTTAAACTTGTTTTTAGTGTCGTCTTCTCTATGAACTTCTATGTAATGGTGTTTAATCTATCTATTATCGTCTTTTGTTGACTATAAATCAGCCGTAACTTTACTAAAACTCAGCCATGTCGTTAGAATAACACAGAATCTGAAAAAACAGAATCTGCAAAAAAAAAAAAAAACCAGAAGATCTGAATAACATTTGGGGAAAGACAAGAAAAGAAGAAAGCACAAAAGAGGAGATTCTTGTCCGTTGGATTTAGTTTTATCAATGGTTGATAATAAAATAAAGCATGATCCTTGTTNATCTGAATAACATTTGGGGAGAGACAAGAAAAGAAGAAAGCACAAAAGAGGAGATTCTTGTCCGTTGGATTTAGTTTTATCAATGGTTGATAATAAAATAAAGCATGATCCTTGTTTATAAGAATTAACCAATGAGAAGGAAGTTCTTTATTATTAAACTTTGAAAATTTTCAATTTAGTTACATGTGTTCAAACAAAAAGTTACATGTGTTATTGGTTCAAACAAACAAGTTACATGTGTTGTAATTTTTATATCATTTGATGTTTATTGAAAACTTATAGTTAAGAATTAAAGGTTTGGGGTTTAGAATTTGTATTTGGGGATTTATATTTTTGCCGATATATGCCATATTCGTGGTTTGGTTGAGTTATTATATAACGACATGGCTGACTTAACGCAGATTCATTCGTGGTTTGGCTGAGTTATGATAAGTATATTTCCGTTAATTTTTATAACTCAGCCGTGAAATATGATAACTCAGCCGTCAAGTACCATAACTCAGCCATGAAGTATCATAACTCAGCCGTGAAGTATCATAACTCAGCCATGAAGTATCATAACTCAGCCGTCAAGTATCATAACTCAGCCATGAAGTATCATTACTCAGCCATTAAGTATGATAACTCAGCCATGAAGTATCATAACTCAGCCCTAAAGTATCATAACTCAGCCATGAAGTATCATAACTCAGCTGTTAAGTATGATAACTCAGCCGTATGTTTGTAAACTCCTTAAATCAGCCATAAACGATTATGTTCAAAATCCTTAAATAAGACACAAACAACATTTTAAAATCCTTAAATCGACTACAAACAACATTTTAAAATCCTTAAAATCCTTAAATCAGCCACAAACATTATAAAACTGAATATAGAAATCATTGAAACTGTGCAAGCAAATCAGGTGTCTCATCGTAGATTTCTGCTGCCATCTTAACCCGTAGAGCCTGGATATTTTCATCACAGATGCCGTCGAAAGTTATACCAAGAGCTAGACATTCGACAAATTTACACGCGTACACACCACTGTCCCCAACTTGATCGTTTTGAGGGACCCTGGAGACACTCCTCCTTCTGAAGGTAAACTGCTCGAAGCTAAGCTCACGAATTGTGGCAGGAACTATGTCGTTCATCATTGCTGGAATCATCCGCGTAAACGGCCTACAGCTCTCTAGAATTTTATATTCACTTTCTCTGGTTACTTGTCCCACGATGCTATCATAGCAATCAATATGCCCCTTACGCAGGTCCACGTGCAGCGCCACCCAGTGATTGTCTCCGGTTTGTGGAATAATATACAAGTGATCCACATCTTGTATCCACTTCATATTTGTCGGTTGATCCACTGGAAGCAAACCGTTAACCAGGTTCTCATATGGGGTGTCTTTGAATTTAAACCTCTTCGGTTTTATCTTGAACTGTTCATACTCTGTAACCCATAGAGAGACGAACCACGAGTCTGCAAACGCAATGCGTTTGTTGTGGAATGGGCAGGGATCTCGCTTGTACCTGTTCCTGAGGACTCTCAGGTACGCATTGACTTGCTGTAAAAAGTGAGACATGAAAGATAACTCAGACATAATAAAATATCATAACTCAGCCGTAAACAACAATAACTCAGACATTGTATGATAACTCAGCCGTGAAGAACAATAACTCAGCCATAATATTGTACAATAACTCAGTCGTAAACAACAATAACTCAGCCATAATATTGTACCGTAACTCAGCCGTAAACAACAATAACTCAGACATTGTATGATAACTCAGCCGTGAAGAACAATAACTCAGACATAAAGTAATACTGACCGAATCGAACAGCCATCCATATTTCGGATCTGGCCAATCCTTTCTTTCGGTGATGAGAATCCTATAGAAATCAACTTCGTCTGTTGCCCTGCCCAATGGGATATGCCTAACAGATAAACACAAGTTAATATACACAAATAGTGTTAACAAGGTGTAAGTAACAAGTTAATAAGGTCTAAAGGGTCATACTCGAATGGCTTTAGGTAATCTTTAAGATTCTGCAATTTCGCCGGATCAACCGGTGCCATAGGATCATATATTCCAGGTGAAGGTACACAATTCTTCCTCATGCACGTCAGTCCGTTGTCTCCAATATAAGGAAAAACCCTTGACAGATGATATTGTTGTGGATTCAATGCACTCTCCGACCTTACAGCTTTAATTCTAGCCATCCTAATCTTTTCCTCATCATCATCATCAGACTCAGGCAACATGCGATTGTTATCAACGACTGACTGGTCTGTGACATCCCATATGTCACTGTCACCTTCCTTCGGGTCTTTATTGTCAGCTTCTTTCGTGACTTCAACATCTTTTTTCGGGACTTCATCAGCTTTTTTCGTAGAAGGTGCTTTTATTTTCGGCTTCATCACCCCTGTAGGCTTTCTACCTCTTTTCTTGGGCTGCTTATCTTCGGCCGGCATCTGTTTGCTCTTATCTTCGACTACTTCTTTGGCCACCGTTTTACCCTGTCTACCTCTAGTCTTTGGCCGGCACCTGTACCCCTGGTTGGTTTCTATGTCTGGGGCGTAATCTATCAGCAGCAGGAGACTGCTCAAGGAAATCTAAAGGATCATCTGTTTCATCAGTGGCCTTAACAAATTCCTTAAACAGATTCTTACTGACCCCACCAACACCACTGTCCTTCTCTACGTCGACAAAATTCTTCGGCTGTATAACAGAGCGAACAAAATTAGATAACGATAACTCAGCCACTACGTTAAGACAACTCAGCTATACATTAAACCGCAATGTATTGATATTTCAGCCGTATGTATGCCACTGTTAGCTTACCATAGGACTAGTAACAGATTCGTTTTGTCACAGTTTCTGTGGAACTGCAGGTGTCGGTAGTCGTGGCTTCTTGTTCGGGACCAGATACTTAATTTTGAAATCTGAGATGTTATCTACATCGTTTTGGCCAGTTTGACCTACCCCCATGGCATTCAGGTGCTCTTTAATCCGTTTAAATTCATCCTCGATAGATCCAAGCCTGATTTCAACGCCAGTCACACTTGGGAAAAACCTTGCAGCCACCCTCGCTTCTACTCTATCTCCAATCACCTTCTCCAGATTTGAAGACATTTCTCCAATGGTTTTATCAACAGTGTCGAACCTTGAGTTTAATTTAGACACCATATCCACGACTGTTCTAACCGACACATCATCGTCCTGCAACACATACACAAAAACGCATAAACAAGCTAGCCAACGGTACTTAAAATATAAACTCACTATATACCATATCACTTACATTTGATTCTTTCTTCTTCTTCTTCTTCTTCTTATGTGAATCTCCTTCACCAGATTCACCACCCTCGGTGTTGATCACTTCCATGGTTTTCAAGTCCTTCTGGACTTTCTGCTTCTTTGCGGGAGATTCAGACTCAAACGCTGCTTTAGCATTTACTTTTTTCTTCTTCTCATTCCTATTCACATCCCAAAAACCTCTGACAAACTTATCCTCATGTATGTCTTTGATCAATTGATCAAGTGATGGGTCTTCTGCTTGATCTGGCCACGTATGAAACAGCTCTCGTACATCATCCTTCATAACCATTTTACTCACACGCACCTAAAACATATATAAGTTTTAACTCAATCATCAATAGGTACAACTTAGACGTCAATATAGCATAACTCAACCAAGAATAAACCATAACTCAGCCATCCAAAATTATAACTCAACCATCAATAAACCATAACTCAGCCATTACTAAAACATAACTCAGCCATTACTAAAACATAATTCAGCCATTAACTATCATAACACAGCCAGAACCTTACCTCACCATACTTTCTGATCTCTTCAGCAATGGTCGATTCCATTGTTGAACGTGTACAGTTTCCACCCCATCGAAACAACGGTATTTCATCATTATTTACTATGTTCCCAAATCGCTCTCCAAAGCATTTGACTGAATCATACGCCCAAGCCTGTAACACGTAAACCATACCACTAATGGTGTACGACTTTCCTGTAGGACTCAACACCTTTATAGCATCAACAAGAGCTTCAAATGCTGACCGACCCCATGGATAATTCTTCATGGCTTCATCATCAAAAACTCTTTTTGCACTTTCGAATGGTATTCTAGAATTATGATGCAATCCATAAATACCCATTGCTTGAAGAAACAACAGCCCCAACCACTTACGCTTCTGAGGAGGCCATGTCCGGCACACTGATAATCCTGCCCTAAGTTCATCTAACTTTGGTCCTTCCCCAGCAGGCACATTCAATTCTCTGAAGAAAGTTTTGTAGTCAGCTTCAGGTTCAAACATCTCTGTAGGCATTGGATCTGTGTTTAAACCCGTGATACGACCAAATTCATTCAAGCCAAACCTGATAGGTTGACCACCGACGAGACACCAAATCTCCTTCTTATGTATGCTCAACTGTCTACATAGAAGATAGTGTACAGTCTTACCAGACCACGTGAAATGGCTGTCAGATAGCTTAGCAACTATTCCAATAGGTAACTCCTTCATTTGATCCCACACATCTCCACCTATTGATTCTTTAATCCCAGGGAGATCTGCCATCTTAAAATTGTGGTTAATGGTTTTATTCTCCAGATTAGACTCCCCTTCTGCGTAAAGTCTTGGAGGGTAATCCCTTGCCTGTTCTTCAGAAATAACCTTGGCCATCTGATAACAGAGTATAAATCATAACTCAGCCACACCATAAAACAAACTCCGCCACACCATAAAACAAACTCAGCCACAAATGCATTGATAAACCATACATCAGCCGTAAGACAATCAGTAACTCAGTCGCAACATAAAACAAAACTCAGACACCAAATCGAAAATCACCGCGATAGTTTTCGGAAAACGGTTTAAATCACGGGAATCACTTGCTCAGTTAGCGGTTAAACTAAAAAAGAAGATTCGAACTTACAGGAGCAAGTTTGTTCGTCAAAAAAGGAGAGATTTTTAGCAATGGAACAAAGATTCCACTCTCGAAAACGAAGAGTTCCCGCTCGAGTTCGTGAAAAACGAGACGAAATGCGACGGATAAAAGAGAAGCCGCCGGAAGAGACGCTACGACGGCGAAATTAGGGATCGACTTCGGAATCGCCGAGAGAGAGAGAGCGAGAGAGAGAGAGAGAGAGGTTTTTTTTTTCGGTTCCAGCGAAAAGTGAACTATTCAGTTTCCCTCGCTTCTGTCCATTAATGACATAACTATTCATTTTTTAATTAAAAAAATAACTCAGCCAAACCCCGAATGAATCTGCGTTAAGTCAGCCATGTCGTTAGAATAACTCAGCCACCACGAATATGGCATAACTCGGCCAAACCACGAATATGGCAGATGTGAATATTTATTCATATAATTAAACCACTTTTCACTAATTAACATTTTTATTCACTTTACCGATTAATGATCATGAAATTAGCTCTTGTTTGTACCATTTTAAACTTATCCAACAAAACGAGTAAATCCCAAACCCTATACCCATACATAGTGAAGCTATACTTAGATTTCACTCCTAGACAAACGTACGTTAAGGATTGCAAGTTATATAATGATTTGCATTTAAGTTTTGTTTTGGATCTAATCACAACAACATCGTAATCAAACACAAATTAATAGTCATGAATCATATAAGGGATGTCCTTACAAACCAAACACAAAGGGCCAACAGAAACAACTTCAAGATCTTTGCTGCGCATTTCTCCACCTTATGCTCCTCCAATTCTCTACGAAGCTCCACAATTGTTGTACTTAGTTGATCGATCACCTTTTTCTTCTCCCGGATTTCATCTCGAGCTTGAATCAATGCTCTTTTTGGCCATCCTTTCACCTCTTCTTCATCAAACCACCTAAAGTATTTGCAGTGAGCTGTCCCACCCTCCTAACGACACACAAATAAGATTTTTAAACAATCAAATATGATCCAGACAATCACTCGTTCTTCTCCATACCTTGTACAATTCACAGCCGAAGAACCTTCGACCCGGGTTTTTATCTGTCCAGGCTGTGAAAATTTTTGCAGGCAATCGACAATAACACAATTTAAGACCGCCGAAAGTTCTGCTCCTATTGTTACTAGAGGAGCCCGAATTTAAATCCATCTAATCGAAAACAAAAATAAAACCTTTAATCAGCAGAAAAAAATTATTTATATGGAGCAGAAGAAACTTGGGAAACCGTAACTCAGCCGCAACATAAAACAAACTCAGCCACATATGCATTGATAAACCATAAATCAGCCGTAAAGTAAACCATAACTCAGCCGCAACATAAAACAAACTCAGCCACATATGCATTGATAAACCATAAATCAGCCGTAAAGTAAACCATAACTCAGCCGCAACATAAAACAAACTCAGCCACATATGCATTGATAAAGCATAAATCAGCCGTAAAGTAAAACATAACTCAGCCGCAACATAAAACAAACTCAGCCACATATGCATTGATAAACCATAAATCAGCCGTAAACTAAACCATAACTCTGCCGCAACATAAAACAAACTCAGCCCTTACTGAATTGATAAACCATAAATCACGGGAATCACATGCACTTAAACGGTTAAACTCAAAAAAAAAAATTCGAGCTTACCGGAGCAAGTTTGTTCGTGAAAAGGAAAGATTTTTAGCCGAGAAAACGAAGAGTCCCCACTCGAGTTCGTGAAAAAGGAGACGAAATGCGACGGAGATAAGAGAAGCGGCCGAAAGAGACGATACGACGGCGGAATTAGGGTTTGAATTCAGAATTGCCGAGAGAGAGAGAGAGAGAGGTTTCGCCGGCGAGAGAAGTTTTTTTCGAGAAACTGTATTTCATGACGTGTATTAGATGTTAATGACGTGGATTATAGTTAATGAGGTGGATTATAGTTAATCATTTTTAAATTAGAAAAATTGTAAATTAATAAGAAATAATAAAGGGTGTTAATTGTAATTACACAAGGGCATAAAATATATGAGTAATTTTTAAAAAATGTATAATATTCGAGTAATAAACCAACTTTTGTGTAATATCTGAGTAATTCTTTCTTTATTTTATGCAAACTATTTTATTCATGATGTTTTCTTCATTCACCATGTCTGAGTAGTTTGCTTGTTAGGTTTAGGATTTTTCAAAGGTGATTATGAATTGTTAGGTCAAATTAAGTTGTTAGGATAAAATCATTAGAGTTCTTCATCTGGATTTGTGTTTAATGCTGATTCTAGCTTTGCGACCTAGAATCTGATCTTAGGTTAATTGGTAGACACGAGAGTGTTATTGATTGCCTGAACTAGTGTTAGATGAGCAAAATACCTATTCGCAAAGAGATTTGGTTTAGGATTTTGTGAACAATTGAACCTGAACTTTAATGCTTGTCTGAATTGTTTGAATTCGCAAAGAGATTTGGTTTTCTGGAATTTAGGCATAGATAGTCTTCGCAGCGAGAGTTGGTTGATTTTACATTAGTGTTTCATGTTTAAGAACAGATCTTAATATTTCCTAACATTCGCCTAGACCTAGAATTTGGATCACTTAAGAATTTCCCTGAACCTAGCGTTTCGTTTCCTGAAGTTTACACCGTTTCTATTTGCTTTCTATCTTTTAGTTTTACATTCTCACTTAGCCTAATTCGAACTTAGAATTCCGTTGTGTAACTATCCCTTCTCTGTGAATTCGATCCCTAAGTACTACAACTGATCTCTTAATTTGAGAGAGTTGCTTAGGGTAAATTATACCCATATCAATAAACCGTGGAGCCTTGCCCAAAATTCGCATGCTACTTGACACGGCAAGCCGAGGGAACTTTCTTGGACAAGATGTCCACGATGGAATGGAACTCATTGACAACTTAGCTTTGAGTGATGGAAATTATTCTGAGGACTATGACAGAGCACCAAGATCATGAACTGGAGGCACACAAGAAGGAGTTGAAGTCGCTCCATGAAAAAATTGACAAGATGATGATTGCCAACCAAAAACATGTCCACTTCGTCGGTAGAGCCGCGGACTTGTCTCAAGAAAGAAGTGAGGAAGAGTTTGAGGAAGCAAATTGGGTTGGAGGCCAAGACTATCCTAAGCCACAGGGCTACGCCCCAAGGTATCAAGGCAACAACATCAACTTGTCTTATAGAAGCACAAATGTGGAAAATCCAAAGGACCAAGTCTACCCTCCACAACAAACCAATCAAGCCAAACCGTTTGTACCTTACAACAAAGGAGGATTTCCACAAAACAGTGGATATCAAGTGATAACACTCATATTTTACTCCTAAAACCTATTATTTCAAGATCGTTTATAAGTGTTTTGACCTAGTTTTCAACGGTTTTAAGGCGTTTTCCACGTTTTCTAGTTTTGAAAGTCATTTCAGGAAAATTGGACAAAAGGACACATTTTGGAGAAAAACGGAAACTTCGAAGGACATGTGGTCGGAGCCATAAGTTCAGCATCAGATGACGACCTTCCCGCCACAAGATCAAACTCATATTTGGAGAAAATGTAGTCTTATCAGCTGTCTTTCACCTCGAAGTGGTTTGAGAGCAATCCCACGGTTGGATCTCAAGTTACGAAGGAAGCAAGAAGGCACGTCAGATACATTCCCAGAAGAAGGATTCCCGAGCCACGGATCCTCAGAAGACCAGTGCCCGCGCCACGCCTGGTCGCTCGCGCGGCCACACCACTCCGGCCCATCCCGAGCCTGTTTGCACTTATCCGATATTTTTCCGAGGTTAAAACGTGAAGCCCACTTTCTGAAGACCAGAAGCCTATATAAAGGAGTCTTAGGGATTCAGAAAAGGGGGTGACGCCACAAACACAGAGAGAGACACGAGACACATCTACGCCGCATAGAGAGGAGAGAAGAGAGAAAGTTCGACGGCCTCAGAGTCAAAGATCTCAAGAGAGAATTCTTCTGCAGCCGCCTATCCTTCTTCCTTTTCCCTTTCATCTTTCGTTTTTAGTTCTTTACTTTTGAATACTTTAAGAAAACCTCTGTTCAATCGATTTCCCTTGGAAGAAGTTTTCTCACTTTGCTCTTTTCATTAATACAATTCGCACCTTTCATATCTCTAAGATGTCTCTCGTTCCCATGAACGAGTAGTCATCNTTTTGAATACTTTAAGAAAACCTCTGTTCAATCGATTTCCCTTTAAAGAAGTTTTCTCACTTTGCTCTTTTCATTAATACGATTCGCACCTTTCATATCTCGAAGATGTCTCTCGTTCCCATGAACGAGTAGTCATCTAGTTGGGTTTTTAAGGGGATTTTCGAAGGGGTTTAATCATGGATTGATTTCGCTAGGTTGATAGAGATAGAGTTCCTTTTAGGTATCTTCGTTGATGTCTCGTTCTTATTGCATGTTTGCTTCTCTGATCAATTAGCAACTGATTCTAGGATGATTAGATACATGAAAGTGTGGTCTATTGTCTCGATCTAGGGGTTAACGAGCGGATCGCACCGTAGGATGTTTAGGCATATCGACGGACCGCACCGTGAGTGTTTACAAATAGGTGAATGATACGTATGCGCGGTTGTCTTGCATCGTGGGATGAGATATCATACCCGCAGTAAAGGACAAACGCAGGTGGCTAGATCCGCGAAAGCGGGGTAGTCATAGTCGACTGTTTCAGCTTAAGAATCTAGTTTATTAAAACATTTAGAACCTATCTTGTTGCTTGTTTAATTCGATCCATGAACCCCTGAGAATTTCTCTGAACCCAACGTCTTTTATTCATTGATTTACAACCGTTTAATTCTCTTATGCTGCTTGATATTATTACTACAAATCGTGACAAACTCCATCCCCAAGTTCCATTTGGTTTAAAGAAGTTAGAAATCTTAGGACTTTCGCAAAACAACAATCTCTGTGGATTCGATCCCTTAATATACTAATGTGATTGCTGTGCACTTGCAGCTATTTTAGGGGTAAAACTTGAAGTAGAATAAACCCCGACCATCAAGTTTTTGGCGCCGTTGCCGGGGATTGTTTGCTTTTGCGAATTTTCAGTTTCTAATTTGTCTTTTAGACCACGTTGATTTTCAAGCTTTTTCGTTTATTGCTCACGATTTTCTTGTGTTTAATTCTCATGTTTCAGGTGTATGACCACTAGGACGAACGCTTCCAACGTCTTACCCCGACACATCGATAGGCACGAAAAAGAAATCCGAAGGTTAAGAAGACAGATCAGCATGGCCGAGAACGAGGCCGCTCTTGAAGCTCAACGAAACCGCGGAGAAGTTCTGCGCAACACTGGTCGAGCACCTAACAAATTACAAGATGGGGAGCCACAGCTCGACAACAATGGAAACCATATCAACCCCAATCCCGAGGCTGACTCGGACGAAGAAGAACGCGATCCTGCCTTACAGCAAGGAGGACACAATCCGATCATCGGAAACATAGCGAACTAAGCAAACCCCATTGTCCGACCTGATGACCGAGACGCCATCCGACCTGTCCCGCCAGCCAACCTTCCGAGGCGAGCTAGGAACCGTACCATAGCCAATCACGATACTCCTGATCAGCACTTCCAGAATCGAGCGGCGATTCAAGTTAATGTCCCCCATGAGGACGAGTTGGAGATCAAACCACATATCATCTCTTTGGTGAAGCAGAACCAGTTTCACGGACTATCAAACGAGCACCCGATGGACCACATCGAGTTATTCGAGGAAATCTGCAGCACCACGAAGACGAACCGTATCCCTCCCGACTATCTGAAGTGTAAACTATTCCCATTTTCTTTGAGCGACAAGGCTCATAGATGGCTGAAGACCCTACCACCAGGATCGATCACTAACTGGGTGGAATGCAAGTCCGACTTCCTCAATCATTTCTACACTAAGTTCCGATCCAACTTGCTGAGAAACAAGATCTAAGGCTTTCAACAAGGACCGGTCGAATCATTCTTTGAGGCGTGGGAGCGGTTCAAGGAATATGAGCGCGACTGTCCTCACCATGGTTTCTCCGGAGCCTGCTTGCTCAATACATTCTACCGTGGACTGCAAGCTAGATACCAACTCTCGCTCGACACAGCCAGCAATGGAGATTTCACGACAAAGACAGAGCGACAAGGACGCGCACTCATCGAGAACCTCGCTGTAAGTAACAGCAATAACTTTCCGGATTATGACAGGAATCCAAGAACCGGAGACTCCGATTCTAAGCAGATAGCCGAGCTGAAGAATATGATGAGCCAGCTGCTCAAAGGACAGCAGCGCAATATCAGCGCGTGTGAGACCGCGGCGGAAAGAGAAGAATCTGGCTCAGGAGACGATGAAGACGAATCCTACACGCGGGAAGAAGAAATTAACTTCATAGGAGGACATAATTCGTATCCAAACATAAACTTCAACAATGGATTTAACAACAACTTCAGGAAAACAACAACTTGTCATACCGGAACCCAAACGTGGAGAACCCACGAGATCAAGTGTATCCACCTCAAGGAAGACCCTACCAGAACAAGTTCCAGAACGTGAACTACGAAAACAACGGGAGCTACCAGGCAAAACAACCCTATAACTCTCAGCTCACGCCCTACAACAATCAGCAAGGAGCGTTGCAAGCTGCACCGAACGCACCCTACCCATCTCGAGAGGACAAACTCGAAGGGCTGATGCAACAACTGCTGTTATCCCAACAAAAATCGGTCAAGGATCTCAACATCAAGGTAGATTGCATATACAATGACCTGAACAGTAAGTTCGAAACCCTTTCTTCCCACGTGAAGAAATTAGACGTGTAAGTCTCTCAAACCGCTGAAGCCATCAAGAGGCAAGCAGGGATCTTTCCCGGGAAAGTAGAGGATAACCCGAAAGGATTCTGTAATGCGATCTCAGCAGTCACCGACAAGGCCAAAGAGCCAGAACCAGCTATGGGAGAGAAGTGCAGGTTCGTCCCACTCTTCCCATCGATGAAGAGAAACACTGCCAGTCCACCTTTCGACACCCCGGAGAACCGCGGGTTCAGCAGACTGAAGAAAGAAGAAGATCCAGGCGCATTCACTTTCCCATGCTCTATCACGGGAATCAACTTCAAGGATTGTCTATGCGACACGGGAGCCAATATCAATGTCATGCCAATGGCAGTCGCTGAAAAGTTGGGAGTTACGACTTATTTCCCCTCACCAACATAACTAGTGTTCGGGGACTCGTCTAGAAAGAAGTCAGATGGCATGATCCACAACTTTCAACTTCTTGTCAGGAATAAGATAGTGCCTACGGACTTCCATGTGCTCGACATGGGGGAGGACAAAGACAAACCACTGATACTTGGAAGACCCTTCTAAGCCAGCAAGAATCGACCACGTGAGCAACTTCGTAGTCTTCCTACATATAAACCAGAAGAGATACTACCCAAAGAGGCCGAGCACTCCACCTCCGGAAATGAAGAGCCACGCGACTAAGAAGGAGAAAAAGGGGATGATACTGAAGGTAATCTTAGAAGCTAACATTCTAAGGAACGGAAACGGAGGGACGCTGCTGATACGGAGGCAAGGAGAAGCTTCAGGAGAGACAACTCCCGAAGCACTTTCCCAAACCGCCTAGACTTCGAACAAAGTCGAGCTAAACGACTTAAACAAAAGCGCTTGGTGGGAGGCAACCCATCCAGTATGTGTTTTTGATTTCTTTTCCTTCTTTTAATTCTAACATCGTTTTCTTTATTTCGAGCTTCCCGCACTTAGGAATATAAAAAAAAAAAAAAAAAAAAAATATATATATATATATATAAAGCCAAGAAAAACCCAAAAATATGAAGAGGAGCCTCAGAAGGAGGCTGGCCGCACGAGCATGGCCCGTGGCGCGAAGAGAAGGGCCATGGCCGTGCGACGGACCACGACCGCGCGGAGAAGAACACACTGGCCGCGGCCGCGTCAGGCCATGGCGCGGCCAGCGGTCGTCTGGGCCACCAGCCCGGAAAACTCATGTTTTCCTTCCGAACCGAGCTTCCCGCGTTTTGGTACAATCCCGCACCGAGAATTTATTCCTGTTAGTATAAAATAACGGATTAAGTCAATTCGTGACCAACACGCAAGGTAAGTTTCCTCGTTCTAAATTTTTTTGAAAATAAAAGGTTTTTAGTTATAAAAACACAAGCCAAAGAAAAACTTTAGGATCAAACTCTCTTTTCTTCTTCTCCCCCAAGAGACTTGGAGATTTTTTGGGAGATTCTAAGTTTTTCAAATCCAAACCGTTTTCAAAACTTTTTTGGTCTAAACTCATCTATTTTCGAAGAGCATTCACTTTCCAAAGCTCATTCAACCTCATCTACAAGGTATGGTCTCTAATTTCACAAATCCCTAAAGAACTCAATTTTGAGATCTCTCTTGATTTACTAGAAAATTGTCTAGGATGCTTGGATAATGGTAGAGAACCTTGGATTGATGATCTATGTTGCCTAGATTCCGATTTTTGCAACCATATACCTAAAAGTTGAAGTCTTTGAGAAACATTATTTTTGGCATGCTCTAAAAACCGATTTTAGGGAGTATTATTGGAAGAATTACTTAGTTTGGACTTGATTCATCCTGGGTACTACTTAGAAATCAAAGTTTGATGATAATAAGTTGAAAAAATCGATTTATTGGAAAATTTTTGGTTTAGGTCCCCAAAAATCCGAAAATAGAGTTTGAGTACCCTATTGATCTTGAATATTAATGCATAAACTCGATATTTACTAGTGTTGGAAACTCTTGGTATATGTTTTGTGTACCATTGCACTTGAGAATCCATATGACACATAAATTCACATGCTTGGTCGAGTTTTTGTTTTTATTTTGCAAGGTACAATGAGTTCCGACCGAATCTACGAGATACGTTCGAAGTATAGAGAGCAACTAAGCTCTTTGAGTGGTTCTTCGCGACAGCAAGGACACATGACAGCGCTAGGAAACCCGAGCCTAGACAGCACTCTAGGGAGCTACTTCAAGGAACAAAGAAGAAGATTCCGCAGTTCATTGATAGCACGCACAAGCCGCGACGATTCTCCATCTCAAGAGCCAACAAGAGAGCTGAACCCTTCTCCTCCTAAGCGCAAGGTGCGATATTTTGGGGCGCCTATGGACCCAAACATTGATTATCTGAAGGAGATGAAGAAGATGGACATAAGAACAACATTGAGGATCGACTACTCCGCTTTAGATGCTTTGGGCATCACCGAGGATGTCACATGATACTTGGACAAGCTAAGGCTTAGGACCTTCATGGAGACTGATCGACCCACCTACAAGGGACTCGCCCAAGAGTTCCTAGCTTCGGTTCAGCTGTCATACAAGAGAGGAAGGAAGTCACATCCGAGATACGGTACTATCTATTTCACCATTGGTTCTCAGGATTATGAGCTGAGCATCCCTAGACTTTGCGAGATATTTGGTTTTGACTTGAGGAGTGAGACTACCATTGAAGAAGAATGGAGTGCAGATATTTGGGAACTAATGGGCCGAGGCATTTACGACAAGGGGAGGCATCCTTCCGCCTTTCTTTCACACCCAGCCGTGCGTTTCATGCACCGCCTCATAGCACACCGACTTTACTCTCGCAGCAACCAGTCATGCATTCTCATTCCAGAGCTTGTCCTACTTCAGTCCGCTTTTAGAGATGAGCCACTTTCAGCATGCTTTGGATGCATCCTAGTAGAGAGACTCGTGCGAGTGAAGCACGACATCAGCGCACCTCGATGCGAGACCGCCTTCACGACTTACGGAGGCATTATCACAGCAATCATGGAGGCCGCAGGAGTAGACACCAACATTGAGACGCCCTTAGATGAGGCTTGGTTTGACTTGTCCCAGTTCCAGACGGACATAAACTTGATGGGCGTAGCCATGGATCTGGACAGGTTCGGATACCGCTACCAATTGGGGAAGAGAGACGACCGCACGGTCTACTTACCGTCTCCCACAGTCCCGCGCCTTTCAGAGGGTTCACCGCAGTGGATCCCGAACCATGATGAGTTCCGTACCGAGTTCTCACATCTACCGCTTACCATTGGAGAGTATGTAGCCGCCAAGGCTAGGAGAGAAGCGATCCGTCAGAGGACTCACCACAGCTCATCCTCCTTCATGCGCAGTACCTCACGATTTGCCGCACCGTCCACCTCGACTGATCCCGCGATCACCGCACTTCAGGAGCAACTAGCACGACAAAACGAGATGCTTGAGAAGATGGCGCGACAGCTTCGAGAGAGAGGACACATAGATGGCGACCTTTAGACCCTGAGTTCAGATGCCTAGAAGACTTCGCATCTCGGCCAACACTCTTCCTGCTTACGAGCCTGGTTCCATCTATTCCACCCCTATCCCTTACTTTTTATCTATGCTTTATCTTTCATTTATTTCAGTCATTCCCGATCTGCCACCACTTTTTCACACTAGGGACATTGTGATTTAAGTCTGGGGGGGGGTTCGTACTAATGATTTTGCTTTTCTTTTGATTTTTATTTGGTTTTCCTTTTTCTTTAAGAACTAAGAATGATGTATTTCGATATATATAATATGGTTTTAGGGATTATGACGCAAAACCAAGGATGATATTCGACCAGTGTGCTTCTACGCTATTTCTAGTAACAGATCTTTCAAGCTTTAGTACTAGACTAGGCAGTAGCTAGAAAGCCAGAGATACGAAATCCTTGAGAATGCCGACCTATAGAGACTTCGGGGGAAGGAATACACTAGCTCTACTTTTTATTGGATTTTAAACTGTCTATTAATTTCCTTGTCAACAGATGTAAACATTCAACGAAAAAGCCAAGAACGTTCGGGACATCTTTTTCCAGATTTACACACTCCCTTGTTGTTCCCGAACGGACAACTCATCAATAGTTGGTACCATACCCGAAACCCTTACCATCTTTTCATACCTCACGCAACTCTCTTGTTTTCACCATATGCAGATATGTGCAAAAACGCCGGAGAGGGAGGAACGACACGATTTCTAGTCACTCAAGACGAAGGATCGAATGGTTAAGGAACGGAAGTGTTAGCTACAACAGAAGGACGACTCATGCCTCGGAAAACTCGAAAGAATGGTAATATTCTTGCGATCCTTAAGTCTCTTTCAACAAGGCACTTCCCATTTCATAAGAAAATATATATAATATAACTCGGATAGAGGACCCGAACTCTTTGGAGTAATGACGTTACTTATCCACCAAAAATAGAGTTACAAAAAATATATATATAATAATAAGAAACGGGAAGAAAATACCTAAGAGCCTTAAGAGAATCGTGACTTGGATAGAGGCAGAGCCTGTGCAATATGGTGAGAAGTTTTTAAGAGCCATCCAATCCGAACCAGTGGCCAGAAAGTAAGTCTGGGGGATGGCTGTATCAAAGAGAACTCTCGGATGTGTACGTGCGGAGAGTGATTGGAAATCGTGGATCTCAATAGTTCCACCCTCTCTTGCTCTTTTGCATAATATCTCGCACCTTCCGGAGATCTATACGGTAACCCGAAACACTCTAAACCTCACCAAAAAGGCCTTTATATACCTAACCTCCTTGAATCTAGCTTTATATCCTTGACAAGGATCACGCGAACTTAATACTACTTAGAGAGCTAGTTGACTGAAACTTGATGTTTAGATAGTGAAAGTTTCGTAAAGGACTAGTGTTGAAGGAACTATAGTGAGAATTTTCTAGTCTGAGCTTGGATTGATTAGTTCGATGAATTATGGTTTAGAAGGACGGTCGCTGAGTTTTTGCTAGTTCATTTATTTTCAAACCTCTTTTCCAGGCTTTGCATGCGTTTTGTTTGAGGACAAACAAAGGTTTAAGTCTGGGGGAGTTGATAACACTCATATTTTACTCCTAAAACCTATTATTTCAAGATCGTTTAAAAGTGTTTTGACCCGGTTTTCAACGGTTTTAAGGCGATTTCCACGTTTTCTAGTTTTGAAAGTCATTTCAGGAAAATTGGACAAGATCAGGCTCATATTTGGAGACAAGGTAGCCTTATCAGCTGTCTTTCACCTCGAAGTGGTTTGAGAGCAATCCCACGGTTGGATCTCATGTTACGAAGGAAGCAAGAAGGCACGTCAGACACAATCCCAGAAGAAGGATGGCCGCGCCACGGATCCTCAGAAAACCAGTGGTCGCGCCACGCCTGGCCACTCGCGCGGCCACACCACTCCGGCCCATCCCGAGCCCGTTTGCACTTATCCGATATTTTCCCGAGGTTAAAACGTGAAGCCGACTTTCTGAAGACCAGAAGCCTATATAAAGGAGTCTTAGGGCTTCAGAAAAGGGGGTGACGCCACAAACACAGAGAGAGACACGAGACACATCTACGCCGCATAGAGAGGAGAGAAGAGAGAAAGTTCGACGGCCCCGGAGTCGAAGATCTCGAGAGAGAATTCTTCTGCAGCCGCCTATCCTTCTTCCTTTTCCCTTTCATCTTTCGTTTTTAGTACTTTACTTTTGAATACTTTAAGAAACCCTCTGTTCAATCGATTTCCCTTGGAAGAAGTTTTCTCACTTTGCTCTTTTCATTAATACAATTCGCACCTTTCATATCTCTAAGATGTCTCTCGTTCCCATGAACGAGTAGTCATCCAGTTGGGGTTTTATGGGGGGTTTCGAAGGGGTTTAATCATGGATTGATTTAGCTAGGTTGATAGAGATAGAGTTCCTTTTAGGTATCTTCGTTGATGTCTTGTTCTTATTGCATGTTTGCTTCTCTAATCAATTAGCAACTGATTCTAGGTTGATTAGATACATGAAAGTGTGGTCTATTGTCTCGATCTAGGGGTTAACGAGCGGATCGCACCGTAGGATGTTTAGGCATATCGACGGACCGCACCGTGAGTGTTTACAAATAGGTGAATGATACGTATGCGCGGTTGTCTTGCATCGTGGGATGAGATATCATACCCGCAGTAAGGGACACACGCAGGTGGCTAGATCCGCGAAAGCGGGGTAGTCATAGTCGACTGTTTCAGCTTAAGAACCTAGTTTATTAAAACATTTAGAACCTATCATGTTGCTTGTTTAATTCGATCCATGAACCCCAGAGAATTTCCCTGAACCCAACGTTTTTTATTCATTGATTTACAACCGTTTAATTCTCTTTTGCTGCTTGATATTATTACTACAAATCATGACAAACTCCATCCCCAAGTTCCATTTGGTTTAAAGAAGTTAGAAATCTTAGGACTTTCGCAAAACAACAATCTATGTGGATTCGATCCCTTAATATACTACTGTGATTGCTGTGCACTTGCAGCTATTTTAGGGGTAAAACTTGAAGTAGAATAAACCCCGACCATCATCAAGGGCAAAGACAAGGCAACTACCAAGGCAACCAACAGCAAGGGAACAAAGCTTACCCTCCTGGTTTCGTGCCACAGCAACAACAACATCAGGCGCCACCTCAAGATCCAATACAAGCAATGTTTCAACAACTTCTACAAGGCCAAGCTTCTACAAATCAAAAATTTGTGGATATGAACAACCGGCTAGACTCCTCCCTTACTGAAGTCTCTACACAGATCAGCAACATCAACAACAAGATTCGCCAGTTAGAGAAAGGAAAAGTGAGTACAAGCGGTCATGCTACACTACACGGCCAATGCGAAACAAATCCCAAGGAGTATGCGAATGTGATCACTCTAAGGAGTGGAAAGGAAGTTGCACCAACGTCTACAGCAAAAGATAATGAGGACATTGTGGTTCAAGAGGGGGGGAGTGATCTTTCAAATGATCAAGAGATCACCTTCGACAATGTCTACATCGAAAGGGCAAGGAAAGGCAAAGAAACGGTTTAGGAAAAACAAGTGGGAGAAACGAGCAAAGAAAAAAATATTTTCATACCTCCACCTTACAAACCGAAGCTCCCCTTACCTGGACACTTCAAGAAGCAGCTGGTAGAGAAGCATAGAGCCTTGATTGAAAAACATTTGAGAAACGTGGAGCTGAAATTGCAACTACTCGATTGTTTAGCCATGGTGCCGAAGTATGCCAAGTTTCTGAAGAATACACTCGCCAAGACAGCTAAGGGTTAGGTTATGGTGTTGAGCCGAGAATGCAGCACAATCATCCACAAGGAGATAGCACCGAAAAAGCTAGGAGATCCAGGCTCGCTCACAATACCTTGTGCGCTAGGACCGTTGAGGTTTAGCAACTGTTTGTGCGACTTAGGGGCAAGCATTAATCTAATGCCCTACTCCATAGCAAAGAAGCTAGGCTTCACCAAGTTTAAGGAGTGCAGAATCTCGTTGATCTTGGCCGACCGAAGTGTAAGGCTCCCGGTAGGAATGCTTGAAGACTTACCGGTGAGGATAAGCAATGTGAGTGTCCCCATGGACTTTTTTTTTCTTGAAATGGATGAAGAACCTAAGGATCCCTAATCCTTGGAAGACCGTTTTTGGCAACTGCTAGAGCTATAATTGACGTCAAGAATGGCAAAATTTCATTGCACTTGGGCAAAGACGTCAAGCTCAACTTCGATATTAATGAGGTTTTGATGAAACCGATGATCGATGGACAAGCCTTCTATATAGAAGCTATGGATCTTTTAGGTGATGAATTGCTAGAGGAATTGGGTCAAGAAGATCATCTACTAGTGGCGCTGACAAAGGAGTTTGGAGAGTATGGCTACCTAAGTGATAAAACCCAAGAATACATTCGCATCCTTGACTCTCGCAAAACTGTCAAGGAGATCGAACAAGAGATCGAGCCACTCACTCGATCTGAAGACAAGATCGACAGCCTGATCGACCAATCAACTCGATCCAAGGAAGAGATCGACCAGCCGACACGATCTCCTGCTCGATCAAAGGAAGAACGACTGAGCCAATCGAAGGAAACAACTCGATCGATACAAGATCGAGTGGTCGATCGACCCATCAACTCGATCACAGCGGGGCAGACGCTTAAAGAAGAAAGTATGGAGGCTCATGACTCGGGGTCTAAGGAAGCGAATGAGGACAGCAATCTCAATAAGAACAAAAGCGAGGACTGGAGTGAGCTGCTAGCCCCAAAGGTGGACCTCAAGCAGCTACCAATTGGTCTAAGGTACGCTTTCTTAGGATCGAATGAGACATACCCGGTCATTGTTAATGATAATCTAAATGATGATGAGTTAGACTCGCTTCTTAGGGAATTGAGGAAGTATAGGAAGGCCATTGGGTATTCTCTCAGTGACATCAAGGGCCTTTCATCATTACTTTGCACTCATAGGGTTCATTTAGATGATGAGAACACTTCTTCAATTGAACATCAAAGGCGCTTGAACCCGAATTTGAAAGAAGTGGTTAAAAAGGAAATCCTAAAACTCTTAAAGGCCAACGTGATATACCCCATAAGTGATAGCACTTGGATCTCACCGGTCCATGTCGTGCCTAAAAAGGGGGGAACCACGGTTATAAAAAATGAAAATGATGAACTAATACCTTCTAGGATCATCACTGGTCATAGGATGTGTATAGATTATCGAAAGCTTAATAAGGCCACTAGGAAAGACCACTTCCCACTGCCATTCATTGATCAAATGCTAGAAAGATTAGCCAACCACCCCTACTACTGTTTTCTAGACGGTTATAGTGCTTTCTTTCAAATCCTGATACACCCTAATGATCAAGAAAAGACAACCTTCACTTGCCCTTATGGAACTTATACTTATAGGAGAATGCCTTTTGGTTTATGTAATGCTCCTGCCACATTTCAAAGATGCATGATGTCTATATTTTCTTACTTGATTGAGGAGATGGTTGAGGTATTCATGGATGATTTCTCCGTGTATGGCTCTTCCTTTGGTGTTTGTTTGTCTAATTTTTGCAGGGTACTCAAGAGATGTGAGGAGACCAATATCGTGCTCAATTGGGAGAAATGTCACTTCATGATAACAGAGGGGATTGTCCTTGGTCACAAAATCTCAGGAAACGGCATTGAAGTGGATAGAGCAAAGGTGGAAGTGATGATCACTTTGGCGCCTCCGGCTAACGTGAAGGGCATAAGTAGTTTCTTGGGGCACGCTGGCTTCTACAGGAGATTTATAAAAGATTTTTCCAAGCTAGCACGTCCCCTCACAAGGCTACTATGCAAAAAAGCCGAGTTCAACTTTGATGAAGAATGCCACCAAGCGTTCAAAACCATCAAGGACGCGCTAGTAACCGCACCAATAGTACAAGCTCCGGATTGGGAATTTCCCTTTGAGATCATGTGCGACTCTAGCGACTATGCTGTAGGAGCTGTCTTGTGGCAGAGGAAAGACAATAGGCTGCATGTTATCTACTATGCTTGCCGCACCTTGGACGATACACAAGTAAAATATGCAACCACCGAAAAGGAGCTCCTAGCGGTTGTCTTTGCGTTTGAGAAGTTCCGGTCATACTTGGTGGGTTCTAAGGTGATTGTATACACTGATCATGCAGCACTGAGGTACATCTACTCCAAGAAGGACACCAAGCCAAGACTCCTGAGGTGGATCCTTCTCTTGCAAGAATTTGATATGGAGATCAAGGATAAGAAAGGCATAGAGAATGGTGTAGCGGATCATCTTTCAAGGATGAGGGTGGAAGAAGTCTTACCTTTGGATGACTCACTCCCTGAAGAGCAACTTATGATGGTCAACACCGTGGTATGTGCAAGGCTAGAAGAGAAGCTTGAAGAAGTTTTGAGTCTAAGGGAAGAAGATCTCCCTTGGTATGCGGATATTGTTAACTTCTTAGCTTGTGGAGAAGAGCCTACTCATTTGGACCGGTACCACAAGAAGAAATTTATGAGGGATGTCTCACACTACTTTTGGGATGACCCTTACCTATACAGAAGGTGTGTGGACAGCATGTACCGAAGGTGTGTCACAAGAGAAGAGGCGAGAGACATACTTCTACATTGCCACGGTATGACATATGGGGGTCATTTTGCGAGTTTCAAGACTGCTACAAAGGTTCTCCAAGCTGGGTTTTGGTGGCCTACACTCTTCAAAGATGCACATGAGTTCATCAAGTCATGTGAAGCATGCCAAAGAGCCGGGAACATCACCAAAAGAAACGAAATGCCACAAGCGCCAATCTTTGAAGTAGAGATCTTTGACGTGTGGGGAATCGATTTTATGGGTCCATTTCCATCATCATATGGCAACAAGTACATTCTTGTGGCAGTAGACTATGTGTCTAAATGGGTGGAAGCCATGGCCTCACCAACAAACGATTCAAAGGTGGTGGTTAAACTTTTCAAAACGATCATCTTTCCAAGATTTGGAGTCCCTAAGGTGGTGATTAGCGATGGAGGAAGCCACTTCATCAACAAGGTTTTTGAAAATCTCTTGAGAAAACATGGTGTTAAGCACAAGGTGGCCACGCCCTATCACCCTCAAACAAGCGGCCAAGTGGATGTTTCGAATTGACAAATCAAGACTATACTAGAGAAGACCGTGGGAGTCACTAGAAAAGATTGGTCTAGCAAGCTAGATGACGCTCTATGGGCGTATAGAATGGCCTACAAAACTCCCATTCGAACCACGCCTTTCAACCTCCTCTATGGCAAGTATTGTCACCTTCCTGTGGAATTAGAACACAAGGCTCTTTGGACTGTGAAGCAACTCAACTACAATCTCAAGACCGCCCAAGAGAAAAGGTTTGTGTAACTTCAAGAGCTTAATGAGATAAGGATGGATGCTTATGAAAGCACCAAGATTACAAGGAAAAGACCAAAGCCTTTCATAACAAGATGCTGGTGCGCAAGGAGCTCGAAGAGGGAAGCATGGTTCTACTCTATAACTCAAGATTGAAGCTTCCCCGGAAAGCTCAAGTCTAGGTGGTCCGGACCATATGAGATTAGAGAAGTACTACCATATGGAGCCATTACTTTGGTTGGAAAGAATGGAGAGAACTTCACGGTGAATGGGCATAGAGTCAAGCCTTACATGGCGAGTGACTGCAGCAAGGAAAGCACCACGATGCCTCTTCAAGACCCGCCACTAGCCTAACCAATTAAAGTCAAGCTTAGAGACTTAAAACAAGCGCACTTGGGAGGCAATCCCATGACTATCATTGTATATATTTTGTTTTAATTTTATGCTTTCTGTTTTAAGTGTGTAGGTGCAAGGAAACAAGAGCGAAGAAGCACGTTTGTGGGTTCTACAAAGCAAAGAAAAGAAAGGTAGGAGGAAACGATCGAGTGGAAGATCGAGTGATATCACTCGATCGTAAAGCTAAGATCTATCATGAGATCGACCCAATCACTCGATCACGAACAGAACAAGCCTAAAACGATGACTTTCGTCGATCCATTCCTCAATTTAAATCAGATCGACTAACCAATCGAGCTAGTAACTCGATCAGAGTAAGATGGGCAAGAGATCGAGTGGTAGATCGACTGAACCACTCGATCGTCTGCCAAGGGGAGTTTTTTAAAAAATTTCCCCCTCTTTCTCATTCCCTCCTACTTTTGAATTTGAATTTGAATTTGGTCAACCAGGGTCCTTTAAACTTTGATAATTGAGCTTTGTCCAAATTTAAAACCCCACTTGCATGCGTAAGTCCAAATATTCTTTTCTTTATAAAACCACACATCCACTCTCTCCTTTCCTTACATCAAAAATGATTTTTGCAAATTAAAAAGAGAGTGTGAGTTTTTCTGGTTTTCTAAAGAGGAAGAGCATCTTATTCCCATCAACTTTCAAAGGTAATTCGAATTTTATCATGCCATATTCGGATTTTGGAAAATTTTCTTTTTAAGTTGTATGGTTGACATAATTTGCTAGGGATAAGGATCATATTTTTAGAAATATCTAAATATTAGGGAATTTTCTTGATTTGTTCTTATCTCAAGAGTTTTTCATCTAGTATTTATTGATAAATCAAAAACTTTGCCCAAAAATAAAAGGCTTGAGCGAAAATATTTTTTAAAGGTCTAACCTCTTGAACTTGTGTTCTTCTCTTTGCCGTGCTCTCTACTAAAACATCTCTTGGAGGTTTTGAATTTCAGGTACTATGGCGCCAAGGAAGAGAAGTAGAGCTATGGCTGCACAAGAGGAGACACAGCAAGGAGTTGAAGAATCGGTTAAGTGGAGCAAAGAGGAAAAGAAAACAACGAGGAGGCTAGAGAGGTTGCGTTTTGAGCCCACGAAATTTGCAAATGGACTGTCCCACCTACCCCGAAGCCACGCTTCACTTCCTCTCCACCTTGGATTGCGAATATGAAGATCCGAGCATCCCAACTCTAACCGAGGGTCTTATCACATTCAAAATCCGCAAGCAAGCATACCGTCTCTTTATCCCTGAGCTATGCCAAGCTTATGGACTCGATGCAGCAGCCGACCTTGTGGAGTTCCCACAATTCAAATCTGCAAGCAAGCTATGGGACTTGATTAGCGATGGAGACTACAAGTCCAATACTGCCAAAATCAAGAAGGTGCGAAACCCTTTGCTAAGATACACTCTCAAGCTGGTAGCCAACACATTCAGTTGGAGATCCACAACAGCAACGATGACAAAGAACGAGCTGTGCTTCCTTTTCCAAGGAGTTAAAAATGTTCCATGCGATAGGGAGAGGAGTGATGAACCAATGGAAGATGATCTTGGAGATAACGTTAATTATGGATGCATCCTGGCTTCATCCTTACTCAGTTACAAAGCTTGGGCCATTAAGTGCAAGGCAACATCAGCACTCATTGGTGGCTTTCTCACGCCACTGTTTGTGCAAGCGGGAGTACCACTTACCGAGTTCACACCATGCGCGGAACGTGCATCGTGGATCAAGCCTACATGATCAACACGGATTCCTTGGGACCTACTCCAGCTCCAGCTTACTATGCATACCTGTTCTACAATGAGGAACATGAGAAGAAGACGTGCATGTTGGGGTCGGTTTCCACCCCGGCGAGATCAACCAAAGAAAATGCTAAGTGTGGGACATGACTTCTTTACTACGCATGATTCATACACATAATGTGCATGAACCGAAGTAGAACCACTTCGGCGCACACAACGTATATGAACCGAAGTGAATCCCTTCGGTGCACAAAGCATGCACGACCCGAAGTGAGTCACTTCGGCGCATACAACGTGCATGAACCGAAGTGAATCCCTTCAGTGCGCAAAGCGTGCGCAAATCGAATCTAGCTCGTGCACAAACTGTGCATGAACCGAGGTGACACATTTCGTGTACAAACTGTGCAGAATCCGAGCTGAACCGCATACGCACAAGACGAGCCGAACCAAACCACGAACGAGTTAAATCGACGCTTCTCCTTGGCCCAAGACAAGGCGCGAGGCCGAGCCCAAGATAGGTTATCATTCAAGCGGGCCGAGCCCAGTTCTGCGAGAAGGGCCGAGAAAGAAGAAACCCTAGAAGACCAAGCCTCGTGGAAGGATACGCCGCCAAGGGGAGATAGAGAAGATTCTCCGAGATTTACGCATAGTTTACGAGAAAGATGTATAAATAGGATTCTCATTCTAATTGTAGCGCCATCCGCGCTTTACCTAGCAAAACACTTGTACTCGAAAAGCTTATCGCAGCAAGAATAATAAAATCACCATCTTTGGATCTCTGTTTCGTGTTCTAACTTAGAATCTTTGCGTCCTCTTTTGAATTTCTTAACAGATAATCTACTGTGTGAAATCCAGCACACACAATTTGGCACTAGAAGGAGGGGCCTAAGTATTCCTACACCGAGAACCGACGCAACCCAGATCCAAAGAGATGACCACCGGAGCCGTCAACGCCGACGATACTACCGCATCGGGGAACATCACTGACATAAGCGGAGCGAATCTTCCCGCGAGAGACGGAGCGCTCAACGCTATTCAGCAAACACCGACGCAAGCCGAGACGATCTCTGCTTCCTTGGTGGAGATGAAAGAGATGATGACGGAGAGCCGAGTTCAAAGCCAGCAAATCGGAAGCCTAACTCCCATGTTGAATCCATCTACCAGGATCAGGCGGCTCGGCCTCAACCCAACGGCGCTCAACTTCGCAACCCCAGGAGTAAACGACGGCCGAGCAGGAGGCTCAGGAAACTCCCAGTCACAGCACCTGTCCGAAGAACGGACTCCCGCGACCACGAGGCCTAACATCACCGAGCCGCCACGATTAACCAGAGGAGTCGGCAATGGAGGCTCGAGCGAGCATACCGACAAAGAGCGAGCAGAAGAACCGACTTCACCATGCAACGCGACCATCGCCGCGGGACTGCAAGACGGAGCATCGGAAGATGTCCTCGGTTCGGAGCGAGATCAAATCTTGACGGAGGAAGAAGAAAATATCCAGTGGGCCGAACAGGCACAGTATCAAGGCGAGCCCCGAGCTAGGAACCGAGTCGAGATTACCGAACCCAACCCGGCGAATAGAAGCAATGCCCTTGATGTGATCCGAGCCGATTTGGCCAAAGCGAAAGCGGAGGTGAGAGCAATTCGATCGCAAGTGCTAAAGCGACAAGCGCAGCACCCGAGATCGACCTGATGCTAGAGGAAGCTCAGATGACGCCGTTCACGGCACGTAACACCGAGGCGAGAGTATCGGACCCCGGGAAGGTCTGCCTCTCAACGTACGAAGGAACAACCGATCCCAAGCAACACATCAGAACTTTCCGGACGGCGATGGCGCGATCCACAATCAAAGAAAATGAACGGGATGCGGGATACTGTCTCCTCTTCCTCGAAAATCTGCGAGGACCGGCCCTCGAATGGTTCTCCAGACTCGAGCGAAATTCGATCAACAGTTTCCAGGACCTGTGCGTCGAATTCATGAAACAGTATTCCATGTTCATGGACCGAGGCGCATCTGACGCCGACCTTTGGACGCTATCTCAAGGACCCACCGAACCGTTAAGAGCTTTCATGGGTCGCTTTAAGGCGGTGATGTCCACGGTGGGAGATATAAGCGACAAGGGAGCAATCATGGCTCTGAAAAAATCCTTGCGGTATAAATCGGAATTCAGGAAGGAGATCGAACGAAATAAGCCCCAGACCATCCAAGACGCTATGCACCGAGCCTCGGATTTCATACTCGAGGAAGAGGAGTTTCGAGTCCTGGACCAATGCTTCGGGCCAGTAAAGTCGGTAAACAAAAATCAGGGCGCACCGAGCCAGCCAACCCACTCTAGAAATCGCCCGAGCAGCAACTACGTTCACCACGAAGGACCAAACTTCAGCGGAGCACATAATTATCAAATTAATATCGAACAAGGAGTCGGGCGAGGCCGAGGAAGGACGAACGGAAACACGTGGATCAGGAATTCGACCTCTTACGACGAGAAGGCTTACTGCGAAATCCACAAGACGTACGAACACCTGACGGCCAACTGCCGGAGTTTGGGAGACAAACTTAGGGCAAAATTCTTAGTTGGAGAGCTTCGTAGTTCGATCTGTTTGAAGGATCTCGAGCACAAGAAGCTCAGAGACGCCGAGCAGGAAGAACAACCCGAGTCAGAAGTTTGACCGGGCGGCCCGCCGAAGCGGGGAAGAAGAGGAAATGGTACCTCGGAATCCGGTGGGTCTCGCCAAAGAATAAACATGATAATGGGAGGATCGGAATATTGCAGAGACACCGTATCCGCAATCAAAGCTTTCAAGCGAAAAGCCGAAGCAAGTATCAACTGGTCCACTCCGAGCAGGAATCCAAACTCACATTTGAAGAAAGAGAAAGCACGGGCATAGACAGGCCGCACAACGACCCCCTGGTGATCTAGCTGATTGTGAAAGATCACGAAGTAGCCCGAATCCTAATCGATACCGGAAGTTCGGTAGACGTCATTTTCAGAGAAACCTTAACTAAAATGGGAATCGATACGTCTGAAATAATACCGATCTCGAGCCCTTTGACCGGATTCTCTGGGGAAACGACCATGACGATAGGAACGATCAGATTACCGGTCCTAGCAGAAGACGTGACTAAGATCGTCAACTTCTCGGTAGCCGAAGGTCCCCCTGTCTACAACATTATCATGGGAACACCGTGGATTAACTCGATGAGAGCCGTAGTCTCGACTTACCATCTTTGTTTGTCTTTGTTTGAAATTCCCCGGGACTAGTGGGATCCGAACGATCTGGGGAAACCAGAAGGAATCACGAATTTGCTTCATGGCCGAGCACAAACTAAGGAATCCCAAAACCGAGGTCAAAGGAGAAACTGTTCATAAGAAGATAAAAACTGACCGAGGAGCGAAGATCAACGCCAAGAAACTCTTATAGCAATTACAGAAAGCCGAGCTGGCAGAAGACAATTGGCCGCGGTGCGCCCCGATAACATCCGTATGCTTAGACGACGATAACCCGGAGAGGTGTGTAAAAGTGGGGGCCGAGCTGGACGACACGATTAAAACCGAACTGATCAGCTTTCTAAAAAAGAATATCAGTACGTTCGCCTGGTCCGCAGAAGATATGCCTGGGATCGACATCGGCGCTACATGCCACGAGCTCAACGTGGATCCAACGTTCAAACCAATAAAGCAGAAGAGAAGGAGGCTCGGACCCGAGCGAGCTAAAGCGGTGAATGACGAGGTGGACAGGTTACTTAGAGTCGGATCTATCACCGAGGCGAAATACCCATACTGGCTCGCGAATCCGGTAGTCGTAAAAAAGAAAAACGGAAAATGGAGTGTATGCATCGATTTCACCGATCTGAACAAGGCATGTCCGAAGGATAGTTTCCCTCTCCCCCCCCACATCGATCGCCTCGTGGAGGCGACTCCGGGAAACAAGCTCCTCTCGTTCATGGATGCCTTTTCAGGATACAATAAGATCCTGATGAACCCCGACGATCGAGAGAAGATTGCATTCATAACCGACCGAGGCATCTACTGTTATAAAGTAATGCCGTTCGGATTGAAAAACGCCGGAGCCACGTATCAGAGGTTGGTCAATAAAATGTTTGCCGACCAACTGGGAACGACGATGGAAGTTTACATCGACGATATGTTGGTAAAATCGCTGGAAGCAAGCAGCCACATCGCCCACCTGACGGAATGTTTGAAGCGCCTTAACCTTCACAACATGAAGCTCAACCCGGCGAAGTGTAGATTCGCGGTGACGTCCGGGGAATTCCTCGGATATCTGGTTACGAGCCGAGGTATCGAGGAAAATCCAAAGCAGATCGATGCACTACTCCAAATGGCCTCACCCAAAAATAAACGAGAAGTACAGCGGCTGACGGGGCGCTTCGCTGCCCTAAATCGATTCATCGCGAGATCAACTGACAAATGTCTAGCATTCTATGACACACTCCGAGGCAACAAGAAGTTCGAATGGACAGAAAAGTGCGAGACGGCTTTTCAAGAATTAAAATAGTATCTTGTTACACCACCAGTGCTCGCGAAGCCAGTGGAAGGAGAGCCCCTCTACTTGTACATCGCCGTTTCCAATACCGCAGTTAGCGGAGCGCTTGTCCGAGAAGAACGAGGAGAACAGAACCTCATATTCTACGTGAGTCAGACGCTAGCAGATGCAGAGAAAAGATACCCGCAAATGGAAAAATCGGCGCTCGCTGTGGTAATGTCAGCACGAAAGATGAGGCCGTATTTCCAATCACATTCTATCGTACTCCTGACGTCCTTCCCGCTGCGAGCTATACTACACAGCCCGAGCCAATCCGAGAGACTAGCCAAATGGGCGATTGAACTCAGCGAATACGACATCGAGTACCGGAGCAAAACCTGCGCCAAGTCCCAAGTCCTCACCGACTTCCTGGTAGAACTTCCCGGCGAGATCAACCAAAGAAAATGCTAAGTGTGGGACATGACTTCTTTACTACGCATGATTCATACACATAATGTGCATTAACCGAAGTAGAACCACTTCGGCGCACACAACATATATGAACCAAAGTGAATCCCTTCGGTGCACAAAGCATGCACGACCCGAAGTGAGTCACTTCGGCGCATACAACGTGCATGAACCGAAGTGAATCCCTTCGGTGCGCAAAGCGTGCGCAAATCGAATCTTGCTCGTGCACGAACTGTGCCTGAACCGAGGTGACACATTTCGTGTACAAACCATGCGGAATCCGAGCCAAACCGGATACGCACAAGACGAGCCGAACCAAACCACGAACGAGTTGAATCGACGCTTCTCCTTGGCCCAAGACAAGGCGCGAGGCTGAGCCCAAGATAGGTTATCATTCAAGCGGGCCGAGCCCAGTTCTGCGAGTAGGGCCGAGAAAGAAGAAACCCTAGAAGACCAGGCCTCGTGGAAGGATACGCCGCCAAGGGGAGATAGAGAAGATTCTCCGAGATTTACGCATAGATTACGAGAAAGATGTATAAATAGGATTCTCATTCTAATTGTAGCGCCATCCGCGCTTTACCTAGCAAAACACTTGTACTCGAAAAGCTTATCGCAGCAAGAATAATAAAATCACCATCTTTGGATCTCTGTTTCGTGTTCTAACTTAGAATCTTTGCGTCCTCTTTTGAATTTCTTAATAGATAATCTATTGTGTAAAATCCAGCACACACATTGCATCTTACCCAACCCGGAAGAAATGCTCGTTAATAGCGTCGGCAACATCGAGTTCTTGCCAAGCGATGATAAATGTTATGCACCTCTTGGAGGCGTGCCAACAGCACCGCAACTTTCCCAATCATCACCAGAATCTCCTCCCACTGATGCTGAAATGCCATCAAGTTATGATCTCCCGAAGTTGGACTATTAGCCGCGCACCAAAGCCGAAATATTCCTTGCCTCGGTTGTGGAGATTCAGCGAAAAGTAAACAAATGGAAAGGCAAGATGATCAAGAAGCTGGTGAGGAAGGTCATGGTCCTTCAAGGGAGAAGCTCTTCAGAGATGACCTTGAGTGATGAAGTTGAACAAGTAGGCACAACGGCGGCAAGACACTCAACGGAGGGATACAAATCTGTGAGCCCGAAGATTTCCAAGCTGGACGTCATTCCCTTCAAGACCGTCCAACCAGGAACAAGGACAAGGGCATACTCCATGACATGCCAAGAAAGAGCAGGAGGACCGGAGCAACCTCAAGCTCCGGCCATCTCTAGCTTCAAGGTACCAAAAACGCCAAACTTTGTATATAACATGCATTTTTATTTTTATTTTTGTGTTTCTTCTCTTGAATTTGTTTAACACCGAGACGGTGTCATTCAAGTTTGGGGGAGGAGAGTTTGTGCTTTGACATATTTTTCTTTGATCTTATTTTATTTTTACATCCTTGAGTCTTCATAAAAATTGCATAAAAAAAAAACAAAAAAAAAAAAAAAAAAAACAAAATCAGAAAAATTCATAAAAATTTCGAAAAAAATTCATAGCTTGCATTTGCATTATCAAGTATTGTAGGATTGAGTCTAGATTTTTATCATATAGGTTGCATCACTCATATGCATTGGGGGCAATGATGAAAAATTTCCTCACCTTAAAAAGTGTTTTAAGCTCATGTATTGGTCCAAGACCCTAGTTAGTAGTTCTTTGATGCTTTGCACAACTTTGAAATTAAGTTCTAACCATGCTTGGATCATTTGATTTGATTTTCTTGGCTTAAAGTTGAAAAAAAAGCATGAACTGAATCCTTACTTAAAATCGGAACCTTAACATGAATATATAATTATCATACTTTTGCATTTGAAAAAGAATACATGGATTACATCAAAATATTTAGGCTTTCTTATTCACTTCACCACTCTTTGTAAGCCTAAATAGAATACCTCACCTTGACCCTTGCCTTATTTCAAGCCAAATTTCGTGTGTGATTGCAAATTGTGAGGCCTTATTTTCTGTTTGAACTTGGCATAAAGTGTTAGGTTTTGGGCGACATGTTTAGGCTCTCATAATGTTGCTAGCTTTGCATTTTGAAGCTAGTTTTAGGCTTGTTTGGGAATTGGGAGTTCACGGGTTTGAGAATGGGAAGATGTTAAGGAAAAAGATGAAAAAAGGGATACATATTTATAGTGGTTGATCTTGATTTGTGATAAAAAAATGCTCAAGCAAAGAAAAAGAGCCCTAGAGGCCAAATGCATAAAAGAAATATTTTTAGAAGAAAGCTATCAAAAGAAAGAAAAAAGCTACTATTTATGACCATACCACTAGCCTTAATCAAAGTTTAAGAAGTTTCCCTAAGAAAAGAAAGTGTTTGATGGAGTTCTTGTGGGTTTAAGCTTGGCGTGAATAGCCTTGTTGATTTGGGTAGTTTCTAGAGGGTAAGTGAGTTTGGAAAATATAAAAATGAATGAGAGAGGGATTAGGATCATTGTTAGTATACTTGGCTAGATGTGAGTCTAGTAATGTATGCATGCATTGCCTTTTATCTTTAGCATTATGTATAAGTTCAAACATTTTCGAGAGAAGCCATTGCTTGGAGTACCCATTTGAATGAGATCATTTTTATCTCATAACCTTAACCCTTACCAAATGTATTCCGTTTTAAAAAGCACAAGTGTGATTCACGGGTTGGAGCTCTTAATGAATGTTAAAAGTTTTGATTCTTGGATTGCTTGGAATAAACAAGTCATGATTTGAATTTCGATTTGTGATGATTATGGATAAGTCCTTTTGAGTAAATTCTTGTGTACTGCATCCTAGAACTGAGAACAAGGACCTTTGAATTGATACATTTGAAAAACACTTTTGGATTTGAGCCCCCGTTGTTAATCATCTCTTCCTAGCTTGAATTTTGTTTGCTTGAGGGCAAGCAAAAGGCAAGTTTGGGGGAGTTTATATACTCATATATTTTGCATATTTAGCTTGCATTTAGAATAGGTTTTTCATGCATACATCATTCATAATAATACTAGTTTGCATCATTTGTATCATTTTAAGTCCTAGAACACTTTGCATGGTTTCTTGCATATTTGCATCTTTTCAGGTTTTTTAGAGTACTTGGAGCTGTGATGGATGCTGAGCATTAACAAAAGATGAAAGAAGAGCATAAGACTTCAAGATCGACAAAGTTTGGTCGATTCAGCCGAGATCGAGAGGTAGATCGAGCAAAATGACTCAATCTAGAAGAGATCGACCGCATGATCGACCAAACTCACTCGATCTAGAAGGGATCGACTGGACGATCGACCGCGCCACTCGATCTAGAAGAGATCGACCGTATGATCGACCAAACTGACACGATCCAGAATAGATCGACCGACCGATCGACCGTGCCACTCGAACCATTTGCAAGTTGACCCAGAAAGTATTTATGCTTTAGTGAAAGTGGGATTAGATAGGTCCCTTGTCCCTTGCCCCTTGTCCCTTGCCCCTTGACCCCTCTTTTAAGGCCAAGAGCCATGTTTAAAACTCTATATAAGGAGTGTGTGTGTGCTTGTAATAATCATTCAGTTTTTAATCAAGTCTTCTTATTCTCTCTTTTAAAGTCTTCTTATTGTTTTTGTAAGCTTTCTCTTGTTCTAGAGTGTTCTTAAGTATTCTCAATTTTTATAGTTGCTTCTTGTTTAACTCTTTGTGAAAACTATTGTATTTTTATTATATATATCAAGTATTTAAGTTATTCTAATGTCAAATCTTTCTTTTTAATTCCCATTTAACTCTTTGTGAAACTATTGTATTTTTATTATATATATCAAGTATTTAAGTTATTCTAATGTCAAATCTTTCTTCTTAATTCTCATTTAATTCTTTGTGAAAACTCTTGTATTTTTATTATATATATCAAGTATTTAAGTTATTGTAATGTCAAATCTTTCTTCTTAATTCCCATTTAATTCTTTGTGAAAACTATTGTATTTTTATTATATATATCAAGTATTTAAGTTATTCTAATGTCAAATCTTTCTTCTTAATTCCCATTTAATTCTTTGTGAAAACTCTTGTATTTTTATTATATATATCAAGTATTTAAATAATTCTAATATCAAGTCTTTCTTCTTAATCTCATCGATTATGTTCAATAACTCTAAACTTATGTTTAAAAGAGGTAAGAGCATGATTTGTAGTAAACCACCAAGGTTTGAGGTTGGGATGATTAAGGAAGTTGGAGATTAAAATCTTGATTTTGTTTTTATCTTGTTCTTCATTTAGTTCTCTTCTTGGATTTGGAGGTTTTAAGGTCTAGAGATTCTCCATGGAGATCTCTTTAATCTAGGGATTTCCTTATCCTAACAAGACTTAGGAAATCCCTTAAAACCAAATCCAAGAGGTTAGCTCATCCTTTCCCACACATCATGGATACTTAGGGAGCTAGTTAAACCGTTTTTAAGATCCAAGCTTAATGTTCTTCACCTTATATTTCCACTACACATCTTGGGTTAGGAGGAAAGGGTGACGAAAGGGTTTATACCACACATCATGGATAAATCTAAATTGGTTTTTTAAGGTTTAGAGAAATTACTAAAAGAATAAAAATTATGTTTTTAAACCCCAAGTTCGAATCTTCAACCTCCCTAAGAATGATTCCCAACCTTGGATCTTCTTTTTAGTATTTGAAAAAACTCGAAATCACTTTCCTTTAGTTTAAGGTTTTAATCTCTTAGCCTAAACATCGCCTAGTTAGCTTAATCTTTGCATTAAGGTCTCTAAATTTATAAAGTTATGTTCTTGCTCGTCCTGATATTTTATAAATTCCCTAGTATCTTTTTTTGCACCCTGGTAATTAGTTAATAGTCAGTAGAATTTATTAACTAGTTTTTAAAAACCATTTCGTCACCTAGAAATTTACCTAGTTTTTCTGTCTTTACTTTTTCATTTTATAAAATTAGTAACTTCGCGTTTTAAATTCCTAAAAGTCTTCTATTAGTTAGTTAACATCCCATTAGGTATTTTAAAATAGTTCTCAAGTTCATATAGTTGCAGAAAGTAATTTATTTTGATTTGTTCCCCCATTTAACTCGAATATGCTTAGCTTTACTTCAAGCTCTTGCATTCTTAATACCTTTCACCATCTGATTTGGATTGATGACCTGAAGTATTACAATGACATAGACAAGTTTTAGGTTTTGTTTAACCTGATAAAAAGCTAGTTATCACTTGCATTGGAACCACGTCACACACAATTGTGTCTAAATACTTGCCTATGCTGAATGGCACAGTAACTCGAATCTGCTTAGCTTTACTTCAAGCTCTTGCATTCTTAATACCTTTTACCATCTGATTTGGATTGATGACCTGAAGTATTACAATGACATAGACAAGTTTTAGGTTTTGTTTAACCTGCTAAAAAGCTAGATATCACTTGCATTGGAACCACGTCACACACAACTGTGTCTGAATACTTGCCTATGCTAAAAAGCTCAGTATTATCGTTTAACCATCTCAGTTTGTAGGGATGGGGGTGCTTTGTCCTCTGCAAACCTAATTTCTCCACCAAATACTTGCTTGCCACGTTAGTGCAGGAACCTCCATCAATGATTAAACTACATACCTTGGAGTTTATGGTGCATCTGGAGTGAAAGATGTTCTCTCTTTGAACAGTTTCTGGATACAAGAGGGCGCTGAGGGCTCTTCTAACAACTAGGATCTCTCCTACTTCAGGGTAATTGATCAGATCGTCCTCTGAGCCTTCTGGTTCCTCTTCTGCTTCATCCTGAGATTCATATTCTCCATTGTCCTTGAGAATCATGACTCTCTGGTTTGGGAAATATCTTGCATAATGCCCTTTTCCCTGACACTTAAAATAGGTAATGTCACGAGCTCTAGTATTCTGTTGAGTTTGAAACTTACCTAGCTCTGGTATGAATCCTTTAGAGGTTTCTGGTGCAAGCCTCTTGAACCTTGAATCCACTTCTATAGACTTTCCCTTGTCTATGTTGCGCTGAGCCTGTGGAACCCAAGTACTCTTACTTCTATTTGTAGAGGCTGTTTTCCTCTTAATATGTTGTTCAGCCTGGATTACTAGATGCAGTAGCTCCTCCAAATCGTGGTAGCTTTGTCTTTCTACCTTTCTAGCTATTATGTCTTGCAGTCCATCAAGAAACTGAGCCATCAATGTTTTTGGAGTATCTTCAACTTCCAATCTGTTCTTGAGGGTCTCAAATTCTTCAAAGTATTCTTCTACAGACTTGTTTCCTTGAGAAAGTTTTCAAAATCTCCTCTGCAAGTCCCTGTGGTAGTGAGCAGGTACATATCTCTTCCTCAGATTATACCTCATGTCTCGCCAAGTGCAAACTTGATCATGTCTATGCCTCCTTCTCTCTGAAACATCTCTGTCCCACCACGATAATGCATTCTCAGTGAGCTGTGCAGCAGCAAGGGGCACCTTTCTTGCGTCAGAATACTTGTAGTATTCAAAGATATACTCCATTCTTCTCTCCCAATCTAAATAAGCATCTGGATTGATCTTTTCATCAAATTTAGGGGCAGTGAGCTTGAGATCTTTGCCTCCATCTCTTGCATAATCATCTTCTCTGTCCCTGCCTCTCGGATAGTTTCCTCTTTGATTGTAGTTTCCAGCAGGATCAGGTGGTGCTGGTCTCCTCTGTGGGCGTGGAGGATCATCTTCTAAGTCTGGCATAACATGATCCTCTTCTTCTTCTTCTTGATAGTTTCTCTGCCTCTGAACATTGCGAATAGGGTCTCTGCGAGGTGCAGGAGCTGGTGGTGGTGGTGGTTGCTTAACTCGAGTCAGATGCTATCCTAGAGTAACCTGAGCATTGATCAGTTGGGTGAGACTAGCCTGAATTCCAGCAAGGATGCGAGTGAAGTCAGCTTGCTCAGCAGCTTCTCCCATGATGTTCCTGTGTTACACAATTAACAAACAAGATCAAGTGTACCAGTGTGGTATGAAAGATGTTTAAAAACAAATAGCAATACCAGAATGATACAATATGATTCAAGTGTGACAAAGTATAAAACTGGATATAGTCCAAGAGATGCAACGGTTATGATCAAACAAGCAAACGAGTTTTCTTATTATTATTTTTTTGTTTATGGAATGCAAATGGTTAACAAGAGAAATCAAATGAATTCAAATGAAAGATGCAGTGTATAGAGACGTGATTATGGACTAACAAGTTTTAAGGAAATGTCAACACAGAAAAACAAATATGGTATGGATGCAAATATACTTTCCAAAAATGAGAAAAGCATACGTTTTTGGATCACCAAAGTTGACCAACAATTCAATGCTAGAAACACGGTTTTTGCAGGAAATATAATGAGAATTGGATTCAGATGACAAATGCTTTCTTCTTCCTGGCGTTTCTATTGATGAATGCACTAAGAACAACAATGGCAGAAATTCAACTATGGCAGATACGATTTTTTTTTTTTGACTTTTATGCAAGAAAACTTAACAGAAACTATATGAGAAGATGATGAATGATACACGCAAATGCAACAGGGACTTAGATCTACTTTTTTGAGTTTTTATGAAATCAAATGACACAGAAGCAAATAAAACAAAACATAAACAACTATATATATATTTTTTTTTCTGGAAATGAAGAACACAAAAATAAAAAATACAGAAACAAGACGGATGTAAAAGGATAGATTCACCTGACTTGGAGCCTAAGCTATGATACCAGATGATGTATGATCAAGGGGGTATGATCACACAGGAGTGGTGAATCGATGGGATCTAATAGCTGGTTGCAGAACTCTTTCTATTAGATCAGAAAATGGATTGATATGGAGTGAGTATGGAGAACAATCTGCTGGTTGTAGAACTCTTTCAGATTGATCTGGTTAATGGGATGGATCGAAGGGGGAAGTGAATGACGCCACACAGCCTTATGATCTAGGCAATGATAAGTCTAACTCAAGAACAAGTGAATCGCACACAAGCTCTATGAATCAAAGGGGGTTTTGTTCTTAGACAAAAACGGCTGCTCTTTATTAAAATCTAGGGTAAAAATACAAGGCTGTGAGAGGGGACATTATATACTGGTCCAAACAGTTGTGCCCTTCTAGGGGTCTTTGAATCAGATTACATATGAAATAAAAACTATGCTATAGGAAATAATGTGGCCAACAAATGCCTTACTCTAATAAAAAAATGTAAATAAACTTAAACAGAAATAAACCAGAGTTTTATTAGTCCAATAACCATATGGAAATGAAATGAAATACATACCTGGTTTAGACTTTAAGTTGGCGAAATGGTGAAAAGGGAAACTCCTTTAGTCATTGGCATAACCGGCCATTCTTGAGAATATGGATCATAGTCTATATATGGACCGTCGTATGTCAACTCTCCTAGGCTTGTATCAGTAGCTTGCTGGTCTTGATCTCCATGCATGCCTTGTGTATGATCCTTTGGTGTGATGGCAAGCTTGTTTAGCTGGTCCGTGATATCTTCAAGCCCTTGCTGATTCATTAAAGTGCTTACAGCTTTGTTAAACTCCTCTTGTAGCTTTCTGGTACCTGATCTTGTTCTTGGTGGTACTCGCATTGTGGGAAGTTTATCTTCAAGGTCCTTAGCTGGGTTCATGTCCTCATCATATATGATGCAAGATGGATCTTGTTCTATCGTTGATCAGAGATTTGTCTATGAAAAATATGAATCGGAGTTTGAAGAAGGGGGAGGAGAAGGAGTCCTCGACCCGCAACAGATAGAGGAGGATTTATTCAATCACATAGTTTGTGCTCCTAGAATATGGCGCCCTCGGGACTTTCTATTTGATTTTATCGAAAGGCCTAATGAATTGGGATTTCCCTATTTGGCCGGGTCATTTCGGGGCAAGCGGATCATTTATGATGAAAAGTATGAGCTTCAAGAGAATGATTCGGAGTTCTTGCAGAGCGGAACCATGCAGTACCAGAGACGAGATAGGTCTTCTAAAGAACACGGTTTTTTTAGAATAAGCCAATTCATTTGGGACCCCGCAGATCCACTTTTTTTTTTCCTATTCAAAGATCAGCCCTTTGTCTCTCTGTTTTCACATCGAGAATTCTTTGCAGATAAAGAGATGTCAAAGGGGCTTCTTACTTCCTAAACAGATCCTCCTACATCTATATATAAACGCTGGTTTATCAAGAATACGCTAGTTTGCGCCCTTCTTTATTTCTAAAGACGAGGTGTCCTAACCATCCAACAGCTATTACATCCCCATTGTCCATTGAACCCGCTCGGAATAACCCCCCTTTTGCTGGATTATTACCAATATAATCATAAAAAGCTAATTTTTCAGGAATTTTAGACCAAGCTTCTGATACACTTTGATTTTCAGCTAGTCCAGCACTAACCCTTCGATATATTTCTTGTTGAAAGTATCCCTGATCCCATTGATAACGCGTAGGACCAAATAATTCGATGGGAGTAGTTGGAAAACCATACCACATAGTTCCAGCAACAACAAAAGCTGCAAAAAAGACAGCAGCAATACTACTAGAAAGGACGGTTTCAATAATTCCCATACGTAATCCTTTGTATAGGCGTTGAGGCGGACGAACACTAAGATGAAATAAGCCCGCTAATATACCCAACGTCCCTGCTGCAATATGATGAGAGGTTATTCCTCCCGGAACAAAAGGGTCAAAACCCTCCACGCCCCATGCCGGATTTACGGGTTGAACCTTTCCGATTAGTCCATAACGGTCGGATACCCATATTCAAGGACCATATAATCCTGTTACATGAAATGCGCCAAAACCAAAGCAAGCCACTCCTGAAATAAATAAATGAATTCCAAAAATGTTGGGCAAATCCAACGAAGGTTTTCTTGTACGTTCATCACAAAAAATTTCTAGATCCCAATATACCCAATGCCAAATAGCTGCCAAGAAGCACAAGCCAGAAAACACGATATGTGCTCCGGCTACCCCTTCGTAACTCCAAATACCCGGATTCGTTATAGTCCCTCCTGTAATATTCCAACCGCCTCATGAATTGGTTATTCCTAAACGAGTCATGAAAGGTATATTGAACATACCTTGTCTCCACATTGGTTCAAGAACAGGGTCGGAGAGATCAAAAACTGTTTATTCATATAAAGCCATCGAGCCGGCCCAACCGGCAACCAGAGTAGTATGCATTATATGAACCGAAAGAAAACGACCGGGATCATTCAATACAACAGTATGAACAGGATACCAAGGCAAACCCGTGGAAATACCCCTTTATCAACGAAAAATAGACACTATGTAACTTTATTGCATTAGAAAAAACTATGTTACGGACCCCCCCTTTTTTAGGTAATTTTTTCGGAGAAAGGATTAATATTTGTTCGATTTTGTTAGTAATAATTGAAAAATTCAATTCACAGGAAAAAAGGGAAGCGGATCTATTCTATATCCGATAAGTACCAATACGCAATGGGGGTTAATCCTATTTTATATGAACCAAGATAGCTATTGTTCATCATTCACAACCCTGTTCGTAAACAATTTTCTTTATTTTTATTCATTACTCTCTTACTTTAGTTTTATTTTATAATTTATTTTAGCTTATTAAACTTATGTATTAAATATTATTAATAAAGTAGGAAAAATGATAATATTATTAAAAAATGAAACCCCGGTCTTACGTTTCCACATCAAAGTGAAATACAGAACTTCATTCTCTTTTTTTTTTTTTCATTTCATGCCTATTGGCGTTCCAAAAGTACCTTTTCGAAGTCTTGGAAAAGGAGATACATCTTGTGTGGACATATAGTGCGACTTGTCAGATATATTAGGCTATATGGGATTTCCCCATTTTCTCCCTCGATCGAGATATCCTCTGTTTCGTCCAAAAAGATTGATTGAATTATCAAAAATTTGTAACGCGAAGCGCAAAAAATAAAATGGAATTAAATGCAGGGAGTATTTAGATTGATATTAGATTATCAAAATTTTTTTATGGTTTACGTGATCGGACTAATAAAATTAAGTATCCAGGCTCCGTTTAGCAGAAACCCAATTGATAATTAATATATAATATTTTTATAATTACTACTTACTTATATGATAGGAAAAATTATGATAAAAAATTCTATTAAAAAATACAAAAGATTGAAACAGAGTGATCTAAAACTGTTGATCAAATCAAATAATATAATTAAAATTTTGTTGACTTAACAGAAGACATGTGAAAGAAATGAATTGAAAAAAAGAGTAGTAAAAAAAGACGTGGTATTTGGTACATTTGTCCTATATGTGCAAATCAAAATCGGGCAAATTTTTCTTTTTACTCGGGGTAGAGCATAAACCTAAAAAATGGAATAAAAAAAGGAAGAAGCCCGTTCAGGAACAAGGAAAAATCGATTCAGAAATTGTTGAAGAAAGAACAAGATGTTTCTTTTGTCCCTTCTAGGCGATCGGAAAATAAAGAAATAGTTAATATATTCAAGATAATTACGTATTTACAAAATACCGTCTCAATTCATCCTATTTCATCATATCTGGGATGTGATATGGTTCCGAAGGATGAATTGGATATGGACGATTCCAATAAGATTTCATTCTTGAACAAAAATCAATTTTTTGATTTATTTCATCTATTCCATGAACGGAAGTGGGGGGATACACGTTACGCCACGATTTTGAGTCAGAAGATAGATTTCAAGAAATGGCAGATCTATTCATTCTATCAATAACCGAGCCGGATCTAGTGTATTATAAGGGATTTTGCCTTTTCTATTGATTCCTACGGATTGGATCAAAGACAATTCTTGAAGGAGGTTTTCAACTCCACTGATGAATCGAAAAAGAAATCTTTATTGGTTCTACCTCCTATTTTTTATGAAGAAAATGAATCTTTTTATCGAAGGATCAGAAAAAATTGGGTCCGGATCTCCTGCGGGAATTATTTGGAAGATCCAAAATCAAAAAGAGTGGTATTTGCCAGCAACAACATAATGGAGGCAGTCAATCAATATAGATTGATCCGAAATCTGATTCAAATCCAATTTCAATATAGTCCCTATGGGTATATAAGAAATGTATTGAATCGATTCTTTTTAATGAAGAGACCTGATCGCAACTTCGAATATGTAATTCAAAGGGATCTAATAGGAAATGATAATCTGAATCGTAGAACTATAATGAAAAATACGATCAACCAACATTTATCGAATTTTAAAAAGAGTCAGAAGAAATGGTTCGAACCTCTTATTTTTCTTTCTCGAACCGAGAGATCCATAAATCGGGATCCTAAGGCATATAGATACAAATGGTCCAATGGGAGCAAAAATTTCCAGGAGCATTTGGAACATTTCGTTTCTGAGCGGAAGAGCCATTTTCAAGTAGTGTTCGATCGATTATGTATTAATCAATATTCGATTGATTGGTCTGAGGTTATTGATAAAAAGATTTGTCTAAGTCACTTCGTTTCTTTTTGTCCAAGTTACTTCTTTTTTGTCCAAGTTACTTCTCTTTTTGTCTAACTCACTTCCTTTTTTCTTTGTGAGTTTCGAGAATATCCCCATTCATAGGTCTGAAATCCACATCTATGAATTGAAAGGTCCGAACGATCAACTCTGTAACCAGTTGTTAGAATCAATAGGTCTTCAAATCGTTCATTTGAAAAAATTGAAACCCTTTTTATTGGATTATCATAATATTTCTCAAAAATCGAAATTCTTGATCAATGGAGGAACAATATCACCATTTTTGTTCAATAAGATACCAAAGTGGATGATTGACTCATTCCATACTAGAAAGAATCGTAGGAAATCTTTTGATAACGCGGATTCCTATTTCTCAATCGTATCCCACGATCAAGACAATTGGCTGAATCCCGTGAAACCATTTCAGAGAAGTTCATTGATATCTTCTTTTTCTAAAGCAAATCGACTTCGATTCTTGAATAATCCACATCACTTCTGCTTCTATTGTAACAAAAGATTTCCTTTTTATGTGGAAAAGGCCCGTCTCAATAATTCTGATTTTATGTATGGACAATTCCTCACTATCTTGTTCATTCACAACAAAATATTTTCTTCGTGCGGTAGTAAAAAAAATGCTTTTTTGGAGAGAGATACTATTTCACCTTCGTCAATCGAGTCACATGTATCTAACATATTTATATCTAATGATTTTCCACAAAGTGGTGACGAAAGGTATAAAGGAAGTTTTGTAATCATTGACTCAAACTCATTCTCGAATCCCATTCAGCAGAATATGGAGGTACTTATGGCGGAACGGGCCAATCTGGTATTTCACAATAAAGTGATAGATGGAACTGCTATTAAACGACTTATTAGTCGATTAATAGATCACTTCGGGATGGCATATACATCACACATCCTAGATCAAGTAAAGACTTTGGGTTTCCAGCAAGCCACTGCTACATCCATTTCATTAGGAATTGATGATCTTTTAACGATACCTTCTAAGGGCTGGCTTGTCCAAGATGCTGAACAACAAAGTTTGATTTTGGAAAAACACCATCATTATGGGAATGTACATGGGGTAAAAAAATTACGTCAATCTATTGAGATATGGTATGCTACAAGTGAAGAAGTCTGCATAAAAGTATTTACTCCCAGGAGTAATCCCAGAATTCCATCTGTTTTCTGGGTTTGGAAAAGTACGGATTTTCAAGAACGGGAATCTTATGATATGTTAGGAATCACTTATGATAGCCATCCACGACTGAAACTGATCTTAATGCCCGAAAGTTGGGATAGGGTGGCCTTTACGTAAGGATTATATTGTCCCCAATTTTTATTAAATACAAGATGCTTATTGAATGATAAAAAACAAGTCTTAACTTCTACAACTACGGGCCTTCACGGAATATTTTGAATTCGATTCTTTTTTAGATCAAACAAACAGAAGAATTGAGGTCTCATTCATATTATTATAGATAGCTTGACCTCCAATTTGAAAGATACTTTTTCCGTAAAAGCCAAGCCAATAGGATGAACTAAAAAAAAGAGTTCTGCATTATGAACTTTGTATCGCGCACATAACTTAGTCAACTTTAGTCACATAACTGTGAATGAATAAAAAAGATCGGAAAGCGGCGAGGGGGGGGGATTGCACTTTTTTTTTCTAAAGATACGTTTAATTTGAAGAATATAAACTTATCAAAATTAATAAATCCTATGCCAAGAACCAGATTTGAACTGGTGACACGAGGGTTTTCAGTCCTCTGCTCTACCAACTGAGCTTTCTAAGTTTTAGAATGAAAAATGATATAGATTCTAAATAATTCAAATCGATATTTATTTCTCATTTGTACGTGTATGATATATCCCACAAGACTTGTATATAATATATATAATAAAAAAAGAAATTAGAGTTTGTAAAAGTGTAGAATGACTGAAAAAAGCTAATGAATTGTTGAATAACTAAAAAAAAGGGTAAGGTGTCAAACATGTTTTTTGGGGGGAGTAGAGTTGGGGATAGAGGGACTTGAACCCTCACGATTTTAAAAGTCAGCGGATTTTCATCTTACTATAAATTTCATTGTTGTCAGTATTGACATGTAGAATGAGACTATATCTTTATCCTCGTCCGATTAATTAAGTTCCACCAAGGATCCATCAAACTATGAAGTAAATCATTTGATTAACACAATGTAGTGAACTCCATTTGTTAGAACAGCTTCCATTGATCAGTCTCTGCACCTATCCCTTTTTCTCGCTTTCTAAACACTGGTTTGTTCGCGTAAACCAGGATTTGGCTCAGGATTGCCCATTGTTATTCCAGGGTTTCTCTGAATTTGAAAGTTATCACTTAGTAGGTTTCCATACCAAGGCTCAATCCAATTAAGTCCGCAGCGTCTACCAATTCCGACATATCCCCTTTTTGCTTTGAGATTAGGATCTCATTATGATGTCTTTCTACCTTTTCTTATGTCGAAACCTTGGAATTCATTACATATAGATACTTATTTTATTTCTTTGAAACTTATAATTCTACAATGGGCAATGGAAAAAAATTGTAAGTCTACTTTGTAGATTTGAAATTCGAATAATTCTAAACAATTCTATTCGAATATTCATTTCTAATATTAATTTGAATAATTCTATAATATTAGAAAGAAAATAAAAAGACAAAAAGTATAAAATAATAATAATAACCTCAGGTTAGAACAAAAAAACAAGAATTTCAAATCATATATCATTTAACTAAAAAAAAAGATTTTTGATCTAATTAAGATTTTCTTATTTATAAGCTAATGAAAGTAAAATTAGAAAGTCGATATATTGCTATATTCTATATAATTAATTAAGGTTTTAATTAAGGTTATGCTTTTTATTTAATGATAGTCACTATTTATTTGAGCTATATTCTGTGTCGAGAATATATAGAATATGATTAATTCTAAATAGATAAATAAAAATATGAATAGAATAGTTAATTGATACGATCTAGTAGTTTAGTGAATTTGTTTGCATGCGCTATTTTATTTGAGCCCGCTCAGCTCAGAGGTTAGAGCATCGCATTTGTAATGCGATGGTCATCGGTTCGATTCTGATAGCCGGCTTTTCCATATTTTTCGTTTTTTACATGATTTTTAATGTACTTTCAAAATCAAAGAAGATTGAAAAGACTTCTTTTACCTTTTTCTAAGAGTTACCACGCCATTTATATTATGTCATATAAACTTCCATATAGGAATATATATTGGGTAAAAGGGTTAGATCTTTGCAAAATAAATAAAGAACATAAAGGAAATATATTGAGTCTTTATGTTACGTTACCGAGGGCCTCGTTTTTAAAAAATACGATGTCTGGGGCTTTACCGGGACTCACTAGTAAAAGACCTAGGGCAGAAAGCGATCTTAGAAACCAATCACGCTCTGAAAAAATCTCAATATCGTATTCGTTTAGAAGAAAAATAAAAATTGCGTTTTCTTTATGGTCTTACAGAACGCCAATTACTTAAATATGTTCGTATCGCCGGAAAAGCCAAGGGGTCGACGGGTCAAGTTTTGTTACAATTACTTGAAATGCGTTTGGATAACTGATAACACTCATATTTTACTCCGAAAACCTATTATTTCAAGATCGTTTATAAGTATTTTGACCCAGTTTTCAACGGTTTTAAGGTGATTTCCACGTTTTCTAGTTTTGAAAGTCATTTCAGGAAAATTGGACAAAAAGGACACATTTTGGAGCAAAACGGGAACTTCGAAGGACATGTGCTCGGAGCCATAAGTTCAGCATCAGATGACGACCTTCCCACCACAAGATCAAGCTCATATTTGGAGACAAGGTAGCCTTATCAGCTGTCTTTCACCTCGAAGTGGTTTGAGAGCAATCCCACGGTTGGATCTCGAGTTACGAAGGAAGCAAGAAGGCCCGTCAGACACATTGCCAGAAGAAGGCCGGCCGCGCCACAGATCCTCAGAAGACCAGTGGCCGCACCACGCCAGGTCGCTCGCGCGGCCAGACCATTCTGGCCCGTCCCGAGCCCGTTTGCACTTATCCAATATTTTCCGAGGTTAAAACACGAAGCCCACTTTCTGAAGACAGGAGAGCCTATATAAGGAGACTTTAGGGTTTCACAAAAGGGGGACCTAACACATAGCTTTTCCAGAAACACTTTTCACGCCGCAGAGAGAGAGAGAGAGAGAGAGAGAGAGAGAGAGAGAGGGAGAGAGTTTGATGGCCCCGGAGTTGAAGACCTCGAGAGAGAATTCTTCTGCAGCCGCCCACTCCTTCTTCCCTTTCCTTTCATCCTTTGTTCTTAGTTCTTTGTTTTTCAATACTTTAAGAAGATCTCTTCATTCAGATTTCCTTTGAAGAAGTTTTCTCACTTTGTTTCTTATTTAATACAAGTCGCACCTTTCTTATCTCAAAGATGTCTTTCGTTCCCATGGACGAGTAGTCATCTAGTTGGGTTTTTAAGGGGATTTTCAAAGGGGTTTAATCATGGATCGATTTCGCTAGTATGATAGAGATAGCGTTTATTCTAGGTATCTTCGTTGATGTCTTGTTCTTATTGCATGTTTGCTTCTCTGATCAATTAGCAACTGATTCTAGGATGATTAGATACATGAAAGTGTGGTCTATTGTCTCGATCTAGGGGTTAACGAGCGGATCACACCGTAGGATGTTTAGGCATATCGACGGACCGCACCGTGAGTGTTTACAAATAGGTGAATGATACGTATGCGCGGTTGTCTTGCATCGTGGGATGAGATATCATACCCGCAGTAAAGGACAAACGCAGGTGGCTAGATCCGCGAAAGCGGGGTAGTCATAGTCGACAGTTTCAGCTTAAGAACCTAGTTTATTAAAACATTTAGAACCTATCCTGTTGCTTGTTTAATTCGATCCATGAACCCCGGAGAATTTCCCTGAACCCAACGTCTTTTATTCATTGATTTACAACCGTTTAATTCTCTTCTGCTGCTTGATATTATTACTACAAATCGTGACAAACTCCATCCCCAAGTTCCATTTGGTTTAAAGAAGTTAGAAATCTTAGGACTTTCGCAAAACAACAATCTCTGTGGATTTGATCCCTTAATATACTACTATGATTGCTGTGCACTTGCAGCTATTTTAGGGGTAAAACTTGAAGTAGAATAAACCCCGACAATCAAGTTTTTGGCGCCGTTGCCGGGGATTGTTTGCTTTTGCGAATTTTCAGTTTCTAATTTGTCTTTTAGACCACGTTGATTGTCAAACTTTTCCGTTTATTGCTCACGATTTTCTTGTGTTTGCTTCTCATGTTTCAGGTGTATGACCACTAGGAGGAACGCTTCCAACGTCTTACCCCGACACATCGAGATGACCAGGCACGAAAAAGAAATCCGAAGGTTAAGAAGACAGATCAGCATGGCCGAGAACGTGGCCGCTCTTGAAGCTCAACGAAACCGCGGAGAAGTTCTGCGCAACACTGGTCGAGCACCTAACGAATTAAAAGATGGGGAGCCACAGCTCGACAATAATGAAAACCCTATCAACCCCAATCCCGAGGCTGACTCGGACGAAGAAGAACGCGATCCTGTCTTACAGCAAGGAGGACACAATCCGATCATCGGAAACATAGCGAACCAAGCAAACCCCATTGTCCGACCTGATGACCGAGACACCATCCGACCTGTCCCGCCAGCCAACCTTTCGAGGCGAGCTAGGAACCGTACCATAGCCGATCACGATACTCCTGATCAGCACTTCCAGAATCGAGCGGCGATTCAAGTTAACGTCCCCCATGAGGACGAGTTGGAGATCAAACCACAGATCATCTCTTTGGTGAAGCAGAACCAGTTTCACGGACTATCAAACGAGCACCCGATGGACCACATCGAGTTATTCGAGGAAATCTGCAGCACCCCGAATACGAACCGTATCCCTCCCGACTATCTGAAGTCTAAGCTATTCCCATTTTCTTTGAGCGACAAGGCTCATAGATGGCTGAAGACCCTACCACCAGGATCGATCACTAACTGGGTGGAATGCAAGTCCGCCTTCCTCAATCATTTCTACACTAAGTCCCGATCCAACTTGATGAGAAACAAGATCCAAGGCTTTCAACAAAGACCGGTCGAATCATTCTAAGAGGTGTGGGAGCGATTCAAGGAATATGAGCGCGACTGTCCTCACCATTGTTTCTCCGGAGCCAGCTTGCTCAATACGTTCTACCGTGGACTGCAAGCTAGATACCAACTCTCGCTCGACACAGCCAGCAATGGAGATTTCACGACAAAGACAGAGCGACAAGGACGCGCACTCATCGAGAACCTCGCTGTAAGCAACAGCAATAACTGTCCGGATTATGACAGGAATCCAAGAACCGGAGACTCCGATTCTAAGCAGATAGCCGAGCTGAAAAATATGATGAGCCAGCTGCTCAAAGGACAGTAGCGCAATATCAGCGCGTGTGAGACCGCGTCGGAAAGAGAAGAATCTGGCCCAGGATATATGATGGAGACGAATCCTACACGCGGGAAGAAGAAATTAACTTCATAGGAGGACATAATTCGTATCCAAACAGAAACTTCAACAGTGGATTCAACAACAATTTCAGGAACAACAACAACTTGTCATACCGGAACCCAAACGTGGAGAATCCACGAGATCAAGTGTATCCACCTCAAGGAAGACCCTACCAGAACAAGTTCCAGAACGTGAACTACGGAAACAACGGGAGCTACCAGGCGAAACAACCCTATAACTCTCAGCTCACGCCCTACAACAATCAGCAAGGAGCGCCGCAAGCTGCACCGAACGCACCCTACCCATCTTGAGAGGACAAACTCGAAGGACTGATGCAACAACTGCTGTTATCCCAACAAAAATCGGTCAAGGATCTCAACATCAAGATAGATTGCATATACAATGACCTGAACAGTAAGTTCGAAACCATTTCTTCCCACGTGAAGAAATTAGACGTGCAAGTCTCTCAAACCGCTGAAGCCATCAAGAGGCAAGCAGGGATCTTTCCCGGGAAAGTAGAGGATAACCCGAAAGGATTCTGTAACGCGATCTCAGCAGTCACCGACAAGGCCAAAGAGCCAGAACCAGCTATGGGAGAGAAGTGCAGGTTCGTCCCACTCTTCCCATCGATGAAGAGAAACACTGCCAGTCCACCTTTCGACACCCCGGAGAATCGCGGGTTCAGCAGACTGAAGAAAGAAGAAGATCCAGGCGCATTCACTTTCCCATGCTCTATCACGGGAATCAACTTCAAGGATTGTCTATGCGACATGGGAGCCAATATCAATGTCATGCCAATGGCAGTCGCTGAAAAGTTGGGAGTTACGACTTATTTCCCCTCACCTACACAACTAGTGTTCGGGGACTCGTCTAGAAAGAAGTCAGATGGCATGATCCACAACGTTCAAATTCTTGTCGGGAATAAGATAGTGCCTACGGACTTCCATGCTCGACATGGGGGAGGACAAAGACAAACCACTGATACTTGGAAGACCCTTCTTAGCTACGGTGGGAGCAAGAATCAACCACGTGAGCAACTTCGTAGTCTTCCTGCATATAAACTAGAAGATACTACCCGAAGAGGCCGAGCGCTCCACCTCCGAAAATGAAGAGCCACGCGACTAAGAAGGAGAAAAAGGGGATGATACTGAAGGTAATCTTAGAAGCTAAAACTCTAAGGAACGGAAACGGAGGGACACTGCTGATACGGAGGCAAGGAGAAGCTTCAGGAGAGACAACTCCCGAAGCACTTTCCCAAACCGCCTAGACTTCGAACAAAGTCGAGCCAAACGACTTAAACAAAAGCGCTTGGTGGGAGGCAACCAATCCGATACGTGTTTTTGATTTCTTTTCCTTCTTTCAATTCTAACATTGTTTTCTTTCTTTCGAGCTTCCCGCACTTAGGAATATAAAATAAATAAATAAAATATATATATATATATAAAGCCAAGCAAAACACAAAAATATGAAGAGGAGCCTCAGAAGGAGGTTGGCCGCACGAGCATGGCCCGTGGCGCGGCGAGAAGGGCCGTGGCCGCGCAACGGACCACGACTGCGCGGAGAAGAACACGCTGGCCGCGGCCGCGACAGGCCATGGCGCGGCCAGCGGTCGTCTGGGCCACCAGCCCGGAAAACTCATGTTTTCCTTCCGAACCGAGCTTCCCGCGTTTTGGTAAAATCCCGCAACGAGAATTTATTCCCGTTAGTATAAAATAACGGATTTAATCGATTCGTGGCCAACACGCAAGGTAAGTTTCCTCGTTCTAAAAATTTTTGAAAATAAAAGGTTTTTAGTTATAAAAATACCTTTTTAAAAGCAAAAGAAAAACTTTAGGATCAAACTCTCTTTTCTTCTTCTCCCCCAAGAGACTTGGAGATTTTTTGGGAGATTCTAAGTTTTTCAAATCCAAACCGTTTTCAAAAATTCTTTGATCTAAACTCATCTATTTTCGAAGAGCATTCACTTTCCAAAGCTCATTCAACCTCATCTACAAGGTATGGTCTCTAATTTCACAAATCCCTAAAGAACTCAATTTTGAGATCTCTCTTGATTTACTAGAAAATTGTCTAGGATGCTTGGATAATGGTAGAGAACCTTGGATTGATGATCTATGTTGCCTAGATTCCGATTTTTGCAACCATATACCTAAAAGTTGAAGTCTTTGAGAAAAAATATTTTTGGCATGCTCTAAAAACCGATTTTAGGGAGTATTATTGGAAGAATTACTTAGTTTGGACTTGATTCATCCTAGGTACTACTTAGAAATCAAAGTTTGATGATAATAAGTTGAAAAAATCGATTTATTGGAAAAAATTTGGTTTAGGTCCCCAAAAATCCGAAAATAGAGTTTGAGTACCATATTGATCTTGAATATTAATGCATAAACTCGATATTTACTAGTGTTGAAAACTCTTGGTATATGTTTTGTGTACCATTGCACTTGAGAATCCATATGACACATAAATTCACATGCTTGGTCGAGTTTTTGTTTTTATTTTGCAAGGTACAATGAGTTCCGACCGAACCTACGAGATACGTTCGAAGTATAGAGAGCAACTAAGCTCTTCGAGTGGTTCTTCGCGACAGCAAGGACACATGACAGCGCTAGGAAACCCGAGCCTAGACAACACTCTAGGGAGCTACTTCAAGGAACAAAGAAGAAGATTCCGCAGTTCATTGATAGCACGCACAAGCCGCGACGATTCTCCACCTCAAGAGCCAACAAGAGAGCTGAACCCTTCTCCTCCTAAGCGCAAGGTGCGCTATTTTGGGGCGCCTATGGACCCAAACATTGATTATATGAAGGAGATGAAGAAGATGGACATAAGAACAACCCTGAGGATCGACTACTCCGCTTTAGATGCTTTGGGCATCACCGAGGATGTCACATGGTACTTGGACAAGCTAAGGCTCAGGACCTTCATGGAGACTGATCGACCCACCTACAAGGGAGTCGCCCAAGAGTTCCTAGCTTCGGTTCAGCTGTCATACAAGAGAGGAAGGAAGTCACATCCGAGAAACGGTACTATCAATTTCACCATTGGTTCTCAGGATTATGAGCTGAGCATCCCTAGACTTTGCGAGATATTTGGTTTTGACTTGAGGAGTGAGACTACCATTGAAGAAGAATGGAGTGCAGATATTTGGGAACTAATGGGCCGAGGCATTTACGACAAGGGGAGGCATCCTTCCGCCTTTCTTTCACACCCAGCCGTGAGTTTCATGCACCGCCTCATAGCACACCGACTTTACTCTCGCAGCATCCAGTCATGCATTCTCATTCCAGAGCTTGTCCTACTTCAGTCCGGCTTTAGAGACGAGCCACTTTCAGCATGCTTTGGATGCATCCTAGCAGAGAGACTCGTGCGAGTGAAGCACGACGTCAGCGTACCTCGATGCGAGACCGCCTTCACGACTTACGGAGGCATTATCACAGCGATCATGGAGGCTGCAGGAGTAGACACCAGCATTGAGACGCCCTTAGATGAGGCTTGGTTTGACTTGTCCCAGTTCCAGACGGACAGAAACTTGATGGGCGCAGCCATGGATCCGGACAGGTTCGGATACTGCTACCGATTGGGGAAGAGAGACGACCGCACGGTCTACTTACCATCTCCCACAGTCCCGCGCCTTTTAGAGGGTTCACCGCAGTGGATCCCGAACCATGATGAGTTTCGTACCGAGTTCTCACGTCTACCGCTTACCATTGGAGAGTATGTAGCCGCCAAGGCTAGGAGAGAAGCGATCCGTCAGAGGACTCACCACAGCTCATCCTCCTCCATGTGCAGTACCTCACGATCTGCTGCACCGTCCACCTCGACTGATCCCGCGATCACCGCACTTCAGGAGCAACTAGCACGACAAAACGAGATGCTTGAGAAGATGGCGCGACAGCTTCGAGAGAGAGGACACATAGATGGCGACCTTTAGACCCTGAGTTCAGATGCCTAGAAGACTTCGCATCTCGGCCAACACTCTTCCTGCTTACGAGCCTGGTTCCATCTATTCCACCCCTATCCCTTACTTTTTATCTATGCTTTATCTTTCATTTATTTCAGTCATTCCCGATCTGCCACCACTTTTTCACACTAGGGACATTGTGATTTAAGTCTGGGGGGGGGTTCGTACTAATGATTTTGCTTTTCTTTTGATTTTTATTTGGTTTTCCTTTTTCTTTAAGAACTAAGAATGATGTATTTCGATATATATAATATGGTTTTAGGGATTATGACGCAAAACCAAGGATGATATTCGACCAGTGTGCTTCTACGCTATTTCTAGTAACAGATCTTTCAAGCTTTAGTACTAGACTAGGCAGTAGCTAGAAAGCCAGAGATACGAAATCCTTGAGAATGCCGACCTATAGAGACTTCGGGGGAAGGAATACACTAGCTCTACTTTTTATTGGATTTTAAACTGTCTATTAATTTCCTTGTCAACAGATGTAAACATTCAACGAAAAAGCCAAGAACGTTCGGGACATCTTTTTCCAGATTTACACACTCCCTTGTTGTTCCCGAACGGTCAACTCATCAATAGTTGGTACCATACCCGAAACCCTTACCATCTTTTCATACCTCACGCAACTCTCTTGTTTTCACCATATGCAGATATGTGCAAAAACGCCGGAGAGGGAGGAACGACACGATTTTTAGTCACTCAAGACGAAGGATCGAATGGTTAAGGAACGGAAGTGTTAGCTACAATAGAAGGACGACTCATGCCTCAGAAAACTCGAAAGAATGGTAATATTCTTGCGATCCTTAAGTCTCTTACAACAAGGCACTTCCTGTTTCATAAAAAAATATATATAATATAACTCGGATAGAGGACCCGAACTCTTTGGAGTAATGACATTACTTATCCACAAAAAATAGAGTTACAAAAAAAAAAAAAAAAAAATATATATATATAAAAAAAAAAAAAAAAAAAAACGGGAAGAAAATGCCTAAGAGCCTTAAGAGAATCGTGACTTGGATAGAGGCAGAGCCTGGGCAATATGGTGAGAAGTTTTTAAGAGCCATCCAATCCGAACCAATGGCCAGAAAGTAAGTCTGGGGGATGGCTTTATCAAAGAGAACTCTCGGATGTGTACGTGCGGAGAGTGATTGGAAATCGTGGATCTCAATAGTTCCACCCTCTCTTGCTATTTTGCATAATATCTCGCACCTTCCGGAGATCTATACGGTAACCCGAAACACTCTAAACCTCACCAAAAAAGGCTTTTATATACTTAACCTCGTTGAATCTAGCTTTATATCCTTGACAAGGATCACGCGAACTTAATACTACTTAGAGAGCTAGTTGACTGAAACTTGATGTTTAGATAGTGAAAGTTTCGTAAAGGACTAGTGTTGAAGGAACTATAGTAAGAATTTTCTAGTCTGAGCTTGGATTGATTTGTTCGATGAATTATGGTTTAGAAGGACGGTCGCTGAGTTTTTGCTAGTTCCTTTATTTTCAAACCTCTTTTCCAGGCTTTGCATGCGTTTTGTTTGAGGACAAACAAAGGTTTAAGTCTCGGGGAGTTGATAACACTCATATTTTACTTCTAAAACCTATTATTTCAAGTTCGTTTATAAGTGTTTTGACCCGGTTTTCAACGGTTTAAAGGTGATTTCCACGTTTTCTAGTTTTGAAAGTCATTTCAGGAAAATTGGACAAAAAGGACACATTTTGGAGCAAAACGGGAACTTCGAAGGACATGTGCTTGGAGCCATAAGTTCAGCATCAGATGACGACCTTCCCTCCATAAGATCAAGCTCATATTTGGAGACAATGTAGCCTTATCAGCTTTCTTTCACCTCGAAGTGGTTTGAGAGCAATCCCACGTTTGGATCTCAAGTTACGAAGGAAGCAAGAAGGCACGTCAGACACATTCCCAGAAGAAGGATGGCCGCGCCACGGATCCTCAGAAGACCAGTGGCCGCGCCACGCCTGGTCGCTTGCGCGGCCACACCACTCCGGCCCATCCCGAGCCCGTTTGCACTTATCCAATATTTTCCCGAGGTTAAAACGTGAAGCCCACTTTCTGAAGACCGGAAGCCTATATAAAGGAGTCTTAGGGTTTCAGAGAAGGGGGGTGACGCCACACACATAGAAGAGACGACGAGACACATCTGCGCCGCACAGAGAGAGGAGAAGAGAGAAAGTTCGACGGCCCCGGAGTCGAGGATCTCGAGAGAGAATTCTTCTGCAGCCGCCTATCCTTCCTTCTTTTCCCTTTCATCTTTCGTTTTTAGTTCTTTGCTTTTGAATACTTTAAGAAAACCTCTGTTCAATCGATTTCCCTTTAAAGAAGTTTTCTCACTTTGCTCTTTTCATTAATACGATTCGCACCTTTCATATCTCGAAGATGTCTCTCGTTCCCATGAACGAGTAGTCATCTAGTTGGGTTTTTAAGGGGATTTTCGAAGGGGTTTAATCATGGATTGATTTCGCTAGGTTGATAGAGATAGAGTTCCTTTTAGGTATCTTCGTTGATGTCTTGTTCTTATTGCATGTTTGCTTCTCTGATCAATTAGCAACTGATTCTAGGATGATTAGATACATGAAAGTGTGGTCTATTGTCTCGATCTAGGGGTTAACGAGCGGATCACACCGTAGGATGTTTAGGCATATCGACGGACCGCACCGTGAGTGTTTACAAATAGGTGAATGATACGTATGCGCGGTTGTCTTGCATCGTGGGATGAGATATCATACCCGCAGTAAAGGACAAACGCAGGTGGCTAGATCCGCGAAAGCGGGGTAGTCATAGTCGACAGTTTCAGCTTAAGAACCTAGTTTATTAAAACATTTAGAACCTATCCTGTTGCTTGTTTAATTCGATCCATGAACCCCGGAGAATTTCCCTGAACCCAACGTCTTTTATTCATTGATTTACAACCGTTTAATTCTCTTCTGCTGCTTGATATTATTACTACAAATCGTGACAAACTCCATCCCCAAGTTCCATTTGGTTTAAAGAAGTTAGAAATCTTAGGACTTTCGCAAAACAACAATCTCTGTGGATTCGATCCCTTAATATACTACTGTGATTGCTGTGCACTTGCAGCTATTTTAGGAGTAAAACTTGAAGTAGAATAAACCCCGACCATCAATAACATCCTTTATCGATTAGGTATGGCTTTGACTTCCTCAAGCGCGCCAATTAGTTAACCAGGATTATGACTGAGTACCTGGGTGAATAGCGAGTTATTCATCGTTTTTTAGATTATGGTTAATAGATACCTATTTTGACCGGAAAAAAATTGGAAGTAGATAGAATGTTTTTTTATTTTAACTAGTCCGCTTTTATGTTAGTTCGTACTATAAAATTCCTTTGTTTGTGAGAAAATTTTCTCACAAAAGAAAAGGTAAAGGAAATAAAAAAGAGTTATAGAATGGATTACGACCTATGCCAAGATCGCGTATAAATGGAAATTTTATTGATAAAACCCTTACAATTGTAGCCGATATCTTATTACGAGTCATTCCGAGAAAAAGAGGCATTTACTTATTACAGAGATGGTGCGATTTGATTATCATTATTATTTTATTTTTTCTCGCCGATTTGGAATAGAAAGAAAAACGAGTATTGAAAAAAAATCTACGCTTTTGAAGGTGAAGTTTATAATATAAAAAAAGGAATCCTTTCAGTCATGTTGATATATCATGGTTTTTACCCATTTTTGGACCATGATATAAGTATTTTTATTAAGTCTTAATGGTATTTTCGAGTCTATATAGAGTCTTTGCAGGTTCAGGTACAATTGGAGCTAAACTGCAGATTTGAATACATTTTGGAGCATAATGGAATGAAGTCACGAAATGTTGAAGTTGGATTGAAGTTACACGATGGGTGTCGATCGACACCAACTTTCCCGAAACCAAAGACGTGAAGATTTCAGAATTTTGAAGAAAAAAAAAATCTTCAAGACTTTTCCTAATCTTCCAGGAACTTGAGAATTCGTACCTAGGCCTATAAGTAGATTTTTTCAGCCATTGTTTAGGCATGGGAATTTTACAATTTAGAGAGACAAAGAGAGAGTTTAGGTTTTGAGAGCTTTTAGGGAGAAAAATCTACACTCTGTTCTTGAGAGATTTGGAACCCTTGTATCTTTTCTCCTATTCTTTTTATGCAAATTGCTTATTCTATGATGTTTGCTGCATCCATGTCTGAGTAGTTTCATAGTTAGGTTGTGGGGTTTTCAAGGGATTGATGATAGGTTGTTATAACAGATTTTCTGTTGGGATTATCTACTTGTTCCTCATTTTTGATTGTTTTAACTTTGAAATTTAGGATTGATCACCTAGATTTCGAAACCTAGGTTGTTTAACAGATGCGAAAGTGTTGTTAATCACTTAGAGATTAAATCATTAGATGAGCATTGAATCTACTCGCATCGAAAGCTGGTTTAGATCTTTGTGAACAATATCGAACCTGAAATTAATGCATGTTTCTATCTTTGAATTCGCAGCGAAAGTTGGTCTTCTAGGTTTAGACATTGATAACATCTGCAGCGAAAGATGATTTATTTGTGTTTTGTTTTTCGAGTTCTAGAACAATTAAGCATGATAGCAATCTAACCTGCAATCTTGAATCTTCCTGAGATACATCACTTCCTAGCGCTTTGTATCCCTGATTTTAAGAACCTGAAATCGAATTGCCTTGTTTATTTTATTGCTTTTTACTGCTTTCCTACTTTACTCTTAGACTAAAACCTGAATAGGAATTTGTCTAGTTACTTCGAGTCTATGTGGAATTCGACCCCTAAGTACTACAATGATATCTTAATTTGAGAGAGTAGCTCGGGGTTAATTTGAGCATATCAAATTTTGGCGCCGTTGCCAGGGAATCGATAGATTTCTAGACATATTTCTTGTTTAGAATTTTTGTCTAAGTTTTAGCTAACTTTTTACTAACTACTTTACTTTCTTTTGTTTCAGGTGTATGCCTAAACATCACACCGTGAGCAAAAAGGAAGCAGAGCTAACCGTACTCGACAACCAGGCACTTGCGAAACTCGAGCGTACAAACCAAAAAGCTACGAGAGCATCGATCGACACCAGGAGTATCGATCGACACCCTTCGCAGACAGAGATGCCGAACGCTATAGTGCTAGTACAAGACGCAGCAGGTCTGCTGCGTGACCGTGATGGCAACAGGCGCAATGAAGAATGGGCGCTTCTAAATGAAGTTGGAGCTGTGATCGCTGAACCAGTCAATGAAGCAGATCGTGGGCGCACCCTTGGAGACTACAACAAGCCTGATCAGTTCTACGCAAATAGAGCTGCAATTTGCCTACCTACCTTCCAGAGGAATGACTTTGAGCTTAAGCCTGCATTCTATACTCTTGTAGCTCAGCACCCTTTTCATGGTCTTCCTAATGAGCATCCGATAGATCATCTGGAGAGGTTTGAAGACCTAGCATCCAGTATCAAGGCACATGTAGTGACTGAAGACTACCTCTACTGCAAGCTCTTCCCATATTCTCTTGGTGGAGATGCTGCGTACTGGCTGAAGCAGTTGGAACCTGGTTCTTTGACTACTTGGGAAGAGACTAAGAATGCTTTTCTCAACAATTTATTTGACGATGCAAGGTCCGAGGATCTGCGAATGAAGATCTCTACCTTTTCTCAAGGACCTAGTGAAGTATTCAAGTCTTCATGGATCAGATTCAAGGCATACCATAGAGATGCCCCGATCACGGATTCAATGATGCTCAGCTGCTGGGAATTTTCTTCAGAGTGATAGACTGAAGGTACCAGATGGCGTTTGATGCTGCAAGCAACGGGAACTTCAACACTATGATCCTGGTAGATGCAGTAAAGCTGATTGAGAGCTTGGTATCTAGCAATAGTACCAAGAATGCAGATCTTCAAAAGAAAGCATCAGCTGGCGCAAATGATGGTGGACAAATCGCAGAGATGAAGGCCATGCTTGGATCTATGCATAACCTCTTAGTGGGGAAGAAACAAGTCCAATTTGCTGCAGAAGTGGAGCATTTCGAACCAACTGCAGAAGCTCAAGAGGAAGACTGCAACTACATCAATGGAAGTGGCTTTCAAGGGAACAAATTCTTTAATGGAAACAACAAGAGAAGTTCTTTCTCTGGAGTTCAGAATGCAGGAGGCTACTCTTCAAGATCGCAGTTTCAAAAGACTGAGTTTCAGAAGCCTTTCCAGAGCACCAACTACACAAGGAATTACGGGTCTTCCTCCTACCAAAACCCACCAGCTCAATCTCCTGCAGATAATGGTATGAAGGCAATGATGGGACAGCTTTTAGAAGGGCAACAGAAGATGACTGTGAGCTTTAATGGGAAGATTGACAACTTGTATCAAAATCTGACTGGGAAGATGGATGCCATGTACCAGGACTTGAATGGGAAGTTCGAATCTTTGAACACCCATCTCAAGAAATTGGATACCCAAGTGGCCCAAACTGCAGATTCTGTGAGAAGACAAGAGGGGTTTCCTCCTGGAAAAACTGATACAAATCCCAGGCACCATGTCAATGCCATCACGACAAGGAGCAGAAGCAAGCTGGAACAAGAGCAGAAGACGAATCTAGGTGCTGAAGACCTTGAGACGTTGGAGGAAATTGAGGAAGAGGCTGAAGACACTGCTGCAGATCAAGTGTCGATCGACACCAACGATCGACACCAATGGAAAATCGCGACACCATCGAGAGCACAGACCCGAGTGTCGATCGACACAAGAGTGGTGTCGATCGACACCCTACCCAGACGCCTGCAGAAACATCAAAACCTGCAGAAGTTTCCATGGAGCGAGTTTAAAAACTCAAAATCCCATATCCCAGAACCCAGAAGAAGACCAAACAGGAGCTAGAAGACGCCAGATGCAAAGCAATTGTGGATAAGCTTGTTGTAGAGACTCCATTGATTGATGCTTTGAAGATTACTCATGTTCTTAGGAGATATGTGAAGAGGATGGTGAATAAGAACCTGGGGCTTGAAGAAGGAGTTGCTATGATTTCAGAACAAGTCAGTGCAGTGATCCAGAACAAGTTACCAGAAAATCTCAAAGATCCTAGAAGCTTTGTGTTGGATTGTTCTATCTTTACAGAGAGATTTGAGAGATCTCTTTGTGACTTGGGAGCTAGTGTCAACCTCATTCCACTCTCAGTTGCTAAAAGTCTTGGGATGACAGATTTCAAGCCAACAAAGATCTCTCTAATCCTTGCAGACATGACCACTCGAATTCCAAAAGGTGTCTTGGAGGATGTTCCGATCAAGGTTGGTGATTGCATGATTCCAACTGATTTTGTGGTGCTGAAGTATGGAGAAGAACCCAAAGATCCTCTTATCTTGGGTAGACCTTTCCTAGCCACAGCAGGAGCTATCATTGATGTCAAGAGAGGACGCACTGAATGTAGGCGATTTAGTCATGAAATTCGACATGGACAAGCTGATGAAGAGGCCAACAATAGATGAGCAAACTTTCTATGTCGACTCACTCACCAATTTAGTTGAAGAAATTTTTCATGAGATGAGTCCTGAGGATCCTTTAGAGAGTATATTGGCCAACTCCACAGCAGAGTTGCAGATTCTCGATGAGACCTCTAAGGGATTCAACAAGATGCTGAAAACAAGCCAACAAGTGCTGCAGCTAGTCGCACAAGAAGATCGGTGTCGATCGACATCATGTAGTGTCGATGGACACCCTGCAAAATCAGCCAAAAACGCGACATTAGGCGAATGGAGTGAAGAAAAGGCTCCCAAAATCGAACTCAAACAGCTTCCAGCATGGCTAAGGTATGCTTTTCTTGGTCCTAATTCCACTTATCCTATTATTGTCAATGCTACTTTGAACAACGCAGAGCTCACGTTACTGCTAAGCAAGTTGCGCAAATTTCGCAAAGCTCTTGGCTATTCTCTTGATGACATTTCAGGAATATCTACAGACTTGTGTATGCATCGTATTCACCTTGAGGATGAGACCAAGACATCAGTGGAGCATCAAAGGAGGCTGAATCCGAACTTAAAGGAGGTCGTAAAGAAGGAGATCCTGAAGCTATTGGCCGCATGGATCATCTATCCCATCTCAGACAGCGCTTGGATCAGCCTAGTTCATGTAGTTCCTAAGAAAAGAGATGTCACAGTGGTGAAGAATGAAAAGGAAGAGCTGATTCCTACAAGAACTGTGACTGAACACATGATGTGCATCGACTACATGAAGCTGAACGCAGCCACAAGGAAGGATCACTTTCCCTTGCCATTCATTGATCAAATGCTTGAAAGACTGGCGAATCATCCTTACTACTACTTCCTGGATGGGTATTCTGGTTTCTTTCAGATTCCCATTCATCCAGATGACCAGGAGAAGACCACCTTTACATGTCCTTATGGTACATTTTCATATCGCAGAATGCCATTTGGACTTTGTAATGCTCATGCGACATTCCAGCGCTGCATGATATCTATCTTCACAGACATGATTGAAGATTGTATGGAGGTCTTTATGGATGATTTCTCTGTCTATGGGTCTTCCTTCAAAAGCTGTCTCGACAATCTCTGCAAGGTGCTAGCTAGATGTGAAGAGAAGCACTTGGTTCTGAATTGGGAGAAGTGTCACTTCATGGTTCAAGATGGCATTGTACTTGGCCACAGAGTTTCAGCTGCTGGAATTGAGGTGGATCGCGCCAAGATCGAAGTGATGACAAGTTTACAGGCGCCAAATTCAGTGAAGACAGTGAGGAGTTTTCTAGGCCATGATGGGTTTTACAGAAGATTCATCAAAGACTTCAGCAAGATTGCAAGACCTCTTACTGCTCTACTTTGCAAGGATGTGAAGTTTGAGTTTTCTGCTGAACGTCATTCAACTTTTGAGCAGATTAAGAAGGCTTTGGTGAGCGCCTCAATTGTGCAACCACCAGACTGGCATTTGTCTTTTGAGGTGATGTGTGATGCTAGTGATTTCGCAGTATGCGCTGTACTTGGGCAGAGGAAGGACAAGAAGCTTCATGCCATTTATTATGCAAGCAGAACACTTGATGAAGCACAGCGAAATTATGCAACAACATAGAAGAAATTGTTGGCTGTGGTGTATGCCTTTGAAAAATTTCGACCATACCTCGTTGGGTCCAAGGTAGTGGTTCATATTGATCATTATGCACTCAAATACTTGATGCAGAAGAAGGATGCAAAACCCAGATTGCTGAGATGGATTCTGCTTCTTTAAGAGTTTGATATTGAGGTAAAGGACGAGAAATGAGTTGAAAATGGAGTTCCTGATCATCTATCCAGAATAAAAGTAGAAGATGAGGTGCCAATTGATGATTTCTTGCCATAGGAGACTATCAATTCGATTGAGACTGGATTGAAAGGAAGAAATGCAGGAAACCTCCAAATTTCTGCAGAGTCGGTATCAGTGTCGATCGACACCGAACATGGGTGTCAATCGACACCCTGATCCGAGGAAGTTAACCCCGACGCGAAAACCCGTGTGTCGATCGACACACCACATAGTGTCGATCGACACCACCTGCAGTTGGCAACACAGATTCTGAAGGCCATGAGTGACAGGCATTGCTCAGATGAGCCTTATCTTTACAGGCATTGCTCAGATGGAGTCTACATAAGATGTATTGCAGAAGCTGAGGTGCAGGACGTGCTGTTTCACTGCCAGGGTTCAGACTATGCAAGCCACTTCGCAACATTCAAGACAGTCTCAAAGGTTCTTCAAGCTGGATTCTGGTGGCCAACAATGTTTAAAGATGCGCATGCTTTCATCTCTGGATGTGATGCTGTCAAAAAAAAGGGAAAATCAGCAGGAGACATGAAATGCCACAAAACTTCATCCTTGAGATTGAAGTTTTTGATTGCTGAGGCATTGTCTTCATGGGTCATTTTCCCTCTTCTTATGGGAATAAATACATCTTGGTTGATGTGGATTATGTGTCCAAATGGGTTGAAGCAATTACCAGTCCAACCAATGATTCTGTAGTGGTTCTTAAGCTGTTTAAGACCATCATATTCCCCTGATTTGGAGTTCCTCGGATTGTTATAAGTGATGGTGGCAAGCACTTTATTAACAAAGTCTTTGAGAAGCTGCTGAATAAGCATGGTGTTGACATAGAGTGGCTACTACTTATCATCCGCAGACAAGTGGGCAAGTTGAAGTTTCCAACAGGCAGATTAAGGAGATCCTGGAGAAGACAGTTAGCGCTACAAGGAAGGATTGGGCTGTGAAACTGGATGATGCGCTTTGGGCTTACAGAACTGCTTTTAAAACGCCACTTGGTACTACGCCGTTCCATCTGCTTTATGGCAAAACTTGCCATCTTCCAGTGTAGCTCGAATACAAGGCAGCATGGACAGTAAAGTTGCTGAATTTCGACATCAAGTCTGCTGCCGAAAGGCGCCTGATACAACTGAATGAATTGGATGAACTCAAACATCATGCTTATGAGAATTCCAAGCTGTACAAGGAGAGAACTAAGGCCTATCATGACAAGAATATCATATCCAGGCAATTCGAACCAAATGACCAGGTACTCCTATATATCTCTCGTTTACAATTGTTTCCTGGTAAATTACGCTCTCGTTGGTCAGGTCCTTTCACCATCAAAGCTGTCAAACAATATGGAGTCATTGTCCTGATTGATCCAAAAGGAAAAGAGTTTACAGTCAATGGACAAAGGGTGAAACGTTACTAGGCACAAGCCGAAATCCCATAAGCACAAATTGTGCCTTTGGTTAACGCACCCATCGCCTGATCACCTTCCAAAGTCGAGCTAAGGACTGTAAAAAAGCGCTTAGTGGGAGGCAACCCACTGGTAAGTTAGTTTTGAGTCAATTTTTCTTTCATTTTTGAGTCAGTTTTCAGTTTGATTTGGAACCTTGGTTGATTTATGAGATTGGACTATATATTGGTGCTTTTAATCGTGTTATGTGAGTACTCTGACAGTGCAAGCTTTGGATAACTCGGATTTACACTTTGATAGCTCCAATTTACGATTTTGGGAAGTCAGAATTCGACTGCAGACATGGTGTCGATCGACACCACATCTGTGTTGATCGACACCCCCCCCCCCCCCCGCAAACACAGGTTTTCTCCTTGCTCTTTTCATGGTTTCTTTTCATTTATTATTTCAACTTCAGGCTTAATAACACTGTGGACAGTGTTGTTCAAGTCTGGGGGAGGAAAATACTGATGTATTTTGCTTTTATTTTCGTTTTTAAAGAGTCAGTCAAAGTGTTTTATTGAGTCAAAATAAGTGAAATTTTTAGTTTTCATAAGAGCTGACCACATAAGATTTACACTTGAAGGACCATTACCATAGCAGTTGATTGCAGGTTTTGCTAAGTAGAAAGCTGCAAGTTGATCAATCTAACAAAGAAAGTTCAGATTCCTCCTTAGAGCTTGGTATGCATTGGGCTTGATTTCTCTTTTAGCACTGACAAGATAAGAAAACTACAGTCTCTCCTTGATCTTCCCTTGAGAAAATCGAAAAAAAAAACAAAAAGTCTAAGTCAAGGAATAGTGCAAAGATCCTCATGAGCTTGTCTCCTCACAATGAACAATATTAGTGAGAGCTCATGAACCTGTCTCCTCACAAGGAACACAAGTAATAGCAGCACTATTATAAGACTTCAAAAAGAATAAGAAAAGTCAATGAAAAGATCTGTAGAACACCCTAAAAATGGGCAGCAGTTGACTAAGGGAAGAGAAAATAGGAGAGCTGTAGAAGGAATGTCTTGTTCATGCACAAAGGAAGGGAAAGAATCTGTAAGTCCTTTGATCAATACTGTTGTTTAAAGTTCGAAATTCATGAAAGCAAAAGGAATTTGAACTTGATTTGGGAGATTGCTAAGCTTGTGGTAAGTACACTGAAATACTACGTAAGGTTGGCTCTATGGTATGTGGATTCAAGATTGTTGGTTCGTTGTGGCGTTCTGGAGAATAGCTGGATATTTCTATTTTCAAACCTCGATTTCATTATAAGTTTATGTTTTGCTTGAGGGCAAGCAAAAGCTAAGTCTGGGAGAGTTGATATATCATGGTTTTTCCCATTTTTGGACCATGATATAAGTATTTTTATTAAGTCTTAATGCTATTTTCGAGTCTATATAGAGTCTTTGCAGGTTCATGTACAATTGGAGATAAACTGGAGATTTGGATACATTTTGGAGCATAATGGAATGAAGTCACGAAATGTTGAAGTTGGATTGAAATTACACTATGGGTGTCGATTGAAGACACCAACTTTCCCGAAATCAAAGACGTGAAGATTCCAGAATTTTGAAGAAAAAATAAATCTTCAAGACTTTTCCTAATCTTCCAGGGACTTGAGAATTCGTACCTAAGCCTATAAATAGATTTTTTCAGCCATTGTTTAGGCATAAGAATTTTATAATTTAGAGAGACAAAGAGAGAGTATAGGTTTTGAGAGCTTTTAGGGAGAAAAATCTACACTCTGTTCTTGAGAGATTTGGAACCCTTGTATATTTTCTCCTATTCTTTTTATGCAAATTACTTATTTTATGATGTTTATTGCATCCATGTTTGAGTAGTTTCATAGTTAGGTTATGGGGTTTTCAAGGGATTGATGATAGGTTGTTAGAACAGATTTTCTGTTGGGATTATATGCTTGTTCTTCATCTTTGATTGTTTTAACTCTGAAATTTAGGATTGATCACCAAGTTTTCGAAACTCTAGGTTGTTTAACAGATGCGAAAGTGTTGTTAATCACTTAGAGATTAAATCATTAGATGAGCATTGAATCTACTCGCATCGAAAGCTTGTTTAGATCTTTGTGAACAATATCAAAACTGAAAATAATGCATGTTTCTATCTTTGAATTCGCTGCGAAAGTTGGTTTTCTAGGTTTAGACATAGATAACATCTGCAGCGAAAGCTGATTTGTTTGTGTTTTGTGTTTCGAGTTCTAGAACGATTAATCCTGATAGCAATCTAATCTGCAATCTTGAATCTTTTCCTGAGATACCTCACTGCCTAGCGCTTTGTATCCCTAATTTTAAGAACCTGAAATCGAATTGCCTTGTTTATTTTATTGCTTTTTACTGCTTTCCTACTTTACTATTGGACTAAAACCTGAATAGGAATTTGTCTAGTTACTTCGATTCTTTGGGAAATTCGACCCCTAAGTACTACATTGATCTCTTAATTTGAGAGAGTAGGCCAGGGTTAATTTGAGCATATCACATGTATCCACGATTAATGCAGCCTTAGATGCTTGAATTGTGAATTCTAGTAATGAGCAAAAGGTTTTTTACCTATGGTTCACGTATTACAAATCAATCCGACTACACTAATACAATATACGAATAAGAGGCACAGGGGAAAAAGCACTACGCCGAGAAATCAACAACACACAAACTTTCTTCAAAATGATTCCTTTTCTTTCGTCTATAAAGAATTGTGACTAATTAAAATAATTGGAACAATAAATAATTGGAACAATAAACTGTAACGACCCCATTCCTTCTCCCCACCATTATCTCTCATTCTCACCTAATTTCATTCCCACCAAACCATCAATTATACCCACGTTTATTTCTCTCTAAACTTCCCCTATATAAACTCTCCCTCTCATTCATAAATCCTCACACACAACTCCTCTCATCCTCATCTTCTTAAACACACGATTTACCCCTCTAAACTCTTCTATTTAAACATCATCATCATTATGAACACCACACAATCAACTCTTCCTCTCCAAAATCCCTCCAAATCGTCTTCTTCCTTTTTAAGCTTCGTGCGTTCGGAGTTTCGCGAGTCCGAGGCCACCATCAGCTTCTACACGTCGAGACGAAGCCGCGACCACTAAAATCAGCCGGAGCTGCCGTGTCATGCGCCGTCACGCGCCGCCACCGTCGTCGCCGGAGCCGCCAACCACCATCGCCGGAGCCGCCAGCCGTCGACCGCCGCGCCGCCGTCCATCACCGCCAGAGTCCGCCGTACCACCGTCCACCGCCGTCGGAGTCGCCATCGCCATCGCCTGAAACCACCGTGTCTCATCGCCGCCGGTGTCCAGTTAACCGGCCGATTCAATCTGGTTTGGTTCGGTTAGGCCGGTTTGATTTGGTTTGTAACCGGTTATGTAATCGGGTTATCGGGTCGGGGCACCGGGTCGGGTTATCAGGTCGGATCGGGTTATCGGGTCGTATCGGGTTATCGGATCGGGTCCGGTTTGGTTTGGTCTGGGTTAGCCGGGTTAACCAGGTTTGACCGTTGACTTTGACCGTACCGTTGACTTGACCGTTGACTTTGGCCGGTTTGACCCGTTATCCGTTTTCCGCCGTTCAAAGGCTGTTTCCACTCGATTTTCCGTGCTGGTTCCATTTTTGACGTCCGTTTGATCATTCGGAGTTCAGATCCGCAGATATCTGCATTTTGCTAAGGTGAGGGGGGTTCCGATCAATTCCTCTTACACTGCATATCATGGTAGAAGTGTCTAGGTAGTCATTCATACCTATGTGTATCTATAAGCATACATGTAGTTGTCGTGATCTATATACGTACGTAAAACTATACCTATATATCTATATATATATAATGGTTGATGTGTGATACACATAGAATTATGCTTAGGTTGCTGAGAACGAATATGGTTGTATGATGTTTGTGAATTGTTTGCGGATGTGTGTATTTCGTGGGGATATGCCTTGTGCGGGTTGGGGAGTACGAGTTTTAGGATGAGGCTTGAGGCATGTGTGCTGTCGGTGTAAGGCCTGTTGGGATGGCGATTTCCTAGCAGGGTTGCATCGTCTTTCTTGTTGGATCATGCGGGTACTGCATGAGGTGGCGTGATCCATCGCTGGAGGGGGCAAGCAGCGAGCCCAAAGATAGTGGTGCGGACACTGATATCCGTATAGGGGTGTGAGCACATTGGTCCACCATGAGGGTGGCGCGGATCACGGTAGCCCTTGTGGGGTATAGGGGCGTGAACGCGTGGTGACCGACTGAGGTGGCGCGGGTCACGTGGTAGTCACAATCTTTGTTGTTTGCTTATGCTTTACTGGATGTTCTAGTTAGGTACTTTTGTTATGATGCGTGTTGTTTGATGGTGATTGATCGTAGCTTCTCTCACTGAGCTGTTGTCGTTTTGCTCACCCCTCCTTTTCCCTTTTTCCTTTTCTTCGTTTTGTTTTGCAGGTTCGGATCATGTTGGTGGTTTTTGGTCAAAGATTATCCTGGGATCTTACTCTGGTAAAAGACATGATGTCTGGGCCCGTGTGGCTCGAGACCGGTGTCCTGATGCCGCCGACTTTTTCAGCTTCGCTGGGCCGGGGTGTCACAAGTGGTATCAGAGCCCAGGAAAGGCTCTCTAGTCCTAACCTAGAGGGCCAATCTCGACTCAACCCAACACGATCTGAACCAAGTTCTCATTCCTTAAGTTTGTCGGTCTTTTGTTAAATCCGTGTTGTTGCTCATCGCCCCGTAGAAGAGTACATGTGGTGTTTCCAAGTCTAAGTTTTAAGAGTTGTGTTTCCTTTTTCTTCCGTCTTTTGCCATTTGGTTCGTTCTTGAGTTCTTTCGACCGTGTCAGTTGTTTCAAATTCCTTTTTCATCTTCCCTTCGAAGCAGTTGAGTTCTCCCCGGACTTTGTCTGAATTCGGGGACAAATTCCTCGGTAGTGGGGAAGAATTGTAACGATCCCATTCCTTCTCCCCACCATTATCTCTCATTCACACCTAATTTTCATTCCCACCAAACCATCAATTATGCCCACGTTTATTTCTCTCTAAACTTCCCCTATATAAACTCTCCCTCTCATTCATAAATCCTCACACACAACTCCTCTCATCCTCATCTTCTTAAACACACGATTTACCCCTCTAAACTCTCCTATTTAAACATCATCATCATCATTATGAACACCACACAATCAACTATTCCTCTCCAAAATCCCTCCAAATCGTCTTCTTCCTTTTTAAGCTTCGTGCGCTCGGAGTTTCGCGAGTCCGAGGCCACCATCAGCTTCTACACGTCGAGACGAAGCCGCGACCACCAAAATCAGCCGGAGCTGCCGTGTCACGCGCCGTCACGCGCCGGCGAAAGATGGAGCGTGCGTCTCACGCGCTCCACGCGCCGCCGTCGACGACCGTCCTCCGCCTTCATGCACCGCCACCGCCGTCGTCGGAGCCGCCAGCCGCCATCGCTGGAGCCGCCAGCCGTCGACGCTGTTGACCGCCGCGCCGTCGTCCATCACCGCCGGAGTCATCGCCGGAGTCACCGCCGCACCGCCGTCTACCGTCGCCGGAGTCGCCTTCGCCGTCGCCGGAAACCACCGACTTTTTCAACTTCGTTGGGTCGGGGTGTCACATAAACATCCATCTCGTCCGTACTTTGGATACCCGTATAACCATTGAAGACTGTTGAAGTGACTAATTCCTGGAAATTTAAGGGCGTTGAGAACAAAGAAATTTTTAGAGTTTCCTTTTTTATTTTTATCTTACATGAACCCACTTGATAGTAAGAAAAGATCTTTTACAAGAAGTGTGGCTAGGGGTTTCTTGTAAAAACATTAGCCCCGCTTAGTTCATAATAACATCAAATTTTTTCATATATCTATTATTTTCATTATGCACCTAAAGGAGGATCCGTATGAGATGAAAATCTCACATACGGTTCTGAAACGGAGAATTCGTTAAAGCGAATGACGACCGTAACGGATGTCGGCTCAATCTGAAGGAAATTATGCGGAAGCATTACAGAATTATTATGAAGCTATGCGACTAGAAATTGACCCCTATGATCGAAGTTATATACTCTATAATATAGGCCTTATCCACACAAGTAATGGGGAACATACCAAAGCTTTATAATATTATTTTCGGGCATTAGAACGAAACCCCTTTTTACCACATGCTTTTAATAATATGGCTGTGATCTGTCATTACGTGCGACTATCTCCACTATAGAAAAAAATAATGAACAAGCTAGTCAATGAAATACTAGAAACAAAAAAAAAAAGGTTTCTACATAAGCATCGTCCAAAACGATTTTTGTATCAGCTGTAGCAAATAAATAAACTTCATAGATCGAAGTATGAAGCGAAGACTAGATATGCCTAAATACTTTCTTTCTATGGATAAAAAAAGATTTAATTGATAGAGGAAGTGCCGTAAAGATCCATTGGAAAGGTTTTGGACCGATACAATAAGAGCTGTTTATTTATATCATAATATGAGATAAATCTTAGGAATCTACTTATGTAATAGAGTGGATCCCCTAAGGTATTGAGCAGCGGTGTAGCATCAGATCCTAAAGACAGTAAGTCTTTTTCTTTTTTATGAAGTATGAAAGAGTTTTTTTCAAATATTCTATATAAATTTTTATATGAAAGCGGGATAGTTACCTTTCTGAAAATTCTAATATCTAATAACAGTGGACATGCCTTTTTCTGAAGGTAGGAGAAAAGATAAAACTTATTATTTTCATTAATATATTAATGAAATAAAAATGAAAGTTTGAAACTCATGTAATTACTATCGTTTGTTTATACAAGAAAAACCGAATATCTATAAGAAATCTCATTCAATTTGACATTCAATTAGATATAAAGCTAAATCAGATTAAAGTTAAAAACTGGTACACCAAAACAAAAGAGTTGGTTATCGAGCCGTATGAGGTAGGAAACTCTCAAGTACGGTTCTCAGAGAGGGAATTGACCCGCCTATTTCGACCATGGAGAACAGGCCATTTAACAAGGAGATTCTGAAATGGCGGAGGCTTGGTTCGCTCAAGCCGCTGAGTATTGGAAACAGGCTATAACGCTGACTCCTGGTAATTATACTGAAGCACAGAATTGATTGACGATCACGAGGCGCTTCGAATAAGAACTTTTCCTTTGTTTTTACAATTAATAGTTTTTTAGTTTCTTGGCCCTCTCGGTCAAAGAAAACGGATCCTTTTTTCTATTACAAGAACCAATCAAAGAAACAAAATTTCATTATATCATTTTCTCAAATCATTCTATTTCATCTAGTATTCTCTAGGGGTAAGTAGTACATGAATATGAGAATGTCTATATATCTAGTTTTTTCTATTTTTTTATTTTCTACTATATAAAACCAATAAAAGAGATTTGAAAATGACTAAATATCAATACTATAATTTTTCTTAGTAATGACTAATAAGCGTTTATTGAAACAGAATAATATCATCTACTTAAAGCATAAAAAATAGGCTAGATTTCGGAACTTATAATTGAAATAACACTAGCTTAGGTTATAAAAAAAAACTCTTTGTGTACCAATTGTAAAGGCGCGAAAACTTTTTTTAATAAACAAAAGGGTCCGTTGAGCACCCTATGGATATGTCATAATTGATTCGAACACTTGCCCCGGATCGACTTCTAGATAAGAGTTGCTCTAATGAATAACTAAGGAAAATACTGATGAATATATGGGAGATAGAAGAGAAAGAAAAAATTATAAGCATCTATCATCGGTTCACTAATTACTTGAGTGAGTGTTGGCGGGTTTCTTTGTATGTGTTGTCTGGAAAGAGGAGGACTCAATGATTATTCGTTCGCCGGAACCAGAAGTCAAAATTTAGGTAGATAGGGATCCCATAAAAACTTGTTTCGAGGAATGGGCTAAAACCCGGTCATTTCTCAAGAACAATAACTAAGGGACCTGATACTACCACTTGGATCTGGAACCTACATGTTGATGCTCACGATTTTGATAGTCATACCAGTGCTTTGGAGGAAATCTCTCGAAAAGTATTTAGTGCCCATTTCGGCCAACTCTCTATCATCTTTCTTTGGCTTAGTGGCATTTATTTCCACGGTGCTCGTTTTTCCAATTATGAAGCATGGCTGAGTGATCCTACTCACATTGGACCTAGTGCTCAGGTGGTTTGGCCAATAGTGGGCCAAGAAATTCTTAATGGAGATGTGGGCGGAGGCTTCCGAGGAATACAAATAACCTCTGGTTTTTTTTAGATTTGGCGAGAATCTGGAATAACTAGTGAATTGCAACTTTATTGTACCGCAATTGGCGCATTGGTCTTCGTAGCCTTGATGCTTTTTGCTGGTTGGTTCCATTATCACGAAGAAGCTCCAAAATTGGCTTGGTTCCAAGATGTAGAATCTATGTTGAATCACCATTTAGCAGGGCTACTAAGACTTGGGTCCCTTTCGTGGGCAGGACACCAAGTACATGTATCTTTATCGGTTAACCAATTTCTAAATGATGGAGTAGTTCCTAAAGAAATACCACTTCCTCATGAATTTATCTTGAATCAGGATCTTTTGGCTCAACTTTATCCAAATTTTGCTGAATGAGCAACCCCTTTTTTGAATTGGTCAAAATACTCGGAATTTCTTACTTTTCGTGGTGGATTAGATCCAGTGACTGGGGGTCTATGGTTAACCAATATAGCACATCATCATTTAGCTATCGCAATTATTTTCGTAATAGCGGGTCATATGTATAGGACCAACTGGGGTATTGGTCATGGTCTAAAAGATATTTTAAAGGCTCATAAGGGTCCATTTACATGCCAAAGCCATAAAGGCCTATATGAAATTCTAACAACATCATGGCATGCTCAATTATCTCTTAACCTAGCTATGTTAGGCTCTTTAACCATTGTTGTAGTTCACCATATGTATTCCATGCCCCCTTATCCATATCTAGCTACTGACTATGCTACACAATTGTCATTGTTCACACATCACATGTGGATTGGTGGATTTCTCATAGTTGGTGCTGCTGCGCATGCAGCCATTTTTATGGTAAGAGACTATGATCCAACTAATCGATACAACGATTTATTAGATCGTGTCCTGAGGCATCGCGATGCAATCATATCACATCTCAACTGGGTATGTATATTTCTGGGCTTCCATAGTTTTGGTTTGTATATTCATAATGATACCATGAGTTCTTTAGGGCGTCCACAAGATATGTTTTCAGATACTGCTATATAATTACAACCAGTCTTTGCTCAATGGATACAAAATACCCATGCTTTAGCACCTGGTGTAACAGCCCCTGGTGAAACAGCAAGCACCAGTTTGACTTGGGGGCGATGAGTTAGTAGCAGTGGGTGGCAAAGTTGCTTTGTTACCTATTCCACCAATCGATATCATAAGTTCCTTTATCATTTCATCCAGCTGGAATAGTTCCTCTAATTTTATGAATTTTACTAGAACACTTTTTTCTTTAATATCATTCAAAAAAGTTTCGCATTGTCTACTATTCCACCAATTCGTAATCCAAGTTTTCAAACTTTGATTACAGCAGAGAGAGATCAACCAGGGCAAAAAAAGACTATAGATGTAAAATAATAAAAAGGAATGAATGCTTTCTTTTTTGCCATTTTGAATTTGTGAAATTTTAATGAACCTACCGCATTTGTTGATTCTACTAGATCTAATATTTCTATCGAGCATGAGTTTCTATTCTAATTCGAATAGAATGTATTGAGCATATGAATCCAATGTATCTTTTTTTTTTATTCAATACTTAGTCTTTGCTTTGAATCTATAAAGAATGCAGAAATAGACTCAGAGTACACTTCCAATTTGAATCAAGAAAAAATTTGGATTTCCAGGATGTTATTCTCCCCTTTTTCGATCAATAATAAAAGAACTTTTTCAAATTTTTCAAATAAAAAATATTATTCTATTTTCGAGACGAAGAAACTCCCTTTCTTTTCTATCAAATATATCAAAAAAAACGAGCATAAAAGAATAGATGAATGTTCAATTGAAAAAAAAAAGAAAGAAATTCTTTAGTTTTTTCTTCCTACTGCCAAAACATTTAGTCTTTGAAAATGAATTTATTTCAAAATACTTCAATTGGTACACGCAAGAAGTAAGCCAATTCAGCAGCTTTTTGCTCAATTTCTCGTGTAGTAAAATTCTCATCAGTACGAATTAAAGGAATAGCCCCTTGACCTCGAATTTCCATATAAAGCACACGCCGAGCAGAAACACCCTCTTTAACTTCTATTCTGATGGACTGAATATCTTTCATAAGGAATCGTAAAAAGATGCGACGACTTTTTCCAGGAAATCCCCAACGAAAAATACGCACTATTCCTTCTTTTCGGTCGAAAAGATCATAACCACTACCCACATTCCACAAAATAGTGCACCACAAATAGCAACTAATAAAGAGACCTGCGATCCCATAGAAAGACATCACAATCCCTTGTGGAAAAAAAATGATTTGCTGAGACGCAAATAACGATATAAAATTTCTACCAAGATAACTGGAAGTTCCAACCAATAAGAATCCTAATGAACCTAAAAATAGGATAAAGGCCCAGCAGAAATTACTTGTTTTTCGAGACCCCGTTATAAATTCTATCCATATAGATTCTGATCGCCAACTCATATATATTAGATCCAGTTATACAATTTTTTGGAATTGAGAAAATATGACTTTCCTTTTTTTGTTTTTAAAGTAACTCTCATCAACTATTTTGTTGTGAACCTTTACCTTAGGAGTAATTCATAGAATTGTTTATATCTAAAATAATAACATCTCCTTCCTTTATATGATCCCCTATAACTATATACATACAAATAAATACATTGACTTGAATTTCATACATCGGCCCGATGATGATCCATTTTTCAAAAGAGCGAAAATTTAGTTACCCATATAATACGTTTACACATGCATAAGAGCTTTTTTTAGTTATGTTTGTAGGAATCTATGTGTTATACAATATTCTACCAAACGGGTCTTATCGAATCGAAGTTTTTAAAATAAAAAAAGGAGTTATACGATTCGGTCTCATCCGATCTAAAAAATCTTATTTTTTTGAATATGAAGAAATAAAGAAGCCATTGCAAGTGCCGGAAAGACTAGGCCTACTAAAGGCACAAAAATAGAGGGTAAGTTATTGAAAGTTGTCATAAAATGGGTACCTCAATTTAATATTTGTACCTGTTATTGTTATATTCTGAATTCTAAAGATATCTTAGAATATCTTGTATTTTTATTATTTCTATTATATATATTAATATAATTATACTAAGTATCTTTAAGTAAATATATATCTAATACTAATATACAACCTAATAGAAATATATAGAATAGAACCTAATAGAAATAGAATAAAAAGATAGGTACAAGAAACGCTAAACTAAATAAATGGACTTATTAATCTTTCAAAATAAAATAGATGTATCATAATCCCCTTGTTAGATTTATTATTCTTTTTGTTCTTTTTGTCTTCTAATAATCATTAATAAAGAAAAAATTTTATTCCATTACAAATTTCTACAAAATTGATTGGAATCTGATCCAACAACAGGGAATTTTTTGGAAATGCAAAAAGATGCAAGACTCTCTATAGATCTGTCTATCTCTATTTGAATTATCTATACATATGCACGAAAAACATATGCACGCAAGAGAGGAAAATAAACTTTGTTTTATTTGTCTAGGCTAATTTGAACTTCCCGAAAGCAAAAATTCACTTTTTATCTTGTTGATAGAGGTTTACTGAGTAGTAAACAAGAATATCGATAAAAAAAAAATGATTCGAAAGAAAAATTCATTTTTCAGGGGTTTCGTTTAATTCTGATAAACTAACTGTTCTATTTGATTTCATTTTTGTTCAAAGGAAAAAAAGTATGGAGCTGAAATAACTCACTCACAACACCTTTTAAAGGATTACGTGGTACAATTGCATCCAATAAGCCTTTACGTAATAAAGATTCAGCCGCTTGTGAACCTTCAGGCACGGCTTTTTTCAATGTTTTTTCAATTACTCTTTTACCCGCAAATGCAATATATAGGCATAGGGTTTGGAAATAATGATACCCCCCAACATACCAAAACGAGCTGTCACCCCACCGGTAGTAGGAGATGTAAGAATTGATATATAGAATTACGTTTTACTTGATTGATAATCACATAAAACCGAAGAAATTTTAGCCATTTGCATCAAACTTAAACTTTCTTCTTGCATTCGTGCTTCTCCCGAAGAACACACTAAAATAAGAGGTAAACATTGATTGGTAGCATACTTGATCAAACGAGTTATTTTTTCGCCTACTACGGTTCCCATACTACATGTGCGTGCTGGATTTCACACAATAGAATTTGTCTATGAAAATATAAATGAGGACGCAAAGATTCTAAGTTAGAACACGAAACAAAGATCCAAAGATGGAGTTTTATTAGATTTGATGTGATAAGCTTTTTGGGTACAAGTGTTTTGTTAGGTGGCGTGGATCCGCCCCTTCAATGAACTTAGGGAGATATTTATACAAATTGGCCGAGAATCTAGGTTAGGATCTCGGCATATTTTCTCGTAGATTCTTCTCTATCTCCCCTTGGCGGCGCTCCCTTCCACGAGACTTCGTCTTCAAGGGTTTCTTTGGTCTAGGGCTTCCTCGTAGAACTGGGCTCGGCCCACTCGCACAACGATCCGTCTTGGGCTCGGCCTCATGCTTTGTCTTGGGCTCAGATGGCTTCGTGGGCCTTCTACTTGGATCGCCAAGGGGAAACATCGGCTAAGCCCATGCATGAATCGTACATGGTATGATTTGGCTCGTGTATAATTCGTGCATGTCGGTTCGGCACGTCTCGTGTGCGTCTGGTTTGGCTCGGCTTCTGCAGGATTTATGCACGGTTCGGTTATTCGTACAAATTCTGCACCGAGGTGTTTTAGCTCGGCCTCGTGCACAGACCATGCACCGAGGTGTTTTAGCTCGGCCTCGTGCACAGACCGTGCACCGAGGTGTTTGACTCGGCCTCGTGCGCATACCGTGCACCGAGGTGTTTGGCTCGGCCTCGTGTGCAGACCGTGCACCGAGGTGTTTTAGCTCGGACTCGTGCACGAACTGTGCACCGAGGTGTTTTAGCTCGGACTCGTGCACAGGACCGGATGCCGTTTGTTTGGACCCGCTCGGGGCCTTCTGCTTAGAACCAGGGGTCGCTCCCAAGTTCAGATTTACCGCGGCGGACTCATGTCCATCCCTCTTCTCAGAAGCGGTCCCCTGAAGGACCACGTTTTTCTTTTCCTTCCTCTCGGCGAGCCTCTTCGCCTCGAGTTCTTGTCTTTCGCGGAGAGTCATTCTTTTCGCCATCTTCACTCGGGAGTCTTCGGATACGCTAGAAGGATCGGAGTGGTCTATTTGATAACCGCTGAGATAAAGGGCACGGGCTCGCTCGACTCGCTGAAAGGAAAAGGTCTTCTTCCAACGAACGTTCCTCTGGTTAAAGACCTCTACGACTCCCGAAATATTCTCTGGACACCGAAGGACGAGGCGAGGAACTGCAAGACAAAAAAAAAAAAACAACAACATTAGAAATGGCACCCAGCTCGCACACGAAAGAATACCTGAGAATCACTTCGGTCCTCTACCAATTCGACCCCATTTCGCCTTAGTTTTCCCGAGCCAATCTTCCGAGATAGAGGCATCATTAATGAGGACGTAGAAGAAACGGCTTTCCCAGTCCGAGTCTTTGCTCGGGAAATCCCGGATTACCCTCCGACCTCTCTTGTTTGAGATATAGTATACCTCGGCTTTAGGCTTGCGTCGGATATCCAAGAGATTCTCGAGATGACCTAGCGAGAGCTCGGTCCCACACTCGTAACTCAAAGTCAACAACCCCACTAAATGGCGTAAAGCCCGAGGTGTCAACTGAGACAAGGCGAGACCGCGCGACCACATAAACTCCGAGATGAGTTTCGGTATCGGGAACCATAGCCAACACTCTGCAAGAAAGACTTCGTATATCGTAAAGTATCCGGCTGGAGGCTTGTCAGCTCGGTCTGTCTTGGAAGGAAGCAAAAATTCGACTCCCTCGCTGATCCCGAAATGGGCGCGAACATCAGCCAAGGAATCCGATGTCGAGAGAGTAGAACCCGGAGGATCGGCCGTTAACTTCTTTTTTCGGCGTCGCGGAACTTCCTCTTTCTGAATTCGCATTATCTGGTCTAATTCTCGCCTCGTGAAAAGCGGATCCCAGTCCCAATCCTCATCTTCAGGCTTCGGCTGAATAAGAATCGGATTTTCGGACCTCGGGGCACTCCCTTCAGCGCGGTCAGTGGCGGAGCGCTCGTCAGAACAACGAGAAGGAGAGGAAAATATCTTCCTCCCCAGCTTGGTTGGGGAATTGGCCGAGCAAATAGAATCCCCAAGGGCAGAATCACCTCGGAGTGGCGGAGACGAAACACTTTGTTCGTCTCGAAGAGATGGAATACGAATACTCTCTTCGTCTCGGGAGGCCAAGAAAAGAGCACCGGGGACCAGATCACCTCGGGACGCAATCACACTCGCTTCGGGGACCGTCTCGGCCCGAGAATCCGAAAGCAGCATGACTGTTCTCGCCTCGGATGCTGTCTCTATCCGAGAATTTGAGAGCAGGGGGATTGTGCTCGCCTCGGATACTGTCTCGGTCCGAGAATTAGAAGAAGACATCGGATTCACCTCGGTCTCTTGAGAATCGTTTGAATATGGATCGGATAATCCACGAACAGCCGGAGAAATTGAAGATCAATCGGAAAACTTAGGCGGATGACGGCGGCTCGGAAGAAATTTGAAGAACCCTAAACTGAATTCATACATAAACAAAAAAAACAAGGGAGAGAGGAGAGAAAGCAAACCTTTGAAATTTTTTTAAGAAAATGAAGGTAATGAGAGAAACAAAGGGAGGCTTCGGTATTTATAAGCAAGCTGGCGCGATGCCTCGGGAGCATGCGAGCGGTTCCGCTTCCCGAGACGAGCTCAGCCTTGACAAGTGGGCCTTGGAAAAACAATTACAGGCCCAAGCCGCGTATCATCGGCCCAGATCGAAAAACCCATTTAAGGAGAAAGCTTCGAAAATTTCTCCAAGTGTCAAATGCTCCGAGGCGGGAGAAATCTTCCGGACGAGCCGAGCACTGAAATGCTTCAACAATAACGCTTCAGCAATAAGAGCCACGAAACCGAAGCCAACCAATTTCATTATTCGGATCATTGAAAAACTGTATAAACCTCGGCGGTTCCGCGAGCAAAATGCCTCGGCGACATAGGTAAAACGCCTCGGCAACGGAGCAAATCACCTCGCAACATTGATCTCGCCCAACTTAATATCTCATCACCCTCATTCCTGAGACTAACGAGCTGGGGGGCTAACTGTTGGGAGCGGATTTCACCCAGGCGCGATCAATCAAGAAAATGGCTAAGTTGGGAGGTTGTTCTCAATCCGCACAAAATGTGCACGAGGCAAAGCCAGACACCTCAATGCACGGTTCGCGCACGAGGCCGAGCTAAAACACCTCGGTGCACAGTTCGTGCACGAGTCCGAGCTAAAACACCTCGGTGCACAGTTCGTGCACGAGTCCCAGCTAAAACACCTCGGTGCACGGTCTGTGCACGAGGCCGAGCTAAAACACCTCGGTGCATGGTCTGTGCACGAGGCCGAGCTAAAACACCTCGGTGCAGAATTTGTACGAATAACCGAACCGTGCATAAATCCTGCAGAAGCGGAGCCAAACCAGACGCACACGAGACGTGCCGAACTGACATGCACAAATTATACACGAGCCAAATCATACCACGTACGATTCATGCATGGGCTTAGCCGACGTTTCCCCTTGGCGATCCAAGTAGAAGGCCCACGAAGCCATCNATTCTAAGTTAGAACACGAAACAAAGATCCAAAGATGGTGATTTTATTATTGCTGCTTCGGTAAGCTTTTTGGGTACAAGTGTTTTGCTAGGTAAAGCGCAGCTCCCCTTACAATTGGAATGAGAATCCTATTTATACATCTTTCTCGTAATCTATGCGTAAATCTCGGAGAATCTTCTCGTAGATTCCTCTCTATCTCTCCTTGGCGGCGCACCCCTCCACGAGGCTTTGTCTTCTAGGGCTTCTCTATGTCTCGGCCTTCCTCGCGGAACTGGACTCGGCTTCGTGCATTGTCTTGGGCTCGGATAACTTTGTGGGCCGTTCGGGTCGCCAAGGAGAAACGTCGGTTCAACTCGTTCATGATTTAGTTCGGCTTGCTTCGTGCATATCCGGTTCAGCTTGGATTCTGCACGAAATGTGTCATCTCGGTTTACCTCGGTTCGTGCACATTTTGCGCATCGAGGTGATTCACTTCGGCAGTGCATGCTTTGTGCACCGAGGTGATTCACTTCGGATGTGCACGTTTTATGCACCGAGGTGACTCACTTCGGCCGTGCACGCTTTGTGCGCCGAGGTGATCCACTTCGGTTCATGCACGCTTTGTGCTCTGAGGTGATTTATTTCACTTCGGTTCACCCATGACTTGTGTACGAAGCATGCATGGTAAAAATTATGTCTCATACTTAGCATTTTCTCTGATTGATTTCGCCTGGGTGGAAACCGATCCCAACAATGTTCAGCCCATTGAATCAAGGAGGATACTTGAAAGGCTTGAAACAGGTTGAAGGAAGTCCGGTTTGGTGAGGTCGGGACGGAAGCTTCTTCAGACGACGGCCGGCCGCGCGACGGGTTATCGCGGCCGCGGCCAGGCGTCTTGCCTCCGCGCCATCGTGGCTCGTGGCGCGGCCAGGTTCCTACTGGCCGGCCCACGGGCGGTTAGTCGCCCGGTGAGTGTTCTTCGAAGCTCCTTCTTCATATTTTTGGTCTTTTTGGGTTTTTATGATTTTTTTGTGCTTTTAGGGTTTATGAAAATGCTGTAAACTAAGAAGAAACCAAAACTAAAAATTAGTATGGTTAAAGAGATGAGAAAGAGAATACCTAAAATGGGTTGTCTCCCATTGAGCCGCTCTTGTTCAAAGTCTTTTAGCTAGACTTTGGTAATTTGTGAGCTTAGTTGGAGGTGGAGTTCGACCTTAGGCAAGGTCTTTTTGCCTTTTGTGCACCCTCTTCTGCTAAAGGCTCCTCGAGTCTCTCCATAATGGCGTCTTCATCCTTCTCAAGAAGGTGTTTCTCGCGCACCGGGTTTTCCTTGAGCTTCGAGCTTCCTTCTGGGCTCTCGCGAATTCGTAGAGATGTTGTATCTCTTGCTTAGTTTAATCGCTCTCGTGGAAGTAGTACCCGATAAAATGTTCCTTCCATGCCGTGGTGAAGGTAGTCTCAGAAGGAAGGCTCTCCACTACCTTGTTGAATTCCGCAAGGTCTTCTTTGCTGATCAAGTCGCGAGTGTTCCCAACCTTCTTATACCTATGAACATCAATGTTTCTTGGCGCGGTGGCGTTGAACCTTGCTTGCATGAAGTGACTTTTGATTATGCTCGCGTCTTCGCTGCTATCTTTGAAGTACTACTTCAGACCTTTCTTTTATAGAGCCTCTTCGAAACCAACATATATCGGGATCTTATTTGCCTTCTTATGGAACTCGATGAGTTTCTCTCTTTTGATGCGATCCCCAAATCATGATTTCTCCCGCACCCTCTTGTCGTTTGATCGGCAAACTAGGATTTTATCTAATACTGGCTCTGGGGGTGCCATTTCATGCGTTGGAATTGCTAAAGTTTGAGGCGGTCGATGGTTTGAGAAGGTGAACCTGTTCGGGACACGCCTCGCCCTAAGTATGGCGTTTCTTTTTGCTCTGAGGCGAGTGATGACATTGCATGGTGCAATGATCACTTGCTTGAGCTTCTCGCCTAACCGTCCGCTTGGCGTGACGCCTTCCTCGCTTGCGCAATCGGGGATCTCCTTGCGTACTCATGCGGAGAAACTCGTGACTCTCTTGGATGAGCGTAGCACGTCGGTAAGCTCGTGCTGGTCCTGGACAAGTCTCTCGATCTCGTCCCCGCTTCTTTTTAGCTCTAAGGCAATGTCCTCGATTGCCCTTTCATTGCTGCTGAACTGGCCCTTAACTGCCAAGCTGCCTTCCCATGCCTCCTCGATGTACCTACCAAGATGATCCTTGATCTCATCGATGGCTTCCTTGGTTTTTTCGAGCTCGCAGCTGTACCCTCGGGTTCTTCGTGCGATCTGGCCTAGATTGTAATTGTGGCATCCTAGCTTCTCTTCCACCTTTAGGAGTTCGTTTCCGTCTTTCGAAACTTCAGCCCCAAGTCTCATAATCTGCCCCGCGATCTCCTGCACCTTGTAGGATGTTTCGGCTTGCATTGAACTGATCTGAGAGTGGAAGGTCTTTTCTGATTCGGCTACGCGATTCGTGAGGATTTGCGCCAATCCTGTAAGCTGGTGCAGTCGCTAATGCAGGAAAGAGGGTGGGAACTCCTGGTTGTGATGGCTGAGAACAGGGGTTCGGTGGTGTGAACTCTCGCCCTTGTTCTGCGCAGGTGGTATGGAGTGGTCTGTAGTTGGTCGTGGGGTGCGAGCTTTGGAAGCGATATCAGCTTCTGGGGGTCCAGGCTCGTGTTGTTCTTGGTTCGTGGGGACCTCCACGGTTGTAGGGTTTCTGAAACTCATAGAAAGAAATCTAAAAGTTAGAGAAAAGAATGTCTTTGAGTTGTAATCCTGACCTTTGTTTGGACAGCGAAACGCAGCCTCCCCGGCAATGGCGCCAAAAAGCTTGATGGGGTCTAAATAGTCGTCCGAGTTTGGAGGATTTCTTTGGGGACTCGTCGAGCTTTTGAATTTGTAGGACCCTAAACTGCAAGTGCACAGCGTGCGTTGTAGTACTTAGGGTGTCGAAACACAGGGAGGAGGTCAACTGCAAAACAGAAAATCAGGGCAACCAAAGACGCAGAGAATTGGGGGTTTAGGAATGAGTGTCACGAATCTTGCAGAAAATAAATAAAGCAGTACCACGCCTTATATAGAGAAGGTTGTCAGCCTTTTTTATAACGAACGGGAAAAGGAAAATAAACTAAAGGACTTGTAAAAAGGAAATCAAGTAAGTAGTGCGGGAAAAGTAAAGTATGGAAGTGCGTAAATCTCGATTTAAAAGCAAGTGGGCGAAATACGTTAGGAATCTTCTCGGGAAATCTATGGGGTTCTAACTAGAAATTAAAGCACGCAAAAGTTAAGCAAACGAGACTAGGCGATTTTCCCCAAACTGATTCACTGGTTTTAACAACCTATTTTCTCAAACTAGGTCGATCTGTAAACTTCTATTCCCTAGGTATACTTTCGTATCCTAAGTACTAGACGAACACGCAATAAGATTAGGACAATAAGCAATCAGACATCTTTTAAAGGATGCTCTCTACCCTATTTTGGTCTGGATCTGAGATTCAGGACGTTAGCCGCTCTCAAGATCCTGCGATCAGAATATAGTTCATGACGCTAGACTCATGCAATAAGAACGAATAAGGTGAGACAGAAAATTCTAATCTTCGGCCTAAACAATCGGTTCAACAACAGTTAATGAAATTCCCCATAGATCCCCTTAAAGAACACCCAACGAAAGTAAACTACTCAGACATGAAAGCAGAAGTAGAAAACGTGATTGATGAATGCGTAACTTGTATAAATCGATGAGAAACAAAGAGGGTTCAAGAATAAATCAATCTCCCTCAAAGAACAAAGGAAAACCGCGAATCAGAGACTCGCGGCCACCGAAAGAAATCTATGAATTAGAGTATTTCGTGATAAGTTTTGATGTCTAGAAAAAACCCTAAACGACGAGTATATATAGGTCCTCAAGTCCTCTAGGTCGTGGATTAGGTCTTGGCTTGCATAAGACGGCTTCGGGTTTAAGTTGGGCTTCAAATGGGCTCGGGAAATGCAAATGGCCTGGCCGCATGAGCGACCGGCCGTGGCGCGGCCACTGGTCGTCTGGGTCGGCCGTGGCGCGGCCAGCCTGTCCTTCCGGATGCCTGACGGACTTTCTTGCTTTCTTCATAACTTGAGATCCAACCGTGGGATTGTTCTCAATTCACTTCGTGGTGAAAGACAGCTGATAGGGCTTCCTTGTCTCCAAATATGAGCTTGATCTCGTGGTGGGAAGACCTTCGTTTGGTGTTGAACTTCTGTCATCGGGCTTTGTTTCCGGAATTGTCCATTTTGCTCCAAAATATGCGTCTTTTGCTAAGATTTCCTGAAAAGAGTCTTGAACAACCAAATACTCGAAATCTAGTGTTTATGCATCAAAACCTTAGTGAAATGCTTGTTAAAGCACTCACTTCTGATAGTAAAAATGGGTAAAATATGAGTGTTATCAAAGATGAATCAGTAAATTCAAATTTACTGAGATTACTTCTTTGTGAGATCGTCAATAAAGTACCAAGAGTATTTTTAGAGTCTACCGAATCAGTATAGCTATCCTTCTTCTGACACATCAACGCAATTTGAATTAGTATAGAACTGGGCTGTTAGAGAATTTATTTCTTTTTTTTTCTTGTCGATGTATAACCATGTCCCACTTTTTCAAATCCTTGTACCTGTAATCTATAGGGGCTTTGATCCTTTATTCTTTTTGGACTAGAAAAAAAAATTAAAGATCAGATAAAATGAAAATCCAAGAGGTTTATTTCTAATTCTAATAATTCATTAAGGAAATTCTCATATTGTCCTAAATCAATTGAATTCAAAAACCATAAATTTCATTTTCGCTCTATATGCATAATTGTATAATTGTAGAAGATATTTTTTTGTAATGATAATGCGATTCCCCCCTTTGGCTTTTTGTTTCCTTTTAAGGAATGAATTTACAATAACAAGAAAAAGAAGAATAGTTTTGGATCAACTAAAAAGAACAACAAATAATAATAATAATAATACTAAATATTTCTAATGGGTGCATTTTTTTATTGTATTCAATTCAAAGGTTTTTTCTTTCTTTAATTAACTACAAAGATGATGGGTTTTTCACTCTATTTTCTATATAATCTCGAAAGAAAAAACCTAAAACCTAGAAAGGAAACAATAATAGAAATTGCTAATTACAAGTTTTAAAAATCTAGTTAAAATAAATAAATATTCTTTTCCTTATCTCGTTCTCCGTGTAAGATACTTTGTTTTGGTCTCATTGGATAGATTAAATGAAGAAAACTGTTCTAATATTTAATTTAATGAGTTCAAATTCAATTTTAATCAATTTTAATAAAGTAGAAGGGGCGTATTTTAGGTTCTAAAATCACTTAAAAAAAGAATCAAACAACTTATCTTCAAATTTTTACATATTTATTCAAAAACGTTATATGTTTTGACTAAAGTTAGATAATAGAATTATTTTTTATGTATTATTTTTTTTCTTATTAATTTCTTAAAGACCTTTTCAATAAATCAGTTACGTGAATTCTGAATTCTGAGATGGTGCAGATGCGAAAGACGATGAATTTAGTTCTTTTTCTCTTTCTCTATTTTTGTTCATACCACCTATAATGATGGATAATTTGGAAATTTTCAATTGAATTTTTTGATTCGTGGAACTAGTATTTTTATCTATCTCTTAAATTATTTTTTAATCAAAACTTAGGTAAATACTTTAGAAACATATGTATAAAAAACATATTTTATTGAGTCCCTTCATGCATACTATAACTAGTTATTTTGGTTTTCTACTAGCAGCTTTAAGTATAACCTTAGTTCTATTTATTGTTCTAAGTAAAATACGACTTATTTGAAATTAATTGAATGAAGATTTTTTTATAAAAAAGGATTTCTATGGTATTTCATATGTTCGATAGTTTCTTACCGTGTTAATTACCCAATTTTGGTCATTGAGATTCAACGGCAATACAGATTAAGAACTAGGAATATATCAAAAATGAAAACAAAAGAAAATTGAAATGATTGAAGTTTCTTTATTTGGAATCGTCTTAGGTCTAATTCCTATTACTTTGGCTGGATTACTCGTAACTGCTTATTTACAATACAGACGTGGTGATCAGTTGGACTTTTGATTAATTAACATCTCTTATTTTGACTGACCTCCTTCTTGCGTTCATATGCGGGAGGTCTAATTCCGATTGCTGCTCAATTATTTGCCAACAGTGGAATTTTGACACAATCAAATAAACAAGAGTGACATCACGCTCTGTAGGATTTGAACCTACGACATTGGGTTTTGGAGACCCACGTTCTACCAAACTGAACTAAGAGCGCTTTTCTTGTTTTTTCTAAAAAACTAAAAGGCTAGAAAGAGGACATTTTTTAACCCGAATCTATTTTGTATGTATATACTATATCATAGTATATCATAAATTTTAGAATTATATGTATGTCCGTTTTTATTAAAAAAAGTTAGATCTAAAATAGATCCCTCGTTACTGCTCAGAAGAGCAGTAATAGGTAGGAATGACAGGATTTGAACCTGTGAAATTTTGTACCCAAAACAAACGCGCTACCAATTGGTTTACAGTGTCATTGTAGAGAATTCCTATCTTGTTTTCCACATCCTTCTTTTTTTTCTCATATCCGATAAGAAACATATATATAACTAAAAAAATTACTTTTTTTTACAAGAATTCTCTCAATTTCCATTTTATATAACTAGGCGTTTCCATTTTCAAATGGAATCTATAAGATCGTTCTAGTAGATAAAATTTTAATTCTAATTTTGAAGGTTACGTTTACAAATACAAGACCTTCTTAACTACATGTATATCTGTAGTTATATATATTACTATATATAATGTAATACAATAAAGAAGAAATAAGGAGGATTTCAAATGCCTGATCTAAAAACATATCTTTCCGTAGCACCGGTACTAAGTACTCTATGGTTCGGTTCGTTAGCAGGTTTATTAAAAGAGATTAATCGTTTATTTCCAGATGCATTAACATTTTCCTTTTTTCATTCTAGTTATTAACATCAGAAAGGGTGCAAAAATTTAGAGATACGATCAACGATCGGGGACTAATCCTCTCCCCCCCCCCCTTCATTTTTCTAATTCATTCTAAAAAAATAATTAGAAAAAAGGGGGCGAAAGGTCATAAAAACGAGGTTTCATGATCCAATTAAATTAGTAATAGAACGAAAAAAAGTGTTGCTGGGGAAAGAGTATCCTATGAGATACTTAAAAAAAATACTGTACAAAGATTTTAAATATAGTTTTCAAAAAATCATTGTATTGCTTAACAATTAATTTTTTTTATTTATTTGCTAATTAATATTCATTGCAAAGAAATATTTCAGAATATTTTTTTAGTTAACAGCTTCTATTTTGTTGGTTCTTGGTCTTTCTGGATCCTAAAATGAAAATAGAAGATTGGGGTGAATCCTAAAGCCAAAGGAGGTTTCATGGCCAAGGGTAAAGATGTTCGAGTAACAATTATTTTGGAATGTACGAGTTGTGTTCGAAATGATATTAAGAATGAATCCGCAGGAATTTCTAGATATATTACTCAAAAGAATCGGCATAACACCCCTAGTCGCTTGGAATTGAGAAAATTCTGTCCCTATTGTTATAAACATACAATTCATGGGGAAATCAAGAAATAGATCAAATTGAGTGCTTGTATGTCAATTTTATTTTAAGAACAGGAATAATGATAGTATCTATATATTATTAAATATATATAAATATAAACAAATAAATCAATAGAAAGAAATCTAATCTTATATTCTTAATTCTATATAGAAACCCTATCCTATTTAGAAATAGAAATCGTTTTTTATTTTGATCCGATAAAAAAAAGAAAAGGAATAAAAAATTATGAATAAATCTAAGCGACCTTTTACTAAATCCAAGCGATCTCTTCGTAGGTGTTTGCCCCCGATCCAATCGGTGGATCGAATTGATTATAGAAACATGAGTTTAATTAGTCGATTTATTAGTGAACAAGAAAAAATATTATCTAGACGGGTGAATAGAGTGACTTTAAAACAACAACGATTAATTACTATTGCTATAAAAGAAGCATGTATTTTATCTTTGTTACCTTTTCTTAATAATCAGAAACAATTTGAAAGAAGTGAGTCGACCCCTCGAACTACTAGCCTTCGAACCAGAAAAAAATAGACTTCTTCTTCAATGAATAATAATTTCAATCTGAAGGAATTAAAAAAGAGGTAAATATTTTGTTTGAAAAATCCAACCAAGAATAGAAATTTGATTGTTATGTCTATATCTGTCATAAAAAAAAAAGAATCGTCGAAAATAAAAAGAATAACTCTTTTTTAGCTATTATTGTGCGTGCTGGATCTTGCACAATAGATTACCTGTTAATCAATTCAAAAGAGGACGCAAAGATTCTAAGTTTAAAACCGAAACAAAGATCCAACGATGGAGTTTTATTAGATTTGCTACGATAAGCTTTTTGGGTACAAGTGTTTTTGCTAGGTAAAGCGCGGATCCCTTTATAATTGGAATGAGAATCCTATTTATACAACTTTCTCGTAACCTACGCGTAAATCTCGGAGAATCTTCTCGTAGATTCTTCTTCATCTCCCTTGGCGGCGCATTTCTCCAGGGTTTCCTTTATCTCGGGCTTCCTCGTTGAATTGGGCTCGGCCCACTTACACAATGATCCATTTTGGGCTCGGCTTCGTGCTTTGTCTTGGGCTCGGCTTCAGGCCGCCAAGGAGAAATGTCGATTTAACTTTGTGCATGGTTCGGTTCATCTTATGCGTATCCGGTTTGGCTCGGATTTTGCGAATTTGTGTACAAAATGTATCACCTCGGTTTATGCACGTTCTGTGCGCCAAGGTGATTTATTTCGGCCGTGCATGTTCTGTGCGCCGAGGTGATCCACCTCGGTCGTATACGTTCTGTGCGCCGAGGTGAATCAACTCGGCCGTGCATGTTCTGTGCACCGAGGTGATTCACCTCGGCCGTGCACGTTCTGTGCACCGAGATGATTCACTTCGGTTCGTGCACGACTTGTGTATGAATCCTGCATGGTAAAGAAGTTATGTCCCATACTTAGCATTTTATCTGATTGATTTCGCCTGGGTGGAAACCGACCCCAACAGTTAGCCCCCCAACTCGTTAGTTTCAGAGATGAGAGTAACGAATTTGAAAAGATAGGCGAGATCAATGTCCCGATGTCTTTTTCTTTGTCTCCAAAATGTTCGGATCAAAGATGTAGATAATTCGGCGCCGAGGTGTTTGTACTTGAGCGCCGAGGTGAATGACTTGACACCGAGGTGTTTTATTCTTTAGTGCCGAGGTGAAAGCTTGAGTGCCGAGGTGAGTGAGTACCGAGGTGACTTGCCTTTGAGTACCAAGGTGACCTGCTCAAGTGCCGAAGCGAGCATTTTTTATGCACCGAGGTACATTTTAATATCAAAGCGTTCAGTGTTTCATCGGATGTTTATGCTGAATTTTCACCTCGGTTTCGATTGTAGGGAATTGTTTTCGCCTCGGTGCTTTACACGCCTCGCGACACTTGAAACGAATTTTGGTTCTTATCACGTCGGGCTGTGACTTGGGCCTGCGACAACGCTCTCTTGGGCCCGAATTTTCTCTCGGAGGCCCATTATTTGTTTGCAAAGAGTCGATCCACCTTGGAAGTGGAAACGTCTCGCGTGTTCCCGAGGTGACGCGCCCAGACGCGCGGATTCGTCTATAAGTACGGAGACCCCCTAAGATTTTCTCATTGTTTCCTCTCCCTAAATAAAAATTGTCACAGAGCAATTCGCAGATTCCTCTTTCTCTGTTGCCTTGACTGAAAACCTATTCCGGCCGTTCATCGATTTTCCGATCCGTCTTCAACTTTTACAGGAAGCCGAAGCGAATCCGATGTCTTCTCTTTCGACGCCGAGGTCTCTGCTGAAGTTGCGAGCCGACTTTGAAATTAGCGAGAAGGTCGAGTTCAGGCTCCCTTCTAAAATGGACCGAGCTGAAAGGCCCCCATCAGGCTACTTCACGGCATACGAGGTCCTCTTCGACGGATGCTGGCTGTGGTTCCCGATCCCGTGTCTGATTTCAGAATTCTTGTGGTCGCACGGGTTAGCCCTTGCTCAACTCACGCCGCGTTCGGTAAGGCATCTCGTGGGGTTACTGACTTTGAGTTTCGAATGTGAGGTGGAACTTTCGCTCGGTCATCTCGACAACCTTATAGAGATTAGGCGCAGGCCCAACCCCGAGACGTTCTATATCGGGAAAAGGAAGGACAGGAGAGTAGTCGAGGACTTCCCAGATAGGGATCAAGACTGGGAAAGCCGATTCTTCTATGTCCTTATTAATGATGCTTCCATCTCGGAGTCTTGGATTGGAAGGACGATGACGGAATGGGGCCGCATAGGTAAGATAAACCCGAAGCGAATGCTAGAGATTTTTTTTTTTTTTGATGCACCGAACCATTGACGTTTTTCTCATATTTGCTTCGCAGCTCGTCGCTCGGCGTCCCGATGTCCTGATGATATTCAGAGCATTGTCGAGACTTTTAATTGCAGACGAGTCTCGTGGCAGAGGAGTTTTTCGTTCCGACGAGTTGATAATGCTCGGATCTATCATCTTAGCGGTAGCGGAATAAGGGAACCCGAGTCATCTCGCTTGCCCGATGTCCCTCAGACGGGAGCACTACTACGCTTAACATTTAATAATGATCAAGCGCAAAAAGCCGAGAGGGCCGTCGAGGACGATGAGAGGGGGAGCTCGAAACTCCCAAAATCGTTTCCGCTTCTTGATCAAACGCCCGAGCGAGAAGGTGGAGATCCATGGAGAGTCAGAAACTTGAGCTCCGACGTGACAGCGCCAGGATCGTCTGTTCGGCTACGGACTCCTCCGAGGGGCCCGAAAATCGTGCTTGGCCTTAAAGCCGGGACAGGATCTGGGAAACCTGCCTTTCCTAACCAAGGTGGCAAGAGAGTTATGACTCGGGGCAGCAAGAGGAAGTATGCGGAGGAAGGCTTTGTCGCCAACGTGCCTGATGTTCCCGAGGCAAGCCAGCCACAACGACCCACGCAAGTTCCGTCGAGTTCTTCTAGGGCGACGGTTCGCGATGCTAGTCCCGAGGCGATCTGGTCATCTTTTGAGGAGGAGGCTTTTGCGAAGACCTCAACCTTCGGTTCTCGTTCTCCTCGTATGGATGCCCTTGTAACACGGGATGTGCATGACCGGACAAGACTTTCGGGAGCTGAGGTTATTACCTATCTCGCCTCGCCCGTTTTGGTTCCTTTTTTTTTTATTTTGCCTTATTCCCTCTTACTCTTTCTAGTTTATCGCCGCGGCCAACGAGGTTGTTTCGGGCTACAAGGCCGATATCCAAGGTGGCCAAAGGCAAATCGAAGTCATCCGTAGGGAGGCGACCTTTTTAAGGACAAGGCTCAACGAGGTCGAGGCCGAGCACTCCGAAAAGATGGCGGACATAAGGAGGCGGTATGAGGCCGATATATCTTCTTTGCAGCGGCAAATTTCATTAGCGAGGGAAGCTCGCGAGGCGATTTTCGAAAGGTCATGCAAAGGGATGAGGCGCGAACTTGCTAACCGGTACCGAGAGAGAGGTTGACAGCAATCTCGAGCTGATTCGTATTCTTCAGGGCCCCGATCCCCCTAGTCTGGAGAGCGAGAAGGCAAGGTTTATTGAGGAAAAATCGGCGCTAATGGGCGCTTACGAGGAGTTCGAACGGCTTACGACGGACCTCCGAGCAGATTTGAAGCCCCCGACGTTTTCCATAGATTTCTCGGTGGAGGATCCGACCGATCTTAATTAGAGAACTGGTGACGTCGAAGACACAAAATTAGGTCTCGTTGTTGTTTGGGACGTTTTTTTGCTTTCTTTTTTTGTACAACGTGCCTGGACGGCTTTAGCCACGACTTTATCTATGGATTTGATTTTATGACTTGCTATGATTTGAATTATGCCGAAGCGTCTTTAGCTCGGGTGATGTTTATTTCGAGGTGACTATGATAAGTCAATAAATCGGCTGTGAATGTTGGGATTAGTTAATGCCGAAGTGTCTTTGGCTTAGACCGACGTAGCTCGAGATTTGATTCCGTTTGTCGGGTTTTAGTCGATGACCAACGTTATGCAAGAGTTGGAGTTTAGGTGTTCTTCCTGATCGGGATTTGTGTACCCGTTTCGAGAACAGCCGTTAGAATATTTCTCGGGGTATACCCAAGAGATATTAAACCGAAGTATACTCGATTTTAATTTATATAGCGCGCTTTTAAATCCGTGGAAGATGTCGAGAACCTTTTTGTGAAGGTTAAGATCCCGTTTGGGATGTGAGAGTTTCGTATGTTGTGGCCAACAACGTACGAAGTGAAAAGAGTTGTAAATTAAAGAAAATAAGCTCGGTAAACTTTTATTCGAAATATTTAGTTTACACGGCGTGGGAGTATACGAGTATACGTACCCCACTCCCTCCCCTTTTTAGGGAGGGGGGCAGTTGAACTCGTCGTGTGACGAGCTGCCTACGTACCCCTTTCGAGGATCAAACCGCCCCGTAGTTCATGGTTGTGATTAGTACTTAGAAGTAGTACTTCTTAAGATGCATTGCGTTCCAGGATCATGGTACGGTAACGCCTTTTGAGTGGTTGACAAGTTCGTATACTCCCGGTCGGACCACTTTGGTTATTCGGTATGGTCCTTGCCAGTTAGCTCCCAGTTTTCCGGCGTTCGTATACTCCCGGTCGTATACTCCCGGTCGGACCACTTTGGTTATCCGGACCATTTTGAAAGACTTTGCGGAGGACCAGCTCTCCTTCGTGGAACCGCCGACTTCTGACATTAGAGTTGTAGTACTTTGCAGTAGCTTGTTGATAATTTTGGATGCGGATGAGTGCTTGATCGCGTCTCTCGTTGATTAGGTCCGCTTCATCTAAGAGCATGAGATGGTTGAGGCCCTCTTGCCCAGGGAGGAGTTGTCGCCGTACTCCCGGAAAATCCACTTCGGGGGGAATAACACATTCCGTTCCATATACGAGTGCGAACGGTGTTTCGCCAGTTGCTCTCCTCGGGGTCGTCCGATGGGACCACAGGACTCCTTCCAGTTCGTCGGCCCATCTACCCTTTTTGGCGTCGAGGCACTTTTTCAATCCGTCGAGTATAGTCTTATTTGCTGCCTCAGCTTGCCCATTGCCTTGCGGGTACCGCGGTGTCGACTTGCTCAGTCGGATCTTCCATTTTTCACAAAAAGATTCGAAGCGTGTTGAGATGAACTGTGAACCGTTATCTGTCACGATTTCGTACGGGACTCCATGTCGGCAAATGATGTTCTTCCAGACGAAGTTCTCGACCTAGACGTCTTTGATGTTGGCGAAAGAATCTGCCTCGACCCACTTTGAGAAGTAATCCGTTAGGACTAGCAGAAATCTTTTCTGTTTGGAACGATGCAGCGGGCCGACGATATCCATCGACCACCGCATGAATGGATACGGGGACGAGATCGAGGATAGCAGCTCGGTGGGCTGATGAATTGTCGGGACATGGCGTTGACATTTTTCGCATTTCCGTGAAAATTTTTTGCAATCTTTCACCATGGACGACCAGTAGTATCCGTGATGTTTTATCTTAATTGCTAAGGCTTTTCCGCCGCTATGTTTCCGCAGGACCCTCCGTGGACTTCGTCCATTATTTTTCACGCCTCTTTTCCTTCCACGCAGGTCATTAATGGCCCCGAGAATCGCCACTTGAAAACTTCTCCGTCGAGTAGGATGTATCGAGCAGCCTGGGCTTTGAGCTTGCGGGCTGCCCACTTGTCCGCGGGGACTTCTCCGTCCATTATGTATGCTCGGATTGCTCCCATCCACTCTTGGTCGCATCCGTACTCGTTCTGCTGATCTTCCATTGTGGCCGTCTCCTGTTCATCACCGGGATTCTCAGCGTCTTCAGCTGGCTCGATCAGGTTGATGATATTTGAACTTTCAATGCTGGGTCATTCGATGAATTCTACTGGGATTACTCGCTTGAGGCCGGGATCGGATGATGAAGAGAGTGCTGCCAATGCGTCGGCTTGAGTATTTTCGCCGCGGGGGATTCTCGTGAGTTTGAACTCTTTAAATTCCTTTGAAAGTTCTTGAACTATTGTCAGGTAAGCTTCCATCCTATCGTCTCTCGCCGTGTATTCTCCGTTGAATTGGTTAGCGACGAGCTGAGAGTCGCAGAAAGCCCGGATTTTTTGGATCTTGATCCCCCGAGCCAGTCTGAGTCCCGCGATCAAAGCTTCGTACTCGGCTTCGTTGTTCGAGGCGTGGAAGGCCAATCTAAAAGACTGTTCCAAGACTTCGCCGGTTGGTGATGTTAGACGAATTCCGATCCCTGAGCCTTGTTTTGACGATGAGCCGTCTACGTGAAGCGTCCATGCGGAGTCTTCAGGCGGTTCGTCTGTTCCGCAGTTTGGAAGTTCTATCAAGAAGTCGGCGAGGACTTGCGACTTGGCACTGGTTTTGCTCTGGTACTCGATATCGTATTCGCTGAGCTCAATCGCCCATTTGGCTAGTCTTCCGGATTGGCTCGGGCTGTGTAGTATAGCTCGCAGCAGGAAGGACGTCAGGAGTACGATAGAATGTGATTGGAAATACGGCCTTAGCTTCCGTGCTGACATTACCACAGCGAGCGCCAACTTTTCCATTTGCGGATACCGTTTTTCTGCATCTGCTAGTGTCTGACTCACGTAGAAAATGGGGCTCTGTTCTCCTCGTTCTTCTCGGACAAGCACTCCGCTGACTGCGGTATTGGAAACGGCGATGTACAAGTAGAGGGGCTCTCCTTCCACCGGCTTCGCTAGCACTGGTGGGGTAACTAGATACTGTTTTAGTTCTTGGAAAGCCGTCTCGCACTTTTCTGTCCACTCGAACTTCTTGTTGCCTCGGAGTGTGTCGTAGAAGGCTAGGCATTTGTCGGTTGATCTCGAGATGAAGCGGTTTAAGGCAGCGACGCGCCCCGTCAGCCGCTGAACTTCTCGTTTGTTTCTGGGCGAGGCCATTTGGATTAGTGCATTGATCTGCTTTGGGTTTGCCTCGATACCTCGGCTCGTAACCAGATATCCGAGGAATTCCCCGGATGTCACCGCGAATCTACACTTCGCCGGATTGAGCTTCATGTTGTGGTGGTTAAGCCGCTTGAAGCATTCTGTCAGGTGGGTGATGTGGTTTCTTGCTTCCAACGATTTTACCAGCATATCGTCGATGTAAACTTCCATCGTCGCTCCCAGTTGGTCGGCAAACATTTTATTGACCAACCGCTGATACGTGGCTCCGGCGTTTTTCAATCCGAACAGCATCACTTTATAACAGTAGATGCCTCGGTCGGTTATGAATGCTGTCTTTTCTCGGTCGTCGGGGTTCATCAGGATCTGGTTGTACCCAGAAAAGGCATCCATGAACGAGAGGAGCTTGTTTCCTGCTGTCGCCTCGACGAGGCGATCGATATGGGGGAGCGGGAAACTATCCTTCGGACATGCCTTGTTCAAATCGGTGAAGTCGAAGTCGGTGAAATCGGACGCCTCCGTTTTACTTTTTCACAACCACCGGGTTCGCAAGCCAGTCTGGGTATTTCGCCTCGGTGATAGATCCAACTTTAAGTAATCTGTCCACCTCGTCATTCACCGCTTTAGCTCGCTCGGGTCCGAGCTTCCTTCTCTTCTGTTTTATTGGTTTAAAAGTTGGGTCCACGTTGAGCTCGTGGCATGTGACATTGATGTCGATCCCGGGCATATCTTCTGCGGACCAGGCGAAGGTATTGATATTCTTCTTTAAAAAGTCGATCAGCCCGGTTTTGATCGTGTCATCCAGCTTGGCTCCCACTTCCATACATTTCTCCGGGTTCTCGTCGTCTAAGCATACGGATATCACCGGGGCGCACCGCGGCTGATTGTCTTCGTCCTGTTCGGCCTTCTGTAATTGCTACGAAAGTTTTTTGGCGCCGGTCTTCGCTTCCCGGTTAGTTTTTATCTTCTTATGAACGGTTTCCCCTTTAGCTTCGGTTTTGGGGTTTCTTAGTTTGTGCTCGGCCATGAAGCATATTCGTGACTCTTTCTGATTTCCCCAAATTGTTCGGATCCCGTTAGCCCCGGGAAACTTCAAGCAGAGGTGGTAAGTCGAGACCACAGCTCTCATCGAGTTAATCCACGGCGTCCATGATAATGTTGTAAACCGGAGGGCCTTCGGCTACCGAGAAGTTGACGATTTTAGTCACGTCTTCTGCTAGGACCGGTAATCTGATCGTTCCTATCGTCATGGTCGTTTCTCCAGAGAATCCGGTCAAAGGGCTCGAGATCGGTATTATTTCGGACTTATTGATTCCCATTTTAGTTAAGGTCTCTCTGAAAATGACATCCACCGAACTTCCGGTATCGATCAAGATTCGGGGTACTTCGTGATCTTTCACTATCAGCTCGATCACCAGGGGGTCGTTATGAGGTCTGTCTATGCCCGTTGTTTCTCTTTCTTCAAATGTGATGACGTCGTTAGGATTCCTGCTCGGAGTGGACCAATTGATACTAGCCTCGGCCTTTCGCTGAAAAGCTTTGATGGCGGATACGGTGTCCCTGCAATATTCTGATCCTCCCATTATCATGTTTATTCTCTGCCGAGGACCACCAGGTTCAGAGGCGCCGCTGTTTCTTCTGCCCCGCTTCGGCGGGCCACCTGGTCGGACTTCCGACTCAGGTTCTTCTTGCTCGGCGTCGGCGAGCTTCTCGTGCTCGAGGTCCTTCAGACTTATCGAATCTCCGAGCTCCCCAGCTAAGAACTTCGCCCTAAGTTTATCTCCCAAACTTTGGCAATTGGCCGTTAGGTGTCCGTACGTCTTGTGGATTTCGCGGTAAGCCTTCTCGTCGTAAGATGTCGAATTCCTGATCCACGTGTTTCCGTTCGTCCTTCCTCGGCCTCGTCCAGCTCCCTGCTCGGTGCTAATTTGATAATTATGCGCTCCGCTAAAGCATGGCCCTTCGTGGTGAACGTAGGTGCTGCTCAGACGATTTCTCGAGTGGGTAGGTTGGCTCGGCGCTCCTTGATTTTTGTTTGTCGACTTTATTGGCCCGAAGCGTTGGTCCAGGACTCGAAACTCCTCCTCCTCGAGTATGAAATCCGAGGCTCGATGCATAGCGTCTTGGATGGTTTGGGGCTTGTTTCGTCCGATCTCTTTCCTGAATTCCGATTTATACCATAGGGATTTTTTCAATGCCATGATTGCTCCTTTGTCGCTTATGTCTCCCACCTTGGACATCACCGCTTTAAAGCGACCCATGAAAGTTCTTAATGGCTCAGTGGGTCCTTGAGAGAGTGTCCAGAGGTCGGCGTCGGATACGCCTCGGTTCATGAACATGGAATATTATTTCATGAATTCGATGCACAGATCCTTGAAATTGTTGATTGAATTCCGCTCGAGTCTGGAGAACCATTCGAGGGCCGGTCCTCGAAGATTCTCAACGAAGAGAAGACAGAAACCCGCATCTCGCTCGTTTTCCCTAAGGTTGGATCGTGCCATCGCAGCACGAAACGCTCTGATATGTTCCTTCGGATCAGTTGTTCCTTCGTATGTTGGGAGACGAACCTTCCCGGGGTCTGACACTCTGGCCTCGGTGATACGCACTGTGAACGGCGTCATCTGAGCCTCCTCTAGCATCAGGTCGATCTCGGGCGCCGCACTCGTCGCCTTGTGTACTTGCGATCGAATTGCTCTGACCTCGGCATTTGCTCTGGCCAGGTCAGCTCGGATCGCGTCGAGGGCACTGTCGCGGCTCGCCAAAATGGGTTTGGTAGCCCCTCCTTGATTTCCAGCTCGGGGCTCATCTTGGTTTTGCATATGTTCGACCCACATGAGATTTTCCTCCTCTTCTGTTAGGGTTCGATCTCGCTCCGAGCCGAGGATGTCTCCTGACGTCCCATCTTGTAGTACCTCGGCGGTGATCGCGTCGCGTCCTGACGTCGGTGCTTCAGTTCGCTCACCTCTGGTTTCTGCGGTGGCTGCCGCACTGTTGGTGAGCTCGCTCGAGCCCGTGTCGCCGATTCTTCCTCGAATCAGGCGTGGCGGCTCGGCAATATTGGGTATTGTGGCTGCGGGAGTTTGCTCTCCGGCAAGGTATTGCGGCTGGAAGTTTCCCGAGCCTCCTAGTCGGCTGTTCGCTCCTGGGGTTGCAAAGTTAAGCCTCGTCGGGTTGAGGCCGGGTCGTCTGACCCTAGTAGATGGGTTCAACATGGGTGTCAGGCTCCCGATTCGCTGGCTTTGAGCTCGGCTCTCCGTTGTGAGGTCTTCGAGAGTTTTGTCTTGCTCTGCCGTCTTCTTCGCCAATGCTGTCATCATCTCTTTCATCTCCGCCAGGGACGCCGAGATCGTCTCGGCTTGCGTCGGTACTTGCAGAATAGCATCGAGTGCTCCGTCTCCTGCGGGAGGGTTTGCCGCGGTTCCGTCGGTGGCGTTCCCCGATGCTGTGGAGATGTCGGCGTTGATGGCTCCGACCGTCATGTCTTCGGATCTGGATTGCGTCGGTTCTCGGTGTAAGAATTCTCCTTTTGCCTCCCCTCCTTCTAGCGTCAAATTGTGTGTGCTGGATCTCGCACAATAGATTACCTGTTAATCAATTCAAAAGAGGACGCAAAGATTTTAAGTTTAAAACCGAAACAAAGATCCAAAGATGGAGTTTTATTAGATTTGTTGCGATAAGTTTAAAACCGAAACAAAGATCCAAAGATGGAATTCTCCGTTGTGAGGTCCTCTCTATACACCGGAGCTCCTTCTTTTAATTAATCAATACTATTGGTAACTTGTATAATGTGAATCTTTGCCTCTACCCCATTAATATTCCAGTAATAGGTCTTTCACAATGAGATCCACTTTATACAGTAACGGTATTTCATTTTTAAAATTGATTTGGTTGTTTACCCTGTTAGTCTGTTCTTTTCTTTCAAGAGTGAAATTTTTTTAATAAAAATGGAATTTCCCCTGCTTAATTGATAACCATTTGTTATCATTGGGGGTTTTCTAAAAAAATTGAGTTGATTGGATTTGCACCAATGTAAACCATAAGTTTCAGACACAATACATATGAATGATCTATCTTTTTTTAACTAATGAATCGAGTTCCTCCATTCTATTTTATTCACAAGTACTGAGCCTTTATATTTCAAAAAGAATTTCCTTTTTTTGTTTCAGTCTATGATCTAAACGAGTCGCACATACACCCGAGTACATGTTCCTCGTCGTTGAGGGCATCTCCGAAGCGCTGGGGATTTCGTAACATTTCGGATTGGCTGTCTTGTATTTCTAATAAGTTGTTTATGGTTGGCATACGGAATCATATAAATAATGGGCTGGTTTAGATTGGTTCTAACCGGCTAATTCTGAATTACTTCTTTTCAAGATTCTCTTCAGTATTAAAAAAAAAATATTGAAGAGAATATGAAAGTAAACCTTATCAGTCACGAATGCAAGAAGGAAGTTTAAGTTTGATGCAAATGGCTAAAATTTCTTCGGTTTTATGTGATTATCAGTCAAGTAAAAAATTATTCTATATATCAATTCTTACATCTCCTACTACCGGTGGGGTGACAGCTAGTTTTGGTATGTTGGGGGATATCATTATTTCCGAACCCTATGCCTATATTGCATTTGCGGGTAAAAGAGTAATTGAACAAACATTGAAAAAAGCCGTGCCTGAAGGTTCACAAGCGGCTGAATCTTTATTACGTAAGAGCTTATTGGATGCAATTGTACCACGTAATCCTTTAAAAGGTGTTGTGAGTGAGTTATTTCAGCTCCATGCTTTTTTTTCTTTGAACAAAAATAAAATCAAATAGAATAGTTAGTTTATCAGAATTAAACGAAACCCCTGAAAAATGAATTTTTCTTTCGAATCATTTTTTTTTATCGATATTCTTGTTTACTACTCAGTAAACCTCTATCAACAAGATAAAAAGTGAATTTTTGCTTTCGGGAAGTTCAAATTAGACTAGACAAATAAAACAAAGTTTATTTTCCTCTCTTGCGTGCATATGTATAGATAATTCAATTAGAGATATACAGATCTATAGAGAGTCTTGCATCTTTTTGCTTTTCCAAAAAATTCCCTGTTGTTGGATCAGATTCCAATCAATTTTGTAGAAATTTGTAATGGAATAAAATTCTTTATTAATGACTATTAGAAGACAAAAAGAACAAAAAGAATAATAAATCTAACAAGGTGATTATGATACATCTATTTTATTTTGAAAGATTAATAAGTCCATTTATTTAGTTTAGCGTTTCTTGTACCTATCTTTTTATTCTATTTCTATTAGGTTCTATTCTATATATTTCTATTAGGTTGTATATTAGTATTAGATATATATTTACTTAAAGATACTTAGTATAATTATATTAATATATATAATAGAAATAATTAAAATACAAGATATTCTAAGATATCTTTAGAATTTAGAATATAACAATAACAGGTACAAATATTAAATTGAGTTACCCATTTTATGACAACTTTCAATAACTTACCCTCTATTTTTGTGCCTTTAGTAGGCCTAGTCTTTCCGGCACTTGCAATGGCTTCTTTATTTCTTCATATTCAAAAAAATAAGATTTTTTAGATCGGATGAGACCGAATCGTATAACTCCTTTTTTTATTTTAAAAACTTCGATTCGATAAGACCCGTTTGGTAGAATATTGTATAACACATAGATTCCTACAAACATAACTAAAAAAAGCTCTTATGCATGTGTAAACGTATTATATGGGTAACTAAATTTTTGCTCTTTTGAAAAATGGATCATCATCGGGCCGATGTATGAAATTCAAGTCAATGTATTTATTTGTATGTATATAGTTATAGGGGATCATATAAAGGAAGGAGATGTTATTATTTTAGATATAAAGAATTCTATGAATTACTCCTAAAGTAAAGGTTCACAACAAAATAGTTGATGAGAGTTACTTTAAAAACAAAAAAAGGAAAGTCATATTTTCTCAATTCCAAAAAATTGTATAACTGGATCTAATATATATGAGTTGGCGATCAGAATCTATATGGATAGAATTTATAACGGGGTCTCGAAAAACAAGTAATTTCTGCTGGGCCTTTATCCTATTTTTAGGTTCATTAGGATTCTTATTGGTTGGAACTTCTAGTTATCTTGGTAGAAATTTTATATCGTTATTTGCGTCTCAGCAAATCATTTTTTTTCCACAAGGGATTGTGATGTCTTTCTATGGGATCGCAGGTCTCTTTATTAGTTGCTATTTGTGGTGCACTATTTTGTGGAATGTGGGTAGTGGTTATGATCTTTTCGACCGAAAAGAAGGAATAGTGCGTATTTTTTGTTGGAGATTTCCTGGAAAAAGTCGTCGCATCTTTTTACGATTCCTTATAAAAGATATTCAGTCCATCAGAATAGAAGTTAAAGAGGGTGTTTCTGCTCGGCGTGTGCTTTATATGGAAATTCGAGGTCAAGGGGCTATTCCTTTAATTCGTACTGATGAGAATTTTACTACACGAGAAATTGAGCAAAAAGCTGCTGAATTGGCTTACTTCTTGCGTGTACCAATTGAAGTATTTTGAAATAAATTCATTTTCAAAGACTAAATGTTTTGGCAGTAGGAAGAAAAAACTAAAGAATTTCTTTCTTTTTTTTTTCAATTGAACATTCATCTATTCTTTTATGCTCGTTTTTTTTGATATATTTGATAGAAAAGAAAGGGAGTTTCTTCGTCTCGAAAATAGAATAATATTTTNTGAACATTCATCTATTCTTTTATGCTCGTTTTTTTTGATATATTTGATAGAAAAGAAAGGGAGTTTCTTCGTCTCGAAAATAGAATAATATTTTTATTTGAAAAATTTGAAAAAGTTTTTTTAGTATTGATCGCATGAAAGCTTTTATAAGAGCTCGCCAGCTAGCATTAGGACCGAAATAAATGAAAAGAAATGACAAAACACAAAGCTAGAAAGTTAGGAGGCAAAGACAAATAACAAACGTCTTTGATTTCTCGAAGTTTTTCAATTCGACGGTTTTACCATCAACCAAAAATTGTAATATTGAATTCCAAAAATTAGGCAAGACATGACAAAACGTCTTGATACAATATTTAAACTTCCAGTACGCTTTTCCAGAGCCACTCTTTAGAGCAGGACCTCGTTGAGGATATGCCAGAAGAATTGTGTATCCCTCATACTGTAGCTCTTTAATTAGAGGAGACAAGTTTTGGAGTTGAGAAGGACCGGATATGAGCATTACAGTAGCCGGATATGGATTATCAACGGCCCACTCACACACATCCGCTATAACTTGTGTTTCATAAAAGGAAAGCAGCGTCGGTTTGGTATGTTTGAGAGCGTGGGCATGTTTAAGAGCGATTCCAGTGGAAGAGAGCTCTCGCAGGACCTTGTCACCAAGGGTCTGTGTTAGGTCGTCAATGGCAGTGATGGTCACAGGACCAGAGAAGCCTGAATTCTTGACCGCGGATTCGATTCTCGGACGGACCAGACGAGAATCATAACCATCGGGAATCGGACAGCTGTTGATGTCCCACATCACCAACGTTCTCTCATCCGTGTTCTTATCCTGCGTCAGTGAGTTGCGCATCATCGCAGTCTCGAATTCATCGCAGTTTACCTTCAATGTTATCAATCAAACAGAGTCAGTGAATCCAAAATCCAATCGAGGGGTCTAGTTGAACGCAATTGTAAATTCAAAAAACTTGCCTCTGTCATTGGTAGCACATCGTTGATCTCTTTCTTATACTCCTCTATCTCTGCATTGTACAGCGAATCCCACTCCTGCTTCACAACCAAAATGCACATCCAGAGGAAATCAGAGAGGTATTTTCTTTGGAAGGGAAACAACATGTGAAAGGGGTCTTAGTTGAACGCAATTGTAACATAAAAATCTCAGTTTGAGATATCAAAGCTTGCCTTTATGGAATCAGGGTCATTGTATGGAGACACAGGCTTAACATTAAGAGGATTCACGCCATGGTGACAAACCAGGCGTTGCCATTGCTGCTTGACAACCAGTTTATGCACATCCAGTGGGAAATCAGACAATGACAAATGTATTGATCCAACAATATGTAGAAGCAGAGAGAGAGAGAGAGATGCTTACAGAAAATGCATGTTTTACACTCTTGGGATGCGTGGCGAGATCTAGTGAGAAATCCCAGGGAGATTCATCCGGAAGAACAGCAGACCCCGAGTCCATTTCACCTGTGGAAACAAAAACAGCAGCTTTGCTGGATATTTCAATTTCAAGATCGAGACTGTGTGTGAGAGAGAGAGAGAGAGCGAGGACAAACACCTTCCAGTAAGGTTTCCCAGAGCCACTCTTTACAAACACCATAGCTATTCAATAGAGCTAGAGCTAGATCTGGAGCTGGAGTTGGATCTGGATCTGGATCTGGATCTGGATATGCCACAAGAATTATGTATCCCTTTAGGCAACAAAGGGAAAGAAGGGTATTTTCCAGTTGAGAAGGACCGGATATGAGCATTATAGTAGAAACGCCGACAAGAGATGGATTTCTATCGGTCCACGCAAACAAAGCCGATTGAAATCCTTTTCCTGTTTTCATAAAAGGAAAGCAACGTCGCTGAATCTAAAACCCTAATTTTTAATTGTACTAAAATTATAGACAGAGAGAGATGAAAGAAGACTAACCGCGAGAATGTTCGATTCCAGTGGAAGCAAGCTCTCGCAGGACCTTGTCACCACCAGGTGTCTTTGTTAGGTCGCCAGTGGCAATGATGGTGAGAGGACCAGGACCACAGTAGCCTGATTTCTTCAACGCCGATTCTATTCTCGGACCGACCAGACGAGGATCATAACCATCGGGAATCGGACAGGCGTTGATGTCCCACAACACAAACGTGTTATAATTCCACAGCTGCTGCCTCCCCTTTTTGTGCATCATCTCGTATTTATTTGCTATTCTTCAACCTAAAAAAAAAACAATCAGATTCTTCAAAATCGCAGTCTAGATCGTAAGTCTCGGAGGAGACATACACATAAGCATTCGGAGGAGACGGTTAAATAAAAAAAAACACCGACCTCGTTTACTGTCGAATCTGAAACCCCCAGAGAGAGAGAACAAAGGAAAGAAAGATGGAGCCACGGAGAAAGATGAACTAGGTTTAGGTCGAATCTCTCTCTTCATACTTGTGGACCTTTTAAGTTTTAATACTTCTTTTTCTTAATGCCCAAAGAAAAAGGCAACTGTTGAGGGAAACAAAATTTGAAACATCAACCTTTATATACTGTAACAAGATTGTATATTTTCCTAAATTGTAATTAATTTTATTTTTATTTTATATTTTCATTAAAGTATATAATTTTTTTTTTAATTTTAATCATTTATTTATTAGGATTAGTATTTGATTATTTATTTTTTTAATCTAAATTTATTTACTAATATATTTTAATCATAATGAAAATAATATATTCTTCTTTACAAAAACCAAACAGTTATTAAATTAAATAAATAATCTATTCTATTAAAAAAAAGTCACTTTTTTACTCTTAAAAAATAACCTTGACTTATGTGTTACAATTGGTGCCATTGATTATTAAACAGAAATTTTGAATTCATTAAGGATAAGTTTAGGAGGAAAAAAAACGATTCTATCTTACTAAAACCTGTTGCCAAACAGATTTCTGCATTAATGGACTGACTCAACTGAGTAGACTCAGTTTCATAAAAAAATGTGGACTTGTTCCCAAACATAGCAAAGACGTATATAAAGAAATGCGTACCTTATTATTAAACGTCATATATGACTCACTCTCAGACGGACCAATCTTATGTCTTATGAAACGCCATAACCGAGTTATTACCGAGAAAATTAATATAACCTGCAAATCAAAAATGAAAAAAACAACATTAGAGATTTCCATTTTACAACTGACATGGATATAGCCACGAACATATCTCAATTTCATGAATCTGCAATTCCTCTCTTTTGTTATATAATAATTCCTTCTTAATCACTATTAGGTTTGATTTCTTAATCACGAATCTGCAATTCCTCTGTTAGAGATTTCCAGTTATATTCATTTCTTTCTTGCAGCACATAGATCATTCATATATTCGGTTTGAATTATCCAACATTTTTNCCACAGTAGCCTGATTTCTTCAACGCCGATTCTATTCTCGGACCGACCAGACGAGGATCATAACCATCGGGAATCGGACAGGCGTTGATGTCCCACAACACAAACGTGTTATAATTCCACAGCTGCTGCCTCCCCTTTTTGTGCATCATCTCGTATTTATTTGCTATTCTTCAACCTAAAAAAAAAACAATCAGATTCTTCAAAATCGCAGTCTAGATCGTAAGTCTCGGAGGAGACATACACATAAGCATTCGGAGGAGACGGTTAAATAAAAAAAAACACCGACCTCGTTTACTGTCGAATCTGAAACCCCCAGAGAGAGAGAGAACAAAGGAAAGAAAGATGGAGCCACGGAGAAAGAGGAACTAGGTTTTTAGGTCGAATCTCTCTCTTCTTACTTGTGGTTGGTTTATGCGGGCCGATTCGCGTGGCCCATTAGTCAAGGACCGACAATCTTGCAATTTTTTTCTAAAGTTTATACATTTTATTAACAGCTTAAAACATGCTCATAAATTATATTCCAAAAACGCGGAAAAAAAAAAATCATTCATATTTCATAGGTACCACGGTTACAGTTAATACGGTTAAGGTTATTTAATTGCCGGTTACGATTATATTTTTTTAACAGTAACTTTAACCATTTAATATACGGTTTGGTTAAAACGATTACAATTAAATACGGTTCGATTGGTTAAATACGATTATAATTATCTGATGAATATAAAATAATTAATTTCATTATCTATAATTAAGTAACTAAATATTTTTATAAAAAAGAATAATAAAAAAATGAGTAATTATTTTAATGATAACAATTATAATTAAACATTTATAAATAATTTAAATTACAATAAATATATATATATAAAAAGAATTTATTAATTTGTTGAAAAACATTTACGATGGCACAATCAATTGCAAATTTGCATGACATCCACATTTGACGTCACGAAAGCACAATTTTATTTTGCAATTCTTATTTATTATATTTAAATTGTTATCAAATATTAATTATACAAAACTAATTATTTATATATTTAATTATATTTAAACCGTTACGGTTAAAGTTTTAACCTTACGATTAACCGACGGTTTTAATTTATCTTTTACGGTTAACCGACGGTTTTTGGTATAAATCAACATTTTCATTATCTTTTACGGTTAACCCACGGTTTTTTATTTATAATCGAAAATCATCGGTTTTCAATACTGATTTTATCTTTTACGGTTAACCAAAAACCATAATTGAATCAAAACCGTCGGTTAACCGTAAGTTTTATCTTTTAAATGTTACAGGCATACCTCAGAAGCAGGGGTGGTGGTGTTCTTCTCTTAAGGCTTTTGATATGGTTTAATAATGGTTTGTGTTGCTTCTAGCGGCAAATGTTGTGTTAACTCTGATGCTTATTTTCTAGTTACGGTTTTTAATTTTAAATTAACTAAGACGAACAAGCAAACTAAAGCTGCCTCTATGGTGCTCATCTTAATCAAGCAGCAATCATTTGTTATCATCAAATTAATATGGTTGGATATTGTGATGTTCAATATTGTGATAGCTCGAAGAAGGACATACGTTACGGTCTTTTTAGAAAATTGTTTATTTCGGCAGTCGACACGGACGAGTCAAAAAAAGACGTCTCTTTCCCACAATCACAAAGACGCATGTATTGGCAGCGGTTACACCTGTAGAACCGGACCAACCGGCTGCTGTTCAGGTCCTTCCCGACCAACTCTTGGCTGAGAAATCATCGGCGGCTGTGATTTAAAACCCAATTGATAATTAATATATAACATTTTATAATTACTAGTTATATGAACCCTCGTCTTCGCGCCGAAACATATTTTTAATAAATACTTTTATCTCTAAAATTTACTTATAATTTATACATATATTTATCAACTTCAAAATATTTTATCGAATTATTGTGATTATAACTGTAAAAAAAACACACGATTAATCAAAAGATGTTACAGAATTTATTAAAAATCGATAAGTGAAAGTGGAACAAAAAATGAAGATAAAAAAATGTGATCATCCAATACACTTTCTAAGATTGTATAGTTAGAATTTATAATTCACAAGCACAAATATAAAAACAATTTGTTATTTCCAGAATATTTTTATATTATTAGAAACATACATATTGAATAATATATTTAATAAGTGAAATAAAATACATACCTTAAAAATGCAAATATAAAATATTTATAAACAATTTTAACAATACAAATTGGCTGCTCAATTAATAAGTAATATTTATTTCATTATTTCGTGTTACTTCTCATTTTAGTTTAATAAACCTTTTAGCTAAACATGCATCTAAAAAAATATAATGAAGATCCTTAGAATTTTGTATTCTTTTTATAGAGTTGAAGGACATAAAATATGGGAAAATGCTAAAAATGACGTAAAACTTGATTCTTTCTGCAAAACTAGACCCTCTATTGCATGTTTGGCAAAAGTAACTCACATGGGTAGTGAAATTATAACCCTCACCCTTATGACCAAACAAAAAACGTTCGCTATAATGACGGTTTTACCCTAGAGAAGTCTACTACGAGAGAGTAGACTTCTCTGGTAGACTTCTTGACCTCTCCAAGAAGTCTACTTTCTTCTAAAGTAGACTTCTCGAGTATACTTCTCTTAAATAATTTCCTTCTAAATAATTAAAAAAATTATTAAAAATTAATTTTATAAAAAACTTTGATAAATAACCAAAACATATACATTTTCCATCTATTAAAAATAAAATATAAAAAATGTATCAATTTAAATCAATATAGCCAAATTAGGTTATAAACCAATACATCTAGATAAGTCTACTAGAGAAGTCTACTAAATCCCTAAATCTAAAATTTTAATAATAAAAATTATTAAAAAAAATAATTTGGTAAAACAATTATGAACAAAATTAAAACATAGACAATTGGCATCTATATAAAATTAATTTTATAAAAAACATTGATAAATAACCAAAACATATACATTTTCCATCTATTAAAAATAAAATTTCAAAAAAATGGATCAATTTAAATCAACATAGCCATATTAGGTTAGAAACCAATAACATCTAGAGAATTGTATTAGAGAAGTCTACTAAATCACTAAATCTTAAATTTTCATAATAAAAATTATAAAAATTATTTGATAAAAATTATTATGAACAAAATTAAACATAGACAATTGGCATCTATATAAAATTAAATTTCATGAATATAAATCAATTTATAAGTTTCATGGGTATACAGTTCAAAAAGGTTAGAATTGAGGTTTAAATTATAGGGTATAAGGGTGTAATTGTTAGGGTAAGAAAAAATTCTATATTAATTCATAGTTTATGGTTTGGTTAATGATTTAGCATTGATATTTTTGTTATTTTAACTATAATTTGTGAATATGTTAAGTAAATAAATATTTTGATATAAGTTTTAATCAAAAAATATTTTATTTAGGGTTTAGGGTAAGTAGACTTAAGTAGACTTCTCGAGTAAACTTCTCTCCAATAAAATTATACTACACAGTAGACTTCACTATTAGACTTCTCGAGTAGACTTTTCTAGTATACTTCTCGAGTAAACTTCATAAAATACAGCGGGAAATCGAAATTATTTATCAAATTGGGCGGGAACTTTAATAAATTGGACATGAACTTTAACAAATTGGGCATGAACTTAATTTTACTCGAGTAGACTTCTCTCAAATAGACTTATAAGTCATAGCAGACTTCTCTAGCAGGCTTCTCGAGTAGACTTCCAAAATAGACTTCTCTCGAATAGACATATACCACACAACAGACTCCTTGAGTAGACTTCTCGAGTAAACTTCTCTCGAAAATTTTCCTAAATATATAAAGAGAGTTTAACCTAATTGTGTTAAAAATAAGTGTCTCTCTCTTTGTCTAAAATAACGCCTCTCTCTCCTCTCCCTCCTCTCTGGCCATGAATCTCTTCTCCTTCATTTCTTGTTGTCATTCTCATCTCTATCATCTCTATCTCACCTTCAATCTCCTCTCACTTGCTGGTTATGGTAGTGGTAAGCAAATATGAGCTTCTGTGTTCCTCTTTTTTTGCTTTGTGTTCTTATTACAAATTTGAGCTTATTATTATAGTTTTTACAGATTTGAAATTATTATTGTAGATCTGGGTTTATTGTTGCAGATCTAACGAAACTCCATAAACAAGAAGCTCTCCAACTTCTCAAGAAGAAGGAGAAAACCGACAACATCATAAAGGTCATTCCTTTTCCTATTAAATTAGATAAAAAAACATTTTTTGGGGGCTAACTCAGTCACTAACAAACAATACATGTGTTTTTTTTTGCATAAGAAGAAAGAGACGACGAAGAACAAGAATGTTGATCCTAACAAACCAAAGAAGCCTGCTCCTTCATTCTTCCTCTTCTGGTACTTTTAAACCCTGAAAGTCTGAAACCACAAACAATCTAATCCAATCTCAAATCTGTTTTAACTATTTTTGTAAATGTTTTACAGCAAAGACGCAAGAAAGAGTTTGTCAGAAGAGCATCCTGGGATCAACAACTCCACTCTCACCGCCCACATTTCATTGAAGTGGAAGGTATAAAACAGATTCTAAAATCTGAATACTAATGAGTAAATGATTTTTATTCAATTGTTGATTGTGAAACTGAACTGTGTTGTTCTAGGGAAACTTCTTAACAGGAAATGGGTGAAGAAGAGAAGCAAATTTACAATGTAAAATCTGTAGAGTTGATGGAGGTGTACAAGAAAGAAGTGGAGGAGTACAATAAGACCAAGACTGCGTAGTAGAGAAACCTAACTCAGTAGTAGAAAAAAAATGAGAATGTTCAAGTTTGCTCATATTGAACATTTCTCTCTTATGCAAAAATGACTCTCTGCTTTTTACATTTTTAGTACAGTAGAAACTCTATAAATTAATAACTTTAGGACCATGAGGATTTATAAAAAATTTATTAATTTAGCGAGTTATTAATTTATCGAATTATTATTTGGTTGAAAAGCTAATTTTGCGACTGACAAAAAATATTAATTTAGCGAGTTATTAATGAATCGAATATTAATTTATAGAGTTTCTATTGTATTTGAACATTAGGGTTTGTTTTCTTCTCATCCTACTGTAAGAAAAATCAAAAATCTTCACTTTCTGGTTGAGATTGGTGTTATCAAAATAAAATCTGTATTTTGCTATATTAATCTGAAGAATATTCAACTCCTAATTTGCTTATATCAAATCGTGTAAAAACGTGTGGAAACACCTGTCAATCTCGGCCGTTGGATCAAACGGAAAATCCACGTCGAAAATCGTGGAACTTCGTGTGTAGGTGGAGGTATTATTAGGGATCAATCACGTGAAATCCGACGGACCAGTCTACTAATTGAATAACATAAACTCAAAAGTCAAAATTCAAAAAATAATTTTTATTTAACATAAATTACAGATAAATGAATTTTATTTAAAAAATTGAAAAATTATACTTCTAAACTTCACTAGAAGTCTACTAAGTAGAAGTATATTTACTTCTTGAAAAAGTCTACTACTAATAAGCTAAATACCTAATAACACAAAAAATTAACTAAATCTCAATTATAAAAAACAAACATGTAAATCTCACACATAAGCAATACCAATAAAAAACACAAACTCAAGAGTCAAAAAATAAATTTTATTTAACATATATTAGAGATAAATGTATTTTATTTAAAAAAATTGAAAAAGTAGACTTCTAAACTTCATTAGAAGTCTACTAAGTAGAAGTTTATTTACTTCTTGAAGAAGTCTACTACTAATAAGCTAAAATACCTAATAACACAAATAATTAATTAAAGCTCAATTATAAGAAACAAACATGTAAAACTCATACATAAGAACGACTAATAAATAACACAAACTTAAGATTAAAAAAATAATTTTTATTTTTCATAAATTACAGATTAAATAATTTTATAAGAAAATTAAAGAAGTAGACTTCATCTGAAGTTCGGAGAAGTCTACTTAGTAGACTTCTCCAAAGAAGTCTATGACTAATAAGTTAAGTAGCTTGTAAAACATAAAACCTGATTTCAGCATCCCTATAAATTATAAACACGTATAACTGATATAGAGGCAAGAACACTTACTAACACAAGCTCATGACCAAGAAAATCTTAAAAATTGATGATATATTTGATAAAAAGCGTTTTTAAAAAAATACGGAAAGTAGACTTGTAAGACGGTTAATGAAGTCTACTAATAGTAGACTTCGTCAAGAAAAGTAGACTTCTTAAGAGAAGTCTACACAAAAAGTAGACTTCTCCGAGGTCAGTTTTGCAATTGCCAAAAGATGAGTAGACTTCTCCTCAGAAAGTAGACATCTCGGGAGAAGTTTACTTTCAGAGTAGACTTCATACAGGTCATTTTTGCAACTGACCAAGCTTTGACTTTTTGAGTAGACTTCTCGGAGAAGTCTACTCCTAAAAGTAGACTTCATACATGTCATTTTTGCAATTGACCAAGTTTGACTTTGGAAGTAGACTTCTTGAACCCTGGAGAAGTCTGATATGAGTTAGTTTTGGGGTTGACCAAACATTGAATTAATTAAAAAGTAGACTTCTTCTGAGGCCAAAAGAAATCTACCTTTTAATTCAACTTTTCGTCACCCAAAAAAAAGCCGAGTAGACTTCTCCAGCTGTATACTACAAAAAGTCAAAGTTTGGTCAATTGCAAAAGTGACATGTATGAAGTCTACTTTTAGGAGTAGACTTCTTCGAGAAGTCTAGTATCTCGGAGAAGTCTACTCCAAAAAGTCAAAGTTTGGTCAAATGCAAAAATGACATGTTTTGAAAGAAGTCTACTCGAGAAGTCTACTCCATTTTTTTTGTTCTCAAAAGGAAATGGAGTACACTTCATCTGACCTGGAGAAGTCTATTTTTTTCACGCGGTCAATTGCAAAACTAACATTTTCGTTGAGTAGTATACTTCTTAAAGGCCAATTGAAGTCTACTTTCGCAGCATAAATCTGTAAAACACGAAATTCTACTGAAAATTGACTTACTACTCGTCTTTAGCTTCTTTTCTAGCTGATATCTTCGATTTTTGCCACCACCAAGAAGCCCAATCGCAATGAACGACCAATTCAGCGGATATAGCAAGATCTACGAGCTTTAATTTTAATAGCTAAATTATAGAGTTTTTGAGAAGAAAATAGAGAGAAAATGGAAGAATAGAAGCATAAGGCAATAGACAATGAGCTATCCAAGCTCAAAAATAGGTTTTTGTTGCAATTAAAGCTTCAAATTGGTTAAAAATGGTAGTTGGGTGAATTGATGATGATTGGCATTTTCGTGAATAAGTGAGGAAGATGATGATTATTTAGTCAATTGGATTTCCGAAAATTAAAGAAATTTAAATCAATGACAATTTCGTAAATAATTGAAAGTGAGAATGATGGTTTGGAGATAAAGTGATTAATGTTGAAATGAGAAATATGATGGGTTAGATTTGCAATTGACCTCAATTCTTGAGTCAACTTTGCAAACCTCCCCATAAATATTAAAAGATGCAACTTTTCATAAAATAAGCGGTTATAAACGAAGAGACACATAATGTATAATATAAAGACACATATACTCTAATAAGAGTAACGATGTAAAGATGTAACCATAATAAGCATTTATTGGATTAAATTTTGGTTTCATAGAATAACACAAATAACAATATTGAAAAGATAAAAAATTAAAATAAAAACTTATTTTTACTCCAATTGATGAGTACTTTAGTAATTGCATCACTAGTACCAACACGTCTTTCTTCTCCATCCACTCCTTTTTCGGATCCACTCAGGTTTCATTGATGCCGATATGGCTACCAATAAACTCCTGCACCAACATATGTACTAACTTCATATGTCTCCATTTCACGTTCTTTAAAACTCTTGCATTTTTTTTTGTTGTAATTATTTTTGATATTATCCAGATTATGTTTATTGTATTCTTTTGGAACAACAAGTATATTATAAACATGCATGTAAAATTACATAACTTACTTACCCGAAAAACCATTTATTCGGTAACATATTCCCAAAATGTACTCTATAAACGTAATTGATTTGTAACATCACAATGATTTACTAATATGACAAACAAATTACACAACTGATTTGGTGTAGCTCAAAAAGAAGCTTCTTTCTTTGTAGCATAGCATTCATCATCACTCTCTATTAAACCACATGTTGTAGATGTATCTTCAAAAATACACTCAATTTTCCAATAATCTACAAAAATATCTTCAAAAAACTTGTTTTTTAAAAACAATTGATTAACGTACGAAGATAATATATTTCACCATAAGAAGGGTAAATATTGTATATTTTCCCAAGCTGATTTATAATCTTAACGTTTTTTCAAGTTTTTAAACTTTTGTTATATACATATTTTGTTGGAAAACGATCATATGTTGGATTTTCTACTTTTTGTTCATCTTTATTAGAGCAAACCATCTAGATAACATACTCTTTTGATACACCATTATAGTATGAATCACTATCAAATGACCAAAAAAAGAATTGAGTAACGACGTAGGAATGACCAAAAGCAATCTTTAACCGTATTTCGGACCGTAACCATTTTGTTTTTAAACCGTAACTGGACTGTAACCGTATATAACGGTTAAAAACCGTAACTGTTAACCGTAAAAATATATTAGTTATGGTTAAAAATATTATTAACCGTAACCGTTTATCAACCGTAATCGAATCAAACTGTCGGTTAACTGATATATCATGGTTTTTACTGGTTTTTAACCATGATAAAAGTCCGTTTTATAGAGTCTTTTGGTATTTTTAGAGTCCTATTATAGTCTTTACAAAGTGGAGTGCATTTGGAGCTTAATGGAAGATTCTGGAACTTATTGAAGCATTTTGGAGAAGCAGCCGAAGTGATGAAGTCGGAGCCGATTTACACGAAGGGTGTCTATCGACACTAACCCTTGGTGTCGATCGACACCGATCAAACCGACCAAAGCTTCGCGACTTACATCAGAAAAATGAAATTGTCCAAGTTTTGAATAGTTACAAGATTGTCCCTGACGAAAACCCTCTTCTATAAATAGTTTTCAAACATTGTTTAGCCAAACACCTTATCATTATTTTATATTTTTGAGACTTAGAGAGAGAATGATCCTGAACTTTTGGGGAGACAATTTTGTACTCTTCCGAGAAGTTTTTGAACCCCTGTATCATTCTCTATTCTTATTTTATGGAATTTATTTCAGTCATGACTTGTGTTTTCATCTCCATGTCTGAGTAGTTTGCTAGTTAGGTTATGGTGATTTAGGGTTGATGATGAGTTTGTAGAATCATTATCTTGTTAGGAAAATCACTTGGATCTTCATCTTGATTTGTGCTTATATTGATTTCTGAAACTGATCACTTAGAAATCAAACCCTAGGTTGTTTAATAGATGCGAGAGCATTATTGATAACTTGACCTAATCATAGATGAGCAAAATATCTATTCGCAAAGAGATTTGGTTTAAAGATTTTGTGAACAATCGAACCTGTTTTAAACGCTTGCCTTAATTGTTTGAATTTGCAAAGAGATTTGAAATTCTGAAATTTAGACATAGATAACTTCTGCAACGAGAGTTGATTGGTTTTAAATTAGTTTCGAGTTCTAGACGGTTCTTAATAATTTCCTGACATTAGAATATCTGCATTCTCTGATTTCAACCTGATAATTATCCTTGCCTAGCGCCTTAGTCTCCTGAACTTAAACCCACATTTAATTCTGTTACAGATTTACTTAGTAGTTTACTTTATTATAATTAATTGTTCTACCATGATCTAAACTTAGAAATCATAGTGTAGCATCTACTTCCTTTGTGATTCGATAAAGTACTTTGAGATGTGAGCTGGAAAAAATTTTTATTGTAGGTTCAAGCGAAGTGGTTACAAAGTGTGGGAGTATACGGGTATACTCACCCACCCCCCCCCACCCCCCATTATGATACAAGCTGCCTACGTACCCCTTTCGGGGATCAAACCGCCCCGTAGTTCATGATTTTGATGGAGCGATTTAGAAGTAATACTTCCTTAGGTGGGTCGCGTTCCAGGATCTTGGTACTGGGACATTAGTTGCGTTGTTGGCTAGCTCATAAACGCCCGGTCGGACTACTTTAGTGACTCGGTAAGGTCCTTCCAAGTTAGCTCCCAACTTGCCGGCATTTCTTTCGGCTGTGTTCTGGAAGACTTTGCGGAGGACGAGGTCTCCTTCGTTGAAACGCCGGCTTCTTACGTTTGAGTTGTAATACTTGGATGTGGCTTGTTGGTAGTTCTGTATTCGGATGAGTGCTTGATCGCGTCGCTCGTTGATCAGGTCTAGGTCGTCCAAGAGCATTAGATGATTTAGACCCTCTTGTCCAGGTAGGAGTCGTCTTCGGACTCCGGGGAAATCCACCTCGGGGGGAATCACGCATTATGTTCCGTAGATGAGCGCAAAAGGTGTTTAGCCCGTTGCTCGTCGTGGGGTTGTCCGGTGTGACCACATGACTCCTTCAAGTTCATCTGTCCAGCGTCCTTTCTTTTCGTCGAGGCGTTTTTTCAGGCCGTTGAGTATGGTTTTGTTGGCCGCCTCGGCTTGCCCGTTACCTTGTGGATATCGGGGCTTAGATTTGCTCAACCTTATCTTCCTCTTCTCGCAGAAGGCTTCAAAACGGGTGGAGATGAATTGCGAGCCGTTGTCGGTCACAATCTCGTAAGGGACTCCATGGCGGCAGATGATGTGCTTCCATACAAAGTTTTCAACCTGGGTGTCCTTGATGCTAGCGTAAGATTCTGCCTCAACCCATTTGGAGAAATAATCAGTCAGGACGAGGAGAAATCTTTTCTGCTTCGAACGGCGTAGCGGTCCGACGATATCCATCGACCATCGAATGAAGGGATAAGGCGAGGAGATTGAAGACTACAGTTCATGGGTTGGCGGAGGGTAGGAGCGTGTCGTTGGCATTTCTCGCATTTTCGTGAAAAAACTTCGCTGTCCCTCACCATAGTTGGCCAGAAATACCCGTGACGCTTGATCTTGATTGCCAACGATTTCCCGCCAGAGTGATTCCCGCACGAGCCTCCGTGAACTTCGAGGCTTTCGACGCACGTCGTCAAGCAGAACATACCGAGCAGCTTGGGCTTTGAATTTTCGAGCCGCCCATTTATCTGTCGGGACCTCTCCATCCATTATGTAGGTTCAGAACGGTCCCATCCATTCGTGGTCATATCCGTACTCGTTCTCTTGCTGTTTGTCCGGCTTCCTCAACGGGGTTGATCAGATTAACGGTTTCCGGGGTTTCGATGATGGGACGTTCGATGAATTCTACCGGGACGACTCTCTTCAAGCCAAGATCTGATGATGAGGCCAGTGCCGCCAGTGCAACGGCTTGGGTGTTTTCGCCTCGGTTTATCCTCGTCAAATCAAACTCTGCAAACTCTTTGGCGAGTGTATGGACGACGTTCAAGTATGCTTCCATCCTTTCGTCTCTTATTGTGTATTCTCCGTTAAACTGATTTGCCACGAGCTGCGAGTCACAGAAGGCGCGAATTTTCTGGACCTTGAGTCTGCGGGCTAATCTGTGTCCGGCGATCAGGGCCTCGTATTCTGCTTCGTTATTTGAGGCGTGAAAAGCTAGCCTGAAGGATTTCGCCCGTAGGTGACGTCAATCGAATCCCGACTCCCGACCACTGCTTGGATGACGAGCCATCGGCGTGGAGGATCCAAGTAGAGTCGCGTGTTGGTTCGTCGATCCCTTCGGTTGGGAGTTCGATCAAGAAATCCGCCAGGTTTTTCTCCTGTACTCGATGTGTATTCGCTGAGCTCCACTGCTCATTTGGTCAGTCTTCCGGATTGGCTTGGGCTATGCAATATGGCTCGTAATGGGAAAGAGGTCAATACCACGGTAGAGTGTGATTGGAAATATGGCATGAGCTTTCGAGCGAACGTTACCACTGCGAGCGCCAACTTCTCCATTTGTGGATATCAAGTCTCCGCGTCGGCCAGGGTCTGACTTATGTAGAAAATGGTTGCTGGTCTCCTCGCTCCTCTCGGATCAGGACTCCGCTTACAGGTAGCTAAGACAGCGATGTATAGATATAGCGGTTCTCCTTCCATTTGAATTTGCGAGTACGGGTGGCGTGGCGCGATAACTCTCAACTCTTGGAATGCCGACTCGCACTTTTCCGTCCATTCGAATTTCTTGTTGCCCCTGAGGATATCGTAGAAAGGTAAGCATTTATCTGTTGATCTTGAGATGAAGCGATTCAGCACGGCAACACGTCTGGTTAGCCGCTGCACCTCTCGTTTGGTCTTGGGTGACGCCATTTGAATCAATGAATCGATTTGCTTTTGTTTCGCTTCAATTCCTCAGTTCGTCACGAGGTATCCGAGGAATTCGCCCGAGGTTACTGCAAATCGGCACTTCGTCGGGTTGAGCTTCATGTTATGGCGGTTCAACTGAGCGAAGCACTCTCTGAGATGGGCGACGTGATCTTTTTTTGAGCGATTTCACCAACATGTCGTCTATATATACCTCCATCGTCTTTCCCAGATGTGCAGCAAACATTTTGTTTACCAGCCTTTGATAGGTTGCTCCGGCGTTCTTGAGCCCGAAAGGCATTACCTTGTAGCAGTAAATTCTCAAGTCCGTTATGAATGCTGTCTTTTCTCTATCGTCGGAATTAATTAGAATCTGGTTGTATCCAAAAAAAGCAGCCATAAACGAGAGAACCTTATTCCCGGCTGTTGCTTCGACGAGACGATCTATTTGAGGCAGAGGGAAGCTGTCCTTTGGGCACGCTTTGTAAAGATCCGTGAAATCGATGCAGATCCGCCATTTGCCATTCTTTTTCTTCACCACCACTGGATTCGCGAGCCAGTCGGGGTACTTCGCCTCGGTAATGGATCCTACTTTCAACAGTATGTCCACCTCGTCGTTGACCGCTTTGGCTCGTTCTGGGCCTAGCTTCCTCCTCTTTTGCCTCACCGGTTTAAAAGTTGGATCGACGTTGAGCTCATGGCAGGCAACATCGATATTGATCCCCGGCATGTCTTCCGCGGCCCAAGCAACATCGATATTGATATTCTCCTTTAAGAAAGAGACTAGCTCGGTTGTTAAAGTTCCGTCTAGCTTGGCCCCGATTTCTACGCATCTCTCCGGGTTTGCCTCGTCTATGCATACCGAGGTTACAGGGGCGCACCTCGGCTGCCCCACTTCTTCCTCCAACTTCTGTAATTGCTATAAGAGTCTTGACCGCTTTAGCTTCGCCTTCCGATCCGTCTTGATTTTTTTATATTCTGTATCTCCCTTTGTCTCTTTTTTGGGATTTCTGAGTTTGTGTTCGGCCATTAAGCATATCCTGGACTCCTTTTGGCTTCCCCATATCGTCTTTATCCCGTTTGGGCCGGGGAGTTTGAGACACAACTGATAAGTCGAGGGAACGGCTCGCATGGAATTTTTCCACGGCGTTCCCATGATGATGTTATAGATTGCCGCGCTGCAAGTGACCGAGAAATCCACGATCCTAGTCACATCTCTGGCTCGGACGGGTAGCTTAATTGTTCCTAAAGTCATTATTGTATCCCCCGTGAAGCCTGTCAGAGGACTTGGCGTCAACATGACTTTGGACATGTCGATCACCATTTTGGCTACGGTGTCTCGAAAAATAACATCTACGGAACTCCCGATGTCAATGAGGATTCTCGCTACGTCATGATTTTTACGGTTAATTCAATAACGAACGGGTCGTTGTGTGGCCTATCGATGCCCGTGGTTTTCCGTTCTTCGAAGGTGATAATGTCGTTTGATTTATTCGTCGGCGCGGACCAATTGATACTAGCGTCGGCTCACCGTTGAAAGGATTTAATTACAGAGATAGTTTCTCAGTAATACTGCGATCCGCCAATTATCATGTTTATCTTTTGTCGTGCCCCTAGCTCGAACTCCTGGTCATTCCTCCTGCCGCGCTTCTGGGGCGCGCGTGTTCTTTATTCGGGATCCCTTGTCGGCTCGGGGCCTTTCCCATCGGGGGTTTGCTCGCCTCGTCGCTCGGTTTACTTCGCCACCTCTCCTTCGAGACCTTTTAAGGTTATTGTGTCGCCGAGCTCTCCAGCTATGAGTTTTTCCGTGAGTTTAGCTCCGATTTTTTCGGTATTTGACGTCGGGTGTCCATAGGCCTTATGTACTTCGCAGTACGCCTTTTCGTCATACGAGCCCGGGTTTCTCGTCCAAGTATTCCAAGCAGTTTTACCTCGTTCGGCGCTTATTTGATAGTTATGGCATCCGCGGAAATTTGGTCCTTCGTGATGCACGTATGAGTCATTCTGGTAACTTTTCTTTTGCGTCGGCCTGCTTGGCATTACGACTTGACTCTTACTCGGTGTCTTCGCCGAACCGAAATGCTGGTCTAATGTTTTGAATTATTCTTCTTCTAGGATGAAATCCGAGGCGCAGTGCAAGGCGTCTTGGATTGTTTGCGGCTTGTTTTGGCTTATTTCTTTCCTGGATTCCGACTTATACCAGAGAGATTTTCTCAAAGCAACGAGAGCTCCCTTGTCACTTACATCCTCCACTCGGGACATGACTGCTTTGAAGCGTCCCATGAACGCTCTAAGTGACTCGGTTGGTCCTTGGGATAAGGTCCAGAGGTCGGCATCCGAAATGCCTTGACTCATGAACATAGAAATACTGTTTCATGAATTCCCTGGTTAACCCTTTAAAGTTGTCAATCGAATTTCGTTCTAAACGCGAGAACCACTTGAGAGCCGCTCCTCGCAGGCTTTCCACAAAGAGGAGGCAGAAACCGGCCTCCCGTTCATTCTCCTAGAATTTGGATCGCGCCATCGCGGTGTTGAATGCCCGGACATGCTCCTTTTGAATCGGTCGTTTCTTCATAGGTGGGGAGTCGGATTTTTCCAGGATCGGATACTCTCGCTTCGGTGATTCGAATGGTGAACAGAGTCTTCTGGGCTTCCTCCAATATCAAGTCTATCTCCGACGTCGCACTGGTAGCCTTTTGCACCTCGGATCGGATGGCTCGCACATCGGCCTTTCCTCGGGCTAAGTCGACTCGGATTTTGCGTAGGGCAACTCTTCCTCGGCTCGCTTGTTCACGCGGGGTAAAGCGGCTCCGGTTGGTGTTTTCATGCTCTTCCAGGTACCAAGCTTGTTCGTTCCATGTGAGATCTTCATCTTCCTCGTCTGAGTCATGCCCGTGCTCCGTGCCGCCGATATCTCCCTCCAATCGGGCCTGCATCACCACGGCGTTGTTCGCGTTGGGTTGGATCGTGCTCGCCGGTGTTCCCTCGGTAGTAACCGGATTGCCTTCGCCCTCCGCCTGTTCGCCTGTGATTTCACTGGGTTGATTTTCCTGCTCCTGAGCTCCTCCTCTTCGGATCAAACGAGGTGGGATTGTGACGTTTGGCCTCATAGCGGCTGGTGTCTGTTCTCGAGAAGCGTACTGTGACTCGACACCCCCAGATCTAGTACTGTTTGTCGCTGGCTTAGAAAAGTTAAGCGTCGTCGGGTTGAGCCCGAGTCTCTTGATCCTGCTTCGCGGGTCCGTAGGCGGGAGGATGCTTCCCAAGCGTTGGCTCTGGGCTCGACTCTCCGTTGCTAGAGCCTCAAGGGTTTTATCCTGATCGTCGGCCTTCTTTGCCATGCTGCCAGCATCTCCTTCACCTCGGCTAGGGCAGTCGTGAGTGCCTCGTTTTGCGTCTGCAGATGTTGAACTGCGTCGGCCGTAACTCCACCGCTTTGTCCTTCTTCGGTATTATCTCCATCTTGGGATGCTGTCGACATCTTTTCGAACCTCGTCCTTCTCGGTTCGTTGGTGTGAGAATGCAAACCCCCCCCCCTCCCTCCTTCTAGCGCCAAATTGTGCGTGCTGGATTTCACACAATAGAATTTGTCTACAAAAATATAAAGCGGACGTAAGATTCTAAGTTAAACTCGAGAGAAACAAAGATCCAAAGATGGTGATTTTATTCGTGCTCCTTAGATAAGCTTTTTGATACAAGTGTGTCACTCGGATTTTGCTAGGTAAAAAGCCCATCCCCTTTACAAATGAATCAACGATTCTATTTATACATTTCTCTAAACTGACTAAGCAAGAATCTCGGAAATATTCTTATAGATTCTTTCTTATCTCCTATTCCCCCGACGGCGCGCCTTCCCTCAAAGCTTCTTCTAGGGTAAACGCCTCATGAAACTCTTTGTGGGCTCGGGCTTGTGATCCAAAATCTTTAATCACGAGATCGGTTTTTGGGCTTTATCTTCGTTCAGCCCATAAATGCTTCGGTTATGCTTATTCCCGGGTATGCTTTGTTCGGTTTGGTTCAGTTATAATTTCCGATTAAGGCGACGGTTTACGCACGATTTGTGCACGTTTTATGCACGGTTTGGTTTAGTTCGGTTTTGTACATAACCCGTACATGTCCTCGTACACGCTTAAATTCTTCTTGGCTCTTCGTGCAAATTCTGTGCCAAGACGTCCAACTCGTATGATGCACAAAAGATGCGCCGAAGTGACAGGCTCGGCGGAATGCGCGAGCTATGCGCGACTCGTCCTCGTGTACACTCCTTGCGCCGAGATGCTTTAGCTCGATCTCGTGCATAGCCTGTGCGCCGAAGCGTCTGACTTGGCTTCGTGTACAAACTATGCGCCGAGGTGTCTTGGTTCCGCTCCGTACACGAATCATGCATGGCTCATTTTCGTGCGCATCTCGTTCGGTCGAGAATAGTTTTCATACTTAGCCATTTTCCTGATTGATCTCGTCGGGGTGGAAACCGACCCCAACAGAACTCGCTCCCGACCCCGAACTTATGGTTCGCTCCATACCTAGCTGTGTGTTGCTATATAAGAGGCAAGAAAAAAAACTAGGTTAACGATGTTGGGATATAAGAGGCAAGTACTTATAGTAAATCCAAAAGGCAGGTGTAATGACAAAAAAAAAACCTAAAGTTTTGGCATGAAAAGTTAATGCAGTAGCGTTGGTCACCCACAAATAACCGTCCATAATGAATAATATAGTTGTTCATCCAAATGAATAATGAACCATATACAAATATATCATCTCTAAATCGTCCACTACTCAGTTGTCTCCTTATCTACAGCATAAACAATTTATTTAAAAGAGAAACAACTTAAGAACTCACGTGTTCCCCACAAATTAATACCAACACGGCATTAAACTTTCTTAAAATGGAAAATGGTAATGCAGTAGCGTTGGTCATCCACAAATAAACGTCCACGGAACTTTTAACTTACAATAGTCTACACAATAGAATTGACCATCCAATTGAATATTGAACCAAATACAAATATATCGTTTCTAAATGGTCTACTACTCACCTTTCTCCAGAACCACAGTACAAACCATATTTAAAAACGTGAAATAACATAAGAACTCGCGTGTTTCCCACAAATTCAAACCAACACGGCATTAAACTTCCTTAAATTTGAAAAAGTAAAAATTAATCAAGGTATTACGCTTAGATACTCCAGCCATATCAAATACTAATAGGCGAGGGTCCAACTATCCACCCAAACAAATCTGACTCCATCCCACAAAAATAGCATACAAACTCAAACAAACAACATCATCTCCAAAAAGGGTTTGCAACGTATCCATCTACTCCTTCACTCTGTGGATATGATCCCAACAAATCAAAAAACTACCACATCCAAAAAAATCACCCAAACTAGTTAACAACGTATCCATCTTCTCGTTGACTCGGTGGATACGAGGTAAACCAACTTCATATTTTGCTACATCTGGTCCTGTTGTGCCCGGCCACCCCACAACATCCACACTTCTCTTTCTTAACCTTCACTACCTGCATCCATTGACACACCAGAGCGTCACTTGTAAACACAAACAAGCCTAACACACATAAAACAGTCTTGCAAAACTTACAAGTATTTCTCCAACCGATGGAAAACGAGCTTCTTGCGGCCTACCCATTCTCCGCCTAAAATCTGGTGGCATGACAACTAACTTACTCACTTCATCAGGAATATTGAAATCCACTGCTTCCTCAGGAGGTGTTATCACACCTATGTAAGTCTCCGCCCATGTACTGGGTTTAAAGGCTTCCCCAACCAGTGTGCTGTAAGGAAATCTATACGTGTCAGCAGCCAACAAAGCGTGTCCACAAGGAATCTTCAACCTATCATAATATCGGCACAAACACTTTTTCTCCCATAGTAGCACCTGGTGCTTCTTCCCAAACTGACCAACTATTTCACAACTCCAACTATTCACAAGATTCACTTTACTGTCACTACAATGTAACAGGTTCTCTGTCATAACTTTGTCCACCTCCGGGGGCAAACAACCTCGATGCTTAAGTGATTTTGTTCTCCTAGCATTAAACCATCTAGTCATCGTACTCTAGATGAATTTAAGCAACTCCACAATTGGAGATGCCCGACCCTCCTTCAGGGCTTTGTTCAACTGTTCAGCTGCGTTGTTAGTCATGACATTATACCTCTCCCCTGAAAAATGTGCTCTTGTCCAATGTGCAATTCCTATTTTCTCTAGATACTTTGCACACAACGCATTTATGGCCCTAATTTTACCAAACACCTCACGGAACCCACCAACGCGAAAAGCAAATGCTGCACTAACTACCATCTTCGCCAATCCTTTATTTTTAAAACGCTAATTCACATTCCTAGCCAAATGCACAATGCATGATCCATGGTGTGCACGTGGATCGACCCTTCTTTTCGCAACATAAATCGACGAGGCACGATCATATATGATAGTCAACGACGAACTATCAGCTAGAATACGTTCAAGTTTCTGTAAAAACCATGTCCATGCATCTTCGTTCTCAATGTCAACAATGTCGTATGCTAGAGGAAACACCTGGAAATTAGCATCTTGTCCACTATCTGTCAGCAAAACACCTTTGAACTTACCACGGAGGTGAGTACCATCCAGTACAATCACATGTCTAAGTCTCCTAAACCCACTTATAGAGGCTCCAAACGAGAGAAACATATACAGAAATCGCTCTACCCCAAATTCATCAGGCTCGGTCTCAAAATCTGCCACAGTACATGGATTGGCAAGTTTAAGCATGTACAAGTACTTCGACAATCCAAGGTACGACTCATCATACGATCCTCTAATATCAGCAACCGCCTTTGTCTTTGCTCTAAAACACGTCATGTAGGTGGCAGAAACACGAAGCTCCTCCAATACTAGTCTCTGCAACTCAGCTGCTTTAGGACCATTCTCAGGATCACCATACTTGGCATTGAAAACAGCAGCTATGATCCTCGATGTCACCTTCTTCTTACATCCATTCCGCGTCTCAATGTCGCATTTATGCTTTAACTTGGCTTTCTTGATTTCGTAGTATCCACAATCCTTAAATTTTTTTGCCAATATACGCCAATCACACCTCGAGTATGTGCAAGTAAGAACAAAATAATCCCTCTTCGTTGTTGTCTGGCGGAAGTTGAAAACCTCTTTTATTGCGTATATGACCAAAGCAATTTGACAGTCTTGTTTTGTAGCATAGACCTTTCCCACGTACACACCGTCGTCTTCAACACCCAAATCCAGATCCGGTATGTCGGCAGTTGCGTATTTAGTGTCGTCGAACAATGGTGGAATGTCGAACTCCTCATCATCTATCTGATCCAATGTCCTTGACCCTGTAGATCGATTAGGTACCCTGCCAGATGCGCACCCTTGTCCACTATCCCTAACCCAAGGTCTCTCTATATTAACTGGCTCTCCATGACTTGCTTGCCTAACTGGTGTGTTAAAAGATGTCTTATCCACTCTCTCCTGACTACTCAATCCCATCCAATCACTGCCTCTAGTATCGCCTTAATGGCATTGTTGAACCGGTTTAGTTTAAATGAAACAATAACTTGACAAACAAAAAGTATTAGTGATTTATATATTGTATCCAAAATTTCTATAGAAATGTGATTATTGGCTATAAAATCAGCAATAAACATTTATAATCATTTAACTATACTCAACCAAAAGACTAAGGTATATTATTTTATAGACTAGAGCTAAAAACTGTTTGGATCTTTGATATATATAATATGTTATCGGCCTATAGATTTTGTTTTCAAAATATAGTGTCTGTGTTCCCAAAATCAGATTCAATAGCTAATGTAATTTGGGAGTTTGGGACATATGGTTCTTTCTTACAAGTTACTACTAATCCGATGGAAAATATACTATTTAAAACTTATGACATAGTAAAGCGGTCGTGGTTTAGTGGTACAAGATGATTAGTTCTCTTGTGTTCTGGATTCAAATCCTTTTTGGAATGAAAGTATATTTTTTAAATCGAAATATAAAAATATTTAACTCCAGATATTGGAGAAAGATTATAGATCTAAGATTTGGAGCTTTCACCGTTAATTAAAAAAAAACAAATACTGTGACACAACCAAACAAATTATTTGCATGGAAAAGCAATTGATGCATGCATAGTGGCAAAACTGTGAAACAAATACCAAAAAAAAAGAGAGAGAGAGAGATCGGATAATTTGTGACGCATCATGTTTTATCACTTAAAACGGCATTATCATTTGTTTGTTTGATTCTAACACTTGGCCCAATGCACCACCGTACCTTGCATTAATATCGTTTTTTCTCCCTCTAACTGCAAATTCTAAACCGTTACGACCGTTCCCTTTGCCTTGTTATCTGTTTTGGCTCTACGTGAGAGGACATGATGATTTATGAATTCATCACTTAGGTAGAGAAGAGATGAATGCATGGGTCACCAAACCAATAACTCGTCTCTCTAATTTTGTTGTTATGCTGATTTTTTTCATATATTAATATTTATTTGTTACAATATAATGGCAAAAAAAAAAATTAGAGATATATATCATTTTAGAGATTTATATAGTTGATTGTTTTTTTTATTGGTAAAAATGTGAAGTGTTTGAATGTTCAAAAAAAAAAAAAATGTGAAGTGTTATATACCATTTTAATACTACTTGGTTGAGTTGATGTCATTAATTAGACTATATATAAGATTATATATAGATCTGGTTGAAAATATTATGGAATGATTAAATAACGAAATGATCATGCAATTTAATAAAATTGTACCAATCAAGTTTATTGAACAGATTCGCGATATACATGGTTCCGATTAAGTAAAAAATAGAAAAATTATTTGTCGACGAAGTAATAGATTAGTACTGAAAGAGCTGCTATAACATTGACTATAAATACATCGTTTATATAAACAATATTAACGTTATATATGACAAATTACAGACACGCACACAACATTAAAGTTGACACGGTTGGGGCCTCTATTTGTCTGATTGCAACCGTCTCTCGTCGTTACAAATAGATTGTCGTCTTACATCGAGAATGCACTTTATCAACTTCGTATTAGCCGAACAACTTTTTCGATTTTTTTTTTAACTAAATTTTTTTCGATCTTTTTAATTATTTCTCGAATTGCAATTACTAATTGTGGACGATTAAAACTATCATGTGTGATATAACGTTTTGTGGACGTATCAATCATCTCGGTTTTATATGTGTGTATATCGTTGCTATTAGGCGCTAATACAAACAAAATTATAAGATTTGAAAATAATCTTATAAGATCCTTGTTATTATTTTCTTTTTGACCACTTATAAGATCCTTGTTACCTGATCGACTGATCCTCTTGACTCTTGTCACTGTGTACTGTAGTTTCATGCATGCACAATATTTTGTATAAAACGGTCAATGTTTTAATTACAATGCAATAAATTATTACTTCACTGAAAATAGAATTAGATTTATCATTTATAAAAATTAATGTGTTTCAACCTATTCTTGGTAAACTAATTTGTTATCTTCTCGTCTTGCAGACCACGAGCACGACTAAATACTAGTTTAGCAGTTTGTGAATAAAACAAATGTTAAAAGTTCATTTTATTAGAGCAGATATGTCTAACTATATATGACATATATAATCTGCTAGCTGTCTGCATGTGATGACGTAGGAGTTAAGAATTTATGGTTTATGCCTTTAGCAAAACAAAATTTAGGGTTTATGAACGTGAAACTGTTAAAGTTTTGGATTCGATTAATCTATTGAAGTACAACTGAGTTGCGCGTAGATCACTTTGTATCTCAGGTTTTGATTCGAAATTCTTTAATTTGATGAGCTTAAAAATTCTAATTATATTGCTGTTCTAATCGAAGGCAATAATAATACGAAATATAATAATACTCAAAATTGGGAATAAACAAAACAAGAAAAAGGGGTGGATTGAGTGTATAAGGCCAAGTTGGTGGTTTTGGTTACTTTCCTCGTAAGTCGAAAATATTCGTGTGTCGGTAGAAGGGTAATGAGAAGATGCCACATGTGAGATCGAAGTGTCGATCGATCTCTGTCGAAATTTGAGGACCCCACACCGCACCGACTGATCGGTCTAAGAGGGCTAAGGCTGGTTCCATTCAAATGTCCTATCTCTCTGAACCCCTTTGGATTTTGCATGCATCCCATTTGTGGACCCAACCCATTGTTACCTCTTGTCATTCTATTCTTACGTGATGTGAATTTGCTCATTTCATTTCATTTGTTTTTTTTCTTTTTTGTTGAAAAGTGCTCATTCCATATTTCCTATCTCAAAACTCTAATCTCACTTACTTTAAAATTCTCATTTTGTTGTATAAGAAATATTAAAGAGCACTTGATGATCAAATTCTAACATTTTACTAGTAAAAATTGATAGATGATATAATTAACATGGATTTCACGTGAGTTTTTTTTTGTGGTAAAAGCAAGGGTTGTGAGTTGTGACAGATATTATTTCTATCAAACCCTAAACCCTAGAATGTTTATTATTATTCCTACCCTTAACTAATAAAATGATAGGAAAATGTTTTAGATCATGTGTAATTAGTGATAAAAATCCATCGACGTACCAAACCAATGTCCAAATCAATCATCAAATTAATTAAGTAACCAAAAAAAGAAAGAAAAAAAAAACATAATGATGGTATTGGTTTTTTCCTTATCCACGCATAGAGATTCCATCGCATTATTTGCACATACAAACATCATATCATATTCATATACGGTGAAGATTCTTTTCTTCGCACAAACTGCTTCCCCACTTCAGAGAACACTGAGTGGCCCATTCTTCCAAAATTCCCCAAATATCACTCAAGTTGTTTATTCTAAAACCATTATACTGTTTTCTTTGACTATTAAAAGAACAAAATTTTGATTACAATCAAATGGTTTGACCAGTCAAAGAAACAAAGGTGGACCCATTTTTCTGACTTCTCATAATCTTACAGATGCATCCCAATGGGATCAGCAGCTTTCTTTATCATCCTAAATATTTTTACCCCCTTTTCATTCTCCCATAAATTAAACACTAACTTTGAAGATGAAAATAACATAAATATCCAAATAGCCGACAAAAGTAAAAGATGTACATTCAATATAAATGCCTTTTGTACGTAAGATCAATTTAGAATTTGAATAGAAAGCAAACCACGGTTACAAATTTCCACAATGCCTTTTCTTCGTAGATGTGGTGATTCTTGTATAATCATAAATGGACATGAGAAATACGATTCGCAACACTTACTATAAAATGTTGATATACGAGCGAGTAGCGACTTGAATGTTCTGAAAGACGATTTAATTAATCAACTTTCACATGACCTTTGAATTAAATTATGGTATTTATGTTTAAAAAAAATTGTGCAATTAAATTAGAATCTCGTGAGTTTGATATATGTGGGAATATTTTTTAGTATTGATCCGATGTCTTTGGATTATGCATACTTTTATCTAAATCTGATGAAACTCGAGCTCAACAAATGATCTAACTTTTTTCTTTAAAAACACATATTGAATAAAGGAATAACAAGAGAGAAGCAAGAAATTTGTCACTTGGGATCACTTGTCGAGCAAAATTTCCCATCTTTTGATCTCTTTCTTTTTTTCTGCAAAAATGTTTACATGACTCTAAAAATTGTGATGCAGGCATGCTTGTATACGAGCAGCGAAACAACCGGTTGCCAAAAAAAGAAAAACATGAGTCTTTCTTCAAGTACACCCGTTATCCATATCTCAGCGTAACCTAATAATCATCGAGAAAATTTTCTTACTATTTGGTAACGAATATTGCAGTCAACTCCTTCATATATATCAATAACCATTTAATATCTCTTAAATTTATTTTTTACCGTTAATAACAAAAAAAAAAATCTTTGTAAAATGAAGCTTTTTGTTCAAATATTAACTAAAAACAAAAACTCTGACGAGTTCAAGAAATATCGGTTGTGACGTGCCCATATATCTATCCACAATATAAGATTTTTTTTAAAATAACATCCAAATCAAGCCTTCATAATTAATTGTGATTTGTGAAAACTCAAAACTAAACTACCTTCATGTTTAAAAAATAAAATCATTTAAATATTCTAGACCCTTGCCCTTCACATGGTTACAAGTTAGTTAGTTTCAGATTCATCGTTGCTGAAGTCACTGAGCTCCAACATGATGCATGTCAAATTGTATCTATCCAATTGATGTCCGTATATGCAAATATACTACCCTCGTTACTAACTGATATGAAGATAAAAAAAAATTGTCTTATTGATTGTTATTGTTATTGTTATTTTAATATTCTGACATATGGGAATTTCGGTTTGTTGGCTTTGACATTTCTCGTCAAATCCAATTTATATTTTTTTTTTCTGATGGGAGTTCAGAAAATTTGTTTGTATGCAAAAGACAGGGGTTCGTATTTTTCTTATGTTAGCATTAAAGGGTTTTATATAAATTGACACTTCATATTTTTCTTTTTATGTATGATTGAAAAAAAAATCTATAATAAACGGGGGAAACAAAAATTAAACTAAAAGATGTGGCTAATGCTGATCCTATGTCACCACTTTGGATCGATAGAATTGCGATCATCGTAGGGCACATGCAAACCACTAATCCAGTGTTAGACTTAGACCTACTAGTTGTCTAGCTATAAAAAGAGAAACATTTTTAAATTATTATAAACCTAAACTTCACTATATCCCAGATATCGAATAACATTCTTTTTCTTACGATACATGTGTACTAAAAGTTATAATAATTTTACCCGATTAGAACTATGCCCTTTAAGTATTATATCATCCATATATAGAAGTTCTTAGATTTTTAATGGCACGCTTTTTTTTTTTCTTTTCTCGGAATCGAATATTATGGCACACACTTTTGTTAAGCATATTTATAAATATTAGTACTACGTAGTAGTACTAGATAAATGAAAGTACTAGATAAATGAAACCATAATTGTCCATCATTTAAGTTGATTGTAAAATGATATAATTGATTTTCAAAAAAGAATATTAAATTTTTGTACTGGTATGTAATTTTGTTGACACAAAACAACATTGAGATATAAGTTAGTTTTAAGTGCGTAATATAATTTTTAAAATATCATGACAAAAAAAAAAAATCAGATATCATTGTCCTTCACTTCTTAATCTTCTGTATCAGATCCATCATGGACCCACCCCTCCTCCATACATCATTACTTTCTCGCTAATTATAGCTTTTTAACGCCTTATGGTCTTAATTATTTACAACTATTACATAAGAAAACTAGTGTGCTTTACAAAAAAAGCAAATATTTTCTAAAAAAACTTATTTTGGTTTCAATCCATGTTCGCAGATGCTGTTGCTGCGGTCGATTAAGCTGCCAAAAAGATGATTAATTAACCGTTGCGATTTTGATATATTCAGTCAAAAATCAAAAGCATCATGATAATTTACTTTTGAAAGTTTAAATTAGATATTAGATTATCGATCTATCAAAATTGAATAAAAGTTACGTGAAAAATAATTAAATTTAGTTTGTAGATTTAATTTTTTTCTTTCTTTTTTTATTGACTGAAACAAATAAATTTTGTGTAGGAAATGTTACGGCTCAAAAGAAGCAACTTTTATCCAGTGATAATCAGATAAAAAGAGTTACGGGATTGAAAGAGAAATTTAATTAAATGATAGCTATTTTAAAATCGAATGAGTGTAGGAAGTTCCAATAATTTAGGGTGGAGTCCAAAGAATCAATAACGAAGCCAGTAAGTAAGCCACTAAGAGTATGTGTATTGAAGACATTAAGAGATTTAATAACATTATTTTAATATTAAATTTTAAGATTAAAGATCCAAAACTAATAAAAAGTGTCTAATATAGGATCTATTTTTAGGCTTTAGACATGTATGCATAACTAAAGTGTCTTAAAATATTAAACTTATTTAAATTTAATCAAAAAAATAACTTTTAGACATCAACTCTTAAAGTCTCCAATGCACATGCTCTAAGAACATCTCCAACGCTGGAGTTATTTGTTTAAGTATTTTAATAATAAAAATATTATTATTTAAATTGAATAATTTAATAATTATTTTTTAATTATAAAAAAAAATTCAAATTACTTATGTTGGGACATGTGGAGAAATATGTAGAGAAACGGTTCTTAAAACTCTGATTCAAGAGTCGATTCTCACCCTTTCTCTTTCTTTCCTAATTTTTTATTATTTTTTGTTCTTTAGATACTCACCTAAAAACTAGCGTTGGAGGTAGTCTAAGAACAAGAACAATGGTAAAACTTAAGGAAGGTTCTTAGCTATTTTTTAATGTGGATTTAATCTAAGAATCCTTTAATTATTCTTCCTCCTCCAATGGTAAAACTTTTGAGGAGGTTTTTAACTAAAAAAAAGAAAGTTTATTTTTCACTTGCATACTAACCTGAGAAGTATATCTTGATTTCGGACAATGCAGAAGGATCCAAGAAATTGGGCTCACTGTTGTTTGTAACAAATTCATTTGTCTCACCCTGCCTGCATGTCAAGCCAATTCAAGTAACCGAATTGTAGATTAGACTCTGGTCACTTGTAAATTTACCATTGACTTGCACAATATTTGACTAATATCAGCACCACATGCTCTGAATTACTAGATTCAAAGGATTATGATGTTCATGTAAACAGGATTATAAACAAGTCAATGTGGTGCAAATACACTAAGTAACACTCTCAAGGATTCTTAAAAGTAACAGAACCTAAAATGGAAATCTATTAATGGTTTGGCACTAGAAAAATAACTCACGGGGAATATGAGCATCAGAATCCCAAAACTCTTGATCACAAGACATGCCAGAAGATATTCATTTTCAGCATCAAGGGAAGAAAAAGGCAAGACAAAATCTCCAGGGCGTAGTGTTTACACTAAATCAGAGATTTTTTTCCAGGAAAAAAAAAGTGAAGAAGAAAAGAGATGGAATGCAGAAACCTCAAAGCTGGCAGGTTTTGAGAAGTTACTGCTGTCAGTGTTAAGGCCATGCAAGAGATACAACAAGGGCTTTCCAGATCCCTTAAAATGTTCATTGAAGACTTGAATAATCTCATCCACATTGAAAACCATGTCAACCATATATGTTTCCTGCAACAAAAAGCATAAAAATGACATTACTCTAAAGCAAAATGTATGCATTGAAGAAACCAACAAGACTAAAACAAAAATTCAACTAGTTACCTTAAAGTGCGACAATGGCTTTATCTCTCCTAACCAGACAGCATAATCATCAGGCAACCTCGGAAAAAAAGGATAGAATTCCCACTTCCAATGTCCTTCCAGTACCAAAAAGGATCAATTCATTGGTTAAGCAATGGTTAGGGGATCATATGTGCCTAAGAAATGCGAAATAGCTGCAAAACTCACTATAGCTCCATCGAAATTGGGCTCTCTGACTCCAAACAAGTAAGCAAAATAACTCTCCTGCTTGCATGTCAAGCCAATTCAAGTAATCGAGCTCATCTTATTTCCACCCAAAACATTAAACAAATTGGAAATAGAAGAAGCCTAGTACGGTTTCAATCAATCACCCTCGGATAAAATTTCAAAACGGTAACTGAAGAGCTCGGTGTGATCAGTGCAGTACCGATTTTTTTCTTCGCCTTCCTATCGTTTAATAGCGAGAAGAAGAAGAAATCATGAGCTAAGTATGACGAAAGCTAGCTCTGATCATCAATGACCTTTAGAAAGTATGCATATAGGAGAGCGACCAAGAGTACCTGGAGGAATACGAATCCATGGAGAGGACGATTGGAGTCAGATAAGTAACGGCGTATTGAATCTAAGGAGCTTCCTCCGGTTTTCGGCGTCGAGCTCCATAGGAACCGGTGGAGGAGACAGAGAAGACATGACGACCCAGATAGCTTCGTCTATGTTTCCCTCAATGGCTCGCTCTAAAACTTCTACCCCTAATTCAATCGAAAAGCTCAAAGATGAAATACTAGTATACAACGATGATCAATCGGCTGTATAATCATGGGAACGTCAATAGACATACCTCGTTGAAGATTAATTTCTCCGTAGAGAAACGATTTGAAATTCAGATGGAGACTAAAGGAGCTTGATGGGTTTAAAGCAAGAGATCCGTGCAATCAAACGGAAATCCAGACTCGGAGAAAGCATGCAATCCAAATCGAAAGCATCAGACAGCGAGAGAAGAGACCAAAAAACCCGAAGAAGAAAGAGAGAGAGAGGAACCTTACGCTTGAGGGAGAGAGGAGGGAGGATAATACTGCCCTTGCCGATATTGTTACCGGCGGTGGCCGCAAGCATCAGGCAAATCGACTCCCACATCTCTCAAACACCGACGAGAGAGCCAGAGAGAGAGTTGAGAAGGAGAGCAAAAATGAAGACGGAGAGAAAGGGAGACAGATGGACACGAGAAGAAGAGAGAGCTACACGTGTCCTTCAAGAACCGAGCTTAAAACATCTTAATTAAGACTCAATTCTCTGGATTTTACTTAATTTTCATTTAAATTAAATCCTAAAAATACTAAGAACCTAGCCTTAGAACTACCGTTGTTCATGGTCTAAGAATACTTCCAATGAGTTTTCTGAAAGAAAATCTTTACAAATAAAATATTGAAAAAAATTGTAAAAGAAAAAGAGAAAGTGTAATCGGTTCTAAAACCACATACTTCAGAAACGATTTCTTACAAATGTCAATCAATAACTAGTTTTTTTTTTGATAATTTCAATTTTAATTAAATAAATAAATTATATTAATATTATATTTGAAAGAGTATAAAATTTTTTTTGCCATTGGAGGTGGTATAACGTCACTGACTCATGAAACAAATAAGTAGCACACTGATTGCGCATACAGACATATACAGTTATTATAATATACAGTATGACCTAAGAAAGCTTAGTTTTTAGGAAAAAAGTAACATCGAAAAATAAAAAAAACGTATAATAAGATGAAAAAAAGGAATGAATCAATCAACAAACATTTTCTATTCTGCGTGTTCTCTAATTTATTGGCCCCCACGCGCTACCCGACGAGGACCGTATAATTGTACAGCCTCGCCGCATCTGATTCCTTTTTTCTTCATACAGCAATCTCATTTTCTCATTTCTTACCTATGGTCTATGGCTATATTTATTTATAATATTAGTATAAAACAATGCAATCATTCTTTGTTTTTGTTTTGGGGTCGAAAGAATCGTCTCTGAAGTTTTTTTTTACTTTAGATATTTTCTGATTTTTTCGTAATAGCAGAATTCAATCTACACATTTTCGTTATCCGATCCAGAAATGATATTTGGTCATCGACCTAAAATTGATGGTCATGACGAGATTAATTGCTAAAAAGAACATTGTTTCGAAGAAGATATTAAAATTAGTATAAATTAATAGACTATAAAACTTTAATCTCTAGAGAATATATGTAAGATATGTCACATATTGAAAGTTATGAAATACCTTAATTAATATATAAATAATTTGAATCAATTCACTCATTGTAGATTTTAAGTTGGAAATCATAAAAACTTGACATCGTCAAAACCATCGTTCTTTGTTTTGTTTAAAATTTTGTGGTAACACTATTTTTATGTTATGTTCTAAAGATGTTAAGAGCCGAGAGATTTAGTTACAAATTCACACACGCGTATTCCTAACAAATACATAAAAGAAATGGTATGGAATATGAATTGAGACTGGGTTGGTTGATGGCGATGGCGGCTTATTGGTGTGGCAGGGTCCACATGTATAGTTGAACCCACGCCAGATTCAATCATCTTGACTTCTTTGTACATAATATACGTATTTATGTGTTAAAGTCGGGATTCGTATCCCCTCTAAAAAGTCCGATTACACTCACATCGGCCCCATTAAAAACCCTACTATTGGCAATCCCAATTTTAGGTCGGCTACGAAATGACAACTCAAGTTCACTCGCTAAAAAGTAGAAAGCGCCAGCTCGGCCATCTCTAGAGAGTGGAGAAGGCACGAGGTCGGCTCTGTACGAAAAGACTCCTGGTCGGCCACCTTCGAGAAACTCCTCACGTGCAGGTTTCTATCGAAGGCCGACCTAAAAGTCATTTAGAGAGGCCGACCTGAAAGTCATTTAGGGAGGCCGACCTGAAAGTCATTTAGGGAGGCCGACCTGAAAGACACTTAGGGAGGCCGACCCAAAGACACTTAGGGAGGCCGACCTGACGGCATGGCACAATCCGTCAGAGTCCACTCACTCTGCGCACAAACTACACCGAGTCAGCGTCATGCCGCACTCGGTCAGCGCGCAGACCACGCTCAATCAGCGTCATGCGCATACGAATCAACGCCTCATCGCACGCATGTCAGAACGCAGATTCCACTGAGTCAGAGTTCAGACTCCACTCAGATGAAGATATTTGTATTTTTTAGTATCTTTAAATGTGAGCCCTTCGATCAAACAGATCGGGGCCGTCCAAAATGAGTTGTGCCCTCTATAAATAGAGGTCGAACTCATTCTTGGAAGGGGATCAGTCTTTTCTCACTCGAGAGCTCTTGTAACCGACTTCTACTCCGACACATCGGAACGATCAAATAAACGCTAAACTGCTCCGGCTAAGCTTAAACACAGATTACTCTTGAACCTAACCCATTAACTCTAATCTCTTTCTACTAAGCCGATCGGAGTTATTAAACAAACGTTTAACTCTATCTTCTTTTAAAGAGCCGATTTCAGTTATCACATTTGGCACTGTCTGTGGGGAGTACCATTCAAGAGAATCTTTGAGAAGATCAAAGATCAAGAAGATGGCAAGCACTTCCGCACAAACCGACACAAGAGCTGTCAACACCGACGATATCCAACCCGAAGATACGATAACAGATCGGCCCGTGGAAATAGTCGACTCTGACCGGCTACCTATCCCGGAAGAAGCCGACCAGCGCCGAGCTTTCGCCACGGTACGCACCGACCTGACGGCAGAAACGCTAAGTCTGCCAAGACCGCCTGCGTTGAGCATAGCCAACATAATGGAGAACTTCTCGGCACAGATCCAGAAGAGGATCGACGATCGACTCGACCTTCTCAGATCCGAGCAGATCACATATCGAGATGATGTGGATCGTCTCCTCAAGACACATTTCAATTCGGATTCCGCCCAAGATCCCAATGAGACAACACCACCGTGCAACATCAGGACCAATCGGCTTGTCAATAACCTTTTCGAGATAACGCCGACGACGGACCTACCCCGAGGTCAGGAACGATCTAACTCTCATTCAAGAAGCACTGACCATAACGCCACTCTTACGTCGTCTGAAGCCGAACTCATAAACGAGCAGCTCGATGGCATAGACTCCAGAGTCCACAATGCCGTCACGACGGCCCCCGAGTTGGAGAAACTTCTTCGACGAACCGACCAGACTCCTTTCTCATCTGACATAACGAACGCCACCATGAAAGATTTTGGCAAGATAAAACTGCCGACCAGTTATAACGGAACAACCGACCCGGAAGCACATCTGGCGGCATTCAAAGTCTCCATGGGCAGAGCACGCGTACCAGAGAACGAGCGGGACGCTTGCTTCTGCCAGTACTTCGTCGAATCGCTGTCCGGAAACGCTCTCACCTGGTTTTCAAGGCTACCGCCAAACTCGGTCGGCTCATTCAAGGAATTGCGAAAGAAGTTCATAACCCACTACTCGCTCTACATCGATACGTCGACGTCAGAGCTAGATTTATGGTCATGCGTTCAAGAAAACGCAGAGTCACTTCGCAGCTATTTTGATCGGTTCAGAGCAATCGTTTCTCGTTGCAGACTGCCCGATGAGATCACACTCGGGATCCTGATCAAGAACATGCGCGACGACCAAGCGTTCTGTGAAAAGTTGAAAACCGGGAAGGCCAAAACCCTGGAGGATGCGATGCACAAGTCCACCGGGTATATCAGGATCGACGAAGACAAGGCAGCCAAGGCAAAAAGGCTGGCCGACGACAATCCGACGCCCGACAAGAGAACACGACCAGCTGCCCGTACCGGTTATCAAGAGCCTCGTCAGCACCTGGAAGGCGGTGATAAGAGCCGACGAAGCAAAAACGCTGCATCTCGTCCACCAGGGTGGAACAAGTACGATCGCGGTAACCCTAACACCACGGAGGATAGGGGAACGTACTGCAAATATCACAAGTCTTCGAACCACAACACCGACGACTGCCGGGTTTTCTTCAATCTCTTGAAGAAAAAGTAGGAAGATGGGGAAGTCAGACTTCCCGTACCGCGTAGCTACGATCGGCGCCCTGAAAATAATGACGACTCGAGAAATCAGGCCGATGACGGAACTCCGCCTCGCTCGCCTACCCGACGTCGAATCAACATGATTATGGGCGGACTTCTGTTTTGCTCGGGCTCCATCAACTCGATTAAACGTCACGAACGTAAGGCTTCGAACGTGCCTACCGATTCACTCGCACTCTATTCCGACGATATTCCCATCATGTTCACCGAGCGGAACGCACACGGAATAGACCGACCTCACAACGACCCGCTCGTTATCTCACTGATAATTGGCGATGATGAGGTCTCAAAGGTTCTCGTCGACACAGGCAGCTCGGTCGATCTGATCTTCAAAAATACTCTTCGAAAGATGGGCATCAAGGACTCGGAGATTCAGGTCGCGCCGTCACCACTAACCGGTTTCACAGGTGATTCCATCTCGACATTTGGGACGATCCAACTCCCTGTTAGAGTCGGCAGCAAAATCTCAATCGTCCAGCTCGACGTAATCGACCGACCAGCCATCTACAATGTCATCCTCGGCACTCCTGGGATTAACTCCATGCGAGCCGTGCCGTCTTCTTATCACCAATGCATTAAGATGCCGATCAGAGGGAGCATCTTCACCATTCGCGGCGACCATACGGTTTCAAGACATTTCTACATCGACAAGCAACGTGTTCGGAATAACTCGACGTTTATGATCGACAACGGCAGTGATATCGACCCACGAGTCATTCACCATGAGAAGCCAAAGAGCGACCTCGTCGTCCAGATCAATATCGACAACAAGTACCCGAACAGATGCGTCAGCATCGGCACTGAACTCCTCCCGAGCACGCAAGATGAGCTCATCGCCTTCCTCCGTGAAAATGCTGCAACCTTCGCATGGTCTATGGCCGACATGAAAGGCATCGACCCAAAGATCACCAGGCATGAACTCTTCGTAGACGCCACATTTAGGCCGATCAAGAAGAAACGCAGAAAACTTGGTTCGGAACGTGCCCAGGCCGTCCACGACGAAGTAGAAAAGTTGCTGCAGGCCGGGTCTATTGCCGAGGTGAAATACCCCGATTGGCTAGCCAATCCGGTGGTGGTGAAGAAGAAAAGTGGCAAATGGCGGGTTTGCGTGGACTTCACCGACCTCAACAAAGCGTGTCCTAAGGATAGCTTTCCGCTTCCTCGAATAGACCAGCTCGTCGAGGCAACGACCGGCAACGAACTGCTGTCTTTTATGGATGCCTTCTCGGACTACAACCAGATCTTCATGCATCCGGAAGACAGCGAGAAGACCGCATTCATCACTGATCGGCGTATGTATTGCTATAAGGTCATGCCCTTTGGCTTGAAGAATGCGGGAGCTACCTACCAGCACCTTGCCAACAAGATGTTCCGTGATCAGCTTGGCAACACAATGGAGGTCTACATAGATGACATGCTCGTCAAGTCGTTGAAGGCCGACGACCATATACCGCACTTGCGAGAATGCTTTCGCATACTTAACAAGTATGGCAGGCGAGTTCCTTGGATACTTGGTCACCCAGCGCGGCATCGAGGCCAATCCGAAGCAGATTTCGGCAATCATGGAACTACCGTCTCCAGGAAACACGCGTGAGGTGCAACGACTCACGGGAAGGATCGCCGCTCTGAATCGCTTTATATCAAGGTCCACGGACAAATGCCTCCCCTTCTACCAACTTCTGCGCGGCAACAAACGTTTCGAGTGGGACGACAAGTGCGAGGAAGCATTTCGGCAGCTCAAAACCTACCTGTCCACACCACCGATCCTTGCAAAGCCCGAAAATGGAGACACGCTACTCCTGTACATCGCCGTCACTAGCGCGGCAGTTAGCGGGGTTCTTGTTCGAGAGGATCGGGGCGAACAGAAGCCGATCTTCTACATCAGCAAGACGCTAGACGGTGCTGAATTACGCTATCCTACTTTAGAAAAGTTGGCCCTGGCCGTCGTCGTCGCCTCTCGCAAGCTGCGCCCGTACTTCCAGTCGCATTCGATCGCCGTCCTCACCAATCAGCCACTCCGAACCATCCTGCAAAGTCCGACACAATCAGGACGAATGGCGAAGTGGGCTATCGAACTTTCCGAGTACGACATCGAATATCGGAATCGTACCAGCGCTAAGTCGCAAGTCTTGGCCGACTTCATCATCGAGCTGGCCCCTGGCCTTATCAACGATGACTCGCCAACCCCTGAACTTTGGTCTCTGTACGTCGACGGAGCGTCATCACGTCTCGGCTGCGGTATCGGCATCCAGCTGCATTGACCGACCGAAGAGGTCCTCGAGCAATCTATTCGCCTCGAGTTCACAGCATCTAACAACGAGGCGGAATACGAGTTATTGATCGCGGGACTCCGTTTAGCCCGAGGCATGAACATCGACCATATCCGAGCTCACAGTGACTCTCAGCGGTGAAACGAAGCCAAAGACGATCGGATGGGTGCCTACCTCGCACTCGTAAATGATCTTTCGAAGGAGTTCAAGACTTTCAAACTTCTTCAAATAAACCGATCAGAAAACAAGGGAGCCGACGCATTGGCAACCTTGGCGTCCGACCAAGATTTCGTCTTGCGATTAACAATCCCAATCGCTGGAATCACTGAGCCCAATATCGCTCAATCTAAGACCGTCCTCACTATTGAGGTTACGGCAGCCGATACCGCTTCTCCAGCCGATCCACAAGATTGACGGGTTGAAATTCGACACTTCCTTGAAACGGGTGAGCTACCTATGGAAAAGTGGACGGCTCGACGGATACGCGCTCGCAGTGCGAAGTATACGATTGCCAACAACATTCTGTGTCGCTGGACGGCTTCCGGTACGCTCCTCACTTGCATCCACGGAGACGAAGTACACCGCGCCATCAAGGAAACACACGACGGGGCTGGAGGTAACAATTCTGGAGGACGCGCGCTCGCCCTTAGGATCAAAAAGCACGGTTTTTTCTGGCCGACGATGACGGACGACTGCAACAAATATGCGCAAAAGTGCGAATACTGCCAACGCCATGCTCCGATGATCCATCAGCCAACTGAGCTACTGACGTCGGACATCCCTCCATATCCATTCATGCGATGGACAATGGATATCGTCGGCCCAATGCCATCCTCCCGTCAACGCAAGTACATACTGATCATGACGGACTATTTCACTAAATGGGTCGAAGCCAAGGCTTTTGCTAGCATCAAGGACAAAGAAGTCGAGAACTTTGTCTGGAAGTACATCATCTGTCGCCATGGCCTACCTTACGAGATCGTGACGGATAGCGGATCGCAATTCATATCCGGAAACTTCGAAGGTTTCTGCGAACGTTGGCAGATCCGACACAACAAATCCACTCCACGACACCCGCAAGGTATCGGCCAGGCCGAAGCAACTAACAAGGCAATCCTGGACGGCATCAAAAAATGTCTCGACGCAAAAAAGGGCCTCTGGGCCGACGAGCTCGACGGTGTCCTTTGGTCGCATCGAACAACACCAAGAACAGCCACGGGAAAGACTCCTTTCTCCTTAGCTTACGGATGTGAAGCATTGGTGTCGGCCGAGGTCAACGTCGGTACCCTACGCAGAACAATCCTTCCAGAAAACGCCGACCTAAACGACGCAATGCTGGTCGACACGTTCGAAGAAACAAGGAACCAGGCCCTGCTCCGGATGCAAAATTACCAAAATCAAGCCGCACGCTATTACAACAGGAAGGTTCAGAACCGACACTTCGACCAAGGCGATTTGGTCCTTCGGAAGGTTTACAAAAATACTAGGGAACTCAATGCCGGTAAGCTTGGCGCTAACTGGGAAGGTCCCTACGTCATAACGACGATCTTCAAACCGGGGGTCTATCGGCTCGAAACAACGGCTGGCGACGAAGTCCCTCGCGCTTGGAACTCCATGAGTCTCAAGCGCTATTACTACTGAGGTCGGCACCGCAAGACCTCGCAAAAAAAAAAAAAAAAAAAGCTCTCAGGAGCCATATGAACTACGGAGCGGTTTGATCCCCATAGGACGGGCACAAATGCTCCCCCCAATCAAGAAAAGGGGGGACTTGATCGGCTATTCTGTCATGAATAAAAACAAAAGCCTGTTCGGCTATCTTCATATGCCTCCTCGGCCATCTTCAATCGCCTAAAGCTGGGTCTGATCCACCCAGTTCGGCACAAAAGCCAAATCCTATTTGCATGCGTTCTTACGCCGCGTGTAACTGCGTATAAGCCGATCAATTCGCAATATCTAAGTCATATAGTACATAAGCCGATCATGCTCGCAAAATATATTCGACTTAGATTCTTCTAAGTGGTATCGATAAAAACGCCGACCTGTTTCGCAATCGATATTCACACTTAGAAGAATAAGTGGTATAGAACCAACTTAAGCCGAGCTTCTCGCATGTTCTATATTCACACTTACTATAAAAAGCCGGATTCCGATCCGCAAATCTTAAGTCCTGTAATATTATTAAGCCGACCATGTCGCATCTTACAGTCGACTTAAGAATATTTCTAAGTGTTCTAAATACTGCCGACCAGTTCGCGTATTCTACGCTTAGAAATTCAAGTCGCATGAACAAATTAAAGCCAATATCGCATTGCACGTTCATGTTCGTACTTCTGGACTCGATCAAAGAAAAATAAACTAAGCTACTCAGGTCGGCCTACTTCGCTGAGCTCTTCAGCTCGGCCGACCGCAATGAGCTCTACAGCTCGGCCAGGTTCGCTGAACTCTTCAAGTAGTCCTACTACGCTGAGCCCTTCAGATCCGCCTTTTGATCGGTCTTCTTCATACTGCCCACCAGGTCGACTACCTTTCATATTACCGACCGTCATATTTCTAAGTGTTCTGAATACTGCCGATCAGTTCGCATATTCAACACTTAGTTTTATGACGGTCATCGGTAGCATTTATAAGCCGATATCATATCGCATTGCATGTTCATGCATCTGGACTTGATCATTCAGATCCGCCATCTGATCGGCTATCTTTCATATTACCGACTGTCATATTTCTAAGTGTTCTGAATACTGCCGACCAGTTCGCATATTCAACACTTAGTTTTATAAGCCGATATCATATCGCATCGCATATCATGTTCGTAGTTCAAACAGCGTGATCATTCGTGAAATTCCGATTTCATTAAAACTTAGAAATATTACAAGAGGCCTGGTCGGCCAAAAAGAAAACATGTGAAATCAAATGCTACGATTTCACATCGGCTACAAAAACACTTAAAAGAAAAAACATCAAAACTACTCGGGGATCAGGCCCCAGTTTTCTCGACCGTCTCCTCGGTCCCTTCGGCTTCGGATGCTCTCCTCTCGGTCGCATCCTGTTCGGCTCCTTCTAGCCGATCTTCATTCGTTTCCTCGATTCCAGGAGGAGCCGTCTTTTCTAATGAGGTCGGCTCAGTCACAATCACAGCGCCAGTCTCAGGGACCGTGTCATTCGGAGGCTCGCTCGGAATAATCTCTTCCGTCGCAGTGCTAGACCCTTGTCGAACGACCGGCCTTTGCTCCCCGAACAGCTCGTCAAGAGTCAGGATTTTCAGCTCGCCAGGCTCGAAGCTAATCTCCTCGAACACATCCTGTTTGGCCTCCCATTCTCGAGCAGTGTCGGCCACCTTTTTCTTCACTGGTTTGGGCAGCACAAGACCTTCCTTCTCGAAAAGGCTGACAGCCTGTTAGGCTCCTTTCCACTGAGCCGTAGTGGCAATGATGGTCTCGGCTTCCTCCCTCTGAGCCAAGTTCTTCCTCATCTTTTCGACAAGGATGGCATAGTGATTGTTCACCCTCCTCATCGCAGCTCTGGCAGCCTCGCGCTTCTTGTGAGTCGCGTCCTTCTCCTGCTTATACTTTTTTACGGCAAGGTTCGCAGCCACTTGCCACTTGTCAGCCTCTTCTTGGGACGATTTCATGGACTCTTTCGCCTCATGGGCTTTCCGCTCAAGCCTCGCGGACTTTGCCTTCTCGTCTTCAAGCCCTTTGGCCGCAGTTTCCAGCTCGGCACATCTTGCTCGTTCAATCTCAAGAGACTCCTTCAGAGATTCCAGCTCGGCCTCTTTGTTCGGCCGCTTCTTGACGTCCCGGTCGTAGCCGCACAGGGCGTGAAGAACGGTGCTTAGAGCCTGCAAAAACGGCATCCTGAACCATGAGAACACATTGAGATAATACCAAAGGACAAAGCAATAAGCAGATAGCATGGTCTTTACCCGGGCCTGGTCCACTGCGAAGCGCACAGCCTCCTCTTTTCGGATAAGGCTGGAAGCATCAGTAGACGGACCCGCCGGATGATCCTTAAGCCTCAGGAAGTCGAGACAGGCCATTGGATCGCTGGTGATCGGCTCGGCTCCGCGGTACTCGTACGAGAAGCCAAAAGGACGAAGAACCCTTTCAACTCGAGACCTCTTCGCTGCAGGTACCTCCTCGCTCGGGCCTGAAGGATTAACGTTCTCATCGACTAATCCACCCGATTCCTGATTGGCCTCCTCGTTATCCTCACCCGCATCCGGGGTTTTCTTTCGTTTCTTCCCCTCGGCCTTCTTTTTGTCCTTAGAGGCTTTCTTGCGCCTCTTCTCCTCGGCCTTTTTAGCAGCCTCGTCGTCCTTTGGATCCGTCAGGACTGGACCCGATTGCGCTTCCCGATCCCCGGCCGGGATAATTTGGTCCTGGCTGGTTGCCGAACGAGAAACTGGGGAACTCAACACGTTCCCCAGATCGCCTGAAAGGTCGGCTAGTGGACGAGCCTTCATTCTTCTGCGGTGAGCTTTTGCTAGGGCGGCTACACAAATGAAAATAAGCTGCTTTTAGGTCGGTCACAATCTCAAAGAGTTGAATCATACCATGTCGGCTATTTACCTTGAGTCCTGGCAAGTTTTTCCTCCGTTATGCTCGGCCAAGTAATTGCAAAAAGCGCTGCAAATCGTTCCTCAATCTCGAAGATATCGATGGGATCGTCGACAAAGGCGATGGAGTTAGAGCCTGCAAAAGCGTTCAAAGACGATCAGAAAACAACGTCGACTCCTTACATAAAAATCCAAGCAAAACTTCCTAACCGGTAATCTTTCCCCATTCCGTCCTGATCGGTATATCTCGGTCGACTACGGAAGCATTGTTAATCAGCACGAAGAAGTAGTGATCGCGCCAATTCCCGATCTTCGTAGATTTCATGCCGGTTACAATGTTGAACCTCGACTTCATGCTCGTATGATACGATCCTCGATACTTCAGATCGGCCTTGTTCCTCTTTGTCAAGGTCATCGCATGAAACGCTTCATAACTCAGCGGAATCTTATGCTTGACTGAGACGTACAGAAGGCTGACGATCAGACGAATGGTGGAGTGCGAGAATTGCGAGATCGGCAAGCCTCTCTTGTCGGCTAACTCTAGCAATAGACGCGGCACGGGAAACCACATATGAAGCTTCCGGAAGAAACTCTCATAGAGGCACATCCACCTTGGAGGAGCGTCCCATGGCCGTTCAGACGGACTAGGAACCATGAAGATAACCTCCGGACCGATGCCGCACTCTTCCTTCAGGGATATCAAAGATGCCTTCGTCGATTTGGTTGGGAAGACCCCATGAACGTTGTCGGCGATCGGCTTTACCTTTGGCTCTCCCTTCTTTCGTCGGACCTTCTTCACCCCTGGGTTCAAGTCAACAACGCCGAACCGGTTCGCATACTCCTCGACAACTAAGAGATTTAGGGCATCACACTCTTTCATCTCATTCGATCCTCCAGATCGGTCATCTTCAACTGAGATCGCGGCTGCCTCTGATCGGCCACCTTCACAATATCTCACAAGTTGATCTGGTCGGTTATCTTCATTATAGATAACCATCGCGCCAGACTCTTCTGGTCGTTCATCTTCATCTTGAAGTTCAGGAATCAGGAAAGGGGCCCGAGTTGATGCCTCACCATCACCCATGGGAGCAGCCCCGACCTGGTCGGCGACGAAGCGATCGGCCGCAGCTTTCCTTACCGCTATTTCGGTCTCGTTCTCTTCATCCGACCCCGATGAAGATCGATTTGGGGACGAGGCGACCTTTTTCCCTTTAGATCGGCTCTGAACGATCGCATCCTCTCGCGATATCTTCAGAAGCTCGCCCAAAGAAAGGCCGAGCTCATCTGCTAATTCTTGATCCGACCTGGGTTGTCTGGATTGAGGTCGGCCTTCTCCAATCTTCAACATCTTCGAAGATAACGAGTGAAGATCTTCAAACGGATCGAAGAACACGGCGGTGGAACTCGTAACAGATCGGAGAAATCACGATAAACCACCGAACGAAGACGGCGGAGAAAGATTACCGGCAAAATAATATAAAATAAAAGTCAGAGAAAAACGGGAGCTAACCTTGCAGAAATTTCTCTCGCGAAATTCAGAAGTAAAGAAATGAGGAACTCTCCCTCTATTTATAGAGATTTCTTGGACGGTTCCCAAGAGTCATCATTACATCGGTGACGTTTCGCATTTCTTCATGATATTTTTAATCGGCAACCATCGCATGGGTGACACGTGTCAAGCCTAGGGTCTAGACGAGCAGACCTACGAAGCTAGATCCGGATCCCACGCGCTGAAACTAGGGCTTCCCCTATGTGTGTCCGATCACAAGACCTAAAGGTATAAACTTGATTCGATTTTATACTAACTTTTAAACAGGGCCGACCTCATTTCGCGCCGAACCGTTTCCTTCTAATTCGGTAAACTCGATATACTTTCGTTTGCCGAACTGGGGGGGGACTAACTGTTAGAGTCGGGATTCGTATCCCCTCTAAAAAGTCCGATTACACTCACATCGGCCCCATTAAAAACCCTACTGTTGGCAATCCCAACTTTAGGTCGGCTACGAAATGACAACTCAAGTTCACTCGCTAAAAAGTAGAAAGCGCCAGCTCGGCTATCTCTAGAGAGTGGAGAAGGCACGAGGTCGGCTCTGTACGAAAAGACTCCTGGTCGGCCACCTTCGAGAAATTCCTCACGTGCAGGTTTCTATCGAAGGCCGACCTAAAAGTCATTTAGGGAGGCCGACCTGAAAGTCATTTAGGGAGGCTGACCTGAAAGTCATTTAGGGAGGCCGACCTGAAAGACACTTAGGGAGGCCGACCCAAAGATACTTAGGGAGGCCGACCTGACGGCATGGCACAATCCGTCAGAGTCCACTCACTATGCGCGCAAACTACACCGAGTCAGCGCCATGCCGCACTCGGTCAGCGCGCAGACCACACTCAATTAGCGCCATGCGCATACGAATCAGCGCCTCATCACACGCATGTCAGAACTCAGATTCCACTGAGTCAGAGTTCAGACTCCACTCAGATGAAGATATTGTATTTTAAATGTCAGCTTTAAATGTGAGCCTTTCGATCAAACAGATCGGGGTCGTCCAAAATAAGTTGTGCCCTCTATAAATAGAGGTCGAACTCATTCTTGGAAGGGGATCAGTCTTTTCTCACTCGAGAGCTCTTGTAACCGACTTCTACTCCGACACATCGGAACGATCAAATAAACGCTAAACAGCTCCGGCTAAGCTTAAACACAGATTACTCTTGAACCTAACCCATTAACTCTAATCTCTTTCTACTAAGCCGATCAGAGTTATTAAACAAACGTTTAACTCTATCTTCTTTTAGAGAGCCGATTTCAGTTATCACATTGTGTACGACCGAAATATAAACTATCTTATTTTTATTCCTGACCACCAGTCATTTGTCGTAGTGTTTAGATTCATTTTGGAGTCAGCATTGTATGCATTATTAATCTGAGTGGTAACAAAAAAAAAAAAAAAAACAACAACCATATATACTAGCTACTATAGCTATTCTTAATTATATATATATTTTACATACTCAATACTTTTAACATACATCTTGATCTTATTACAAAAAAACGAAAAACTGTTTAACCTTTTTTCAGTGTCTCTTTTGATTCTCCTCCATCCATCTGATATTTCTCTTGTCATGTAATCCCGGGGTTTCAATCTATATTGTTTGATTTATATTTTCTTACAAATAATTTTATCATTGCTAATGCTATTGTCCACTTCCTTCCTTACAAAAAAAAAAACTATTCTAGTCTTTTTAGTTTAAAACTATTCTAGTCTTAGACACAAATATAAAAAGAAAGACTCCTTGCGTTTTTATTTTATTTGATATATCACAGTGCTAAAATTCCAAGTTTAGTGTTTGAAGACTTTTGCGAAGATTTGTCGCTTAAATGTGAGAAAATATCAAAATACCCATAAATAAAAAATAATAAGCTACAAGAAAAGAAAAAAAACCATATGTTTTTAAAACGAGTAAAGGACCCACATTATCATCTTTGCTTTATATATATTAATAAGAAGCGTGCTCTTCTCCTCTATTCATATCTTGCTCACCACTTTTCTTCAATCTCTCTTTCTCTCTCTCCGGTTCCCTGTTTTTTTTTGGAGGTTTGAGCAAAATAACAACAATAATTGCTAAATTATTACTAGAAAACTAAGTAATCGTTGCTTCGATCCTTTGTTGCATGGATGGATCCTCAACAGGTAATTTATTGTTCTATCATTTTGTATTTTTATAGAACTTTGCTTGTTAGTTTTATAATTTTGGGCTCTCTCAGTTCCTCAGTCCTTCAAATTTGAAACACAAACACTTAAAAACATATAAATTTAAATCCTACAAATTCTTTTCAACTTCTACTCATAGTAACAAAAACTCATCAAGACCTATATCAATTGCAAATTTAGTGATATATTAACTTGAGTTCGATCTTTTGATAATATACTATATATTAACTTGATTACCCTAACCTTATCTCAAAACCCATAAAAGAAACATTCGTTTTCTCTTAGCTGCACATAGACAAGATGGTATGACAAGAATTATTGTCGGTAAAAGAATCGGCACCACGTCATTCTATAGTCGGTTATATAAAGAAAAATCATCATTACTCAACTCGTCATCAGAATTTAATTAAATTTGTTTGAATGTGCAGGAAATTTCAAACGAGACATTGGAAACCATATTGGTAAGCTCAACAAAAGGAAGCATTAACAATAATAAGAAAATGGAAGAGGAAATGAAGAAGAAGCAAGGAAGAGGAGAATTAGGAGGTGAAGCTCAAAAATGTCCAAGATGTGAATCTCCAAACACAAAGTTTTGTTACTACAACAACTATAGTCTCTCTCAACCTCGTTACTTCTGCAAATCTTGTCGGAGATATTGGACTAAAGGCGGTACTCTCCGTAACGTCCCCGTTGGTGGTGGTTGCCGTCGAAACAAACGATCTTCTTCTTCCTCCTCGTCTTTCTCCAAGAACAACAATAAGCCCATTAATTTCCATAATGATCCACTTCACAACCCGCTAATTACTGGAATGCCATCGTCGTTTGGTTATGACTCCATTGATCTCAACCTCGCCTTCGCTACTCTTCACAAGCATTCCTCTTCTCAGGCTACTCCTTCTTTTGGGTTTGGAGGCGATCTTTCTATTTATGGAAGCTCAACGAACACACACACCACTACTGTTGTGTTCGGAAACGGAGGGATCTTCGGAGGGCAAAACGGTAATTTCAACAATGGTAATGGTAGTTTGTGTTATGGCTTCATGTCCGGAAATGAAAATGAAAGCAAGAATTCGTCTTTGGGGTTTTCTTTGGATGGAAATGAGAGAAAGCAAGAGAATGTGAACAATAACAACAATATCTCAGAGAATCCAAGCAAGGTTTTATGGGGATTTCCATGGCAGATGACCGGAGATTCTGCCGGAGTTGTACCGGAGATTGATCCCGGAAGGGAAAGCTGGAATGGGTTGGCTTCATCTTGGAATAATGGGTTACTCAACACTCCTTTGGTCTAGATCAAGATCAAGATCAAGATCAAGATCAAGATCATCATAATAAAAAAAAAAAATTACTATATATATTAAAGTTAATGTCATCACATGTTTGTACACCACTTTCACTATATGGGGGATGTTTGGTTTTTATTTTCTAGGGTTTCTATCTTTTTTTTTAGTTTCTCAATCTTCTTGAGACGAAGACCAAAGACCAAAGAGTACTCTTCCTTTTTTCCTTTTTTAAAAATATTCTTTTTTAGTTTGTAATTTAACGGTGGTTTGGTTGGTTAATTACTTGTTATCTATGATGAATTTTTTTCGTATGCTTCTTATATTAGTATGATATATGATAATAATTATAAATGATAACCATGACAGGAAAAGAAAAAGCTCAACGCATCATCAGTATATAGGCCCAAAATTTATCGCAATATCTTCCATATAAAGCAATCGATAAAAAAGTGATGGTACATTAACTCTTGTTACATCTAGAATTGGCTTTAGCAAAAAAAAAAAAAAAAAAAAAAGCGTATATTTTTTCCCATAAATTGGTAGTATAGTTTAAGGATTTTTTTGTTTATAACACGGACAATTAAAAATTCGTACTAAAATCTGTTATTGTTGATTAGGTTAACATGTCCATCAACATTCCACTTGTTTGTGTCAGAGGAAAAAAACGTTGGATTTTGAAATGTGAGTGGCGAGTTTCAAGATATTCTGTCATGATTGCTTCGTATTTTCCAGGTAGATATTTGGACACTACAACTATTTAATTTTAATTATATTTTGCAAATAATTGCGACTTACGAGTATGCGTTAATTATTAATAATTGATTTGAATATAATTGGTTGATGATACGGCCATATTGGAGAATTTTTATAATCGCTTCTCTCAAATCTCTTGTACAGAATCAAATCTAACACAGAGATTTGAGCGTGACGACCTAGGGCACTTAAATTTAACAAGTCTACATAGATGCAGTAAATTATATTTTCTTTGTTTGAAATAGAGACATTCTCTGTAGGGTCCAAATAATAAAAAAACATAACTGTTGTATAAAATCCCCGAGTTTGAAATTTGGTAATGATGTAAAACAGTTTCAAAATTTTGGATTTATAGGTTGTTGCCTACCGACAAAAGGGTCAAAACTGGTACGAGACAGGAGCCGTATGTTTTATTATAACTTTTGTTTTTTTAACTTTGTTTTATTTTAAACTTTAATAGCCAAATTGGATTGTCAAATTGTTGGTTTTGTTGGCCAGGCCTAATTTTGTTTTTTAAACGGTTACAAAATTTTACGAGCAGAACAATCCAAAATATATTATTTCAAAAATTAGAAATTTTCGCTGTCAAAAAAAAAATTGGGAATTTTTGAAAATCAATACTACTTTTTCTGTCCCATTTTAATTGATTTTCAAGGACTTGTATTTTGTCCCATTTTAAGTGATTTTCTCACTTATTTATGTAAGATTTTAATTTATTTTAATATAATAATTAAAAAGGTTTTGATTGAAGAAGTTGAAGAGTTTTTTAATTTTTTATTACTTTTATTGTTTTCAATTTCTTTATTAAATAAAAATCTCTTAAAAAATTAGTTTTCTTAATATGTGTGTTTTTTATCTTGAAAATCAATTAAAATAGAACAGAGCGAGTATTGTTTTTTAAAGGTTTAAAAGTGTCTTAGAAAGAAAACATTTACTCAAAAATATAAAAACTCAAATTCCATGGATTTAAAAGATAATTAAGAGAATTCTAATAATAAATAATAATATTTACACAAAATTCAAAATTTTCATGTTTTAATATGTGAGTTTTATTTGGTGGGTATGAAACTCAATGGCGGACCGCGGACGTATGGAGTTCGAAGTGACACTGGTTAACTTTTAGATAACTGATATTGCTTTCACTAGTTTGTATGGGGCTGAGTTGGTCTAAACCATTCCTTCCCCAACCAACGTTCGATTATCTTATTTAAATTTCCTACCTTAATATTTTTAATTTCTTACAAGTTCAAAAAAAAATGTAAGTATTTTAGCCCACAATTTAAATTTTATTTCACAATTATTTTTTTCTCAACAGCCTCAACTCGTAAAATAATTCAGACATCCAAATCCGTGAAGTGAAGTTTACATAATCTAAACGTTAAAAATAGTCACGAGCACTCGTGAGATGTGTGAAATTGAGAAGAAAAAAAACTCTTTCATATTTCTCTCGTATTTCTCTAGATATAGAGCAATCTCATATTCTTCCAAATGTAAGGTGAAAACCGACCATTCTTTTAGATTATACATTATCTTTACCAGATCGAAACAGTGTATAACAAAAACTACCACTAATTTTCTAGCATCAAACATTAAATGCATGGCCTATATCAATGATTCCAATTTGGTATGTAAATTTCACAACTTATTTTAAATGGTTTACTTAATAGCATTAAAATAAAATGAGTTGGATTTTTGTAATCCCTATATACACAAAGAAATAGCATTAAAATAAAATGAGTTGGATTTTTGCAATCCTTAGGGATTTGGGTCTCTATTTTATGGGCTGTACAGGGGGGGGGGGCGTAGCATCGTATGCAGGCCTGGACCTAGCTTAAAGACTGTTGGATTTTGGGCTATAAAAATATATTTAAAGTTAGGGACATCATTTCTATTTAAACTATAATGGACGTATTGGGCCAACTCTCTTCTTCTTGCTTCATGTCTTAGGTTCAATCTCAAACCATTCTTCATTTGCAAATTTTTGCGACTTTTTTTTTACAAGTATGCTTGTAAATGGGCTTTAAGGCCAGTAAATTCAGGGGCAGTGATGTGTTCGGTTTTTTTGTTAGTGTTTGATTTTCCTTTTAGTTCTTGTTTGATTTTCGTATCCATAGTTCCATGCGTCTTCAGACAATTTTTACGAGCATTTGTAGTCTTGTTGACATTGCAGGTCTCACACAGTCACACTCTATAGCCATTAGCTTGAAAATGCAACAAACAAGAAGTTCGAAAGCATGAAGAACAAGGACCGATCATTTTGATCATTTTGTTACAAAAGATTTGATCATTTTGGTTAGGCGTATATAGTTATAATTTGGTTTAATTTTAGGTGATTCCAGTAGAAAACAATGGGTAGCCATGTATATATATAAATATTTTTGTCTTTCAAAAAACTAAATAAAATACTGTAAACGAAAGGGACAAAGAACCCATCAATTAACAATAAATGTATGGAGTTTTGCTGGCTAAAAAGAAAGAAAAACAAAGAAGAGGTTTTCTGACTTGTGTGTGTGTTTCCCATTGACACGTTTAATGTTAAAAAAAGGGTTTGTTTGTGTGGGAAATTGGATGTAACATTACTGCTGCTTCATTCCGTGTGGGTCTCTTAATTTTCCTTTTCATCTCCAGAAATTCAAAGCAATTAATAATAGCTTATAAGGAAAACATACGAGAGTATATTAAAAGGAAAATTTTACTGTGAAACAGATGAAGTAAGATTAACGCCACTAAATCGACCATTGCAACTAGGATTAATTTCCGAAAGCAATAGAACAATCTTGATTGGCGTTATGACAAATAAAAATAACGTGTATTAATTTAAATGCTTGATATATGAATGTTACCAAAATCAGTGTTAATACTGTAACGCCATCAATATACATACGAAACCATATTACTAGGTGAGAGGAAAAAAATAACCATATTACTAGGTGAGAGGGAAAAAAATACCACAATTTGTTGTTAATTTATGTTTATTTATAACGAAAGTTAATTCTCCATTACATATAGAGCTGCAAGTATTGATATGTATCATGTACTGTATGTTCAATGCTATTAGCGGTAGGTTTCGCACGATGGCTGACTTTCGTATTATATTTGGAGAAATATGAGACAAGTAAGAATTTTTTTTTATTTTTCTTAATCTCGCACATTTCACGAATTCAAAACATACAAATAAGTTGACACATAGTGTTCGAGACTGCCTTTATTGTTTAGAATATGTAAATTAAGTTTTTCGATTTGAACTATAAGAGTTGAAGCTCTCGACAAAAAGTTAATTTACTCACATGTGATTTAAGAATGACACCTAAATAGGCTCATATATTACCCGCTAAATAACCCTTGATTTAGTATGGATACGTTTTAGCCATTTATCGTTTGAAATTCTAGTGAGTGAGTCAAATATTGAGTGTAAAGAAACTGAGGCAAAGCATCATAATGAGTATACAAAAACTGAGGATACATCATCAACTAGAATTTATTGAGGGTACATCACCGACTAGAATTTATTGAGGCTATAATCATCAATTAGAATTTACTGAGTAGATATATATCATCGTCAATTAGAATTTGGGAATTCAGATAGTACTCTAAAGAAGAAATGTTTATTAAATGGTAGTCAATATAGTCCTTCTCTTGATGCATATTTGGCACACTCCAGGGTTTTGCCTCTTTAAAAGGGAAACACATACAAATCATATAATCAATTCTTATGAGAACTATATACCTTTGACCAGTATTTATACTCAAATGAGTAGTGCTACTACGTCAAAAAAAATTCTGAAAAAATAATTGAATTTGATTATGACAAACTTTCTCATTCACTCCATCGAAGCATTTATTGAGCAATCAAAGATGCTAATAATGACCAGTTTGAACGTACTGAAGCCGTATATCTCAGACACGCTGCTTTTGTCTTTACAAATATGAGTGTGCATGGGCCAAAACACAATCTTTGACCAATGCATTAAATCATTATTGTTATCTAATTTATCAATTTATTACTTCCTCCGTTTCACCAAGAGTGTCATTTTGACTCTTGATTTTTGTTTCACAAAGAGTGTCACTTTATGTTTTCAATGCAATTTTTTAAACCAAATCTCAATTTTATCCCTACTATTTTAATCTATTAATTAGAGAGAGAAACTGATTTAGTGTATTAATAAAGGGTATAAAAGAGATTTACAAGTTTTTCTTAATTTGTGTGAAAAATGTCAGAATGACACTCTTTGTGAAACAGAGGGAGTAGTAATTACTTATTATAAACAAATGGGCTCACTGATTGGTTGTATTAAATCATTTAAATGATCAAATCCCATTACTATACTTTTACATCTCAATTTGCTACAGTTTTTGCTATCAATAAGATATAATCCCGCCATTTCGAAAAGATAAATTTTCTATAGTTTTCACATATATTAAAAAATTTAATGTTTAGTCATAAATGTATAAACTTTTTACACTAAGTAATTTTGTGCCTTTAAACCAATAGCAAATTGATGAAATTCAGTTATTTTCAATAAAAAATTCTTTAAATCTAAAATTTTGTTACCATTAATTAGTAAAAAATAAAAAACAAACAAAAAATTAGAAAATTTCTTTTTAGTAACGAGGAAATAATATACTCTTTTCGTTTCACAAATAGTATCATTTTGACACTTATTTTTGTTTCATAAAAAATGTTATTTTATATTTTTTGATGTAATTTTTAAACTAAATTTCAGTTTTATTTCTATTATTTTAACTTATTAATTAGAGAAAGAAACTGATTTAGCATATTAACAAAGTGCACAATAGAGTTTTACAAGATTTTTTTAATCTGTGTGAAAAATATCATAATGATACTATTTGTAAAAAAGAGAGAGAATACTCCTTAACTAGTCTTTGAGTTGTATTCTTTTCCCACAAAGATTATTTTTATAGGTTTTAAACATATTTTTTATTGATTAATACTACTCGCTCCGTGTTTTAATAATTGATGTTTTAGAACTTTCTTTTTATTTGAAAATAAGTGATACTTTCATAAATCAATACAAAAATTAACAATAAATGACTCTTTTTACCCTTATACTCCCTTCGTTTCACAAAGAGTGTCATTTTGACTCTTGATTTTTGTTTCACAAAGAGTGTCACTTTATGTTTTCAATGCAATTTTTAAAACTAAATCTCAGTTTTATCCCTACTATTTTAACCTATTAATTAGAGAGAGAAACTGATTTAGTGTATTAATAAAGGGCATAAAAGAGATTTACAATTTTTTCTTAATTTGTGTGAAAAATGTCAGAATGACACTTTTTGTGAAACGGAGAAAGTATTAATTAGTAATGATCAATAAACATAATCGTAAATTTGTAAAAATAATGATCAATAAAATTATAATAGGTATTATACAAGTTTTTTAAATTTGTGTGCATGATCGTAAAACATCATCTATGACTATAACAAAGAGAGGGAGTAATAAACATAATAAATTGTAAACTTCAAAAAATATTAATTAAAAGTATATAAATTTAATTAAATATTCAATCTAAATATATATTAACAAGACCAGCGACGGCGAAGACGATGAAGAAGATCTAGGTTTTCAAGGGTGCTGCAGATGGCCCAGAGCCCATGGGTTAATAAAACATTTCACCTCCTCATCATACGGTTTGATGGGGAGGACCTCGATGAATCAATCCTTGCGGGGATCTTATTATTGGAAATTTGGGGATTTTCTGGATTATATGGGTACACAATTACGGCAAGACGTATCGAAGAAAGAAGTATTCGTCACGGATTACACACCGATAGCGATCTGAGAAAACGTCTATGGAAGGTATGCCGATTCCGGCTATTATACTGTGATCCGATCTTATTACAAGAGATTCGCGATCTGGAAAATCAAACCACGATCCTGGTATACTTGGAGACTTTTGAATTAATGGCTTCTCGATTCAATATTGATCTTATGATAGCTAAGCATGTGGATTCTATTTACCGGAAAGGAATTGGGATATTTAGGAAATTAGTAAACGGATTCTCGATTTCGGAAAAGACGATTGTTTATGGCAAATATACATATGAGGAAGATTTGATTAGGGCAATTATGTTTAAGATCGTGATTTTGATTTGGCATATGGATATTCAAAGGATACGAGTGATTATTGTGGTTTTTCTCACAGGCATAAAAGGACGACGGATGAGAGCAAAAGAATATCACTCACTCCCACATTCTCTCTGGCATTACTGTCTACTGATTTTCCAACCCTTCAGTGAGAAAATGTCACAAAGTTCCGTCCTAAAAATGGGTGAATCCGGGAAGAAAAAGGAGGTTACGGTTCATGGTATGAAGATCATAATCCCACAGTTTGATAACTCACTACTTATTGAGGGTTACTCGAAGACTTTGATAGGGCGTTGCATGAATCCTACTAAGCAGGATATGAAGTTTCTCCTCAGTATGCTCCCTCGCATCTGGAAAGTGAAAGAAAGGGTAGCAGGAGCAGATTTGGGGCTTGGGCGTTTTCAGTTCGATTTTGACAGTGAAGACGATATCACTGAAGTTCTCAAGATGGAGCCATTCCATTTTGACTTTTGGATGCTCTCGGTGGTGCGGTGGGAACCAATCGTTGATGCCAAATACCCTTCGGCAATCACTTTTTGGGTCCGAGTTATGGGTATTCCACTTCACTTCTGGGCACACCCTACTTTTACTGGCATAGGTGCAGCTCTCGGCGAAGTGAAGGAAGTGGATCTTGACAATGGCAAGGTCAAGGTGGTTATTGACGGTTACAAATCGTTGGTGTTTCAGACCACGGTGGAATTCCACAGTGGGGAGGAAACGGTGGTGCATTTGAGCTATGATAGGCTCTTTGGAGTCTGTCAATTATGTTGCAGCTTTTGTGATGATGAGAGTATCTGTCCACAGCGTGAGAGACATGAAGAAACTGGTAGAGACAGAGAACTAAAGACACGACCTGACAGAAGGGAGGCTGGGAAAGAGGCTGAAATGCTGAGTTACCGGGGTGCTTTGCTGGGTGAAACAACTTCGCGTAATGGTAATGCTATTGAGGACTTTCAACCACAAAGGCAAAGTCAATACAAAAGCAAAGGAAAACAGACTGAGTCTCGTGAAGATGGAGGGAGACTAAAACAGGAAGCACGCTATGGTCAAAGGCAGCAGGATAGGCGGTATGGAGAGGGTTCTTCACGAGCCTACAAAGTCTCGGGATACAGAGCACCTCCAGAGATGCGAAAGTTGGAGACTGGACATACGCGTGGTCCATATCCAATGGGCAGGAGGCAGGAACAAGGAAACAATGGACAGAGAATTCTACCACAGATTGATGAACAAGATAGGAGTGGTCTGGAAAAGAAGGAAGCTGTCGTGGTGATGGAGGAAGCTGGAAAAAATATTATTGTCTGCACAGTGGAGGAACGTGCGATTGATACCATAAATGGGAGCCAGGCGATGGATCATTTAGATGTGGCACATCAGTTCCTGCTTCAGACTGTCGATGGCAATGAAACAATGGGGCTTGAAGAGGAGGCAATGGAGAAAGTTGATTCCTCAAAGATGGAGGAGGCTAAGAGTGACGATGCGAGATCAATAATCGCTGAAAATAAGGTGCCACGGGATGGGATTGAATTTTCAGGAAGCATAAGTGAGGACGTGGAGGTGCAGGGGGTGGAAGCCATTGGGGAGGTACGGAATGCTGATGGGGCCGGTGACGTTAAACAGGTTCCGGCACCTAAAAAGGCTGATAAAAAGAAATTGGTGCGTAAGAATCTGTTTAACGCAATTTCGGTAACAGCCGGGGGTACTTCAAAGAAGCGAATGGTGCAGGCTCTTCTCTCACCAAGGAAGAAAATGGGGGCTCGCATAGGACACCGTACGGGGGACACTATCCAGACGGAGGATGAAAAGGGAGACCCAGTCCCGGATAAAGAGTTGGGTATGTCAAATGATAATATATGAGGATCCTAAGTTGGAATTGTCAGGGATTAGGGAATCGATACATAATAAGTTACATTCGGGAGGTTTGGAAGAAATTTAAACCAGAGTTTCTTTTTCTTTCAGAAACCAATAATTGTTTTTCTTTTGTTCAACAATTTCAACTGTATTTTGGTTATAATAAGTTGTACACGGTTGAGCCGTGCGGATCAAGTGGCGGTCTTGCCCTTTTTTATAATGATTATTTCGATGTTAAAGTGCTATTTTCGAGTAAAAATATTATTGATATTGAGGCAAAGTATGAGGGGAAAATAATTAATTTATCTTTTATATATGGGGAACCAATACAAAAATTGCGAAATCATTTCTGGGAACGTCTCACAAGAATGGGAATTAATCGAAAAGATTCATGGTTTTTGATTGGGATTTTAACGAATTAACAGGTAACCATGAAAAGCAAGGTGGGACAGTTCGCTCAGCGGCCTCTTTTCTTGACTTTAATGGTATGATTAGTAATTGTGGATTATTAGATTTCCCAAATAAGGGCAATAAGCTATCTTGGCGAGGTCGAAGAAGTGGACAGATAATTCGGTGTCGGTTGGATAGGGCATTAGCAACAGAAGATTGGCACGAAATATTTCCGCATTCTGTTGTAGAATACCTACGAATGATAGGATCGAACCATAGACCGATAGTAGCAACCATTGAAGCAAAAATATCAAAAAGACGGAAACAATTCCGGTTTGACAAAAGATGGATTGGACAAGAGGGTTTAATGGACTCCATCACAAATGGGTGGCACCAGATGAATGAAAATGGAGGTATGTCTTTGGTAGATAGAATAGGTAATTGTAGGCACGCAATATCTATTTGGAGGATGGAAAACCGACCATTTGGGAAAGATAAAATTATGGAACTCAAACAAGCTTTAGAAGAGATACATAATGATGATTCTCACACTCAGGAAGAATTGAACGACGTTACACGAAAACTTAAGGATGCTTATATAGACGAAGAACAATTCTGACAACAGAAAAATAGGAATTTATGGCATAGGAATGGAGATCTTAATACAAAGTTCTATCATGCAACAACAAATCAACGTAGAACAATCAATCGGATGGTGGGGATGTACAATAAAGAAGGGATATGGGTTGTTGGGGATAATCAAGTGGAGAAGGTAGCGGTTGAATATTTCGAACAATTATTTACCTCGGCAACCCCAACGGATTTTGAGGACGCATTGGGTGAAATTACGGGGGAGATAACAGAGGTGGATAACGATATTCTAACAAGGGTGGCAACGGAGGAAGAAGTAAGAGATGCGTTATTCATGATGCACTCGGAGAAAGCTCCAGGCCCGGATGGAATGACAGCTTTATTTTTCCAGCGAGCCTGGCATATAATTAAAACGGATGTGGTACAAATGGTAAACAACTTTCTCACAACGGGAACTTTCGATAAGAGACTCAATATGACAGAGTTGCGACCGATAAGCTTGTGTAATTTAGGTTACAAAATTATCTCGAAGGTTTTATGTCAACGCCTACGATGCTTGCTACCAAGGCTTATATCAGAAACACAGTCTGCCTTTGTACAGGGAAGACTCATTTCAGATAATATTTTGATAGCTCAGAAAATGTTTCATGGGTTACGTACCAACAAATCATGTAAGAGTGAGTACATGGCGGTAAAAATGGATATGAGCAAAGCGTATGATCGAGTCGAATGGGCGTTCATTGAGCATTTGTTACGGAAAATGGGTTTTTCGGAAAAATGGATTGGCTGGATGATGGGTTGCATTACTACAGTACAATATAAAGTTCTAATTAATGGTCAGCCACAGGGAATTATAAATCCAAATCGTAGCCTCAGACAAGGAGATCCTTTATCCCCATATCTGTTTATCCTGTGTACGGAGGCCCTTATCGCGCACTTGAGAAAGGCAGAGAGAAAAAAAGCGATAACAGGGTTAAAAATAGCGAGAGCAAGTCCAACAATATCTCACTTGCTTAGTCTGTTCTTCTGCAAAGCAAAAAAGGAGGAAGCTCAGATACTACTCAATATACTGAAACAATATGAGTCAGTATCCGGACATCAAATAAACTTCACGAAATCCTCGGTACAATTTGGACACACAGTGGACCCAGTGATTAAGGCTGAGGTTCACCAGACTTTGGGGATAATGAATGTCGGGAGAATGGGAACGTATCTCGGGATTCCAGAGGGCATGGGAGGGGGCAAAAACGAAAATATTTAATTTTTTGGTCGAACGTCAGTAACACCGGGTTAATGGTTGGACATCGAGGTTATTGTCTAAAGGAGGTAAAGAGGTACTCATAAAATCTGTGGCGACTGCAATGTCGACTTACGCGATGTCCTGTTTTAGGTTACCAAAAACGATTACATCGAAGCTGACTAGCACGGTTGCACAGTTCTGGTGGAGTACTAATGGCCAGACACGAGGCATGCACTGGTTAGCATGGAGAAATTTATGTAAGCATAAGGCGGAAGGGGGTCTTGGCTTTCGAGCAATAGAGGATTTCAATACGGCATTATTAGCAAAACAACTTTGGAGGATGATAGATTATCCTGAATCATTATTTGCAAAGGTGTTTAAAGGACGATATTTTCGGAATGGAGGGCCTTTGGACCCCATTCGATTATACTCTCCATCTTACGGGTGGAGAAGTATAATTTCTGCTCGATCTCTGGTAAACAAAGGGCTTATTAAAAGATTTGGTTCAGGTCATTCTATCTCAGTATGGAATGATCCTTGGCTACCGGCTTCTCGCCCGAGATCAGCTTTATGTAAGGGATACAATTTGTATCCTGAGCTAACAGTCAATCAATTAATTGATCTGGCAACAACAACGTGGAATTTACCACTAATAACACAACTTATAGACCCGGAGGATATACCATTGATTATTGGAATCCCAACAACCAGAGCATCTCGACCTGACACATTGACGTGGCACTATACAAAGTCGGGTAGATATACGGTAAAATCAGGATATACCATTGAACAGGAATTTTCGTCGAATGGCAACCCACAAAGGTTTTTTGGGCCAGATATAAGTACTTTACAAGGTTTTACCTGGTAGGTTAAATGTCCTCCAAAGATAAAACATTTCCTATGGCAGATACTTACAGGCTATGTTTCGGTGATGGATCGGTTATGTAATAGGGGCATAAATTGCGATCTCCAGTGTGGATGCTGTGGAGCAGGCCGTGAAACGATAAACCATACACTTTTTGAGTGTCCCCCAGCTCTCCAAGTCTGGGCTTTATCTCCCATTCCATCGTCCCCTAACGGATTTCCTTCCGAGGCTTTGTATTCGAATATGGCATATTTGTTTTGGAATCTTCCTCAAAATGCGGATCTAGCGGTATACCCATGGATACTGTGGTACATTTGGAAATCAAGAAATGATAAATTGTTCTCCAACATAGACAGAGACCCGAGAGAAATACTGAGGACGGCGCAAGCCGAAGCAATAGCATGGGCGTCTGCAAATGTCCATGACCAAGTTATACATAGACAACAAGGAGAAGTGTCAGTTGAGGAACATGGCTATGCTGGATTAAGATGTTATGCAGATGGGTCTTGGAAGGAAACATCAGTACACGCTGGTCTAGGTTGGTATTGTCCAGGTGTGGGAGTAGAAGAAACTTTAATGGGCGCACGAAATGTACGACGAAGCATTTCCCCGTTGCACTCCGAATTGGAAGCACTCATATGGGCTATGCATTGCATGCTTGATGCAAGACGAATGGCGGTAGCCTTCGTTACAAACTGTTCTGATTTGGTGAAGATGGTGTCTATGCCAGAAGAATGGCCGGCTTTCGCAACACATTTGGAGGAGTACGAGAGAAGCAGGAAGGAGTTTGTGACTTTCTCAATCTCGCACATCCCACACGTTCAAAACGTAAAGGCAGACAAATTGGCACGAAGTGTCTGCGACTTCCTTTATTCTATTGATTATGTAAACTCAATCCCACCCGCTTGGATTTCCGAACCGTTTTAAAAATTGAGGCTGTTGACAAAAAAAAAGTATATAAATTTTGAATCACTGTTGGTTAATAGTACTAGTTATTAGAAAGTATTTACAAAATAATGCATTCATAAATAAATATTAGACTTTTTGAATTTGTGTAAAGACTTTTAAAATCATTCTTTTAGGAACTAGTACATATTTATTCTGCACCATGCATAAATTTTTAATTATAATAAAGAATAATAGTGCTCAGTTGGCTGATTAAACTATTTACGTTTACACTTCAGAATCTTAAACTTAGCCGTTACGTAACACAATAGATAAAAGGATGGAGACAATGTTCGCGGATATTAAATATTTATCATTAAATTAATGCACAGATTTATTAGTAAAAAAGGAGTAATTTTAATGTATCGCATAGAGTTCATTTATACTATATTTATTCAAATTTCCTTCGAAAATTTGTATCAAACGATCGTAACAACATTACTCGATAAAAGTAATTTAGACGGTTAAAAAACTATATTTAGGTTTACAATTTAGAAAAAAAAACAAACTGATATTTTTACCCGTTACTAATCTCTTTTAGCCATTTTGTTTTTTTCCGAGCATTCCTTTTTAATCTTTAAAATTCAGATTCTTTTAAGCTTTCTTTATATATATATATATATGTGAGTAATAAATAGGAGTATCACATTTTAACCCAAAAAATGATAAAAAGGTTACAAGCTTTGACGGGTAGGAAGTAGAAACTAGGAAAGAAGTAACAAGTGGAATAATAAATAAAGGGACGAGAAAAGCAATTGGGGAATAAATTACATCTACAATTGTGTGAAACATTGAGTTCAGCCAGGAAAAAAACAAAAACTCTTATCTACAAAATCATGTTTTAAGCTGATTTTGTTCTTCTCTTTTAATGCCACGAGCGAGTCACATCCAAATTGTTGTATTTTTTTAAGTACTCTCTCCGTTTTTTATTATAAAATGTTTAAAAGAGTATTTTTTGTTCTAAAATAGTTGATGTTCTCAAATTTCTATGTAAAAATTAATTGTATTTTTGTTGTTTTGACTGTTTGAATTTTAAATCCTATTTTTGTATTGGTTGAACTGTTTTGGAATTGACAAAAAAACATGTTTTATTTTGAGAGAATAGAGAATTAATTGATTTCTTAATTTGTGTGCAAATCTCTAAAACATCATATAATAAAAAACGGAGGGAGTAGTAGTATACTGTATATAATTAACCGCCTCGTTTCCTAAAACGTTAAATAGTAGTAGTAATATATAAGCATAATATTTTAGAATGTTTAAACATAAATGCAAGCCTTTATCAACAACTCTTGTATACAAAAACAACATGTTTTTCAGCTGATTTTTTACTTCTCTTTTAATGTCATATCCAAATTGTTGTGTTATTCTAATTAGTAGGAGTAGTAATATATAAGCAATACTAGTATTTAAATTGTTTAATCATAAATGCAAGCCTTTATCAAAAACTCTTGTCTACCAAAAGAACATGTTTTTCAGCTGATTTTGTTCTTCTCTTTTAATGCCACGAGCGAGTCACATCCAAATTGAAATTTTGTGTTTTTCTAATTAATATATAAGCATAATAAGTTTATAATGTTTAAACATAAATGCAAACCTTTACTACTCCCTCCGTTTTACAAAAAGTGTCGTTTTGAGGTTAAATTTTTGTTTCACAAAGAGTGTCGTTTTATATTTTCAATGCAGAATTTTTTAGCAAAATCCAGTTTTAACCCTATTGTTTTAGTGTATTAATTAGAGAGAGAATTGTATTTAATGTATTAATAAGGGGTAAAATAGAGTTTTTAATAGTTTTCTTAATATGTGTGAAAAACTCTCAAATGACACTCTTTGTGAAACAGAGGGAATATAAAAAAACAAAAGCATAAATGCAAACGTATTTGGGTCTAAAACAATATCTATTTATAATTTCTATTAATATATCATTTCAGTTGAAAAAAAAAAAAAAACACGACAAGTACATATCTCATGGATTGCAAGTGTACGTGAAGGCTATATGAACTTTCACAGTTTTTAATACAGTTTAAAGATTTGGTAAGATACTTTAGGGAGGGTATTGGTAGAATGATTTATAATAATTGTTAAAATTTTGAAATTCCATTGTTATTGGTAAATGAATTCTGACATTCTTACTAAAATTCACTGTTATTAGTGTGAAAATTTTCAAATTGCATACAAAATCTATTGTTATTCAAAAAATTTAGTTTTTAATGATTCTATCAATCTATTAGAATCTTTGTTATTGGGACACAGATTGTTAACAATTTAACTCATAAAACAAAATTTTCAAAATACTATCTATATTCCTTGTATTCTCAAAATTATTATAAAAGAAGATTTCGATAGATTTTCAAACTACACATAATTTTCTTTATAAATCTAACAAACTCTTTACAAATTTAACAAATTTCTCAATTTTTAAAATCATCACAACTCTCTATAAATCCTATTCCCACTAACCCCCTTAAAGTATTTTCATCGGAGGTCTTTTGCAGAGTCTCTTAACATAAAAGTTTAATAAAATAGGAAGAGAGAATGAAATGGATATTTCAAATAAAAGACTTTTTAATGATTTGTCACTTTGTGAGTGGTTCAATATTTTTTACTGCAAAAAATAATTCAAAAACTAAATTATATTACAAAAGTTAATAGTATAATATTTGATGAAAGATTCAAAAGAGTCTCTAATCAGTTGATAATTCATTTCAAATTATGATATATTGTGACAGATTTGTAATAGTGTGTTGACACTTGACATAGACGTAATTGTGTCCAGTAGTACAATCATTTATAAGTTAGGCAGAAAATTAATAAATAAAGTAATTATGTAGAATTTATCTTTTAATCTTAAATGTAACATTTTCTGCAAAATTTAATGGTGTTTTTATGTTCAAATTTTTGCAAAGCATTAATCGGTCGCTCAGTTTAGAGCTATCGCATAGCAGATCAATTGAAGATTAATGGGGTAATATTGTTTGTTACATCTAGCATATAAATTGCTTTATTAACGTAACAGGATAATATATATTACATGGCCTAGTTGTTTATGCAGTAAATCTACTATTCCTTGCATGGATACGAGGCTCAGGTAGTGTTGTTTTTTAGTTGTTTTGAATTTTGGTTAGCATTGTCGTGTTCTGTCCGCCATTGCTTTCCCTTAAGTTGTTCGACTTATAGTTTTTATTTTGTAGGCGTTTATCGTTTATGGGTTTATACCTTCTTCTGCATCGGTTTGTTTTCTCTAGGGAGAAGTTTTTAGATGTTCGTATTTGGAGTTATTAGTGGGATGATTGCTATTTCTTGAGCTTGGTATGAGCTGTTGAAAGCATGCAAAATCATCCAATATCATTTGTGGTTTTCGGGTCCGATGCAGTTTCATTGGTGTGGCATTAATAGGTCTTGAGCGTGGTCTTCTTATGCGTCCTAGTGTGTTGGTGGAGTCGTATTGGCAGCGGGTGGACCTCAGTGGTTGTGTAGTATATTTGTTGTTGAGAGAGTTTTGCCTCTCATTAGCAGGTTTTTTCTTTTTTTTTGGCTAGTTCAGTGGAGAGTGGGGGTTATGAATCTTCCCGGGTTTTTATCGATTTCGCCTGTGGCACTTTGAGTTGCCCGGCGGTAGTGTTTCGACATCATTGTACTTTGATCCTTGGATCTTCATAATATTATTCAGATGACAAAAAAAAGATAGTTCAGCCCTCGTCTTCTTCTTTTCTTTTGCAACAGATTTAGCCCTATTTCTGCCGCACTTTTTCTACCATTTTTGTCAATTTTGCTTGTTTTCATATCTACACCCTAACATCCCATTTAAAATATAATTGAAAACCCATAAAAATGAGTAATTTTTGTATAACTGATTTCTTCAACGAATAACCTCAAATCATTGCGATTATGCCAAATGTCTCACGACTGATTAACCAGCCGCCGAGTCCGCATTTTTGAACACTAGATGTATGTGAGAAAAGTACTACTAAAAGAAATTTGACACTCTTTAAAGGACAAAGCGGGTATAAAATCTGTGATTAGAAAAACCAATCAAAATCTTTCGGGATTTGAAACGAGAAGGAGAAAGAGTACTATAAAACACAACAAAATCAGATTATAATCAGAAGGTAACTATAAACAAAGAAAAAATCAGGACCTAGTCTGAAACGGGATAAAATTCGATTGATTTGAAAGAATACCATTCGTTAACCACTCTTCAAAGTGAATAACGCTGGCTCTGCTGAATCGACTCCAAAACTATCGAGGTTAGATCATCAACACCATCCTTCCTCCGCAAGAGCAACTTAAGTCAAAGCTATTTTAACGGTCCTATCAGGGAAGCATGCAACCAGGTTTCGATGTAGGCGACTGAGAATCGAGATCGATGTATATCATCAGAGATGGCATGTTGAAGCTTGCCCGATTTCCAGTTCGTGGAGTCTCGCGATGGAGATTCGTCGACGAGGATCCTTCTCTTTCAGCTCTTTGTGTTACGCGTGTTGTACATATATAAAAATTGCATATATGTTTTTTTCGGTAGCTTTATATAGTATCTTTGATGAATTTTTTTGAGTGGTATATGTGATTTATTTTTTTAAATCCGAGCAGTGAGTTTTTTTTTTAAACAACTCTTAGTGATAGGCACAATACCTTGATTTTCTGTACAATATCATTTTTTCCATTTATAAACTAAGCTTTTTTGTTGAACTTTTATGAATTAAGCTTTTTCGACTATATATTTTTTTTTGTTAAATATTATTCGTTCCATATTAGTTATATTTGAAGAGTAAAATCGTCCGAAGTGTTCGAAATTCACTCTTATTCACTTATATTTTTATATAAGGAGAAATACCATCACTAAGTTTTGTTCCAAAAATACCATTAAACGATATGTTTTCTAAAATACCATAAACTTTAAAAATATAAGGGTTTATAATATTTGAGTTTGGGTTGAAAGTATAGTTTTAGGGTTTAAGATTTATTTTTGAGGGTTTTGGATTTAGTTTTGAGGATTTAGGGTTTAGTTTTAATTTTGTGGTGTTTTTGGAAAAATATTATTTTGTGGTATTTTTGGAAAAAAAAATCTAATGATGGTATTTTTGAAACGAAAAATTATTTTAATAATATTTTTGAGAATTATCCAAAAAATATTCTGGGTTATTTTTTTAAATATATATATATTACGTGTTATGTTGTCTTATTGTTATAGGAATACAAACAAATATTTTGTATACTTTTTGGTGTAAGATTTCTTTTTTTACATAAAATATACTTATATTTTTTTTTAAATATAGCATATATATTGTTACTGAGTGCAAATATTTGATATTATATCGTAAAAGAAGCTAAACCTATAGTTCTTAAACATATTTTAAATCGTAAAATAACATATTTGAAATCTTTTTCTATGATCAAAGTTTTGTTTCTAATCAAAAATTTAGTTAATTTTGGTCAATAAAAAAAAAAAAATTTAGTTAACTATACGAAGGTGTGATGTGTAAATAATATGAGTGTTTAACACCCGACATTCTCAAAATAATAATTGTACCCTACATGCTCGCGAAATATCGCTAATAGCCATAATGCCATTTTATATTGACATTTAATCTTAAATCACATTTTAGGCGGGAGTTTGATAAACTTTTGTTGTGTTTACACTTCGCACAAATCTCATTTTTCCTAGAATTTAAATTTGCTAACGACTGCAGTATCATAGTACTTATTACAAAAACATTGGTTTATATTATCCAGGATCGGTCCAGAACATAAGCGGGTTAAGTCTTATATTAACGTCATCAAATTTGTTTATTAATTGTTAAATCATATTTTTGTTATAAAATTTATAAAATAATATATTTATAAGGTCACAACCATAAAAAAAAAAATTAAATACAAGATAATTATTTTCTATAACAATATATAAGGTTATTTTTTAAAAAATTAATATTATTTAATAATTATAAATATAAAAAAATTATATTTATTTTTTTACCTTTACGGCCGGCACTGATATTATCACGTGATATGTAAATATTCATCATATTACCTTCAGATAATTCCAACATTCATATTACCTTTTTGTTTATTTTGCCGTACATACATATTACCTTCAGATAATTCCAACATGTAATGCCTTTTTTTTTCAGTTAACACACGTATTAAAAGTAAATATATATATAGCCCTTTTTATAAATAAAAGAAGTAAATATATATATATATAAGTAATATGACAAGTGTTTTCTCCTTTGGAAGTATCATCACAAAGGTCCACGCGCATTAGATTTGTGAGTGACAACACAGAGTGACAGAGATACACACCTATATATGAATACACAAGTAAGTTTGTATATTTCGGAATATTCTTTTATATTTCACATATGTGTGGAAAATATCAGCATATATGCAAGATGTAAATGGGTGGTATTGGTAATATAGTGGGGGCAGATGGAGACTATGGAATATATCACATCTAATTAACCACTGCCACCTTAATCTTGTATTTGACAAAGAAATTCTACATTTTTATTTATAAAGGAAAAAAAAAAATACTATTTCTTCTCTTTTTCTTCTCTTTTTCATTATAAGATGAAATTACAACTAAGAAAATGGAGAAATAAAGATCTCATTGTAATTTTGCCTTTGAAAGAAGCCAAGAATCTATTTTTACATCAATTTCAAATCATCTAAAAAAAATTGGACACAATCTGTCTCCCAAATTTACTTTTAGATTTTATTAAAAAATTATTTTTAGATTCTACAAACTTTTTTTATGATGAATTTATCGATTCTATTTATGTGTTTTTCATATTATGATAATGTTTTACATTAAATCTATAGTTTTATGTATTATTTTTTTATAACTGGAATATATCTTATATCAAAGCTCAGACTAATAACTAAAATATATAAAAAGTCAAATATTTTTGTCATTTAAAATATTTACAATAGTGTAGATAGTGGAACTCGAAACCACTTGACAATATGATGTTGATTCCCTTTTTTTAATCTATAATTTATAAAGATCAACAACGCGTAAATCATCATCATTGGTATTCATAGAATCGTATTTGGAATTAGATTTAACAAATATAAATATTATGTGTAAAATCAGTTGAGTTGACGGCACAAGAGTTTGAATGTGAGTTTTGATTTTAATAGCTTTTGCATGCGCTTGGCAAAAAAACTTGAGATGGTCTGTTCCAATACACAGCCAATCTATCAACTGTACCTAATATGCGAAAAAAATCATGCCTTAGTCTCTTTCGTTTATCTTCTGTGTTTGTACTTTTCTATAAATAAGAGACTAAAGGAAACTCATTTTCTACAAGTTAGAAACTTGGAGTTCTTGGATTGGCGGAGTCTAAATAATTCGATATATGTTTCAATTCTTTTAATATACTATTTCTTAAGGTAAAAAAGGTAGTAGTAGTTTGACAAATCTCTACTCCCGTCTACATTTAGTCTTATTTATCAATAGTAAATGATCAATATATTGTAGAATAAAATGATGCATTATAATGCTTATTATTAGTCTTAATTTTCTACGCGTAATTATTATTAGTCCTTATAATTGACTCGTTTTTATTATACACACATGACATGACCTACTTGACATTTATGTATATGTGTACTTTTAATTTGATGATAATTTCGTTGTTGTAGGGCTTGTAGCTGACAAAGAAGCGCTACATAATGCATTTTGACTCACAATTAATGAGCGTAACTATATGAATTTATTTGCAGATATATAAATACAACGTCGTATCAATTACTTTCGAAAGAATTATAATTATAAGAATGTGGTCCGTGGAATATATTGGAGTATTATTTATAAGAAAGTTCCTTTAATTTGTGAATGGATAAAGGCAAACCAAAAGACATTTCGTTACACACACAAGAAAGAAAAATAAATAAATTAAAGAGAGCTTTCGTTAGTACCTCAAAAATCAAAGAAGCCCTTTTTTCCTTACTTAATATGTCCAATGAGCTGACCAATTTCCACCAAACTTATCCCTAATATGTCTCCCAATTAAGTAATTAATTAACTACTACTATAATATGAGCTAGATTAACTAACAAATATCTTATTATAAAGGTGAATAAATTGATATGGTTGAGAGAAGTAGAAACTAGAAAGATAGCGTTGTCTTGATGGTGGCAGCAAATAAGATAGAAATAATCAAATAAATAGCATTACCCAATTACTCTTTATAAAACGAAATGGCTCGCTCGATCACTGACTACTGACTACGTGTCGTTCTTATGCTTCTCGGACGACAGGTAGTTATAACGTGCACCTCGTGAATTTTCTTACGTAGTTGACGTGTTAATTTTACATATTTAATCAAATTTTATTTTCTTTTATATTAATGTCAGTCCATACGATCTTATTGTATTCGGTCGGGAAGTCACAGCCTATATGTGGAAATTAACGTATTTTGCGAAAAGGATGTGACTGTATTTTCATAAACGTAACGATAAGAGAGCTTAGCCTTAATTAAGGAATGAATACAATTAAAACTAGATTATACTCAAATGATAGTCATATAGACATCAAGGTACGAGTCACCCATCATGAATAAACTATTTCATACTCGTTTAATTCGTTACATTTCTGACCAAGTTGTTATAATTAAAGAGAATGTAGCCACGTTTTATAAAGTCACATAGTTAGTCTAAAGCTAAGACTATTATCATACAAGTATCGAAAGAAAATATTTATATAGTTTACAAAAAAAAAAGGAAAAGAAAGAGCTTAGAAGCAAGGAATGATTACAAATAAACTTAACTATTACTCAAATTGTAGTCATAGATATCAAGGTAAACGAATTGTCAATAATCATGAAAAAACTATTCATACTCAACTCATCTGAGCATGCACACAACATTTAGGAACAAGTTGTTACAAAGAGAATGTAGCCACGTTTTAAAAAGCCACTTAGATATAAATATTCTAAAGCTAAGACTAAGCTAAGCTGAAGCTTTTTCATAAATACATCAATTAAATATGTCGTGTCTCAGAGAAAACGTTGAAAGAAGTGGAGATAGGTCCATAATTCTCATATAAAAGACAAGAAGACTGTATTATAATTATGCAAAAATTATTTTCTTTCTTGTTTTCGTCAACTCCGTCCAAAATTCTTTAAATATTCACATTTTTTTTTTAAAAATTATAAAGAAGAAAAATGGTATATTAAGACTATTAGTTTGGATATTTCCTACCACTTCCATAGAAATCGTTATTTCAAACAGGAAAAGTCTTACAAAATTATACAAACTCAAGAATATAAGTAAATAAAAACAAAAAAAATAAGAAGAAAATTCTAATACCAAAATTAGGCAACCTAAAATAAAAATTTGGCTTGTTGTGGTAATTTCCTTATATGATCATATTACTGCGAGAACTTTCTTTTTTTGGCGGAATGTTAGTTTCAATTATTAATAAAAAAGCTTCAAATTGCCAAAATTTCGGTGGAAACATTTAAAAACTTAATTTAAAAGCTAATACAAATAATTATAATAAATTAAAGCAAAACGTACACTACAAGAAAACATAAGTTTTAGGAGGGACATATTAGTGGCAAATTCGTTCCAAATCAGAATTTGTTACGAATTTGCGACGAATATTAAATCGTCGGTAATCGATCGTCGCAAACGCAAAATCGTCGGGAATTCGTCGTTAATATTGGGAGTCCTAATATTCGTCGTAAAATCGTCGTTAAAATATTCGTTGGGAATTCCTCGTAAACTTGAGAGAGACAATATTCGTTGTAAATTCGTGGCTAATTGGGGAAAAAGAAACGTCGTTAATTCGTGGTAAAAAACAATTTCGTAGTAAAATCGAAGCAAAAGATTTCGTCCTAAATTCGTGACAAAAAAGAATTTCGTTGTAATTTCCTTGTAAACTATATTTTCTCATAGCGACGAAATAACGAGGATTAGTACCCAAAAAATAAAAAAAATTATATATAAAAATACATAAATCTTAAAACAAAAATTAAATTTTTTTTTTATTTTTAATAAAAATTCAAATAAACTAATCTATGGTATAATCAATTGTGAGAGATCCGATTCAAATAAACTAAACTAGTCGTTGTGATTTCGGCCGTTGTTCGGTCAATATAGTTAATAATTAAAATTATCTATTTTTGAAAATAAAAATTATTCAAAATTTAAATCATCCGATTCTAAAATTTTAAAATATTATGATATCCTAACGATATTCAAAAGTGTATCAATATTCCAAACCTAACTAAAATAAAAAAAAACATAAATAAAATTTAAGATCCATATCTTTGAGTTTTTGGTGGAAGTAGAGAGAGATCCGAGTAGAGAGAGAGAGAGAAGTAAGATTGATTTGGGGTTTGAGAGATGTGAGGAAGAAGGGGAAAGCTCATGGGTTATATATATGATTTATATTCGTCGCAAATTCGTTGATAACTTACGAGGAATTTGCGACGAATCGTGGCTATTTCGTAGTAAATTAAAAATTTAAGAATTTTCATTCCCGCGGGCGGGAATCTATTTGTTCTTCCCTTTTAGGGAGGTTTGCAAAATTGACTCAAGAATTGAGGTCAATTGCAAATCTAACCCACCAAATTTCTCATTTCAACATTAACCACTTTCTCTCCAAACCATCCTTCTCACTTTCAAATATTTACGAAATTGCCATTGATTCAAATTAATTTTTTTTTATTTTTGGAAATCTAATTGACCAAATAATCCTCATCTTCCTCACTTATTCACGAAAATGCCATCATCATCAATTCACCCAACCACCATTTTCAACCAATTTGAAGCTTTAATTGCACCAAAACCCCATTTTTTAGCTTGAAAAGATGCTAAAAACAAGTGATAAGTCATTTTTTCAGTCAAATTTCGTGTTTTCCAGATCTGGGCTGCGAAAGTAGACTTCATCTCACCTGGAGAAGTCTACTAAGTCAACGCAAATGTTAGTTTTGCAATTGACCGCGTGAACAAAGTAGACTTCTCGAGGTCAGATGAAGTCTACTCCATTTCCTTTGAGAACAAAAAAAATGGAGTAGACTTCTCGAGTAGACTTCTTTAAAGGCAGGTCATTTTTGCAATTGACCAAACTTTGACTTTTTTGGAGTAGACTTCTCCGAGATAGTAGACTTCTCCGAGAAGTCTACTCCTAAAAGTAGACTTCATACAGGTCACTTTTGCAATTGACCAATCTTTGACTTTTTGTAGTAGACAGCTGGAGAAGTCTACTAGGCTTTTTTTGGGTGACGAAAAGTTGAATTAAAAAGTAGACTTCTTTTGGCCTGAGAAGAAGTCTACTTTTTAATTAATTCAATGTTTGGTCAACCCCAAAACTAACCCATAGTAGACTTCTCCAGGGTTCAAGAAGTCTACTCCAAAAGTCAAACTTGGTCAATTGCAAAAGTGACCTGTATGAAGTCTACTTTTAGGAGTAGACTTCTCCGAGAAGTCTACTATCTCGGAGAAGTCTACTCCATAAAAGTCAAAGTTTGGTCAATTGCAAAAATGACCTGTAAGAAGTCTACTCCGAAAGTAGACTTCTCCATAGAAGTCTACTTTTGGAGGAGAAGTCTACTCATCTTTTGGCAATTGCAAAACTGACCTGGAAGAAGTCTACTTTTTCTAGTAGACTTCTCTGCAGAAGTCTACTTTCCTTGAAGAAGTCTACTAATAGTAGACTTCATTAACCGTATTAGAAGTCTACTTTCCATATTTTTTTTAAAACGTTTTTTTTGTCAAATATATAATGAACTTTTAAGATTTTCTTGGTCATGAGCTTGTGTTAGTAAGTGTTTTTGCCTCTATATCAGTTATACGTGTTTATAGTTTATAGGGATGGTGGAATCAGGTTTTATGTTTTACAAGTTACTTAGCTTATTAGTCGTAGACTTCTCCAAGAAGTCTACTTAGTAGACTTCCGCGTACATCAGATGAAGTCTACTGTTTTAATTTTCTTATAAAATTCTTTAATCTGTAATTTATGAAAAATAAAAATTATTCTTTGACTCTTGAGTTTTTGTTATTTATTTGTCTTTCTTATGTATGAAATTTACATGTTTGTTTAATATAGTTGAGCTTTAATTAATTTTTCTCTGTTATTAGGCATTTAGCATATTAGTAGTAGACTTCTTCAAGAAGTAAGTAGACTTCTACTTAGTAGACTTCTGATGAAGTTTAGAAGTCTACTTGTTCAATTTTTTTAATAAAATTCATTTAACTGTAATTTATGTTAAATAAAGATTATTTTTTAACTCTTGAGTTTGTGTTATTTATTGCTATTGCTTATGTATGAGTTTTACATGTTTGTTTCTTATAGTTGAGCTATAATTAATTTTCTTCTATTATTAGGTATTTAGCATATTAGTAGTGAATAAGGTGTTAAGAAAAAAGTCTGAGTAAGAAGTCTACTAATGAAGTATATTGGAGAAGTGTACTGGAAAAGCATGAGTAAGAAGTTGAAATACTTTTGTTTCAGTTTAAGTACTTTTGTTTCATTTTGATTGTATGAACCTCTTTTAATATGTAAATGAGTTAAATTATCGAGAGAAGTCTACTCGAGAAGTCTACTCAAGAAGTCTGCTATGTAGTATAAGCCTATTCGAGAAAAGTTTACTTTAAAAGTCTACTCGAGAAGTCTACTAGATAAGTCTAATGGCACAAGGACTTTTCATGACCAGCATCGAGCTGAAAAATTCTCGATATATTTCATATTTGCAAAAACACACAACATTTAACAAACAATTTTACATAAGAAAAAAGTCTCGTGATAATCTGGTAAAAGACACTTCATGCAAAAACACACAACATTGTTTCATATTTTTCTAGCATTTGTTGATCAATTGATACATCAAAACCGATCAGTTTTTCCTCGGTGGCTTCTTGTGCTGTTTATGCGACTCCACTTGTTTCAGTTTGATTGTAAGAACCTCTTTTAAGACATTAAGTACTCATTTCTCTCTATTTGTGTTTTCAAAATTGGGGTTTCTGATGGTTTTCTTTACTCTTTTGTGATCTTAGATATTTTCTTTTGTTATCTTATCTCTGAAGTTTAGTTTATCGAAAGTTCACACTTTTTATTAAAAATATGTAAATAAGTTAAATTATCGAGAGAAGTCTACTCGAGAAGTCTATTCAAGAAGTCTACTATATAGTATAAGTCTATTCTAGAGAAGTCTACTTTAGAAGTCTACTCGAGAAGTCTACTAGAGAAGTCTACTATGTAGTATAAATCTATTCGAGAGAAGTCTACTTTGGAAGTTTATGGGAGAAGTTTACTCGAAAAATCTACTCTGAAATCAAAACTTAAGTCTTTCTTGGAGATTTGTACAATCTAAAGAGTTAATATGTTTACAAAAATGTAGCTCATATTAAAACAAAATCATTTATTAGCTTTATCTTATAATCAAAGATGAACTTAGATCCAACAACAATGAGATATAAAAAATTACATTCAAAATGTTTAACATTATCAATTAAACCCAAAAAAAAACTGTAAAAGACTCTTCTGATTGGATTCCTACTCATGTAACCGATTGCTTCTTGATGAAATCATCTGAAAAAAATATTAGAAAATCAATTGCAAATAATTTAATTAAGAGCAGTGAGTTCAAAACAAAAATTAAACATAAATTTCTACCTTATTTTAGGCACAAAATCTTGAAACAGCTTCATTCTTTCTCCCATTTTCTCAGTCTGAACCTAATCCAACATTAAAAAAATAATCAAACCCAAATTATAATTAAAATACAGTTAGCATAACTAATGAACATTTAAATTTTAATTACTGAAAACTGAGAAATACTCAAAACTGAAGATAAGATAGTAGTACCTTTGAATCTTTGATTGTGAGAAAGAGAGAAGAAAAAAATAATACCTGCAATTTCAGATCTGCAACAAAATCTACCAAATTTATACAATAATAAGTTTAGATCTGCAACAATAAACCCAAATCTACAATAATAATTTAAAATCTGTAATAATAAGCTCAAATTTGTAATATGAACACAAAGCAAAGAAAAAGAGGAACACAAAAGCACATATTTGCTTACCACTACCATAACCAGCAAGTGAGAGGAGATTGAAGGTGAGATAGATATGATAGAGATGAGAATGACAACAAGAAACAAAGGAGAAGAGATTCATGGCCAGAGAGGAGGGAGGGGAGAGGAGGCGTTATTTTAGATAGAGAGAGAGGCACTTTATTTTTAACACAATTAGGTTAAACTCTCTTTATATATTTAGGAAAATTTTCGAGAGAAGTCTACTCGAGAAGTCTACTCAAGAAGTCTGCTATGTGGTATAAGTCTATTCGAGAGAAGTCTACTCGAGAAGTCTCCTAAAGAAGTCTGCTATGACTAATAAGTTTATTTGAGAGAAGTCTACTTTGGAAGTTTACTCGAGAAGTCTACTCGAGAAGTCTACTATGTAATATAAGTGTACTCGAGAGAAGTCTACTTTAGAAGTCTACTCGAGAAGTCTACTTAACCATTAAAATTGAGTTCCCGCCCAATTTGTTAAAGTTTCCGCCTAATTTATTAAAGTTCCCGCTGTATTTTATGAAGTCTACTCGAGAAGTCTACTATTGAAGTCTACTGTGTAGTATAATTCTATTCGTGAGAAGTCTACTGGAGAAGTCTACTGACCCTAAACCCTAAATAAAATATTTTTGATTAAAACTTATATCAAAACATTAATTTACTTAACATATTCACAAATTAGAGTTAAAATAATAAAGATATCGACGCTAAATCATTAACCAAACCATAAATTATGAATTTATAAAAAAAACATTTATAACCTAATTTGGCTATGTTTATTTAAATTAATTAATTTTTTTGAAATTTTATTCTTTTATAGATGGAAAATGTATATGTTTTGGTTATTTATCTAAGTTTATAAAATAAAGTTTTTATAATTTTTTAATTAATCCTCAAAAAATTATTTGAGAGAATTCTACTCGAGAAGTCTACTCCAGAAGTCTATTATGCAGTATAAGTCACACGAGAGAAGTCTACTTTGGAAGTTTACTCGAGAAGTCTACTGTGTAGTATAATTCTATTCGAGAGAAGTCTACTGGAGAAGTCTACTCGAGAAGTCTACTTACCCTAAACCCTAAATAAAATATTTTCGATTAAAATTTATCAAAACATTAATTTACTTAACATATTTACAAATTACAGTTAAAACAATAAAGATATCAACGCTAAACCATTAACCAAACCATAAATTATGAATTCATATAAAAAAAATTCTTACCCTAACAATTACACCCTTATACCCTATACTTTAAACATTAACCCTAACCCTTTTAAATTGAATACACATGAAACTTATAAATTGATTCATATTCAGGAAATTTTATTTTATATATATGCCAATTGTCTGTGTTTTAATTGTGTTCATGATTTTTTTTACCAAATTATTTTTTCTAACTTTTATTATTAAAATTTGAGATTTAATGATTTAGTAGACTTCTCTAGTAGACTTCTCTATATGTATTAGTTTCTAACCTAATTTGGCTATGTTGATTTAAATTGATTCATTTTTTTGAAATTTTATTTTTAATAGATGGAAAATTCATATGTTTTGGTTATTTATCAAAGTTTTTTTATAACATTAATTTTTATAATTTTTTATTAATTCTAAGGAAATTATTTGAGAGAAGTCTACTCTACAGTATAAGTTACATGTGATAAGTCTACTTTGGAAGTCTACTCGAGAAGTTTACTTTAGAAGAAAGTACACTTCTTGGAGAGGTCAAGAAGTCTACGCGGGAAGTCTACTATCTCGTAGTAGACTTCTCTAGGGTAAAACCGTCATTATCGCGAACGTTTTTTGTTTGGTCATAAGGATGAGAGTTGTAATTTCACTACCCATGTGGGTTACTTTTGCCAAACATGCAATAGGGGGTCTAGTTTTGGAGAAAAAATCAAGTTTTAGGTTATTTTTAGTAATTCTCCCTCCCTTTTACGACGAATTTGGGAGGGATTCGTCGTAAATTCCTCGTAAATTACCAACGAATTTGCGAGAAGCCATCTTATGATGAATTTAAGACAAATTCGGGACATACTCGATACCCTAAACTAATTCAAACCTATTGAATGTCTTATCTTGTTCAATTCGAGAACTAATGTTGACATTTATATGTTTGTAGTATAAGAAAAAAAATATCAAAGATATATAAAACTAACTTTTTTGTTACATTTATTTAAAAGTTCATAGTGGTTAAGAACAACTATCGTTCTTACTAAACGTTATCACTCGAATTTATAGAGAACCCACGAATCGTAAGCATTTGGTTTATAATTTTATTAAAATTCAACAAGTATACATTTAAAAGGTATAACCAAAAAGATTAAACCGAAGTGATCCGATTTTAGGGTATAGGGTATAGATTTAGGACGAATTTGGGAGGAATTTAGGATTTCGTCCAAATTCGTCGCAAATTTGGGACGAAATCTTACATTCCTCCCAAATTCGTCCTAAATCAATACACAGTTTGGATAGTCTTCACGAAAACTAGCATAACTACATATAGCACCGTTGGATCTACATAAAACCACATCCAAATGAAAGCTAACGCAAATATCTAGCTCGTGTCCAAAATTCAGCTCGATCCATCGGTGGGAAGTGCCTCAACGTATGCCAAACTTCTCGGTACAGTATAGGTATTGATTTAGGACGAATTTAGGATTTCGTCGCAAAATTTGCATTTAGCGATGAATTTGGGACGTTTTCCTAAAATCGTCAAAAATTAATACTGTATACCCTTAACTAATTCAAACTTCTCGAATGTCTTAGCTTGTTCAATTCTAGAACTAATATTGACATTCATATGTTTGTAATATAAGAAAAAAATATCAAAGATATATAAAACTAACTATTTTGTTACATTTATTTAAAAGTTCATAGTGGTTAAGAATAACTATCGTTTTTACTAAACGTTATCACTCGAATTTATAGAGAACCCACAAATCGTAAGCATTTGGTTTATAATTTTATTAAAATTTAACAAATATACATTTAAAAGGTCTAACCAAAAAGAATAAACCAAAGTGATCAGAGTTTAGGGTATAGGGTATTGATTTAGGACGAATTTGGGAGGAATTTAGGATTTCGTCCCAAATTCGTAGCAAAATTAGGGACGAATTTGGGACGAAATCCTAAATTCCTCCCAAATTCGTCCTAAATCAATACCCAGCTTGGATAGTATTCACCAAAACTAGCATAACTTCAGATCGCACCGTTGGATCGACTTATAACCACTTTCAAATGAATGCTAACGCAAAGCTCTAGTTCGTGACCAAAATTCAGCTCGATCCATCGGTGGGAAGTGCCTCAACGAATGTCAAACTTATCGGTACGGTATAAGGTATTGATTTAGGACGAATTTGAAACGAATTAAGGAATTTTTCCCAAATTCGTCGCAAAATTAGCGACGATTTTGGGACGAATTCCTAAATTCGTCCTAAATCAATACCCGGTTTGGATAGTCTTCATGAAAACTAGCATAACTTCAGATCGCACCATTGGATCGACTTCAAACCACTTCCAAATGAAAGCTAACTCAGAGATCTAGTTCGTACCCAAATTTCAGCTCGGTCCATCGGTGGGAAGTGCCTCAACGAATGCCAAACTTCTCAGTACAATATAGGGTATTGATTTAGGACGAATTTGGGACGAATTTAGGATTTTGTCCCAAATTCGTCCTAAATCAATACCCGGTTTGGACAGTCTTCACGAAAACTAGCATAACTTCAGATCGCACCATTGGATCGACTTCAAACCACTTCCAAATATAAGCTAACTCGAGATCTAGTTCGTACCCAAATTTCAGCTCGGTCCATCGGTGGAAAGTGCCTCAACGAATGCCAAACTTCTCAGTACGGTATAGGGTATTGATTTAGGACGAATTTAGGATTTCGTCCCAAATTCGTCCTAAATCAATACCCGGTTTGGACAGTCTTCACGAAAACTAGCATAACTTCAGATCGCACCATTGGATCGACTTCAAACCACTTTCAAATGAAAGCTAACTCAGAGATCTAGTTCGTACCCAAATTGCAGCTTGATCCATCGGTGGGAACTGTCTCAACGAATGTCAAACTTCTCGGTATGGTATAGGGTATTGATTTAGGACGAATTTAGGATTTTGTCCCAAATTCGTCCTAAATCAATACCGGTTTGGACAGTCTTCACGAAAACTAGCATAACTTCAGATCGCACCATTGGATCGACTTCAAACCACTTCCAAATGAAAGCTAACTCAGAGATATAGTTCGTACCCAAATTTCAGCTCGATCCAGCGGTGGGAAGTACCTTAATGAATGCCAAACATTTATTTTTAAAAAATATTCGTAATCATCTGTTTATATATTTCTTTTTAATTCTACTATCTTAAATTGAATTTGAAAAATAAGTTGGATTGAAATTCATATAATAATATTGTATTAATTAGTTCAAATTACAAATTATAGCGCTTATTACATCTATATCACTCATTCGAGTCATTTTCAGATACATATGTGTCTTCTTCATTGGGTTCATCACTTTCTTCAAACTCATCTGCCTCCTCTTCTTCTTCAGCCCTATCGTCATTTCAGATACATTTGAGTCTTCTTCATCTTTTTCACCTATTTTTCTCTTTAATTCGTCGTTAAATGCCTTCGATTTTATTTCCTCGTTAATTTGACGTTAATTAACAATAATTTTACTAGAAATGTGCGGCAAATTTATTTCATTGTTAATTCGCCGGTAATTTACGAGGAATTAACGACGAAATATTATTTCCTCGTTAATTCCTCGTAAATCCGTTCGTATTTACGACGATTTAACAACGTTTTTTTCCTCACTATTTCCGACGAATTTATGACGATTTTAGATTTCCTCCTAAATTCGTCGTAAATTCAACGTTAATTTACTACGAACTATTTTTCTCGTAAATCTTCGTGGCAAATCTCATGTTTTCTTGTAGTGGTAATAATAATTATAATAAGTTGAAGAGAAAAATGATAATATATATAAACTAAAAGAGAGGTAGTCTAATGGTAGTATAAATGAGATTCTTTTATGCTCCAAATTTAAATTCTATTTGTAACGGAAGGTTATTATTTAAATTGAAATATTTAAAGCTGATTATGTGTACAGAAAATATTATAATATAAAAAGATTGATTTTGTTGTGTTCCAGATTTAAACTTCAATTGGGACGGTAGGTTATTATTTAAATTAAAATATCCAAAGGCTGGTTTTTTGGTACCGAATTGGAGATTATGAACCCATAATGTTTGAAACTCCCACAGTTTTAAACAAACCATTATTGATGGAGGTGGCCATGGCCGGGCTGCATATTCTCTCTGCGGCCACCTAGACTGTGGGCTATGTTGCTGCCTTTTAAATGCAACTTTGCATCTAAAGCTCATGTCATAAGCTTCACTAAATTTGACATGGTTTCGATTGTAGCTTTTTAATCATCTATGGATCCATCGGAAGTATATGGTCAACATGGAGAGAAAAAGTATTGATTAGCTAGCTGCATCTGTTTGTCCACTATATTTCAACTGATGTAATCTGATGAAAGCGTGTTACATGCTTCAATGGATGAGTTGGCGCTGGCATTCAACTGTACATGTTTAAATAGAACAAATGATCGCGATGAAGATGAGGCGGTCTTGGTATTGCCAAGAAACATACACGGGGTTGGAATCTTTCTTGTTGACAGTTGTGAATGCCAAAGGCGGTGAGGGGCTTGAGTACTTGTCGATGAACTTGATGAGATTATATTTTTATCTGAATGTTTCAAGTTAAGTTACTTATAGATGTTAGTTCTTTTTTTTAAAATATGTTATAAATGATAGTTTGGTCACGTTAAGCATGTTACCAATGAGAAAATGGATTTGAGAATCACCAAAATTGGCGATGATATTATGATCTCTAGTTGAAGAGAGAGTGGAAGGAAGCCAATGTATGGATCCTTAGGAAGAAGCTTTTGATATATTATGTAGAAAATGGCAGAATGTGATTCTCGCTAGATAGAGTCGTAGAGATATATATATATATATATGCAAAAAGATACAAATGAAATACTAATCATAACAACAGAAAAAATCGAATAACAACTTGATGATATATCATATATCTTCCTTGCTTATGAAACACCTTATCAGCCATTTATCCCAAAAGCTGCAACATTTCTGGAAGCATGGACGAATCTTGTCTCACTCTATGATAAATTAACAAGACGACATAAGAACATAGTTGCAGTATATTTTTTATTCTTGTAATTATCGACATATTCCTTTTTTTTTGGTATTCTCTCACAGGTCATTTGATACTGAATTGTTGTAAAGAATCCCTGTTGAAATTTGCTTTGTTTTCACATTGAAAATCAATTAAACTCGTTAATGCCTTTATGCAATAAATTTTGTTTTAAATAAAAATTTTGAGAGGCGTGATTTTGAATTTTTTTTATTAAATTCAAATTGAATTAGATACAGAATCAAATAGAAGTCTAACACTCAGCAGTGTGATTAAAAAAGGAATTTGATTAATAATAATAATAAAAAATATGAGTATACATATATACAATATAAGAGAGATGTGAGAACGGGGAACTGATTTACTCCCTTTTAAAGACTACTTTAAAGATAAATTGTAATTAAAATATAACAAGTTTTGTCTAACTGCGAATGTGGAAATAGTTTAATTGAGCTGCCTAAGTCAATCAACCGTTGAAACGGAAAAGCGCAAGAAGGAATTTAGGAGCCACCGTAAAGGTAGAAAAATAAATTATTCCAAACAAAATAAATTATGTCATAACTAAAATATATGACATCATGTTATCATTCTCCTCTGTCTCTCTCTCTATAAATACACTCACAATCTTCCTTACCATAAATCACTTCACTCTACACAGAACACTTTCGCTCACAAACTTACTTTCGTTTAAACTCCTTCCTTATTTTAAACTCAACTAATTAACCCAAAAGAAAAACAAATTATCAAATATACCCCCCCAAAAAAAATCAAGAATCATGCTAAAGATGGAGATTAACAATGGCCCTTCGGCTGCTACACCTACTGCCTCCGCCGTCGCCGTCGCCGTCGTTTCAGAAATAACCACTCCCGTCACCTCTCCTTCTCCCGCTTCTTCACCTCCGCCGCCTCTTTCGCCGCAGCAGCCGCCACAACCACCGGTGGTTCTAAGCCCTTGCGCGGCTTGCAAGATTTTGCGGCGGCGGTGTGCCGAGAAATGCGTTTTAGCGCCGTACTTTCCTCCGACGGATCCGGCGAAGTTCACAATCGCCCACCGTGTCTTCGGAGCTAGCAACATTATTAAGTTCTTGCAGGTACTTTTCTTTTCTTGTTTATTACTTGTTACACGTGTATATGTCATCACGCACGTGTGTACATGAGCAGATATTTCACATTTACTTATTAATATTGAACATCAAAACTATAATGAGGAAAATTAACACAAAAATTATCTAGTGGTTCTTAATAAAATATTTTTTGTTTTTTAACAATAAAAAGCGTTTTTATTTTGTTTTTTAGTAGCTAATACAAAGTGTTTTTTTTCTTTGTATATAAATAATTTAACTTTAATTTCTTAATTTGAAAAAAAAAAACTTGTTTCCAAAATGTGAAAAGGAAGTTAAAGTGGTTAAAAGTCTAGTTGTTGAACAATAATGGGTTCACAAGTCATGTGACCGAAACTAGGGCCTACAATTGTAATGAAAGGTCAATAACAACCTTTTCTCAAAGCTACATGCTGCCTCACCATTGTACATGTTCAACATAAAAAATATACATATCTAACCCTTTAAGAAAAAGAATAAAAGTCTTTATGTATAAATACATGTCTATTTCAACAATTCCTTTTCATTCACCTTTGAAAAAGTCATGTAGGATTTCTTCATGGTCAAACATCAAAAACACAAATTTACAATATTTTTATTAAAATATAAAAAATTCAATCATTTCAACTATCCAAACATTATGTTCTTCTAGAAAATCATGTTTTAGTAAAAGATTATTTGTTTTTAAATGTGTCATGTCTTGTTTTTGTAACAGGAACTTCCGGAATCGCAAAGAACAGATGCGGTTAATAGCATGGTTTATGAAGCTGGAGCTAGGATGAGAGATCCGGTTTACGGATGTGCGGGTGCGATTTACCATTTGCAGAGGCAAGTGAGTGAGCTTCAAGCACAGCTTGCCAAAACTCAAGTAGAGCTAGTGAGCATGCAACTCCAAAGATCAGATCTATTAGAGTTGTTATATAAAATGGAGCAAACAAAGTTATCAGCTCAAGAGCAAGGACAACAAAACATGTCCTTTGAGAGTTCATTTGAAAGTGGTGATGAGTTCATTAGTAGCCCCGACGAAGTGAGCAATGATTTGGGATTCCTTGAGGACAACAACAACAACATGAATAATAATTCATCAATGTCGTGGTGGGATCCTCTTTGGACATGATCATAACTAATGGTATTATTAGCTCACTTTAAAGCGCTTTAGTGGTTACTTCCATATGCATATTAAAGACCTAGGATATGATATATGCGGAGTTTTTTTTTCTTTAATTAAATTTCTCTTAAGTCAACCAATCATATGTAAGCACGTAACAAAACTGCTTCAAACTTGTCAAACATGTTACGTGTTAGTATTATCATGTAGGGATATTAGATAAAAATAAGTTGTATTAAGATTCTAAGAATCTTCTCCTAACACGAATGAGAAGGAGATAATTGAGATGCGATTTCAATTTAATGGCTAGACCGTTTTGTATATTTGTTGTTTTGGATAAAAAAAAATTTGGTTTTACTTTTCGGTTTTTATTACGATAAAGAAAATAAAAAGGTGTCTTACTGACATCAAACCACCGAGTTGAACAACCTCAATCATCAATACAAGAGCAAATTAAAGCAAAACTTTTACCGCACAATAGAATTTCGGAACCACAATGCTACAATTTCGGTGTAAGAAAAAATATAACGTCTTGCGAAACAAGATTATGGGTCGAAGGGTTATTTTTAAAATTGAAATATATAAATACTGATTCCAGATACTGAGAGAGATTATGGGTCGAAAGTCCGCAATTCTCACGATTTTGAGAAAAAAAACACAACTATTACGGATTCCTCGATTGCTTGTTAATGAGAAAGAGGCAATTGTTAATCTTATTCGTGCTCACGGGGAAGCGACTAATGTGCAGTATCTTTTTTTTTCTTTTCTGACGTGTGTTTTGTTGTGTATTTTATGAATAATACAAAATATCTAAGTTCTTGAAAGCATACAATGTGAAAGGCGAATTAACTTCATTCGCTAAGGAAACGACGAAGACCTGAGACGTCCCTGTAGACTACAGCGAGTACAAGACATTACGCGTTTGCTCCATGTGACAACATGTATACACATATGTATATGATCTATTTATACGCACTCATGTATCTGTGGACAAATTAATTTCAATAAGGTTACTGATGGAATTAACTAACAACCTCGATGTTAAAAAGAAAATCTAACAACTTTAATGATGGTGTTTTCAAGGGTAAAAATTATTTGGACTATTGACCTTAATCATTGTGTTCCGATTGTCTCTCAAAATTTTCTCTGGATATTATAGGGATGTGATTGATTCTCGAAACTCTTTACTTAAGTTAAAACATTTTCAATAACCAATAAAAGACGAATATATCTGAAAACTCACATTTTTCTAGTAATTCATTAACGCAGAAACAACCAAACAAACAAAATGTGTTTACCGACATTTATCACACAAAATGTCGACGTTGACTTCAACACTATTCATATGAATGGTCGAAAAATTAACATTCAACCAAAGAAAAAAAAATCAATATTAGTCAAAACTAATGTATATAGTTTACCGACATCATGTGCATCCCACGTGACTGTCATGACAAGCAAAAGAATATTATGTGCATCGTTAATTCGTTATTTATCGGCACGAAGTCGAGATGGCTATTTTTTTTTTTTTTTTTTTTTTGCTAAAGGGTCTCCATACAAAGTTCAATCTGAAAAACTGTATTTGAAAAATTATCATGATAATATGTTATAAAGGAATTTCACATTAATTAATCAAGAATATTTTTTTTTTGGATTTAGCTATTACACTTTACTTAGTTTTATTATAGTATGAACATGGTGGCATGAAAAATGAAATAAGTTTGTATACAGTAACTTTGACCCACAAAAGAAATTCCTCAAAATGATTTGTAGTCAAATAAAAAAACTAAAATACACTCAATTTTTCAAGAAAACAAAATGTACTCTATAGTCAAATTTTGAGAAAAAAAATTTAGGCATGTATTTCTGCCAAAATATCAAACATTGGTTCTGCATTTTGAAAAACCATGAACTAAAAATCCTAAATTTCCTCGTTGAAGAAAACGCGATTGATATCGATAATCCTATATGTGTATTATTTAAATTAGGTTTGAAGACAATTAGGGTATATAATTGTAATGATTACACAAATGAGCTTTACTTTTTCTAGTTCCTTTGTTATCATAAGCAGCCGAAAGGAAAAACAAAGTACCTACCTTGAGTCCTTCCAAATTCATAATTGCATTTGTTAGAAAACATCTTCATCGAATTTTTCTAAATTTTCCTGAGTGTTCGACTTATGCCAATTCCTAACTTTAATCCGAAAACTAAAAAAATAATAATTCAAAATTCACAAAAGTGAGATTTCTTTAGTGTTTGAGACTCGATACCAAACGAAAGATTTAACCAATTTTGGTCCCACTGATCTTTTTAAGAGCCATATTTGGGTAAGCCTGAGCTGACTGGATAACCAACCAGATAGAGGACCACTCGCCTGCAAGACTCCGTGTAACTTGAGTTTTTTTCTTTCAAAACATTAAGTATGTAAATGGTTATGGATATGTCAATATATTTGGAGCAGAAAAACCATTTTCTTGCAGGCCAGTGTATCTCTTATACTTTAAATATTATTAATTAACATATAATTTAGCATTTAAGATTTATGATCAAGGGTTTAATAGAGTTAGGGATAATTTCTCAGGTGCCCATCTGATTATGACATGCCACGCAAATATCATTTCGTCGACAAGAAGGTCATATATAACATTTCCTACGAATTTCATGTAACATCTCTCAATATACTAAGTAGCTGGTTTAGTTGTTTTCTTGAAAAACGAGGTTTCTAATGCAAATACATTTTAGAGGAGTATTTCCAAAATAAATGTATAGTTTTCTAATGCCACAACACATTACACCCGCTGCTACGACTAGGAAGACCATAGTATAAATTTGTAAAATTTCCGAGAAAAAAAATTAAAACGCAATATCCATAGAAAATTGAGCAAACTACAAATAGTATTTTTAAAAAGACTTAACATCCACTTTTGTATGTATATTTATAAATATATTATATTAGTATATGTAATTATGTATATACTATACTATACCATAGTATAAATTTGTAATTTTTTCTTTAGATTAAATTTGTAATTTTGTCTTTAGAGATATTACAAATCGACATAACATTGACATTTCCTTCACAAATAGGACCCACTAATTTATTCATTAATAAATAAATAATATGTTTAAAACCTTTCAAAAACATTGTCTTTCTTTTGGCCTCTTGCACACAACAAGCTTTCAAAAAGCCATAAACTTTTTTCTGGTTTTCACCTTTTATAGTTTTTCGTCGTTATTAACTACTAGGCATCAAAACATTTTTCTCATTGTACTACCGTTTCTCCTAAATCCACGAATTGGAAATGATTTTGGAGGCTAACCAACCAGTGTTAAAATTTGACCCAAAAAAAAACCAGTGTTTATCTTAATCAAGTTATCTGGAAAAATATATTAATTTTAATGATTTCTGTAATTGATGGGTTTATTTTTTGATACAATTAGGGAGATGTTAAAAACTTTCTTTAGGTTTATGATATTGTGATCAACGGCATCGATTGGGATTAGCATTTTGGAACTTATTTGAAGGTATATTATCAAACAACAACTTATTTTGGAAGTGTATATATCTAATTTTATTATTATATGTTTTTAGTTTTTCTTTAGTATATTCAACGGATCGGAATGGATATTTACGAATATCCAAAAAAATTCGGATCAAAACGGATTATAAATCAAATATCCAGTTGGAGCGGCACAAATCTCTGATATTGATTTTTTTTTTTTCAGAATATCCGCTATGTGACTAACCCTAAAAATAATATATACACAAATTTCTTCAAATATATTTTTCTATACATATATAAGAATATTTTCATCAAATCTATTTTTTTATACAACCCAAGAAACCGAAAGAGTCGTGACCTGATATTATAAGATGAAACTATAGCAATGAGTTGAGTGAGATTTTTCGTCTCCAATTTCAAACATGCAATAATTTGACGTGATGCTAGCTTCTATATGTGGCCACGTAACAACTCATTTTCCATAACTAATTAGTCGGTATTTCCAGTCAAAAAAAATGTTGCTAATCAGTCTTAACTAGCGACGAATTTTTGAAGTCACCAAACAAAAATTTACTTGTGACCAAAAGATCTTGACAACATAATATATAGCAGTTAAGCAAAAAAAAAAAAAAAAAAATATATATATAGCAACTAAGTAATTCTGTCAGTACGTAAATGGTAGCAACAAAATCCCAATGATATGTATTTCATTGTTATTGATTTATATATATATATATATATATATATATATATATATATATATCTGATTGCGAAGAATTACATGTATTTTATTTTTAATCTATCACCAATTCAAAGTTCAAACCAATGCTCTCCAATGTGAAAATGTTTTGATTTGGCGACGGATTTGTGATAAAACTTCCACAAAATTTTAAAGATAGCGTATTATTATTATTTATGTATTTTTTTTTTGTTAATTTAGGATAAATCCTAGATCTATGAAAGGACACAGACTAATTTCTGGGGAAGTGCAGCCCACGGATATATCCTCTCTCCGGGTATGCAAATCGGTCGAAAGCAAGGGTCCATATCCGTATGGGTGTCTAAGACAATGTGTTTTAATTTCTCGTAGCAGGTGGATCGAACTTGAAACATGTTGATGTTTCAATCCCGTCTTCTTACCACTAGATCATAAGACCCCAGACTATTATTTATGTATTTGTGGAATTAATTTTTATGAATTGAGTCATTTACCTGTCCCGAATTTCGTATGGGTTTGAACTTTGAAGTGTGCTAGTGAAAAGTTTTCATCTTTTTCTTAAATTTAGTATTTTAGATTTTATCGCTAATATGTTTTATTTGATTAGCTATTAAAAAGTATTGATAGTTTTTGTCAAAACTTATTCGTTAATCACCATCAGAACTGCGACTAAACTTTTGTGTGATGGATATATGACATAATTTATATTTTCGTAGCTATCACAATTTTTTTTTTTTTCTAGTTTACTATGGAAAATTTTGTTGCTAGAATCAGTTTCTAAAATCAAGTTTTGTTTTCCCTTTAAGTATAAAGCATGTGAAAAGTTTAACAAAAAAAATAAAGCACGTGAAACGAGCTCTGGTAATATAATTACTTACTGTGAATTCTTTTGAACTTTTTAAAATTACAACTCATTCGTTTATATGGTGGCATCTACATAGTTGAGCCAGGGAGAACTACGTAAGGTACGATGGAAATAAATCAATAAAATACAAATCAAGTAATGATATTTTTTTCTTTTTGATCAAAATCAAGTAATGATATTAATTAGTTTTTTTAAAACAGATATTGGTAACTCATCCGATTTAAAACAAATATAGTAACATGAGTTACCATTGATTTTGTTTGAGTCATGAGACTAACTCAAAAATGTTACCAATCAAGTGTAAAATTTGATTTTTTGATTTTAAGTTTGAGTTATGATTGATTTACAAATTTGAGTTATCTCTTTGTTAAATTGGTAACTCAAATCAAATTTTTAAATCATAGAAAAAGGCTCTAATTGGTGACATGTAATTTTAAAATTGAGTTACAGTAGATTTTGGAATTCGATGTAGCTTGCAGTAAAATTATGTGGTATAAACAGTATATTTACGTGGTAAGTTTGCTGTCGAAATTTGAGTTAACCTTTTTGTTAAAATAGCCGACTGGTAACTTTGCTGTTGTATAAGTTGCAGTATATGTTATTTAAAACAAAATAAATTTAAAACTATTAATAATGATAATATTTATTAGAAGATTTAACAATAAAATAGATTAATACTAACTTAAAATACATCAAACTAAAAAATATATATTTTTGATAGAAATAGAAAAACTAAAGTGCATTTATATAATATAATTCTGTGTAAATAATTTTGTTTCTTAAAAATTTATCAAATAAAAGCATCAATTAAGATTTTATAGGAACAAATTTTTTTTAATAACTGAAATTTAAAACAATTATAAAAAAATCTTTGATCAATGATGTTAAACAAATATTTGATTAGTAAGTAAACTGACTTTCTTCAACAAAGAAATTGTGAAAAAATAGAATTATTGAAAATATTTTATTAACAAATATTACGGTAATTATTTAAAATAGAGAAAACAAATATTAACTCAACCTATAATAAATTAAAACTATTTCAAATATTTTTTTGTTGAAAAAGAATCTCATTTGTTGCCTAGTTGATGGTGATCATATCAAAACCATCGATTTTCATTCCAATACCTATCAAAAATGTTTTATTAATAAATAAATAAATTTTAATGCAAAGGCTCCGATTGGTGACATGTAATTTTAAAGTTGAGTTATAGTAGATGTTGGAATTCGATGTAGCTTGCAGTAAAATTATGTGGTATAAACGATAGATTTATGTGGTAAGTTTGTTGTATAAATTTGAGTTAGCCTTTTTGTTAAAATAGCTGAATGGTAACTTTTCTGTTGTATAAGTTGCAGTATATGTTATTTAAAACAAAATAAATTTAAAACTATTAATAATGATAATATTTATTAGAAGATTTAATAATAAAATAGATTAATACTAACTTAAAATACATCAAACTAAAAAATATATTTTTGATAGTAATAAAAAACTAAAGTGCATTTATATAATATAATTCTGTGTAAATAATTTTTTTTCTTAAAAATTTATCAAATAAAAGCATCAATTAAAATTTTATAGGAACGAATTTGTTTAAATAACTGAAATTTAAAACAATTATAAAAAAATCTTTGATCAATGATGTTAAACAAATATTGATTAGTAAGTAAACTGACTTTTTTCACCAAAAAAATTGTGAAAAAATAGAATTATTGAAAATATTTTATTAACAAAAAATTAACAAATATTACGATAATTATTTAAAATAGAGAAAAAAAATATTAACTCAACCTCTAATAAATTTAAACTATTTCAAATGTTTTTTTTGTTGAAAAAGAATCTCATTTGTTGCCTAGTTGATGGTGATCATATCAAAACCATCGATATTCATTCCAATACCTATCAAAAATGTTTTATTAATAAATAAAAAATCTCTAATACAAAATAAATATTTAACTCAACCTCTAATTCATCACAATATCTATGATTTAAGAAGTTGAGTTGAGTTATCAATTTTACAAAAACATAACTCAAAATTGTAAGTCAAACTCTAATGCAAAAAACTAAAAATAATGTATGATTGGTAACATTTTTGAGTTACCACATGTCACCAATCAAAGGCAAAGTGATGATTTAGAGATTGAGTTAATCTTTTTTTTCTCTTGTTTTCAACGTTGGTTTTTTGAATTTTTAATTTTTTGGTCAATTTTTAATTTTCTAGATTGTTGAAAAAATCTTTAAAGGGCTAAGTTATCTGATTTGACATGCAAATTAGGTTTATTATTATTATTATCAAAAATTGTTTTTAAATTTCCTGAATTATAAGTTAATATTAAATTTTTAATTACTTTTATCATTCTAATTTATAATAAATATTATCATTATTAATATTTTTTATTTAATTTTATTTTAAATAATACATACTGCAACTTATACATCAAAAAAGTTACCAGTCATCTATTTTAACAAAAATGTTAAATCAGATTTATACACCATACTTAGTACATAAATCTATTGTTTATACCACATAATTTTACTGCAAGTTACATCGAATTACAACATCAACTATAATTCAACTTTAAAAATACATGTCACCAATCAGAACCATAGTCTATGATACACATTAGATTCGTTCGTAATAATGTTCTTAAAAAAAATCATTACCGAGAATCAAATTTTTCGAACTGAACCGGAACTAATGTAAATATCTGAATGAATTCTATATTCCTTTTTTTTTGGACAAACTTTCTTATATTAAACTTAGGACACGATTACAATCCAAGAGGATCCAACAAACAATGCTAAGGAATCCGAAATCGATGCAGAAATTGAACTACAAAGCATAATAAAGATAGATGGTTGGTTACATTCACAGAAAATAACCGAAAGCTCCTTCGAAAGGGCTAGTTCTTCTGCCATTAGAGGCAAGCGAACGAAAATATTAGCTCGTATTGCCATCAAGGCTGAGCGTTTAACAATGTTCTCCACAACGGAGAAGGGTGATGGAATGGTTCTCTCCCAAGAAGAAGAACTTGATATGTCCCTTGATAGACTAAATTTGGCTAAAAAGCCGAGTGGCAAAACAACACAGCACAGGTCCATCACGAAATCTTGCTGGAAACTGTTGACAGGAATGAGCAGAAAAGTGGGAGCTCTATTCCCGCTGGCGAAATACTCCGAAAATGCAGCTGCAAATGATAGGGGGCGATGACTGCTCGGAGAGCTTTCGGTAGAATTGCCAGACAGAGATTCTGGAAACGCGAAGCTTCTCGCAGCAGATAAATGTCTCTCCATGGAAGAGGACATAGTTGATAAAGATCTCTCCACCAGGGAGGAAAATGTTCTCTCCAAAAAGGAGAAGAATGGTCTCACCAAAAAAGAGGCAAGAGGTAACTCGTAGCATAGCTTTTTTGTTAGAAACAGCTTCGGGAATGAGCTTGCTACGGACGATTCGCGGGCCAAGCCCCAATTTTTACAACGCCGGATCAAAATGTGAAAAATGACTATGACGGAAATACAAGATCCCGATGTTTCTTCGCCGGCGAGGAGTAGGACGGGTAGCGTCGATTGGCCAACGCTTAGAGTGGTGGTGGAGGATGGGACGATTAGGATGAACGTGGGTGTGAAAGAAAACACGTCGGAGCTACACCTTTTTCCGATTTGAGCTTCCGACGATGGTAAAGGATTATCGGCCGGCGGAGCAGAAGAAGAATCCGGCGGCTGCGGAGAGGAGGTTAGAAATGGTGGAGACGGAACGATCTTTCATGGCATCGGAGGCCAACAACAAACGAAGAAAGGCGGCAGATCCGGAGGTACCAGCGGATCTGGAGCCTCCGACGGTTGAAGAAGAACCAGCGGCGCCGACGAAAGCCCTGTCCGGAGAAGAACAAGAGGTGGGGTAAGCAGATCTGAATCCTTGGTCCCCAAAACGCAGCTTGAAATCATGGAGAAAATCTGATGCGGATCTGCGGAAACGGAGTTGCGGAGACGAAGACGGAGGCTCGGGGACGTTGACGGAGAAGCGGAGACGAGGCTCAAGAGCAGAGACTGACGGCGAAGGCGCGGAGGAGGCTGGCTGCAGAGACGAAGATCAGATATGCCTTCATCGGATTCCGTGCCTGGGAGCGGCTAGGGCGAACTATCTCTCCTTACTTTAATTTGCCTTTTTTTTTGGCGCTCCACAGAGGGGGAATTTTATATTCCTATATCTGAAGAAACATACCCGAATAGAAACCGAATCAAAAATCGAATATATATCCGAAATACAATTATATAATTAAAAATATTAGTTATATTTAGATTTGAAATAACGAAAATATCCAAAATTATAATTTTAAATTGAATATATTAGTTATATTTATATCGAAATGATCAAAATACTCTAAATATCTGTAAATTTTATTTACATTTTCAATTTAGATAATATTTTTGCAAATTTAACCAAATAACAGAAATTCCCAAATAAATATTCAATTTTCTGCTCTTTTAAATAAATTTCGAGTAATTCGGATATCCAAAACTGATCCGAATCTGAAAAGAACCGTCCAAATTCGGGAAGAACCGAACCGAATTAAAAAAAAAAAACTCAAATGATTTAAAAAAAATAAACCAAATCCAAACGAATATTCAAATGCCTACGCCTAATCAAAATAATATTCCACAAACCAGCTTCATAACAAAATACTAAATTGGCGGTAATACGATATGTTTTTAGAAAACATGTGGAAGCAAGATAAGGTGTGGTGGATACGACGCGCCAACAAGACTAAAAGTTATCTTTAATAATATAATAAAAACTCATATCAAGACACCTTATAATGAGCTAGCATATTAGGAATTTCGAAGTTCAAAAAAAATATATTAGGAATTTAACATTTAAAATATATAAAAAATGAACCAATCTATTCATTAGTAATTAGTTTGAAATTTCATCAAATTTAATATTATTTATTAAATTACGAAACAGTATCCATAATGTAATGATAAAACAATAATTTTTTTAAAAAAATTAGAAATTAATATTACTTCTTAACGAGGATTCGCAGCCGAGTGGTGGTGCACGTATGGATGGCCACATGCACACGGACACGGGTTGCCTAGTTTTGTCAACATGATAAAAAAATAAATAATAAACTAAATTCTAAAGTTATTATCATTTGTTTTTTCTTTTGTGTTTGAAAATCAAAAGTTTTCATCGGTTTTCATTTCTTTTTAGCTTTCTCAGTCTTCAAAATAGATATAGTGAAGGCAAGTGCAAATGTACATGCGTGTGAAGGGGACAGTGCTAAACTTGAATAAAATGGCGCAGTCTTTTCAGTTTTTGCATGGTTCTCTTTTCTCATTGCATCCAAACCCGCATGGTTCTATATTTTCTGAACTTTAATTTTCGAAACAAATTAAAATGATTAGTTTAGAAACTGAGCTACTCGTTAACTAGGCCACGTAGTTTAGTATTTTGTGGTATATCATCACCACAAATATTATTCATTACACGGGAAATTTTGAAATAAAACAAATTAACGACAAAATAAATATGTTAATCTTTGATAAAAGAACGTGAGAATGATATGGAGAATGAACTAAGTAGTTTTGTAGAATATTATGTTAACTAGAATAGGGCCTGCATATATGCGGATTTTTAATAAAATATTTTAAACTCGTAACAATAAATTAAAAACAAAATCAAATAATCTGTGAAGAAAAATGAATAATCAAATATTTTTTTTTGTATTAGTATTAGAAAAAGAAACTTAAATGAATAACAAAATTTAAGAAAATAATAAAATTTAAAACCCGTTAAAATATTTTTTAAGAAAATAGAAAGCATAATCTGATCGCTACTAAAACAAATATATGAAAAACACAAAATCGAAACCTAAAATTTATTTATTTATTTTAATTTTCACTTATTTTCAATTAAAATATTCAAAACACAGAATTTGTTGCGGATCCTAAGCAACATTAACCATACTTCTTATATAGTTCACACACTTTATCAACTACTATCTTTTTCTGTTCCAGTGCATTAAAACCTTGTGTATTTAATTTGAGTCATTCGAGTATGTTAACGATCTTTCCATTAACTCTTTTCAAACAAATAAAGTCTCTGTTTCTCTTCACATTCATCTCCCTTATATGATTTATTTGCTCTCTAGAGAAGTTATTCTTCTTAAGACTCGCATCAAAAGTCTTTCTACATGATTCTTGATATCTTCCTCCTCATTGATCTCATCATCGTCTAATGTCATATCATTAGTATATAGAATTTTTTTTAATTGAAATATATTCTAGTTAATCTAATTTACTTTTTGTTTTTAATTTACTTTTTTGTTTTTCCCGTATATGGTCTCTCTGCTTTCTATAGAAGTTATGTTTCAAGACTCGCATCAAAAGTTTGTCTACATGATTCTTGCTATTCTTCTTCTCATTGAGCTCATCATCGTCTAATGTCATATGATTAGCATCTGATATTTCCATTTTTTAATTGAAATATATCCTAGTTAATCTAATTTATTTTTTGTTTATATTTTCTTTTTCTTAAATTGAAATAGATCCTTCTCTTTTATTTTATTTCTTAAATTGAAATATATCATAGTTAATTTTATTTTAATTTTATAATCTAAATCGATAAATTTAACGTTTTTTTAAAAAATCTTAACTAACCAAACGGATAATCAAAATGGTTAAATCTCTTTTAACAATAAAAAAACATAAAAAAACTTAAATGAATAACATTAAAAAAACTTATTATTTACCTTTTTATTTTTATTTTTTTCGTTCTAGATAAGGACCCGCATATATGCGGGTTTTTGATAAAATATTTTAAATTTGTAAAAATAAATTGAAAACAAAATTGAATAATTTATTTATTTTAAAATTTTGCTGAATTAATTATTTTATTTTTATTAAAATTAGATTTATCATAATTAAAATCTAGATTAGGATCCACGTATTATAATAATAAAATTTAAAACCCGTCAAATTATTATTTTAAGAAAATAGAAAGCAAAATCTGATCACTACTAAAAACATATATGAAAAATATAAAATCAAGACGTAAAAGTTATTTATTTATTTTAATTCTCATTTATTTTCAATTAAAATATTTAAAACACAGAACTGTTGCGGATCCTAAACAACATTTACCCTACTTCTCATATAGTTAACACACTTTAACAACTATCTTTTTTTGTTCTGTTGCGTTAAAAACTTGAGTATTTAATTTGAGTCAATCGAGTATGTTAACGATCTTTCTATTAACTCTCTTCAAGCAAATAAAGTATCTCTTTCTCTTCACATTCATCTCCCTTATATGATCTCTCTGCTCTCTAGAAAAGTTAGGTTTCTTAAGACTCGCATCAAAAGCTTCTATACATGATTATTGATATCATCATCCTCATTGATCTCATCATCGTTTAATGTCATATCATTAGCATCTAGAATTTTCTTTTTTTAATTAAAATATATCCTAGTTAATCTAATTTACTTTTTGTTTTTGTTTTTATTTTTCTTTTGAAATAGATCCTTTTGTTTTTATTTTATTTTTCTTAAATTTAAATATATTTTAGTTAATTTTATTTTACTTTTGTAATCAAAACCACTAAATTTGACATTTATTTTTGTAAAATAATATTTTACCGAGACACGTATCGAAATCTAAATCGATATGATATCATATAATGTATTAATCTGTAATGTCATATCATTAGCATCTAAATTTTTTTTTTTAATTAAAATATATCCTAGTTAATAAAATTTAATGTTGTTTTTTAATTTTTTTTCTCTCGTATATAATCTCTCTGCTCTCTAAGAAGTTATGCTTTTGAAGACTCGCATCAAAAGCTTCTCTACATGATTCTTGCTATCATCCTTCTCATTGAGCTCATCATTGTCTAATGTCATATCATTAGCATCTTAAATTTTTATTTTTTAATTGAAATATATCATAGTTAATCTAATTTATTTTTTTGTTTTCCTTTTTGTTTTCTTAAATTGAATTAGATTCTTTTATTTTATTTTATTTTTCTTAAATTGAAATATATCCTAGTTGATTTTATTTTACTTTTTTAATCTAAATCGATAAATTTGACGTTTTTATTCTTTAAACCGTAGCAAACTTAGTTTTTTTTTTCTTAATTTTCTTATTTACCTTTTCGATTTTTTATTTTTCTTTTGGTATTAGTAATTGAAAAATAAATATACTTATTTCCTTTTTAATTTTAAAAATAAAGTTTTGATTTTTCTTTTAGTATTAGTAATTGATCATACAATTTCTTTAACTGAAATGAAAAACATAAAAAACTTATTTTCCTTTCTAAAAAAATTTTATTTACATTTTTTTTTTTCCTTTTTGTATTAGTAATCGAAAAAGTTATTTTTTCTTTTTGTATTAAATTTTTATTTACATTTTTTTTCTTTTTTGTATTAGTAATCGAAAAAGTTATTTTTCCTTTTTGTATTAAATTTTTTTTTACATTTTTTTTTTCCTTTTTAATTGATTTTTTTTTTCTTTTTGTGTTAGTAATCGAATAAAATTATTTTCTTTTTTTATTTTTAAAACTAATTTTTAGATTTATGTAAATATTATGTTAAAATTTAATTGGTTGAATTTTTTTAACACGTGTCAAAATCTAATCGATTAACTTGACACGTGTCACGATCATGTTAAAAACTAACTTTGATGCATCCTACTTTATATAATAAGATTGTTTTGTACAAAAAATAATATGTTTATAGGATATAAATTTCAAATTACAAGACAATTAAAAACGAACTTCGTGTAATATGCTAATGCATGAGGGAGAAAAGAAAAAGAGAAGAACTGATTGATGAATCAAAATCATCAGGAGAAGAGAAAAAATATGTATAATCTCTTTATATTCGATGTACAGTTTAATCAGTTTTTGATATTTTCGTTTTGTCATTATGAATTTATGATCAACAAGTTACAAGTTACCAATCGACTTCTACGTATTAATATATCTGTTGGCTCGTGCATGTAAATACTATCTAATTTGCGTTGACAACAAAACGAAAACCCTTCACATTCTATCTTGACAACAAAACGAAAACCCTTCACATTCTATCTTGACAAAATAAAAATAAAAAAAAAATCTTTCTAGAAACTATATAGATAAGTCCTGGCACAAATGTACAATTTGTTTTCTATGACAGCGCGAGACTGAGACTTGTTTACTAATGTCGAAGAAGAGAAACAACGCGGTTTCATTTCTTTTGGAACAAAGATAATTAACTACATCATTCTTTTATTTAAATAATATTTTAGCTTTCCATATATTCTTTTTGAGTGTTTTTCTTCTGTCTGCAAGTTGAAACTTATCTATATGTGGATTGATCTGATTCTCCGCACCGTACAAAAGGTCAATTTGACGATCAATTTAACTTTTGTTTTTTTTCTTCTATGTAGCATCTTATTAACTTTAAATTTCATTATTTTGACTATCTATTATTTTAATAAATAGTAGAACAGACATTTTGTTCTCACTTCTCAGCATTCAAATTGATTTAAATGTTAGGGAGCAAGATAAATATATATCCGCATTTTTGTTTTATTTTTATTTTAAAGAAAATGTTAATTGTAAATTTTCGTTTGCTCATTTTTAGTTTTGCTTTTTTTTTCTTCGTGTCTTGTTTCACTTTTTGAAGACCTTTCGACGTATGGATTAATTTGTTAGTTTTTTCTTCATTCTCGTTGATATCCGATCATTTTACTGTTTTTGGGGAGTTTCTTAATTGTTGTAGATTTAAAAAGTAAAACGTTAATAGCTACTTAAACATTTATATACTTTTGCAATGTTTCAGCTTAAATGTTAGATATTACACTAACCACAAATGAAAGAAGACAGAAAACTTTTACGAGTCCCCTTCAATTGCAAAACCAATTGTGGTTCGTCTCGGCAAGATCTGCCAATCTACTATAACCAATTGTGTGTTGAGCTCTGTTTCTTCTTCTCTTCAACTGTGGGCCTGAAAAATGATCTTCTTCTTGCAACAAATGGGCCTTAAATATTCTGCCAGCCCATCTTCTCACAACAACTTAGAAGGCCAAACCCAAGAATTTATTACATGCGAGATTCCAAATCCAAACCGGCTCTGTGCTACGGACGGTATCATATCACTTTTATTTTAAGTATTCGATTTACAATAAACGGATCGCTATAATTGTTTTGGTCTATACGACGTCGCTGCTTCAAACTTGGAATATAATCAATGTGTAAAACATATAATACGTCATCGAATAATAGTTTGATCTCCGATGTCCAATAATTAAATATATTTATCCACTAAGGAAGAATCCAAAAAGCTAATGAAATGAGAGGTGGTGGAAAGAAAACGTTGTATATGTATCAAACTCTAATAAAAGAAACTGCGTTGTGTAGACACGAATGCTCCAAATGTGTGCATGCGCCACACGTGTCATCGTCCCTCTTCCTACTTAACAACTACGCGCATGCACCCTTCTTACAAAGATAGTAAAACATTTTTCGAATCATCGGTGAGATATAGAGAGGAAAAATGGAGAGAAACAAGACAATTTTTACGTTTTTGCTTCTGGTTGTGTTTTTCAATGGAGTTATGATGATGAGTTCGAATGGGTATGAAGGAGAAGAGTGGCAAGGAGGAGGAGGAGGAGAAGGAGGAGGAGGAGGAGGAGGAGGAGGAGGTGGAGGACGAAGAGGAAGAGGGTTCATGTTGAAAGAGTGGAGGCAAGTGATCAAATCAGAAGGTGGAGAAATGAGAGTTGTGATATCTCCAAGAGGAAAGATCATTGAGAAACCAATGCACATTGGTTTTCTAACAATGGAACCTAAAACCCTCTTTGTCCCTCAGTATCTTGACTCAAGCCTCCTCATCTTCATTCGTCAAGGTCCCTTATCTCTCTCTCGTTCTTTGTTTCTCTCTCTAATTAGTCTCTGACATGTGTTACTTGCAGGTGAAGCAACCCTTGGAGTGATATGCAACGACGAATTCGGAGAGAAGAAATTGAAAGGGGGTGACATCTACTGGATTCCGGCTGGTTCTGCCTTTTATTTGCTTAACACAGGCCAAGGCCAACGACTTCACGTCATTTGCAGCATTGATTCATCGCAGAGCCTCGGCTATGAAACCTTCCAAGTACTTAACTTAGCTTTAACATTTAAGGCTAATCAAAGGCATAATGATTTAAAGAATTTTGATGGTTGGCTAACTTGTTGCTTTTGTGTAGCCTTTCTATATTGGTGGAGGCCAGTCGTCTGTTCTCGCCGGCTTTGATCCCGACACTTTAACCTCAGCACTCAACGTTAGTACATTTCAACCTAAAAATGATTGTCAAAGTTTCGATTGTTTGTCTGCGTTTGATAAGAATCTTCCTTTTCAACTGAATCTACAACCTTCATCATATTAAAACATAATAATGTAAATGTAAACTAGTGTAAGGCGTTTGCGTTTGCGATTGCATTTACAAAATAAAATAATTGTTTGAACTTTGAACACTGAAAAATGTTTGTTTCTTAAAAATAAGAATTTGTCTTGCATATTTTGAGGTAAATGTGGAGATTGTTGTTTGAAACTCTCATCTTGGTGCTGTCAGTCCCGATCTAATATCGATCTTGTACTTAATAGGTTTCTCGACCGGAGCTGCAACAATTGATGACAAGTCAATCCCGTGGTCCGATTGTGCACATCACGGAACATGCTCCCACAATGTGGACCGAGTTCTTGGGGTTGAGAGAGGAAGAGAAACATAGGCATCTCAAGAAACTATTGGAGATGAAACAAGAAACCTCTCAAGACCAAGAATACGGTCAGTGGTGGTCTTGGAGGAACATCGTAAGATCAATTTTGGATCTAACCGAAGAAAAAAATCGCCGGTCAGGATCTTCCAAGTGCGAGGACTCGTACAACATTTATGATCGGAAAAGGGATTTCAGAAACGATTATGGATGGAGTAAAGCTCTTGATTTTGATGATTACGAGCCTCTCAGATACTCTGGTGTTGGCGTTTATCTCGTAAATCTCACCGCGGTATAATTCATCTCTCTTAATTGATTACTATACTAAATTCGATTTATATAATCAAGTATGTTAGCAACATCCAGCGAATTTTCTGTCTATGCTAAATAAAAGTTTGGTAAAAAAGTGTCATTAATTAAAAATTATTGGTTCCGGTCCGTTCATATTGATATTGTTGGTTAACTAGACCGGCTAAGAACTATTGGTTTGGCTTAGATTAACCAGTTTTAAGTCTAGATTTGCTGTTTAACACACTAATTTTAAATATAGATTTGCTTTCTAACCGATCAAAAGATTGTTTGGTATAGGTAAACCAATTTAAGTAAAGATTTGCTATCTACCATGTTAAAAGATTGGTTTGGTTGAGATAAAACCATATTTAACCGATCAAAGTTCAAACGTTTTTTAGGGATCAATGATGGCTCCGCATATGAACCCGACAGCAACAGAATACGGCATAGTTTTGGCCGGTTCCGGAGAGATTCAGGTCGTATTTCCGAACGGAACTTCTGCTATGAACACGAGAGTCTCCGTAGGAGATGTGTTTTGGATCCCTCGCTACTTCGCCTTCTGCCAGATCGCATCTCGGACCGGACCGTTTGAGTTTGTTGGATTCACCACATCGGCTCACAAGAACCGGCCTCAGTTTCTTGTTGGATCCAACTCGCTACTTCGGAGTCTCAATGTGACATCACTGGCCATGGCTTTTGGAGTGGACGAAGAGACGATGAGGAGGTTCATTGAGGCTCAGAAAGAGGCTGTTATTCTGCCCACCGCAGCTGCGGCTCCTCCCGCTTAAGGGTGAAACGGTGCGTTTTAGCTTCGACCGCGTTTTGATTTGAGCAACGAGAGAGAGAATGTGAGACATGTGTTTCTTTTTCTGAATGCTATGTATGTATAGATATAATAACCATGAGTATGTTTTGTATGTTTTTGTTTCTTTGAAATGACATAATAATGGTGAATGATGTTTTAGTTTATTATTCAAATCCGTTAAATATCTCTTGTGTGGTCGTCCGCTTCAAAATCGAACAAAAAAAATTTGTCTAATTTGAATCAAGTTTTACAATTTTATTTTTAGAGGTTGCATTCAACAAAATGTGAAACGAAAAATATTATGTCGTTTAACTCAACGGTATAATCGGGTTTTTTTTGGTTCTGTTTCCATACTTAAAAGTTTTTGGTTAACCAAATAAACTATAATCAGACTTTCATTCAATTTCATACGAGCTCCTAGAATAAACTAGGAGAAAAATAGCAAGCTATATATATATACATTTTCCATTATTGGAAGATTTTAGAGAAGATCATCAATATTTAGAATAGAAAATTTAATGTCGTTGATGGCCCAATTGGTGTTTTTAACCGATTTGAAGAACCCTACGATTGGATAAAAACGTCGATTACTCGAGTATAAAGTCGATATTTTTAAAATTTGTCCAATCTCATCTGTGTTACCACGTATGAGATTACGCAAGGGTATTGGAAGATCGAGAAGATCGACTGTATCAAGATTATGACAATCATGAAGATTAAAGAAGATTAGAACATTATGGATATTAATCAATATTTAAAATAGAAAATTTACGTATTATTTACTTATTAGTTTTAGAAATAATAATTTTTCCTAAACACATTTGAGTTCCTATTCTCATCAATCTATCACCTATTAACGCAAAATAAATAAAACAATGGAAAAAAAGGAAAATTCAGTAGTTAACAAAGAAAAAGGGTAAAAAATAGTAACAAAATGTAAAATATTCCCGAGTTACAAAACCCTAATGGAAATAACAAAACTGGACGAAGTTGACACAAATAAGGACAATTAACAATTACGACAAAGCGTCCAATAATATGTATATATACGTGCATGAATGAAGACATTGCATTGTATCTCAAAACCCAAAAAATCATTATTATTCGATCAACCATGTCTCTCGCAGCTACAATGATCGTTCTCATTCTTCAAATCATTACATCTTTTCTCTTTGTTACCACCACTGCCTCACGGCCCTCACCATCACCTCCTCTTGGCGGCTTAACCTTCGACTTATTCAACCGTCGCACTAACTCCTCTTCTTCTCGACCCTCCAACACCAACGATGGATCATCTCCTTACGCAGACACCGTCTTCGAAACCAGCTCTTACGTAATGAAACTACAAATCGGTACTCCTCCGATCGAGATCGAAGCTGAAATAGACACCGGAAGCGATGTCATATGGACACAATGCCTGCCTTGTATCAACTGCTTCAGCCAACCAGCTCCCATATTCGACCCTTCGAAATCCTCAACCTACAAAGACAAAAAATGCCACCGATGGATTTCTAGTTACACTTGTACTTACGACGCCAACTACGGAGATGGCTCCTACTCCAAAGGAACGTACGGGACCGAGACGGTCACAATACAATCCTCTTCAGGACAACCCTTTGTGATGCCTGAAACCACCATAGGTTGTGGCCACGACAACTCAGGATTCTTTCCCCCGAACTCTTCGGGAATCGTTGGTCTAAATTGGGGAGCTACATCACTCATCTCTCAGATGGGAGAGGACTATCTAGGTCTTTTCTCTTACTGCTTCTCCGGTATAGGAACTAGTAAGATCAACTTTGGAGGCAATGCTATCGTGGCAGGAGATGGTGTCGTTTCAACGACTATATTTAGAAAGAAGGACCAACCTGACTTGTATTACCTAAACCTAGACGCGATTAGTGTCGGAGAAACAAGAGTTGAGACGTTGGGGACAAACTTTTACTCGTTGGAAGGGAACATATTTATAGACTCTGGAACAACTTACACGTACTTGCCCGAGAGCTATTGCAACTTAGTGAGGGATGCTGTTGATAAAGCTGTGCAAGCTGAACGATCAACTTTATCCGACGGGGGGTTTTGTTACAATACCGACGACGTTACTAAATATCCGGTGATCACGATGCATTTCTCGGGAGGTGCTGATCTTAAGATGGAGCATTACAATATGTTTGTGAATAATGGAGGATCGTATTGTTTGGCGATTCTGTGTGGTGGTGGTCCGCATGGATATGCGATCTATGGGAACAGAGCACAGAACAATTATTTGGTTGGTTATGATATTTCTTCACAGCTTGTTTCTTTTTCGGCCACCGATTGTTCTGCTCTGTGGGGTTGAAACTAACCAAGAAGAGAAGAGAGACTCTTTTTACGCTTTTATGGTTTTTATTTTGTTTTGTTTTGTTAAAGCACTATTATAGTTTTTGATAACTTCAGTTTTGTTTTCTATCTATAATTCCTTTTATTAAAAGAATATGGTTATGTTTTAATGATTGAGTATGCTATAATGAGTTACAGAACTTGTTGATGCATCAAGAATAATATCATCGTACGGTCGGAAGATTCAAGATTCACAAAACATGAAACGAACCAAACGAAGATTAATCCGGATTCAAATCAAATTTATTATTTTATAAATCACTAGAATAGGACCCGCATATATGCGGGTTTTTAATAAAATATTTTGAATCTATAAAAATAAATTGAAAATAAAATCAGATAATCTGTTAAAAAAAACATTTACTTTTATTTTTAAATATTTTCAAAAATATATGTTTTAATACTCTTATATTAATTAGGTTTATTTCTAATGATTTATCTATTTATATATATATATTTTTTTTTATTCTAAAATTTTGACAAATTAATTATCTTACTTTTATCATAATTAGATTTATAATAATTAAAATCTGGATTAGGATCCGCGTATACGCGAATTTATAATAATAAAATTTAAAACACGTTAAAATATTTTTTTAAAGAAAATAGAAAGCAAAAATCTTGGAAACAAATATATGAAAAATACAAAATAGAAACATAAGAATTATTTATTTATTTTAATTCTCATTTATTTTTAGTTAAAATGTTCAAAAACAGAATCTGTTGCGGGTCTTAAACAACATTAACCCTACTTCTCATATAGTTCACACACTATCAACTATCATTTTCTGTTCCGCTGCGTTAAAAACTTGGGTATGCAATTCGACTCATTCGAGTATGTTAATGATCTCCCCCATTAACTCTCTTCAAGCAAATAAAGTCTTTCTTTCTCTTCACATTTCATCTCCCTTATATGATCTCTCTGCTCTCTAGAGAATTTATGCTTCTCAAGACTCGCATCAAAAGGCTCTCTACATGATTCTTGACATCCTCCTCCTCATTGAGCTTATCATCGTCTAATGTCATATCATTAGCATCTAGAATTTTCTTTCCTCCTCATTGAGCTTATCATCGTCTAATGTCATATCATTAGCATTTAGAATTTTTTTTTAATTGAAATATATCCTAGTTAATCTAATTTATTTTCTGTTTTTAATTTAATTTTTTTGTTTCATCCGTATAATGTCTATCTGTTCTCTAGAGAAGTTATGCTTCTCAAGACTCGCATCAAAATCTTCTCTACACGATTTTTGCTATCCTCCTCCTTATTGAGCTCATCATCATCTAATGGCATATCATTAGCATTTAGAGTTTCTTTTTTTAATTGAAATATATTTAGAGTCAAATGTATTTTACGTTTTTTTTTAAAATAGTAGTATTTTCCTTTTTCTTTTAGGATTATTTATTTATTTATTTTTTAAAATTAATATTATTTTTCTTTTTCTTTTTTAAAATAGTACTCCCTCTGTTTACATTTAATTGTCATTTGAAGAAAATGTATCTGGATGTATTAAACTCAAAACACATCCAGATACATCCAGTTTTTTGCAGATACGTTTTTCAGAACGACAATTAAATATAAACGGAGGGAGTAGTATTTTTCTGTTTCTTTTAGGATTATTTTATTTATTTCTCTTTTAAAATTAACATTGTTTTCCTTTTTCTTTTAAGATTAGTAGATTTTTTTATTTATAATATATTTTAATCAAAACACATGTCGAAATCTTATCGATTAACTTGCTAAGTGTCAAGATCATGTTAATTAAAACACATGTCGAAATCTTATCGATTTACTTGCCAAGTGTCAATATCATGTTAATTAGCAACTTTGACGCATCCTACTTTATATAATAATTTATAATATATTTTAATCAAAACACATGTCGAAATCTTATCGATTAACTTGCTAAGTGTCAAGATCATGTTAATTAAAACACATGTCGAAATCTTATCGATTTACTTACCAAGTGTTAAGATCATGTTAATTAGCAACTTTGACGCATCCTACTTTATATAATAAGATTACTCTTATGACGCTTCGCCCAAAAGATCCTTGTTTTCTTCTTCAAAGCATCATCAAAGTAGAAACTTTTATCAAGGTCTTAACAGGATTGGCAAAATTGGAGTTTGGAATTTGGTGGAGAGACTTGTCATCACTTTGATATTGGAATTTCTGGATTCTGGTCCACCATAATATATATACGTGTTAAAAACGACATGTGAAAGAAGATTAACGACATCCAAAATTTTAAATTCAAACACAAAAAAAAATAACAGTCATATTTATATGGCAAATTAAAAACGTAAAACTACAACTGTTACCGATCAGGTCCTTTATTGCTGTACTATTTTGCTGCAAAATTTAAAATTTTCGAAATTTTAAAATTAAGTGCTTTAGAAAAAAATGATTTGTATAGCAAAAAAAAATGAAAAAATGAAATATTTTGGCTCTGAATAAAAAAAAAAGTCAAAACTTCTAAAGTCTGATTGGATCCATTCCAAAGTTTTAGAAAAAAAAATTGTTTTTTTTTTGTTCAAACACATAATTCTATTAGATTAAGCTCGGGTGTTACAATGACAAGAGGGAATTATACATCCTCTTTGATCCTTACCATACAACATAAGAAAACTAGAAATTAACAAAGATAAATCTTCATGCGACAGCGGATTAGACCCAAAGTTCAAATGCGTCCGAAGAGAATTCTCGGCCGGGTTGGAATGTTGTAATCTAGTCCCGTTTGATTGTGACGTTAAAAACCAACTTCTACCTCCGGAATTCGACAAATCGAATCCGTTTGTACTTCAGACCCCGTAGAGACCTCTACGTAAGATGTAAAACACTTACCAATCATGCCCTATATAAGAAAATATACACTCATAAATAAAATTAGTTAACTATTTTTTCTTATAACTATGATTTTTTTTGTCAAAAACAGAACCTAAATAAATTTTGCTTATAACTATTTAACGTGACTTTTGACATCCACATTCATCGCCTAGAAGGCAAAAACAGTTGGGTGTTATTGTGTATAAAATAATATATGACTAAAAACGAAATACAAAAACGAATGAGGGAATGGTTTTAAGAAATCGGAGATAAGCGACTTAAGTTGTAAATTATAATCAAACCGAAAGCTAACCGAAATCACACTTAAACCGGTATTAACGGGAATCATAAATACTAATCGTACAAAAAACTGATTTTTGGCATATGGATTTGAATTCGAATTTGAATTGTCTATTATTGTTTTAACGGGCCAAAAACGCATTCCAATTCAATCGCAAGGAAGCTAACGGGTATTTTAGTAATTACAATTCCATCGTCTAACGACTGCAAATAGAAGAATCGTTTCTCTCTCATTTTTTTGGGTCATTTTGTTCTCCTGTGACGAGCGAGCGTAGGGTTTCAATTTCATCACCGGCGATTCAAAGTCTCGAGCAACTTCTCTCAAGCTCCACACCGGTCGAATCGTTTCTCTGAAAGATCATCATCTCCACATAATTTGATGACTTCAAACTACTTTCGCCGTCTCCTGATTTCTCCAGCGTTTCGGCGATTTTCGAAATCATTTCCATGAATCTCAACGGTATCTGACTAATTTTGTTCCTTATTCATCTATATGCGGAAAGATATCAGCGATTTCGAGAAACATTCCGTGAATCACAACTATCGTGAAGATGCGTATCTATTTCAAAGATCGCTGGTTTTTATCTTTGTTAATTGCTAAATTTGTTTGGGTTTGTTAAATTCTTTCTTTAATTAAGCAAATTTCTTAGCGATTTATAACTGTTTGTGATGATTTGTGTCTGCTTGTAGTGATTTTTTTTTTCCAGATCCCGTAAATATGTGTTCTTAGTGCTTTTAACTTGCGAACATCTTTTTTTTTTTAATCTGCGATAAACCATGGTTTATTTATGTACCGTTTTCTCTGGTTTTAAAACGTTATTGGTTTCTGAGAAAAATTGTTTTCAATTAGATATTTGGTGTAAGCAATGGTCTGGCACTCGTTATGGATTTAGTTCCTAGGCTCAGTTTTATAATCATCTTCTTGCTAATTCACAACTTTGAACGCTGTTTTCTTCATGATTTAACATGTAAGTATCGCAACTCTCATTGAAAATAGTACATTGGTTTTTATACTCGAGTAAAAGAGTTGTGTAGAAAAGACAAAGTTAGTGGTTATTTTCCAAAGAACTGTATGCGTAAGTGTTTGATTTATTTGTGACTTGCAGGAGGACATATCGGCCTATCGCATCAGAGAAGATAGAGAGACTTTGCTCAGAACTGGTGCGAGCTAGAACACACGAAAATGGTAATCACTACTAATCAAGATTACTAATCGGCTAAAAACGAAACCTAGGGATGTAATCATTGATTTGGGCATTCAAATGGACAACTTTGCAATCATTTAAGCAACTAAACAAGTTATCTCTATGCATAGATCACTAATAAAGAATAATCCATGATGTGTGGTATTAATCTCTTTCCTAATCACCTTAATGAACTAATGACTAGCAAGCAATAAACATAAGTCTAAATGGCATGATAAACACCCTAGGCAACTAATATCTTAGGCTAGGAATGTAAATCTCTTAAAAAGGTGGTTCAAACATTTCATCAAACACTTGGTGGGTGTATGAAATGCTTATGATCCTAAATAGCAAAAGATTAGCTATTTGGCATTAAAAACACCTTAATAAGAAGAGAGATGAAAGAATCTAACCTAGATTGCAAGATTGAACCATTAGAAAACCCTAAATCTAACTCATTCCCAAGTTCCTAAGAGACTACTCACTAATCATCATTAAGCTCATCAAATCCATGATAAGAGATAAACAAAACATGATTAGAGAAGAGATCATAAGAAATCCAAGAGAGTTTTTGTATTAAACTTAAAAGATCCAAGCAAATACAAAGTTTTCTCCGAAAGTGGCTAAAGTTTAAGCTAAGAACAATAGGGAATAAAAGTTAAGTAAGAAATTAGGTCTTTTGAGTATTTATAGGTGGACCCAGAAAAAGGGAAAACAAAAACTCATTTATGTTCGTCTCGACGTAGCTAGGTCGATACAGCTCGTCGAGACGAACCTCGAGACATTCTCTTCTCTTCGGCTTGATGTTCGTCTCGACCTAGCTACACCGATACGCTTGGTCGAGACGAACCTTGGGCATTTCCTTCTTCTTCTTGGCTCGTCGTTCGTCTCGGCCTATCTTGGTCGATACACCACGTCGAGACGAACCCCTGGAAAACGCTTCTTCTTCTCGGCTTGATGGTTGTCTCGACGTACTCTGGTCGATACATCACGTCGAGACGAACCTCGGCTTTCTCTTTAGTTCTCCTTCCTTCTCTTCAAGTGACTTCTTGACATTCTCTTGCAATGCCATCCTTCTCCAACTTCAAGCATGCCTCCATAACATTCATATTACATGATAAAGACTACAAAAGTGCCAAAATATGCAAAGACTATGCAAGGACATCTTAGACTTCTAAATGAATGAAATGTAATGCAAAGATGCCTAATTAAGTTCCTAAATGAGATGAAACTTACACTAAATGGAGGAAAATATGATACAAAATATAGACATATCAACTCCCCCCAACTTGCCTTTTACTTGTCCCCAAGCAAATGAAACACAAGCCAAGGAGAGAGGTTTGAAGGTGGAAGCTCAAATCCAAAAGTGTCAAGCAAATAAATCAATATTCATACCCATACTCATTCAAGTGAACTCAAGCCTCAACCTACACAAGCATTCATTTTCACCAACTCTTTAACATTCATTAAGTGGTAACCATGGATCATGAATCATGCAATGCTAGTGAACTTGTTTGGATTTGGGCAAGGTCTTGAGATGAAAATGATCTCAACTTCATGGGGTTTCAATGCTATGGGATCTCTCAATGAACAAGTGAACTTTGTCAAAATGCTAAGAGTAAAAAAACAACTTATACAAGGACAAACTTCCATCTACCCCTTTGTAACACAAATTTTTTCACTCTCATTTTCTTTTAAACTCACTCACCAAGTCTACCCTAGGCTACCCATCGCAAGGCATTGGGCCATGCCCACAAGAAGCTAGAACACTTTTCTTTTTCCTTTAAGCACTTAGGGAAAACATCTTCTACAACCACAAGTGTTGGCACACTTTCACTTCAAGCTCTTTTCTTTTACACTTTGCTATCCTCTTTCTTTCTTAACTTAGCCATATTTTTTTTTCTTTTTCTTGGCTCCTTTACTTTTCATTTCTAGAGGATTTTCTTTTGAACACTTAGAACATAATACACTTGGCCAACACTTGTCAAAATATTCTCATTTTCCCCTTCTCACTACCACAACTTCGCAAATCCTTTTTTTTTATATTGAATGTCAAGCCACAAGCCCCACCCAGGAAGCCTAACCTATCACCTAGCTCATTGTTTCGAGCTAGCTACATGAAAGCTTATCCTTGTCGCTCTAAATACAACACGTTTTGCTAAGTTCACAAGAAGAAAAAGGCATAATGCACTCAATAAGGTAGATGTCTCAAAGAAAGCTTAGCTAGGGTGCTTGATCTTAACCGCTCTAAAGATGAGAGTCGGCTATTTGGGTTAACAAGAGTGGCAAAAGGAAAGAAGATAACCCAAATATGTATATGGTATCCACAAGTTCTCTAACAATGCATGACCATGATAATTGTTCATTCAAATTAAGTCCAAGTTCAAGAGAGTTGGTTTCTATTCAAAGCTTGCTTCAATTTAGACTTGAGTTTCAATTGGTGAGGTCCAAGTAGGGTTCATCTTTACTTTCAAAGTTTGCACATCAAGCATCAAAGAACTACTAACTAGGGCCTTGAACTAATTCATGAGCTTTACTTTCAAAGTTTGCACATCAAGCATCAAAGAACTACTAACTAGGGCCTTGAACTAATTCATGAGCTTAACACCTTACAAAGAAGATCTATCATTGCCCCCTATGAAAGAATGCAATCCTATATGAAAGCTAGACTAAATCCTACTTATGTGACAAATGCATATGTAACTACATGCTATTTTTTGAAATTTTCAAAATTTTCTCATTTTTTTGGTTTTTCTATGCTTTAGATGAATGCATGAGACTCTAATATGCATGAAAGAGGAAGATAAGATCACAAAACACAAAGTCAAATACACCATACTCCCCCAAACTTAAATTACACAGTCCCTTGTGTAATCCAAGCTTGGAGAAGATTTCAAAATGCAAAAATAAAAACTAAATGGTATTTACAATGGTTTGGAGTGGTACCTCAATCAGAAACGAATGGAGGAGGAGGAGTAAGACTCCATGGAGTATGATTGGTTGCTTGACTTGTGGGTGGGAGACCTCATAACCCGCTTCTGGCGCCTACGGGTCTCATAGGAAGAAGGTCGCGGGTCAACATCGTGGTCCGCTGCACTCGGGATTCCTTGGAAGGAGTGGCGCCTTCCTGCCATGGTACTGTCCCCCTCTTCATCTTCTTGTTGCTCTTCTTCACGCCTTGAGGAAGAAGCTCCTCCAACCTTGACCGTGAGATCCTTTATTTGCTCCTTCATCCCCTTGACAGTCTTCACAAGCTTCCTAATGGTTTTGTCTTGCCACTTGTTCCATCTCTGAAGGAGCTTGATGTGTTGGTGGGCTTTTCTCGAAGGCTCTCCTTGGTTGGTGCCTTCATAAGGCACAAAGGTGTACCTCTCACTGCCATAAACCGGAGGTGGCTGATAAGGTTCAAAATCTCTGTCCCATGAGGCTTCCGGGAAGGTTTGAATGTCGCCTAGGTGCTCATCTGATGGAATGAAGACAGCATTGGATCTTTCCCGGAGACTTGTGAGGTGAGTTGCAAGAAATCCGGATTGTTCCCTCCTTGAGCCTTGAGACATTGAACTTGTAGCGGTATCCCCTGCCTTCCTTAATCAAGAACTGGGCGTTAAGGAGATAAGTGGAGTCTATGTACTTTTTCTCAGCTGAGGGCTCTCCCAAGTTAACCCCAACTCCCTCAAGAATTGGTGTGATCATGCCTCCAATGGTGAGCTGAGGTGCGCGGTCTTTCTTGGTTGTCGCCCACCCTCAGAAACTTGCCGCCCATAACTGCACCATTCTGTTTCCCGTTGCATCACCTCTTAGTGGGGTTTCGTCATCAAAGAAACCAATGATGTTCTTGAGCCCAACATTAAGAATCTCCCACTCTTCTTCAGCCACATTCCCTGTCTCTTTCTTTGCAAAGAAAGTATGACCCAACACCTTGTGAGCATAGCGGATTGCGGGATGTCGGATCATTGAGCTCTTGACTTTCCCAGACTTGTAACTCCCACAACAAAGCATCTTCCACAGCTTTTCCGTCTCTGCTTTTGCGACATTAAAGCGGGAGCCTTTGCATGTTCCGTCATCAAAACCAAGTATCTCACTTATTTTCTTGAACCCCATCTTGTAGGATTTGTTCCTAACTCGGAACTGAATGAACCCAAATCCATCCCTTTCTTCATCAATTTCCCTCGACCTCGAAGTTGTCACCTTCAAGGTAGCGAGGAATTGGCATGTCTCTTCTTGGTAGCTCGGGTATGACTGGTTGAACCACCTTTCACACCCTAAGTTCCTGAAGATAGCAGTCACATCGTCCAATAGACCCAACTCCTCTAGCAAAGCATGATCCGGGTACTTGGTTCCCTTGAAAGGAATCTCCATGAGGCTTTTGTATACATCCACGCTTGATGGAGGCTTGGTTGTGGCGCTCGCAGCTCGCCTTTTCTTGACCTTCTCCTCACTGATTTTTCTTTTCCGAGCCAACCTTTCTATTTTCGGGCTTCCCTCCTCTACTTCTTCATCTTGCACTATCGGTCTCTTCTCCTTCCTCTTGCTTGATTCACTTCTTGTTCTCCCCATAGCTTTGGGCATGCCGATTTCTATAGAAGGTTCATAAAAGATTTCTCAAGGATTGCTAGGCCTTTGACAAGACTCCTTTGTAAGGAAGTGGAGCTTCAGTTTGATGAAGAATGCTTGCAAGCCTTTGAGACAATTAAGAAGGCACTTGTAAGTGCCCCTGTGCAAGCACCGGATTGGAGTCTACCATTTGAGATCATGGCGGATGCTAGTGACTATGCTGTTGGAGCTGTTCTTGGACAAAGGAAATAGAAGAAGCTTCATGTGATCTATTATGCAAGTAGGACACTTGATGAGGCTCAAACCAAGTATGCAACAACGAAAAAGAAACTCTTGGCGGTCGTGTTTGCCTTTGAGAAATTCAGATCTTATTTGGTGGGATCAAAAATGATAGTGTACACGGACCATGCTGCATTGCGCCACATCTATGTTAAAAAGGAGACCAAGCCAAGGCTCCTTAGATGGATCTTACTTCTTCAAGAGTTTGACATGGAAATAGTTGACAAGAAGGGTGTGGAGAATGGTGTAGCTGATAACTTGTCAAGGATGAGAATTGAAGATGCTTTACCACTCAATGATTCTCTACCGGAAGAGCAAATAATGATGATCAAGAGTGTTGCTAGTGCACATGGAGTTGGGAAGAAGCTTCAAGAGACTCAAGGTCTAGAGGACAATGCTTTGCCTTGGTATGCTGACATTGTTAACTACTTGGTGTGCAAAGAAGAACCAACTCATCTCAACAACTATCATAAGAAGAAGTTCATGAGAGATGTGTCACACTTCTATTGGGATGAGCCTTATCTCTACAAGAGATGTGCTTATGGGATTTATAGAAGATGCTTGGCACAAGAAGAGGTTGAGAGTGTGATTTTTCATTGCCATGGGTCTAAGTATGGGGGTCATTTCGCCACATTCAAGACAGCTACAAAGGTTCTTCAAAGTGGATTTTGGTGGCCTACATTGTTCAAGGATACTCATGAGTTCATCAAAAGATGTGAACCTTGTCAAAGGAAGGGGAACATAAGCAAAAGAGATGAGATGCCACAAAATCCAATCTTGGAAGTGGAGTTGTTTGAAGTATGGGGCATAGACTTCATGGGACCTTTCCCATCTTCTTATGGAAACCAATACATCTTGGTAGCTGTTGATTATGTCTCCAAGTGGGTTGAAGCCATTGCAAGCCCTACCAATGACTCTAAGGTCGTGGTGAAGATGTTCAAGAGTATAATCTTCTCAAGGTTTGGTGTGCCAAAAGTTGTGATTAGTGATGGGGGAAGCCATTTCATCAACAAGGTCTTTAAAGGGTTGTTAAGCAAGCATGGTGTCAAGCACAAGGTCATTCTAGAGAAGACTGTGGGTATAACAAGGAAGAATTGGTCAATCAAGCTTGATGATGCTTTGTGGGCTTATAGGACAGCTTTCAAAACGCCAATTGGAAGGTCTCCTTTCAACCTTGTGTATGGCAAATCTTGCCATCTACCAGTGGAGATTGAACACAAGGCTTTGTGGGCTGTTAAGCTTCTCAATTACAATTTCAACACAGCCCAAGAGAAGAGATTGATTCAACTCCAAGAGCTTGAGGAGATTAGGCTTGAATCCTATGAGAGTTCAAGGATCTACAAGGAAAGAACCAAGGCTTTCCATGATAAGAGGATTCTGAAGAAGGAGCTGAGTGTTGGTGACAAGGTTCTTCTATACAACTCTAAACTGAAGTTGTTTCCCGGCAAACTCAAGTCAAGGTGGGGTGACCCTTTTGAGATTCAAGAAGTATTACCTTATAGAGCCATCACTTTGATTGAGAAGAATGGGGAGAGTTTCACAGTCAATGATCATAGGGTCAAGTCATACTTGGTGAATGTGTTTAAGGAAGGGGCAAGCTCATGTCCTCTTCAAGATCCCACTCTTGCCTAAAAAGGTTTGAACTGCCAAGCCGATACGAACTGTTCTAAACCTTCCCGAAGTTCGTCTCGGTGTGACGTATCGACTAGCCACGTCGATACGTGTCTCACCAAACCGTCCTGAGGTTCATCTCGGCCTAGCGTCTCGAGGAAGCAAGTTGATACGAACCGTCCCAAGATACGAGAGTTATATCGGCATGGCTGGCTAAGACGAGTCCTTCCACCCGGAGCTATGGGGAGAACAAGAAGTGAATCAAGCAAGAGGAAGAAGTAGAGGAGGGAAGCCCGAAAATAGAAAGGTTGGCTCGGAAAAGAAAAATCAGTGAGGAGAAGGCCAAGAAAAGGCGAGCTGCGAGCGCCACAACCAAGCCTCCATCAAGCGCGGATGTATACAAAAGCCTCATGGAGTTCTTTCAAGGGAACCAAGTACCCGGATCATGCTTTGCTAGAGGAGTTGGGTCTATTGGAGTTTGTGACTGCTATCTTCAGGAACTTAGGGTGTGAAAGGTGGTTTAACCAGTCATACCCGAGTTACCAAGAAGAGACATGCCAATTCTTCGCTACCTTGATGGTGGCAATTTCGAGGTCGGAGGAAATTGATGAAGAAAGGGATGGATTTGGGTTCATTCAGTTTCGAGTTAGGAACAAATCCTACAAAATGGGGTTAAAGAGGCTACGTGAGATACTTGGTTTTGATGAAGGAACAGGCAAAGGCTCCCGCTTCAATGTCGCAAAAGCAGAGACGGAAAAGCTGTGGAAGATGCTTTGATGTGGGAGTTACAAGCCTCAGAGAGTCAAGAGCTCAATGATCTGACATCCCGCAATCCGCTATGCTCACAAGGTGTTGGGTCATACTTTCTTTGCAAAGAAAGAGACAAGGAATGTGGCTGAAGAAGAGTGGGAGATTCTTAATGTTAGGCTCAAGAACATCATTGGTTTCTTTGATGACGAAACCCCACTAAGAGGTGATGCAACGGGAAACGGAATGGTGCAGTTATGGGCGGCTTATGCGGCAAATTTCCGAGGGTGGGCGACAACCAAGAAAGACCGCGCACCTCAGCTTACCATTGAAGGCATGATCACACCAATTCTTGAGGGAGTTGGGGTTAACTTGGGAGAGCCCTCAGCTGAGAAAAAGTACATAGACTCCACTTATCTCCTTAACGCCAAGTTCTTGATTAAGGAAGGCAGGGGATACCGCTACAAGTTCAATGTCTCAAGGCTCAAGGAGTGAACAATCCGAATTCCTTGCACTCACCTCACAAGTCTCCGGGAAAGATCCAATGCTGTCTTCATTCCATCAGATGAGCACCTAGGCGACATTCAAACCTTCCCGGAAGCCTCATGGGACAGAGATTTTGAATCTTATCAGCCACCTCCGGTTTATGGCAGTGAGAGGTACACCTTTGTGCCTTATGAAGGCACCAACCAAGGAGAGCCTTCGAGAAAAGCCCACCAACACATCAAGCTCCTTCAGAGATGGAACAAGTGGCAAGACAAAACCATTAGGAAGCTTGTGAAGACTGTCAAGAGGATGAAGGAGCAAATTAAGGATCTCACGGTCAAGGTTGGAGGAGCTTCTTCCTCAATGCGTGAAGAAGAGCAACAAGAAGATGAAGAGGGGGACAATACCATGGTAGGAAGGCGCCACTCCTTCCAAGGAATCCCGAGTGCAGTGGACCACGATGATGACATGCGGCCTTCTTTCGCGCCTACGGGTCTCCCACCCCCCAGTCAAGCAACCAATCATACTCCATAGAGTCTTACTCCTCCTCCATTCGTTTCTGATTGAGGTACCACTCCAAACCCTTGTAAATATCATTTAGTTTTTATTTTTGCATTTTGAAATCTTCTCCAAGCTTGGATTACACAAGGGACTGTGTAATTTAAGTNTTATCAGCCACCTCCGGTTTATGGCAGTGAGAGGTACACCTTTGTGCCTTATGAAGGCACCAACCAAGGAGAGCCTTCGAGAAAAGCCCACCAACACATCAAGCTCCTTCAGAGATGGAACAAGTGGCAAGACAAAACCATTAGGAAGCTTGTGAAGACTGTCAAGGGGATGAAGGAGCAAATAAAGGATCTCACGGTCAAGGTTGGAGGAGCTTCTTCCTCAAGGCGTGAAGAAGAGCAACAAGAAGATGAAGAGGGGGACAGTACCATGGCAGGAAGGCGCCACTCCTTCCAAGGAATCCCGAGTGCAGCGGACCACGATGTTGACCCGCGACCTTCTTCCTATGAGACCCGTAGGCGCCAGAAGCGGGTTATGAGGTCTCCCACCCACAAGTCAAGCAACCAATCATACTCCATGGAGTCTTACTCCTCCTCCTCCATTCGTTTCTGATTGAGGTACCACTCCAAACCATTGTAAATACCATTTAGTTTTTATTTTTGCATTTTGAAATCTTCTCCAAGCTTGGATTACACAAGGGACTGTGTAATTTAAGTTTGGGGGAGTATGGTGTATTTGACTTTGTGTTTTGTGATCTTATCTTCCTCTTTCATGCATATTAGAGTCTCATGCATTCATCTAAGACATAGAAAAACCAAAAAAATGAGAAAATTTTGAAAATTTCAAAAAATAGCATGTAGTTGCATTTGCATTTGTCACATAAGTAGGATTTAGTCTAGCTTTCATATAGGATTGCATTCTTGCATAAGGGGCAATGATAGATCTTCCTTGTAAGGTGTTAAGCTCATGAATTAGTTCAATGCCCTAGTTAGTAGTTCTTTGATGCTTGATCTGCAAACTTTGAAAGTAAATATGAACCCTACTTGGACCTCACCATTTGAAACTCAAGTCTAAATTGAAGCAAGCTTTGAATAGAAACCAACTCTCTTGAACTTGGACTTAATTTGAATGAACAATTATCATGATCATGCATTGTTAGAAAACTTGTGGATACCATATACATATTTGGGTTATCTTCTTTCCTTTTGCCACTCTTGTTAACCCAAATAGCCGACTCTCATCTTTAGAGCGGTTAAGATCAAGCACCCTAGCTAAGCTTTCTTTGAGACCTCTACCTTATTGAGTGCATTATGCCTTTTTCTTCTTGTTAACTTAGCAAAAACTGTTGAGTTTAGAGCGACAAGGATAGGCTTTCATGTAGCTAGCTCGAAACAATGAGTTAGGTGATAGGTTAGACTTCTTGGGTGGGGCTTGTGGCTTGACATTCAATATAAAAAAAAAAGGGTTTGCGAAGTTGTGGTCGTGAGAAGGGGAAAATGAGAATATTGTGACAAGTGTTGGCCAAGTGTATTATGCTCTAAGTGTTCAAAAGAAAATCCTCTAGAAATGAAAAGTAAAGGAGCTAAGAAAAAGAAAAAAAAAATATGGCTAAGTTAAGAAAGAAAGAGGATAGCAAAGTGTAAAAGAAAAGAGCTTAAAGTGAAAGTGTGCCAACACTTGTGGTTGTAGAAGATGTTTTCCCTAAGTGCTTAAAAGAAGCTTCTTGTGGGCATGGCGCAATGCCTTGCGATGGGTAGCCTAGGGTAGACTTGGTGAGTGAGTTTAAAAGAAAATGAGAGTGAAAAAATTTGTGTTACAAAGGGGTAGATGGAAGTTTGTCCTTGTATGCATAGGTTGCTTTTTACTCTTAGCATTTTTCCAAAGTTCACTTGTTCATTGAGAGATCCCATAGCATTGAAACCCCATGAAGTTGAGATCATTTTCATCTCAAGCCCAAAACCAAACAAGTTCACTAGCATTGCATGATTCATGATCCATGGTTACCACTTAATGAATGTTAAAAAGTTGGTAAAAATGAATGCTTGTGTAGGTTGAGGCTTGGGTTCACTTGAATGAGTATGGGTATGAATATTGATTTATTTGCTTGACACTTTTAGATTTGAGCTCCCACCTTCAAACCTCTCTCCTTGGCTTGTGTTTTATTTGCTTGGGGACAAGTAAAAGGCAAGTTGGGGGGGAGTTGATATGTCTATATTTTGTATCATATTTTCTTCTATTTAGTGTAAGTTTCATCTCATTTAGGAACTTAATTAGGCATCTTTGCATTACATTTCATTCATTTAGAAGTCTAAGATGTCCTTGCATAGTCTTTGCATATTTTGGCACTTTTGTAGTCTTTATCATGTAATATGAATGTTATGGAGGCATGCTTGAAGTTGGAGAAGGATGGCATTGCAAGAGAATGTCAAGAAGTCACTTGAAGAGAAGGAAGGAGAACTAAAGAGAAAGCCGAGGTTCGTCTCGACGTGATGTATCGACCAGAGTACGTCGAGACAACCATCAAGCCGAGAAGAAGAAGCGTTTTCCAGGGGTTCGTCTCGACGTGGTGTATCGACCAAGATAGGCCGAGACGAACGACGAGCCAAGAAGAAGAAGGAAATGCCCAAGGTTCGTCTCGACCAAGCGTATCGGTGTAGCTAGGTCGAGACGAACATCAAGCCGAAGAGAAGAGAATGTCCGAGGTTCGTCTCGACGAGCTGTATCGACCTAGCTACGTCGAGACGAACATAAATGAGTTTTTGTTTTCCCTTTTTCTGGGTCCACCTATAAATACTTAAAAGACTAATTTCTTGCTTAACTTTTATTCCCTATTGTTCTTAGCTTAAACTTTAGCCTCTTTGGGAGAAAACTTTGTATTTGCTTGGATCTTTTAAGTTTAATACAAAAACTCTCTTGGATTTCTGATTATCTCCTCTCTAATCATGTTTTGCTTATCGCTTATCATGGATTTGATGGGCTTAATGATGAGTAGTCTCTTAGGAACTTGAGGATGGGTTAGATTTAGGGTTTTCTAATGGTTCAATATTGCAATCTAGGTTAGATTCTTTCATATCTCTTCTTATTAAGGTGTTCTTAATGTCAAATAGCTAATCTTTTGCTATTTAGGATCATAAGCATTTCATACACACACCAAGTGTTTGATGAAATGTTTGAACCTCCTTTCTAAGAGATTTACATTCCTAGCCTAAGATATTAGTTGCCTAAGGTGTTTATCATGCCATTTAGACTTATGTTTATTGCTTGCTAGTCACTTATAATGCATCATTAGTTCATTAAGGTGATTATGAAAAAGATTAATACCACACATCATAGATTAGTCTTTATTAGTGATCTAGGCATAGAGATAAATTGTTTAGTTGCTTAAATGATTGCAAGGTTGGCCATTTGAATGCCCAAATCAATGATTCCATCCCTAGGTTTCGTTTTTAGTCGATTAGTAATCTTGATTAGTAGTTAATCGCTTGATTAGTGCACAATTAGGGAAAACTCGTGTTTTAATTCATATAATTAGTTTTCTAGTATCTCTTTTACCTTGTGGTTTGCTTCTAATAATTCCTTGTTTCTTAAATTTCGAATTTGGTTTAGCTTAAACCAAATTTTGTATTTCTTTTTCATTGAACTCTCAAGATGGATTGATATCTCAAGTATTGCAATGATATGAGCAATTGATACACACGAAAATGGTAAGACTTGGTATAACACCAAAACACTCGCCAAAGAAATAACTGAATTTGGTGGCTAAATCGCATTTTTGCAAAGTTTAGTCTCCATAAGATTGTTTCATGATCCGGTTAATAATGTTTACATTATCTCCAACAACACTTAAATATGCAGAATTGGTCATATTAGAAAGGGATAGTAGGTTTAATTCTTGGAGAGTCCTAAGGAAGAATGGTCAAATAATGTTTACATTATCTCTAATATTCGCTCTGTATTTACTCTCTGTTTTTTTTAATGGCTTAACTGATAAAGTTATTTACCTTCAAGAGAAAGGATCTTTAAGCTGCAGATAATAAAAGTTCTGGAGACTATTAGCTAGCCAAGGGCATACAAAGGTTAAGGTGATGTATCTTTCTCTGTCTCTCTCTCTTTCACTCTCTTACTTACTCTCTTACTTTAAACTGTACAGACCGGTCCTCTGGTCTGGCTTGTTCCGCATGTATTTTTTACATGTTCAGCCAACTATTATTAGGTTGAAAGGTGGGAAAGAGGCTTGCATTATCCCTAAAACAGAATCTAAGATAGAAAAAGCATACAACACGTTTTAACATTTGAAACGCAAAACAAAAACAAAAAAAACAGAACACAAACACACTTGCAATCGCAAATTCAAACACACACAAAAAAAAGAGAAAAAAACAACTCAATGCACGCTCAATCGCAGCAAAATTCTAACACAAACAGCAAAACTCAAACTCTATGAACAAAACAAATTCACATTCCATGAAACTTTAACATCTATTTTTTGCTCCTCCTTTACACTCATATCTTCATAACTGTTTTGGTTTTCTATGCTTGAAGATTACAAATATTCAAGCAACCAAATGTCGCCAGGGACCACATTCTGTAAGATTCTGTAATTTTGTTATTTTTTGTTTTATGGTCTTTTGATTTTAGGTATGTTCTCTCTCTAAATCAAATTTTCTGTCCAAACGCAATTTCAAAAAAAAACACAAAAAAAAATTTCCACATAAACATAAACCCACCAAGATACACGCTCAAAATCAAATGAAAAGAAATACAAACAATCACATAACAACTAGTTTAAGGTCACCAAAACACACAAACACAACAAACAAAAACAGAGCACACAAAAACGTTCAAACGCAATTTCAAAAACAGAACACAAACTCCCACGGAAAAAAAAAAATCATATTTAATGTCAAAAAATTGCTATAAAAAACGTCCAAACGTAATTTTGAAAACAGAACACCAACTCCACCGGCAAAATTTTAACAAAACACATTTCACATACCAGAATTTTAACACTAAATTAGTGTCCATAAGATTGTTTTCTGATTCTGTAAATAATGTTTTATCAACTAATTTTGGAACATTTTTTCTTATTTTATCTTGTGTTGACTGGTTTTCTCGTGTTTTTGCTCTTCAAAATTTTGTTTATGAGATCTTGCCAATATAGCGAGAGTTCACTAAGATTTAGTTCCCTACCAAATTGTTTTTTTTGTTCCAACTAATGTTTTTAGTTTTTTGGATCAAATTGTTTATTTATATTTTCTTCTATGATCTATGTAAGTTGTCGGATCTTGGTTAAGCCAAATCTCCGGTTAAGTCTTCGGTACACTTGAATTGATTATTAAGCTCCTAGTTATCGCCTTAGATACAGATGGGCTGAGTTTATTTGTATTGAGGCTCAAAATGAAGATGCAGAAGCTGGTTACGAAGGCCATCTGAAATAAACTAGAACCAGTGCTCGAATACCAAACTGTTGAGATAGATATCTTCTGTGATATTTCTTCACCGACTGTGCTTGTTTCTTTTTTTGGAGTTGATACTTGATTGTGGAGTTGAAACTAACAAGAAGAGAAGAGAAGAGAAGAGAGGCTCTTTTGACGCTTTTATAGTTTTTGTTATTGTTAAAGCGTTTTTATAGCTTTTTATTATAACTTCGGTTTGGTTTTCTATCTATAATTCCTGCTATTGAGTTACACAACAACTTTGTTGATGCATCCATAATAATATTATACGGTCGGAAGAATTCAAGATTCATAAAACATACAACGAACCAAAACGTTTGCGAACATTAATCCGGATTCAAATCAATTTTATTATTTGATAAATTCTTAGAAATTATCATCATATCAAACTAAAAAATAGACAATGAAACTATATTTCAAATCCTCATACCAAATATACAAAATCTTCATCGCTATAATATTTTCCTTTTTTTTTTAATATAATTTCTGTTTATTATATTTTCTTGTTCATTGAAATTGATTATGGTAAGCAACTTTGATTTTCTAAGATTATTACTAAACGCGTCATTAGCCTATGTGTTGGAGAAAACAAAAAAATTAATGAAATTATATTTAAGGGTGTTATAGTATTTTCAAATATCGAACGGCCATCGACTACACGCGTTTTTTTTATCGGTCTCTCGTTGTCTCGCCGCCGCTTTAGCCGTTGTCATCACCTCGCTCGTGAGTCGAATCGCTTCTTCTTCAATTTGGATTACGATCTCATCTAACCGAATTTCAATTTGAAAAGATTCTCAAAAGTAAATTTCAAAGCCAATTTTGTAAATTTTTCTTGTTCTTTGCATGGATTGTTCACCACATGTTCGATAAAATGCTTCTTCGAAACTTTGTGTGTGTTTATAGCTCCTTCGTTCTTGTTCTAAAATATTATTATGAACTGTTGGATTTTCTTGAGCAGGCTAATATGAAACAACAAAACTCGGTTCTTGAGAAGATTTGCATTCAATAAAAAAAAAAAGGTTGTCACACAATCTTTGATGGCAATTGCTTTTGTTCGTAGTCTTCAAAGAGCTTCTTCATCTCTTCTTAGAACTTCATACCCACTTCGCATTTCTTCCAGGTTTGTATTACATCTAAGATCATTATTACAACAACATGGTTAGTATGTTGAATCCGAAATGTGATTATGTTTCTTGTAAAATATTACCCACTAGGCTGCTTCCACAAAGCCAAGAGCTTTCGTGTTCAACATCATCGACATTCTTGATACCGAACATCTCAACAATCTCGAGGCAAATATGTAGAAGAAACTTTAGCCACGGTACGGTGAGCCTAGTGATATCAGAAGGGAAACCCAAGTTCGAAACCAGGGAATTCGATCCTCCCAAGAAATGGAAGTGGCTGAGTAAAAAGAGGCTGAAGTTGAAAAGAAAGAAAGAGAGAGAGGAAAGGAACGCAGCCAACAGGAAAGACCCACGGAGACTCACCGTCAAGGGGAAGAAGAAGAAGTTTGCTAACGTAGATGAAAGAATCAAGCACAAGCTCGGAAAGGTCTTAAATTCTGAATACTAAAAACTATGGATTTTGATTTGATGAACTGGAAAGTTTTACTCTTATGTGTGTTTGTTCTTGTAATCAGGCCAAGATCAAAGAAGCATCGCTGATTGAGAAACTCAAACGTTATGAAGTTGCTAAAGTGCAGGGGCCTGAGGTTCAACCACATGAGATTACAGGGGAAGAACGTTTCTACTTGAAGAAAATGGGTCAGAAGAGATCTAACTATGTTCCCATTGGGAGAAGAGGAGTGTTTGGTGGAGTTATTCTAAACATGCATCTGCATTGGAAGAAGCACGAGACCGTTAAGGTTATATGCAATAATAGTAAGCCGGGACAGGCTCAACAGTACGCGGAGGAGCTTGCTAAACTGAGCGGTGGTGTGCCGGTTAACATAATCGGCGACGATACAATCATATTTTATAGAGGGAAAGGTTATGTTCAGCCAAAAGTTATGTCTCCCATCGATACATTGTCGAAGAAAAGGGTAAGTTCCTCAAAATTGTTTTTAGTGTTGGCATCTTGTTGTAGATGAATGAGAGGTACTTGCATTCACATAACCTGTTTAAAAGAAAACAGAGGATGAATTTGTTAGAGGCTTATCTTTTGTTTTCATTAGGTTTTTGGCTATTAGAGATTTATGTATCACTCTAAAGTCTAATCTTGTTTGTTAGGGGCTAACATGGTCTTGTTTCTTTTTGCAGGCATATGAAAAATCAAAGTATGAACAGTCTCTTGAATCGGTGAGACATTTCATAGCGATTGCAGAGAAGGAGCTTGAACTATACTACATGCATGTTGCTCTTTACGATGATCCGAGTAACAGAAATCCTCTTTCTATCTTGGATGATTCTCCATCGGAGTCATGTGATCATTACCGGAATAAGCTTTATCTGAGTTGTTCGGACACTGAAGCTGATTCTGAAGATGAAGATGAAGATGAAAATAAAAATGAAAAATGGGCTCTATGAATTAGATAATGGTTCTTCTTCCTCTGCTGCAAAGGAAGAGTTGTCTGAAACTGGTAGAGAATTAGACATCTAGAAACCTTAGTGTTTTTTTGTGTGTCACAATAAACTTTAGTTTATTAGGGTCTCTGGTCAGAATTAAACGAAGAAATTAAACAATTTATTGTTGAGAAGGTGCTAAACTAAAACCAATCTATATATGTACAAACTTCTGAATAAAATTCAAGAGAATTGAGTTTTTAAGAGTGTAAGAAAGATAGATGCATTGCGAAATATCTTCTATGGCAGAGAAATCTTAAATCTTAATACTTTGCATCAATGTCATTTGGCAGCACCAAAAATAATTGCCATTTGAGAAATAATGTGGATGAAAATCAGGCTTTCAAGTAGAAAATTAACAATAAGTTTTGTTAAAACATGACATGTGATGGCCTATTATAAATGGGGATAAGCCCAAAACTATATTTGTTGTGGCAAATGGGAATTGATCAAAAGAGACTATATTCTAGTTTTTTGTTTTGGTTTATAATTTAATGAGACTAAAACATACATGCAAAAGTAATCAAATTAACGAAGTGTTTGTGACCGAGAGTGGTTTTGCCTTGTTGCATAGGTTTGTCATGCTAGAGAACAAATCTCTTCAACCATTTTAGATGTTTTAAGTGGCAAAAATATCAAAAAAAATTACATGTTTCAAGGTTTTAAGTATGAATTTCGGCACAAGATTTATCCCCATTTTTTTATTTAAAAAAAAAAGATTTATCCCCATCTTTTAAAAAAAATATATAGAAATTTTCAGTATTTATTCCTAATACTGATAAAGAATAGAATCAAAATTTTCTTGGTCGAAAAATCAAGAATAGAAATCAATCTGTTAATAGTTATTACTATATGGAATTCAAACCTCACAGAACTTATGTGATCACTGATCCTGAATTAGGTAAATAATTTTTCATACGAATGACATTGAATGTTATTTTTTATTTATTAAACATTAAGAAAATAAAAAATTAAAATAAGAGTAGAATAATAATGAAAAAGAGGGTGAGCGACTTGTGAGTGAATGATGATGAGAAAGAGGGAATGAAGTGGCTATACGCTAATAGTACCAAACACGGACGATTCATGGAAACGCGCGTCACATGTTGTTGTTGTTGGCTTATTAGTTGAGAGATTGACAACGACAATCATCCCCAACGCTCTCCATTTATACCATCTTTCATCTTATTTTATATTCTTGTCTCTTTTATAACAATTCTTTTATATTATTTTATTTTTTGGGTCAATTGAATATTCGTTTGGTTGATAACCAAAAAATCCTAATAGACGACCAACGAAATATAACTTTCCTATTTTATTACATATCTAACCACTTATGTTTTGTTTGGCGAATGAAATAGCAAGCCAAGATAATTACACCACTTGTTAAGTTTATGATTTATTTTTTAAAGGTTTAAATTTTGATTTGTTGGGATTAGAGTTTACGATTTTTAGGTTAAGATTTTGTGTTTTTTTCAACAATTCACACACACATTCTATCAGGTTTGAATCCTAGACTACATATCTGGTATTTAAAGATTTATAATTTAGTTTTCAGAAATTGAGATTTAGTTTTTAAGATTTAAAATTTAATTTGTTGAAATTAAAATTTACGATTTTAAATTAAATTTGTTTTTTTTTGTCAACAACTCACACACATATTCTATCCAAACCCGGTTTTTAGATATGTGCTAGAGGTGCATCTGCACTAGGTCCATATTTTTTTATATAAATTTTGGTTAGATTTTTGGATTTAAAAAAAAAATTCTGACATTTTTTCCAATTTCACTTATACGTTTATAAAAGTGGAATATTGCATAAGACCCATTAAATTTATGAATCAGACCTAATTTTATCAGGTTTGAATCCATCGACAATAATAGTTTAAATCATTAAACTATATTTATGTTTTTAAAATTTTAAAATTTAAAATTTATGATTTAGTTTTAGTCCATTTAAAAATTAAAATTGTGTTTGTTAATTTTGATATAGAATATGATCTATTTATTTAAGATATAATTTCGATGATAATGAATAAAAAAAATATTTTTTTTGTATAACATCAAATTAGTTATTTCTCTTTAAAATTCTGATTTCTTCTTTTGACTCTTTCACATTCTTTTTTTTTTTCTCATATGAAAAGGCAAATATATTACTTTCTGAATATAAAACATGAATAAAATCCTATCTAATAATTAGGCACCAGCACTTACATTATCAACAAAAAGAATAGAAAAAACGACAAATATATTAGTAGTCACCGACAGATAAATTATTGACGTGTTGAAAATCGATTTTCGATGAATTTTTTTTTTTATTTTTTTTCTAAAAGAGAAAAACAGGTTCCAGTGGGTGACGCGTCGTGCGTTGTCTGAGCTATGAGCCTATGACGAAGTGTACCCACAGTCTATTTAAGTCGTTGGAACCAACATTATCTGATTGTGAGGTGATGATATCGTTACCCATAACGCACACTACAAACTACACACTACACAAACACGATATCATTTTTATGTTTAGTTTTTGTAATTTTAATTTGTACATGATCTAAAAATAACCAACATTGAATGATAGACAAATAGTATACTGGAGTGCTGTTTATCCATTCACATTCATATGCGTTTTAAAGTCTTCTATTTTTTGGAGGGTGTTTATCCATTTACATTCTAAAATATTACATAAAAAAAACATTAGTTGATATCCCACTCGCAGTTAAATGATTTCAATTCATATACTCATGAGTTTTTGACATGGTACCATAATCATATCTTTAGCCTGATGCGAGTTAGTTTCAAGTTGTGATATATTAATCAATCAACATAATCTTGGTCTAGTTTGCTTGATAAACGAAAACGTTTAAAAATAATAATTTAAAATATCAGGTGTACGTAATATATATATTTTTTTTTTGCTGCTAAATGGTGTAATAGATTTGATGATATTTTGTCTTTAACATTTATATAAAATTAATTAGAATAGTGCTCACTAGTTTTAATAGGAGACTGTTGTGTAATTATTCACTAATTCACATAGGTAGTGTTGATTTAATGTGTCATTTTATCTATCAATATAACAAAATAAAATTTTGTTTATGGTATACAATGACAATCTTTACTTTTTGTAGAAAATATATATTGTTTTTATCAATTGATTTTTACTTTCATTAGATTTTTTTATTCTTTTTGTCAAAATAAAATATTGCTATGACATACAGATGGTCTTATTATTAACTACTTAAAAAAGTCATAAAAGATTCTAAATATCTAGATTTAAAATTACAGTAGAATATCTATAAATTAATAAAAAAATTCAGTTTTGAATTAGTTCGGTTAAAAATAGAGAAATTGTCTCAAACAGCTTTATTTTAAGTTTTCAGTTCAATAATATACCTAAAAATTTTGTTAATCACTTTTAGCATTATTAGAAAGGTGTTAGACACCTTTAGGAAGATTGTTATAATTCAATTTAGAAAGTTGTTAGACACATTTAGTAAGACTTTCCTAACTTAAATGAAAATTTAGGAAGCCGTAAGGAAGTCATTAAACACATTTAGAAAGACTTTCTAAATGAACAAACGAGTTTCTATGGTTATTTTTGAAAAATAAACTTCATTTTGTGCTATTTAAAAAAATTGCCCTTAAAAATATAATACAAATCGATAAGAAGATAAAATAATAATTTTTTAAAGAAATTTATGAAAATATGTAATCCCATTGATATCATAAATTAATAATTAACATAAAAATAATTTTATACAAAAAAATAAATATAATAATCTATTAAAATATAAATATATTGTTGTTTATTTTTATTCAAATTTAAATATTTTTATAACTCATCTCTAATTTTAAAATATAATTAAAAAATATTATAAACTTAAAAAAAAAATATTTTTAGTTTATTATTAATAAAAATTTATTATATTCAAAACCAATAAATTAATAATTTGATAAAATAATAAAATATCAAATTATCGATAGTTACTATTTTCTTCGTCACATCAATTTTTAGTAGCTTTCTCTACTATTAACCACCACGTGTCCCCTCCTGTCAAACTAATAAATCGTGGGTCCACCGTAACTGATAACTCTGAGAAGCACTCGATAATCACCCAACCTCCTCTCTCTCTCCCACCAACGCCTTCCTTTATAACTTGCTTCGTCTCTCAGTTACTACTATACGCGCGTCTTCTTCACTCTACAAAATCTTTAAATCAAAAACAATTAATTAATCACTAATCCTCTCTCTTAATCTTCCCCCTCCCTCGCCGTTTAAGAAAATCCGGGAAGAAAACGACGATAAACGCATTACGTATACGCATCTGTGTAACGCCATTTTCTTCCTTCATTGATTTTCAGTAAATGCAGTAACACAAAGCGGCGAAGCAACAGGTGATTCAGAAGCTGAAGCAAAAAAAAAAGAAAGGATGCTTATCTGTTTCTTCAAGCCAATTCGTGCTTATATATAGATTTAAAAATAGTAACTCAAGGAATCGCATCCATCTCGAAATTGGATTATGGTAATTGCGGCGAAAATGGTAATTAGAGGGAGGAAGATAGAGACGATCTCGCTTCTTATTCTTCAGATAGTTGTGGCGGCGACGGCGGCAAATGTGACGTACGACCACCGTGCTCTTGTAATCGACGGGAAGAGGAAGATTCTGATCTCTGGCTCCATTCACTATCCACGAAGCACTCCTGAGGTATACTTACGAATGTATACAGTATACATACGGTTATGTATGTATATAACTGTTAGATATTTATTTTATTTTATTTTTGGATTTTTTTGTTTTGTTTTATTGTTAGATGTGGCCAGAGCTTATACAGAAGTCTAAGGACGGTGGCTTGGACGTTATAGAGACGTACGTTTTCTGGAACGGTCACGAGCCGGAGAAGAACAAGGTTCTTGTTCGATTTTTGGGGTTTTTGATATTAGTGTTTTTTTTTTTTTTGTGAAGTTTTTGATTTTAGTGTTGAAATTATATTCTCTCTGATTCTGTTTTTGTTTTTGAAGTATAATTTTGAAGGAAGATACGATTTAGTAAAATTTGTGAAGCTTGCTGCTGAAGCTGGTCTCTATGTTCATCTACGAATTGGTCCCTACGCTTGCGCAGAATGGAATTACGGGTAAAACTCTGTTTTTTTCTTTCTTTTTCTTGGGATTAATTTTATGGGTTTATTATAATTTTGTGGACTGATTAATTTTGTTTATTAAATGGTGGATTTTTTGTATTCAGTGGTTTCCCAGTGTGGTTGCATTTCGTTCCTGGAATTAAGTTTAGAACTGATAACGAACCATTCAAGGTATGGTTAGGTGATATGTACGTCTTTTTTTTTGTTTATTTTGTCACAAATGTTTATAAGTTTGGCTTTTGTGTTTGCAGGCAGAAATGCAACGATTCACCGCCAAGATTGTTGATTTGATGAAGGAGGAGAAGCTATATGCATCACAAGGAGGACCAATTATTCTCTCGCAGGTGTTTGTCCCGTGGAGAATTTTTTTTTCCTGATTTACTAATTGTAACATTTCTCAGGATTTTCTCATTTGGAATCTTTTTGGATGTTAGATTGAGAATGAATACGGGAATGTTGATTCGGCTTATGGTGCGGCGGGTAAAAGTTATATGAAGTGGTCTGCTTCTATGGCACTTTCACTAGATACTGGAGTGCCTTGGAACATGTGTCAGCAAGGAGATGCTCCTGATCCCATTGTGAGTTTCTAAAGATTCCAACTACTTAATTAGTCATAAATTGAATATAGCAAGTTGTTGTGGTAGTTAATCTATTTGATTGAGACATTCTTGCTTTTGTCTTTTCTTGGTAGATCAACACGTGCAACGGTTTCTACTGCGACCAGTTTACTCCTAACTCAAACAAGAAACCAAAGATGTGGACCGAGAACTGGAGTGGATGGTGAGTCTCTTGGTTTCTTTGTGTTCCTCTCCAAAGTTTGGCATTTGATTCACTTTCTTGACGACGACCAGGTTCCTCGGTTTTGGAGATCCTTCTCCTTACAGACCAGTCGAAGATCTTGCGTTTGCTGTCGCACGGTTTTACCAACGAGGTGGAACTTTCCAGAACTATTACATGGTAATTAAACACAACTCTGTTAGAGTTCTGTACAAGGCAATACTGAAAAACTTGTTAAATAATTTTTTTTGTTTGTTTTTGGTCTTGACTTATTCAGTATCATGGTGGAACAAACTTTGAGAGAACAAGTGGAGGACCTTTAATCTCCACTAGCTATGACTATGATGCTCCGATTGATGAGTATGGTATGGATTCTACAATTTGTTGTTCTTCGTTTTTTCCGTCTTTCGATTTGTGAATTACTGAAGAGATGTGTGATTCGTTTTTGTTGCAGGACTTGTTAGACAACCAAAATGGGGACACTTACGAGATCTACACAAGGCTATCAAGCTTTGTGAAGAGGCTTTGATTGCCACAGATCCAACAATTACTTCATTGGGTTCAGGTTTAGAGGTAATTAACAATAACTTTTCATGTAGTTCCTCTTGGTTTTAATCATTTTCTTGTTATGAGTGAACAATGAACTATACTAATCTCTTTCTTCACAGGCCGCCATGTATAAGACAGCATCTGGATCATGCGCTGCTTTTCTTGCAAATATCGGTACGCAATCTGATGCAACTGTGACTTTCAATGGGAAGTCGTATCACTTACCTCCATGGTCCGTAAGCATCTTGCCCGATTGCAAGAATGTAGCTTTCAACACAGCAAAGGTCTGTTTCAATAGCATCTTAACCACTTATCATATTCTCCATGGCAAACAACTTGACCTCATCTGAAAATGTAGATAAATTCTGCAACCGAGCCTACCGCGTATGCTCGTCAATCGTTGAAGCCCGATGGTGGTTCATCCGCGGAGTTAGGCTCACAATGGAGTTACATTAAAGAACCTATTGGAATCTCCAAGGCCGATGCATTCTTGAAACTTGGATTGTTAGAGCAGATAAACACAACAGCTGATAAAAGCGACTACTTGTGGTACTCGCTGAGGTAGAGAATGCTTCTCTTCCTGCAAAAATATGCTTGGTTATGTTACATTGATTAACAGAGATTTTCTATGTGTGTTCAATCTAACAACAGGATGGATATTAAAGGCGATGAGACTTTCCTTGATGAAGGATCTAAAGCCGTGCTTCACATAGAATCCAAGGGTCAAGTGGTCTATGCTTTTATAAATGGAAAACTTGCCGGTATATATATGTTACTTAACAAGCAATAGTTAGCAACTGAGTTTCTTCACAATACCATTTCTTGTTTCATGTTGTATACACTACTTTTGGTTGTAGGAAGTGGAAATGGGAAACAGAAGATTTCTTTGGACGTTCCGATTAATCTTGTAACCGGGAAGAACTCAATTGATCTCCTTGGTGTGACCGTAGGGCTTGCGGTACGTTCTCTTCATTTTTCAATCTGCAAAAGCAGAAAATCTCAAGATTAATGCACATAATGTTTAGTATGAAGGATTAACTCTAACCAAATTATCTGTCTTATTCCCTCAGAACTATGGACCTTTCTTTGACTTAGTTGGAGCAGGAATCACCGGTCCTGTGACACTTAAAAGCGCAAAAAGTGGTAGCTCAATCGATTTGTCTTCACAGCAATGGACTTATCAGGTCCGTTACATTACATCAAATTGAATCAATCACAAGAATCTCTTGTCCTATAGGTCCGTCTTTCAAATTTTTAACGGTTGTGTTTTTATAGGTTGGACTCAAAGGTGAAGACACAGGTTTGGGAAGTGGAGATTCTTCTGAATGGGTTTCAAAGTCTCCTTTGCCCACTAAGCAGCCACTGATTTGGTACAAGGTGGGTGATGAATAAAACATTAGATATTTTTTTTTTCAAAAACATTTTTTTAGGAAACTCTCTGTCTTTTCTTGTCACTCTCTAACAATGGATTGTTACCGTTTTGTCAGACAACATTTGATGCTCCTTCTGGGAGCGATCCAGTGGCGATAGATTTCACCGGTACAGGAAAGGGCGTTGCTTGGGTGAACGGACAGAGCATAGGTAGGTACTGGCCAACCAGCATCGCACGAAACGAAGGTTGCACTGATTCTTGTGACTATAGAGGATCTTACCGTGCAAACAAATGCCTCAAGAACTGCGGAAAACCTTCACAGACACTGTAAGTACTAACACCATCTTACATCTCTCAGCAAAATGATGTGTATAATATTGGATTTCGGTTCAGATTTTTCAGTTTCCTGCTGAACTGGATCAAGTTTCCGTACAATAATTATAAAACACTGAAAAGCTAGTTGTAGTAGATTAATCGCTTTTTGTTTTTAACACACTAGTTATGTATATACTTTACAAAAACGTGAAGAGTTTTAAAATTTGATGAATATTATGAAATGGTAAAAAAAAAATAGGTATCACGTGCCTCGCTCGTGGATAAAACCTAGCGGGAACACTCTTGTTCTGTTGGAAGAAATGGGAGGAGATCCGACAAAGATATCATTCGCGACGAAACAAACAGGAAGCAACCTGTGTTTGACGGTGTCACAGTCTCATCCAGCTCCGGTGGACACGTGGACTTCCGACTCAAAGATCTCAAACAGAAACAGAACCAGACCGGTTCTGTCACTGAAATGCCCTGTTTCCACTCAGGTCATATCTTCTGTTAAATTTGCAAGCTTCGGTACACCCAAAGGCACTTGCGGTAGTTTCAGCCAAGGCCGTTGCAGCAGCTCTCGATCTCTCTCGATCGTCAGAAAGGTCTGATTTTCATATTATTTTTTTCTCGTTTTTTTTCTTCAACCTTCAAACTTTTCCTCAAATTTGGAATTTGACACGTGGCAGGCATGTGTTGGGTCGTGGAGTTGCAACGTTGAAGTGTCGACTAGAGTCTTCGGAGATCCTTGTCGTGGCGTCGTTAAGAGCTTAGCTGTTGAAGCTTCTTGTTCATGAGTGTGCCCGGTTCCTTGATATGATATTAATTGTTGAAAATAAAAGCAAATGAAATGGATAATAATGTAGTCTTACGGTCTATGGATGATGGATCCAATATTTTATAGATTCTTACTCCAAATAAATTTGGATGGTATGAAAGGTTTTTTAACTACTTGTCGGTAAAAACTAGATAGCACCGAAGTAGAGACACTTTGTCTCTGATTGGTAAATCTGCCGAATGGTGGAATCGTATTTTCCGTACCGTTTTTGTTTTAAAAAAACATCCATTAAGTAGTAAACTGTGTTTGAAGTAGATTGTTTGTGGAATAAGAAAAACATCCACTATAAAAAATGTTGATACATCATCATACAGACGTGTGTTAGGATCATGAACTAAAACGTTAATTCACAGCTAAAGATATAGACACCGAGATTTTATGTGAAATTTTTCAAACGAATAGGAGAGACATTATGGACTGGTGTTTTTCTTTTTCTCGTATCTATTGTTTTTATTTCTTTGTTTGATCAATTACGAGGAAGATTTCTGTATCGATGTCTTCTCATGGTCTATTGTACTATTTCAAATACTTTCTTGTAACCATTACTTGGAAACGAGCTAAAGATAGAGTCTCTCACTTTTCTACTCAAAATCTACAAACCAAAGGAGACCAAAGCCATTGCCCAACAAAGTATAAACCAAATGGTCAGTATCATTTTTTCAAAACTGTTTTTCTTTTGTCATCACAACACACACCAAAAGAAGTCTTACATTACTCTTTCACCAGTAGGAGCAGACACAGGTCTTCCTCGACCGGTGTTCTTAACGAGCTTGAGACGTAGAATTGGGAAAGACGCTGGCCTCAATGTGAAGCATCTCGGATACAATTGTATCAAGCTTCGAGAAACCAAGACTCTGGATTACTGTTATGTTTGTTACTCTCGCAGCTTATTTGAATTTGTTTTTTTTCGGTCAAAGTTATAAGGTAAAATGAGATACCGTTATAAAGATGCCCAATAATTTCATCGTTTGGGGTTGCTTCTCGTTCTTAACTAACCGTTTCGTTTAAAATCAATCGAATTTGATGGGTCGGCCAAAAAAGTTCATTATAGTATAATAGAGGGTTGACTGCCCTCTCTACTCAACAACATATGTTTATTCTCCCTGACTTCAAAGTTCTGCCTATTTCCCCTTCCAAACAATTTGTTTTCTGTCTAATCCCTCAAATTCAATTAAAATTATAATCGCGATTAATTCACTAAATCACGGTTAGAAGGGAATCTGCAAAACTATGTAGTCTAGGAAGAATATTCAGAGCGTGTTGATTTGGGATGGGCTGACCGCATTCAACCTTATTTTGAACTTTTTAAAATATTTAACACATGATTAGCCTATTCATATCCATAACATCCCCTATATTGTATATTAATTGAGAAACATTCTCATAAATCATTTAATTTACAATAGTGTCATTTTGTTGATGTGTCACCATCACATTCAATCTGACATATCATTGGGGAATCGACATCGAAGACAACATAATAAGCACACAACCACTTTCACAAAGACGTTTCATATGTTTCCCAATCAATTTCTTTTAGATATCTATAAATTACTTTAGGTATTAAAATTATAAACTATTTACATTATATGCCATTATTTTAGGTATTTCTTTTTCTGGTAAATAAATTTGATTCAGGTTCACTTAAAGAAAACTAAATATTATTTTATTAATCACGTTTATTAATAAGAATTTAATGAAAAATATTTATTATAATTAGAAATTATTTTATATTTTAAATTCAAATTTACTTATCAGAAAATTATAAATTTCTCACTTCGCGCATGACGCGGATTATCACCTAGTATATTATTATAGTAAAAAAAAATTATTTTGCTATGAAAAATGCGACAACACAATTTATCTAACACATGGTTAGCCAATGCGACAACACAATTTGTTTCGAAAAAACTAACTTCGGTAGAGTGTTTCACATACATAGAATATCATCTTATTGGTCCGAGTATTTTAATTTGAAGTGCTAATAGGACATAATTGTGATTCCATAAACCACAACATCATAAAAACTAGGGTGCAACCGTGCAAGTAAAATTCATAATTCACACGTATCAAATGTTATTAACACAGCTAATACACCATCAATTAATAGTATACTTTTATAATGGTATTGTAAGGTACAGATAGTGACTAGTTGTGATGGTGGTTAGAGCATCAAACACATTTAATCACCATTTACACATATTTATAAAATATGTCATGCATTATCAAAATTTAAAATTTGCAAGGGACATATAGGCGTAACCTGAGGTTTGTTTTGGTACTTGAAACTTATATTAATTAAGTCGTGTAATGTCAAGCAAACAAGTCGTGTAGTGTCAAGTAAATTCCAAAAAAAACCTTCTTCCTATTAGTACTTTAAATCAAAATGCTCGGACCAATATGAAGATATGCCTATATATGTGAAATACTCTACCGAAACTAGTTTTGATTTTTTTTTCAAATAAATTGTGATATCGCATTATTACCATTTTTTCCATAGCTACTTTTTTTTATTATACCAATATATGTTGTGGATATAAATAGATTAATCATGTGTTATATTTTTTGAAAAATCCAAAATTGGGTTGACTGCATTCAACCTTCAATTCAACACGCTCTGTATATCCCCCCCCCCCAAGACTACACAGCTCTGTCTATTCTCCCTCTCCAAACCGTGATCTGTCTAAACGTGATTTGGTGAATTGATCGCGATTACAATTTTTAATTAAATTTGGAGGATTAGGTAGAAAACAAATTGTTTGGAAGGGGGAGGGGAATAGGCAGAATCGTGTTGAGTATGACTAGGAGGGGCTGAGAGTAGTCAACCCTATAATAATCTACTATATAAAAACAGAAGGGCTCTCTCCTGCTTGCGCCACGTCAGCACGTGAGAGAGCGCCACGTGGCATTTTTCATTTATTTTTTATAAAAGCAGAAGGGCTCTTTTCTGCTTGCGCCACGTCAGCACGTGAGAGAGCGCCACGTGGCATTTTTTCATTTATTTTTTAAAAATTATTTTATTTGAATTAAATCTGAACCAAATAAAATATTTTCATTTTTTTATTTGCATTCAAGGGGATTTGAACCCATAACCTCTCAATTAAAGAAGACCATTTTTTCCACTCTACCATGGACACTCTTTGACAACCCTCTTTAAAAACGTATGATATTGTCTCTATGTTTTACATATTAAATTATAAACATTTAAAAAAAAAATTATATGTATATCAATTATAGACTTCTGCCCCAAACGTATAAATACAAAAAACCTCAAAATTATAAATTGAAAAAAGCAATTATTTTTTTAAAACATTAAGTAACATAAATAAATATTAACATATGTACAATTAATTATACATAAAAACCACTAAATTTAAATACAACTATTTAAAAATTATTATAAGTACAATTAACTATATCATTATATTTTTTTGAGTGTCCTTATTTTCTACTATATGAAAGCTTAATGGTTGTATACATGACATGCCACTTCAACATCTCAGAGTATGCCACATGTCATTTATTATTTAATTTTTAAAAAATTATTTTATTTATATTAAATTTGAACCAAACAAAATACTTTTATCCTCTTATTTGCATTTATGCGGATTCAAACTCATAATCCTCTCAATAAAATAAAACTGTTCTTTCCCATTATGTCATTGGTACTCTTTCACAACGCTCTTTAAAAACTTATGATATTTTTCATATTAAATTAGAAGTACTTTAAAAATTTATATGTATATCAATTATAAATTTATGAACCAACGCATAAATAAATAAATCCTCAAAATGATAAATTGAAAAAGTAATTTTTTTTATAAAAACGTCAAGTAATATAAATACATATTAATATATGTACAATTAACTATACATAAAACCACTAAATTTGATTTCAACTATTTAAAAATTATTATGAGTAGATGAAATTTTAATTTAATTTTAAAAATAAGAAATATATTAATATTATATAATACATAATTTTAAATATATCATTATATTTTTGAGTAATTTAATCCTTATTTTCAAATAAATTACGGTAATTAAACTTTGATATAAATGCCAAATATGGAATAAATTAAGAAGTTAACTGCAACCTATAAAATCTTAAGACACAACAAAATATTCAATAAAATATTGAGAAGATAACAAATTATATAAAAACAATATAGAGAAGAAGATAAAAATATAGAAAAAGAAAAATAGATACAAAAATATACAAAATTTAAAAACATGGAAACAAACATGGATTTAATGAAATGATAAACTGAAAAAAAAATTATAATATTAAGATATAGGAAAATAAGAAGAGTATAAAATTAAAGAATAAAAAAAAATTCATAAAATAATGTATAAAAGAAATTGCACAGATTATCAAGAAAAAAGTAAAAAAATTCAAATTCTTAAAAAAAAATAATAGTCAAAATATAGATTTTTAAAAATTTTATTTAAAACTTAATTTAAAATAAAATCTGTGCATAGCGCGGGTTCTCTCCTAGTAGAACATAAAAGAGAAAATTAGTAACCCAGTAGTTAAGAAAGGGACATAGAATATTTTGTTTCCCTCAACACTTGCCTTTTTCTTTCAAAAACTGGGCATTAGGAAAAGAAGTATTAAAACTTAAAACAAACCACACCTAAAAGAATTGTATTCTTGCTTTGTTGTGAGTAAGTTTGAATTGAATATTAATTGCAATACTTGGCGTAAGACGTTGTCTTTGTTAACATAAAATTATTGGCCAATATATATATGTGTGTAGCTTGGCCAATAGTCGTCACAACTAAAAAAATATTCAATCTATTAACCAAAACAAAAGATAACCCATGGATATTCTTGACCACGCTCCTTCCGGTCGTATCTTATGCCCACAAATACGATTTTTAAAAGATACAACAAAAGGCAAAAATATAACAATTGATGGCCAAATCCATAACATCAGCAACCGTTCCTATTCCATATCAGAGTCCAAAAAAGAGATCATCGTCACTTGGTTCGTCGCAAAAGATATTGTTGGTGTTGTGAAGGCACGATTATAGATAAAACCTATTACTTCTGCAGAGAAGATGGTGAAAGGTACCACAAAAACTGTGTTGAGTCTCCTTCTGTGTTCCATTCTTCTTATCATCCAAAACATCCTCTCCAGCTTCTCTGGTTTCCCTCCCAATATAAACATCAAGGACAATGTAACTCTTGTAGACGTTTCAATGGCAAGCTATTTTACTGTTGCTCTATTTGCGATTTTATGATCCATCCTGCATGTGCGACGAGAAAATCAACACCCCTTACTATATACAATCGAAAAAGGCACATAAGCATACCCTCCATTACCTTCCCAGAAAATCCAATTTGCTTTGCGATGTTTGTGCGTTGGAGGGCGGTTCCGAATACTTCTATATATGTTTTCTATGCGATTTCATTGTCCATAAAAGTTGTGTCGACTTACCATATGTCATAAAGGTATCTCGCCACGATCATCGTCTCGCCTTTACTCCTAATCTTCCATACAAGGAGGGGACTAACTGTGGAGTTTGTCACACAAAGATAAATGAAAATTACGGAGAATACTCATGCACGAAAGGATGCATTTATGCAATGCATTCTAGATGTGCGATGCAAAGTGATGTGTGTGACAGGAAAGAACTTGAGGGAGAGCCTGAAGAAACATATGAAAACACTAAAATGTATGAAGAGAAGGGCGACGAGATTATACAGCATCTGAGTCATCCGCGTGATTGTCGTTACTCATGTGGTTTCGCATATGTGTCCTCTCGAAGATTGTCGTTTGAAGTTAGACACATTTTATGCTTCTATAGGTGAGCCGTTCGATTATCACTCTCATCCACATCCATAGTTCATAAGTGAACGAGAAACGCGGAAAAATTGTTCCATTTGTCAAAAGGAGTCAACACAACCTATATATTGTGTCACATGCGACTTTGCTTCATGTTTTCATTGCGCCACTCTTCCACATAAGGCGAGGTACGTGTATGATGAGCATTTTTTAACTTTTTCTTACAAAGAAAATGCAAATGATGATGAGCTTTATTGGTGTGAGATATGCGAGGAAGATATAAATCTAAAAGGGTTATATGCATGCAATGAGTGTGAAGTCACAATTCACGTCGACTTTTTACTAGGCAAAGATCCATATTTGAAATCTGGACAAAGTTGCACATTCGATAAAGATTCGATCTATGCAAAAAGGTTTAATGTTCTTCCCAACACTTATTCAACTCGACCTATATGCACAAGTTGCGGAAAATATTGTCTGTATAGAATGTTTATCCCAAAAAGAAACTAGAATACGCGTGGGAGACTTAATTATTCCTAATTATCAAACGGTAAAGAGAGTATTTTGCTCTTTTCATTGCTACGTATAACAAATGGAACATTGAAAGGCGATTGTTTATCAGCCGAGCCGTGCCTACAATAATATAGTCCGAAGGCGATTCCATCCACTAATCTAGACTTCCGTAACCTTTGTAGATTAAAAAATTATATATATCTAAATCGTTTATAGTAATAAATCAACATTGTTTTTTTTTTCTTAAAAAATAAATAAATCAACATTGTTAATAGCTAATAATTTTTTATTTTTATTTAAAATTTACGGTAAATTTAGACAACTTAGCTACAAAATATTGTATTCAATGACATAACAAAGTAGTATGGCCTAAAATATTGTATTCAATGACATAACAAAGGAGTATTAATTTTTTTTCAAAAATGTGGCCGTAGGCCATTGTTTCCAATTTAATAAGGCAGGCACGAGCATAACCGTCTTTTATTACGTGCAAGCAGCAATCAAACATAATCCAGATTCAAAATATAAAAAGAAAATTTTAACTAAATAAATAAATAATGGCCTATTTTTTTTAATTTCTTTTTACGATATTAAATCTGTCTTTAATAAAAAATTTGAACAAGATCTACAAATAATTTTGAGACGTCCCTGTTAATCAGAATCATTGACAAATTTGATACAACAGTTGGACGAGGGTCTCCGCATCAAGGCTGGTTATCAGAATCATTGATGTTTTATTTATTTTTAGTTTGCTCTTCTTTATCATTGTCATGTACAAAGCCACACTATTCGTATTGAATAAAATAGCATTCATGTAATAATTTTCCAGTTTATAGTGCAACTAAAATAAGTAAAAATAAAAATACTTTTGTGTGCAAATAAATTCTTATTTTCATTGTAAAATCAAATGATATACATCTTATTATATAAAACTTCATATTTCAAATTTAGTTAATTAACATGACCGCGACACAAGTCAGTTTAATAGATCAGATTTTGACACGTATAAAAATCTTCAACCAATTATATTTAAGTATAATGTTAACATAAAAAAGAAAAAATTACAAATCTTTAACATATATTTTGACATAATGTTAGCATAACAGGCAAAATTATAAATTATCTTTAACATATAAATTTCCACGCATGATAGTGTTTGGCTATATGTTTAATATTAAACCCAAGTTTGATGGAACCATGATAACACATGGTCTAATGGTCCCACAACTTTTAATATAATGATTTACACAAATCAATTCCCCGTAAATACAATTATAAGAAACTAGATTAGGATCCGCATATATACAGATTTAAAATAATAAATTTTAAAAATCGTTAAAAATAAATTAAAAAGACAAAAAATAAAATCGGATCGAAAATAACAATATGAAACCATCAAACAAAAATCTAGTAGCGGGTTTCTTTGGATTCTCATTTGTTTCCAATTAAATATTATTACACATATTTTTAAAATGTTTTAAATTTAGATATATATATATATATATATATATATTTATATATATGAATTACATTTATTTGTAATTATTTTTAGTTTTTTCTAAAATTTTATTATCTTATTTTGTTGGAATAAAATATTTATATTTTTTACCATAGTTTTACCTCTTATTATTATTATTATTTTTAATTACAATGTGTCAAAATTTCATCAATTTTTTTACATATTTTGCGATCATTTTCATCTAAATCAGGATTCACATACTTGTTGGTTTTTAGTTTATTATATCATAAATTGTGCTAATAAATCCACAAACAAAAAAGTTAGAAAAACATTATTATATTTAAGAACATAAATGAAATAAGATTGAAAACTTTAACTCAAGCCCCTCATTAAAAAAACATAATTTGATTTATTTTATTTAGTTTTTGACTAAATTTGTCACATATTTCTAGATTGTTAAAGACTTGAGCTGTTTATATATAAGTTAGTAGTGTTTTCGTTTTTTTTCTCTAGATTTAGTATTTTTAATTTATATATGTTATTTGTATAATTTTTAAAACTAATAATTTATTTATTTATATATTTTTATCGTGATCTATGTCAAAATATGATATATTAACTTGATATATGTGAGTTGTGTTTTCCTTCTTTTAGGATTAGTTATTCAGCTTATATTTTTCAAATTTGGATTTTTTTTTTATTAAGATTTTTTTATTCTCTTTTTCTTAAATTAAAATAGATCCTTTTGTTTTGTTGTTTTTTTAATCTTATATATTTATTTTTATATTAAAAATTTAAATATATCCTTCTTGTTTTTTATTTTTTGAAATTATTTTTTAGAAATTAACTTTAATTTAAATCGATAAACTTGATATTATTTTGTTGTTTTATTTAAATACATCATTTAGTTTAATTTTTCCTTTTTTAAATTCTTTTTTTATAGATATATTATTTTACCGGGACATGTGTCAAAATCTATATCGATAAACTTGAAATGTGTTGTGATATTGTTAATTAGCAACTTTGTAATTTAAATATATCCTTTTCATTTTGTTTTTTCTTTTTTGAATTTTTGTTATTTAGAAATAATAAAATAAACTTTAATTTAAATCTATAAATTTGACATTTTCATTTTTAAATTTAAAAATATATTTTTGTTTAAATTTCTGTTTTTGGAAATTTCTGTTTTTAAATATATCCTTTTCATTTTGGTTTTCTCTTTTTATTAAATTTCTTTTTTTAAGAAAAAAATTTAATTTAAATCTGTAAAATTGAAATTTTAAATTTTCTTTAATTTAAATCGATAAATTGACAATTTTTTGAATTTAAATATATATTTTTGTTTATTTTATCTTTTTTATATATATTTTTGTTTATTTTATCTTTTTTTGTAATAATATTTTACCGGAGCACATGAATTTAAATCTAAATCAATAAATTTGATATTTGTCACGATCATGTTAATTAACGACTCTGACGCATCTAACTTTATATAATAAAATTATCGAAAAACCAATACAAATGAGAGAAAATTGTTTAATTGCTCCTTTTCCAAATCCAAAAATCGATTGTAGGCAAATTATTGGCGTCTGTTGTTATTTCTTGGTCAAATTGTTTGGCATCATTAGTGGTTTTCATTTAATGAGTGAGGGAGATCTAAATATTAAGCATAAAAAAGCAAGAGAATCAAATAAACAAATAATTGTTTCTCTATCGATAAATGCTTTTCTATCAGAACTCTTAATTTAGTTTATAACTTTCACGGTGGATTTGATTTTCATTTTTACGACCAAACTGATCATTGAGCTAGAAATGATTTTTGAGTTTTGAACAATCATGACTATTAATTTCAAAAGTGTTATAAATTATAAGAGATTTGGTAAGATAAATATTTAATATATAAGAGAGAGAGAGTGAGTATAAAAGCAAGAGAGATAGACGAGTGTTTAGGATGGGGAGAGAAAGAAATGATCTCTCTTTTATTACTTGTTGTTATCACGTATGCATCTATATCCTTCTTACATGAGTAACTAAAGTCTCTTTATATAGAGAAGCAATCAACCTTAATCACTTGACACGTAGAAGGTCGGTGGAATGCATAAAGTTAAAACAATTGATGGTGACTCATAAGTCATCGTTATCATAACACTCCCCCTTGATTTATCATCAATACCGTATTACGTACTGCCTTATTAAAAACTTTATCATGGAAAATCCTATTTGGGATAAAACCATGATAGAGAAAAAGAGTGCAGTAATACTCCCCTTTGAGTATCCATCACTGTGAAGTTGCGCGCTGCTTCGTTAAAAATTTTATCATAGAAAAACCTATTTGGGATAAAAACCATGACAATAGAAAAAAGTGCAGTGACGCTCTTCCTTGAATATCCATCATTGTGAAGTTGCGTGCTGCCTCGTTAAAAACCTTTCCATAGAAAAACCCAGTGGGATAAAAACCATGGCAAAGGGAAAGAGTACAGCAACAGCAAACTCCCCCTAGAAATGATGGATCTCATCTTTTCTTCACAAATCTCGTAGATGACGCATTCCAATACTATGAACATGCTTCTTGAATGTTTTAGTAGGAAGCGCCTTTGTGAAGAGGTCAGCTGCGTTGTCACTTGAGAGAACATACTGAATATCCACTTATTTATTTTTCTCGAGCTCTTGAGTATAAGAGAAAAATATTGGAGGGATATGCTTCGTTCTATCGCTCTTGATATAATCATCTTTAATTTGAGCGACACAAGCAGCATTGTCTTCAAACACTTTTGTTGGTTCTTTATCTGTGATTATTCCGCTTGCTTCTTGTATATGATGTGCTATGGATCTCAACCATACACATTCTCTGCATGCTTCATGAAGCGCAATAATCTCCACATAATTTGAAGAAGTGGCGACCAAAGTTTGCTTCTAGGATCGCCAAGAGATCGCAGTTCCACCAAATGTGAAAACGTATCCAGTTTGCGATTGAGCTTTATGCGGATCAGATAGATATCCTGCATCTGCAAAACCAACTAGACCAACCTCGGGTTTCTAGAATAATATAATCCAAAATTAATCGAACCTTGAAGATAACGGAATATATGCTTTATTCCATTCCAATGTCTGCGCATCGGTGATGAACTATACCTTGCAAGTAAGTTAGTAGCAAAAGCTATATCTGGTCTAGTACAATTTGCAAGATATAAAAGTCCACCTATTGCGCTCATATAAGGCACTTCAGGACCTAATATTTCTTCATTACCTTCACAAGGCCGAAATGGATCCTTGTCAACATCGAGTGGTCTATTGACCATTGGAGTACTCAAAGGAGTCGCTTTATCCATACTAAAGCGTTTCAACACCCTTCTGGTGTAATTTGATTGATGCACAAATATTCCATCTTGGAAATGCTCTATCTGGAGCCCAAGACAAAACTTTGTCTTTCCAAGATCTTTCATCTCGAACTCATCTTTCATGTGAGTTCTTGCATCATCAATCTCCTTTTGAGTTCCAATCATGTTCAGGTCATCAACATACACAGCAATGATCACAAATCCTGATGCGGATTTCTTTATAAACACACATGGGCATATCGCATTGTTGACGTAACCTTTACTCAACAAGTACTCACTCAAGCGATTATACCACATGCGTCCGGATTGCTTTAATCCGTAAAGTGATCGCTGTAGTTTGACCGAACATAGCTCTTTAGATGCTTTAGGCATCTTTGACCCTTCAGGGATCTTAAATCCTTCAGGGATTTTCATGTATATGTCACTATCAAGTGAACCATATAGATATGCAGTCACAACATCCATCAGGTACATCTCTAAATTCTTAGAGGCCGTTAGGCTTATTAAGTACCTGAATGTGATTGCATCCATGACCGGGGAATATGTCTCTTCATAATCAATTCCCGGTCTTTGAGAAAAACCTTGCGCCACAAGGCGAGCTTTATACCTTGTGACCTCATTTTTCTCATTTCTCTTTCTTACAAAGACCCATTTGTATCCGACCGGCATTACATCTTCAGGTGTAATAGCTATCGGTCCGAATACGTTCCGTTTAGTAAGGGAAAATATTTCATTCCTCATGGCAACTTGCCATTTATCCCAGTCAGGCCTTCTCTGGCACTTTGACACGGAACTTGGATCTAGATCATTATTTTCATGATCGATCTCATTGGACACAGAAAAGAGAACATTCCATCATCATCTTCTATTTCACTTCTAGCACATAATTTTCCACTTTGGGCGAAGGAGATGAAAATCTCATATTTTTCTGTTCCAGATTCGTCTTCAGGACGAATCTCTATACCAGGTTCTTCTGGAACCGGTTCATATATGTCTTCCGGGCATATATCTTTGCTTGGTTCTTCAGGAACCTTTTCACAAATGTCTTCAGGACATTTGACACAAATGTCTTCCAAACATTTGGCTTTATTTGGTTCTTCTAGAACCTTTGCTCCCAATTTCTTTCTTTGTCGGGGATTTCTATCTTTTGATCCCATAGGCCTCCCGCGCTTCAGCTGAACCCTTGGTTCATTTGCTCTACTTACATCAATATGTTCTTCAGGAACCCTTGATGGAGCATTAGCGGCGGGGATATGGGACTTCGTCACCCTCTTCGTATCTGTGAATGCATCAGGTAACTGGTTTGCCAAACTTTGGATATGTATAATTTTCTGAATTTCGACCTCGCGTTGATTAGTAGGAGGATCAAGATAAGCCAAAGAGTGTGTACACCAGGTGATATCATTTGGTGATTCTCTCAATCCTCCTCCTAACGCAGGGAATTCACTTTCATCAAAGTGGCAATCGCAAACCGTGCCGTGAACATATCACCAGTTACCGGTTCAAGATACCTAATTATACTTGGTGACGAATACCCGACATAAATTCTCAATCTTCTTTGTGGTCCCATTTATGTTCTTTGTGGTGGCGCTATAGGGACATAGACCACACACCCAAACACACGAAGATGGGAAACATCTGGCTTATGGTCAAACGCTAACTGTATGGGGGAATATTCATTATATGCACTTGGTCTAACTTGGACCAATGCCCCAACATGCAATATAGCATGTCCCCATACAGTGATTGGAAGCTTTGTTCTCAAGATTAACGATCTTGTAATAAACTGTAACCGTTTAATCAAAGACTCAGCCATGTCATTTTGTGTATGTACGTGCGGAACCGGATGCTCAACATCGATTCCCAAAGACATACAATAGTCATTAAAGGCAGCTGAAGTGAATTCACCGGCGTTATCAAGCCTGACTTTCTTTATGCCATAATCAGGGAAATGCGCTCTCAACCTGATTATTTGGGCAATGAATCTTGCGAAAGCCATATTTCTTGTGGTCAAAAGACACACATGTGACCGTCTGCTAGATGCGTCAATCAATACCATAAAATATCTAAATGGCCCGCACAGTGGGTGAATCGGCCCACATATATCACCATGTATTCTCTCTAGAAATACATGGGATTCATTCCCAACTTTGGCTTGCGAGGGCCTACTTATGAGTTTTCCTTGAGAACATGCCTTACATGAAAACTCCCCCGATTGAAAAATCTTCTGGTTTTTCAATGGGTGGCCACTTGAATTTTGCACAATCCTTCTCATCATGACTGAACCTGGGTGGCCCAACCTTTCATGCCACACTTTAAAAGTGCTGGTAAACTTCTGGTTTACCGCAACATGTGATTCAGCCATGGTTATCTTTGTGCAATATAATCCGGAGGACATCATTGGTAATTCTTTCAACTGATGTTTCCTCTCTGTTGTAATGCAAAGATATTCAATGCCATTCTTATTAATAGTCTCAATATGATATTCATTTCTCCGGATATCTCGGAAACTTAATAAGTTCCGCTTAGACTCGGGGGGAGTATAATGCATCTTGCACTACAAACTCTATACCCCTTGGCATTGAAAAACTCGCTCTTCCAGAGCCTAGTATAATCTTTGCAAAACCAGTTATAGTACTCACGCTTCCGGCAGAGACTTTCATTTTAAGACATGAGAAAAATTTTTTATTCCTAAGGATTGTATGTGTCGTAGCACTGTCTGCTAGACATGTATCTCCATCCTGAATCTCAAATTGTGACATCTTCTTGGCCACAATACTTTTAAGAGATGCAATAATTAACCAAAACATTAACTTAATAAAAGAAGGTTAATATACATCAAAAGCCTTTTGATAAACAAAACTTTACATATATTTTTGTTTACCATATATACTAAAAACCAGATCAAGTTATGTTATTCATATCTTTTGTGATTCGGCATACAGATCGGCGAAGTATATTGGCGTACGACACGTGCATACCCAATAACGTTTTATGCCGCATCTATAGCAAGCGATTTTACCTTACCTTTTTACGTCTCAACCATCATCATTTTTCCTCTTTTGTCCACCTCACTTACTTTAAGTGAATAACTCAACATTCTCTTCTAGGAATGGAGTTAACCCAGTTGGACGAGACTGATGGTTCATCATCATGAGTTTATTATACTGTAAAGCTACCAGGAGGATTTACATCAACTCCGAGCTTTGGGTGAATTCTCTCGCCTGGAGATTCAACCACTCATTTCCAAAGATTTTCAGGATCTTTACTCGTGATAGATTCATTTTATAAACCATCATAGATATGGTGGCGTAAAAAGATCATGGCTTTCGCCATATCTTATATTAGTGTCGTTTCCGACATATCGATAGTGCTCAAGAGATTATTTTTCTTTAGATGCAACCATGCGTCTTCCGCCCAAGATATATAATTATTTCCACAGAAATCAAAGACGGAGATCTCGAGCTTTGCCAAATTTAATATTATTTCTGAATAACAAAAATAACCCATTTAATTTTATAAAAATTCATTTATAAGAATTTGAGCAGAATAACGGCATAATAAAAAACAATAATTTAAAGTAATATGAGGAGGCAGAGCCTACCATTCAATTGCTTGCTGGAGAGTTTTTAAAACTTCCATTTATTGGTATACAGATATATCTAGTATACAGACAGATCGAGAGACGTTCGTATTGATAATGTGTTATAAATTATAAGAGATTTGATTTTATAAATATTTAATATATATAAGAGAGAGAGTGAGTATAAAAGCAGGAGAGATAGACGAGTGTTTAGGATGGGGAGAGAAAGAAATGATCTCTCTTTTATTACTTGTTGTTATCACGTATGCATCTATATCCTTCTTACATGAGTAACTAAAGTCTCTTTATATAGAGAAGCAACCAACCTTAATCACTTGACACGTATAAGATCGGTGGAATGCATAAAGTTAAAACAATTGATGGTGACTCATAAGTCATCGTTATCATAACAAAAAGACCTTTTTTAATGTAAGCAACATATATATTCTTCTCAACTGCTTTGCAAAACTCATCATAATCTGATGTAATATCTCTAGTGCCAGCGGAACAATCTTTATCGTTTTCAATCTTTGCTTTTTCCTTTCTATTTTGCTTCTAGAAGGTTTCATTATGCTTTATTGTAACACCCGTCTCAGTCAAGTTACAAACTTAAATAATATTTTTAAACTTACAAAATAATAAATATTTCTTTTTTAAAATCCATTCTTTTATTAATTAAATCAAACGTCTTAACACCTGTCTTTCATTATGCTTTATTGTAACACTCGTCTCTTTAAAAATAGAATCCATTCTTTCAAAATAGAAGCTTTCATTATGCTTTATTGTAACACCCGTCTCTTTAACTGAGACAGTAAGTTACAAACTTAAATAATATTTTTAAACTTATAAAATAATAAATATTTCTTTTTTAAAATCCATTCTTTTATTAATTAAATCAAACGTCTTAAACGCAAACGACCTAAACCGTCTGAACCGAAAATCCCACTCAACTTAAATAATTTTTAAATAAAAATTAAATTTGTTTTAAACAAAAATCCAAAATAACATATAAAATAATCTTTCCCGAAATTTAGCACCCGAACGATTCACGCCTCGAACTTTACTTCTCGACAACTTCTTCACCTAAAAATAGAAAAAGGGGATGAGCAACAAATTACTCAGTGAGGTAGATTATGTTCGCCTACATGATTCCCAACACCACTATTCAACAATACACGCAAACACTAACTCTAGTACAAGCAACAATCAATATGCATCAATAATATATTATTCAGATCACGACTCAACACATATCTGAACTCAACACACATATCGCATGACACTGGACTGGTCGGCACCTCAAAAGGTCTTCCACCATCTTTGGCTCGTCAGCCGGTTAACGGGCTTTAACGTGATCGCCATATCCTCGACCTCAGTCCGACTTCACCGAAAACATCATATACTTTCTACCAAACGTATTATACTTACTTAACATATTCTCATCCAATACACATCAACAATCAATATCATCAATCTCACATCACTGCAATCAACAAACAATTTACTAAACTTAGCATTTACGAATATTAATTAACTAGAAGTGCTAAGAATCTATGGATCCCACCCTCACCTTAGATTATCTCGGATGAAAAGGAAATGAACGGATGGCTACGGTAGGAATAACACATGGCAGGAGATGAAACACTCAAACAAGAGTTACTTGGAGCTGAAGTAACCAAAGAAGACAACCAACATCACGTTACGTTCATGGCTATGAACTTTTGGAATGACGTTTTTGAACAACAGCGATGAGGAAAGAGATATTGGCTTACCAAAAGTGATGATGGAGACAACCAACAAAACGACAACACACACGATGAAGAAGAGGAAACTTGCAGCTGAAGGTACAACAACAATGGCGGTTGTGAGAGCTTCTCTTCGACAAGTTGTCTCTCGCCACTCTTTTGGGTTTTCTGCTAGCCATTCCTCTTCTCTTGTCGGCGTTCATTGTTGGTGTTAGTCTTCCTCCGCTATCTCTCGGTGTTGGTGTGTTGCTTCCCTGCTATCGGTATCCTTTTCGTATCCTAATCTCCTTTTTTGTTGTCTTTGGTCCCTTCTCCCTATTATTGTTGTTCTTTTGCTTCTTCATGCTGTAACACTCCATTGCTTTCAATACAAATTGGTTAAAAAACAACAACAATGGAGGTTCAAAGCATGGTCACAGTTTCTCTCGGGAAAAACAAAGCGGAGAAGATGGCGAGAGAGACAGATCTCTATACTGATAGTTAGAATTTTTAGGTTCAAACACTCAATTCCTAAAACTCTACTACTTGTGTCATTGTAGTATTTTAGGTATCAATCCAAAGGGGTAGAAATTAAAATCATTAGGAATTCATGAAGTTATCCAATCTAAGTCATTTTCGGGTTAAATGGGGGAAACAAATCCTAAAAACTACTTGCTGCAACTAACTGACCACGAAAACAATTTTAAAATCTCTACTGAAAGGTTAAACAACTACTAGATGACTTCTAAGAATTTAAACGGCACATATACTGATTTTAAAAATTGCTAAACTAAAAACAGATAAACTAGGTGATTTTTGGCAAGTGAGACAAATTTTAAAAACCATTTGTAAAAATCTAACGAGTTCTAAATGATTACCAGGATAATGAATCATACTCTAAGAAATTTTTAAAATACTAAAATCAGCAAGAACACATATTTTCGAATGATGAGATCTTAATGCAAATATCAAGCAAGATGGGCTATTTCTATCACCCTAATTGAAATGTGCAATTAATAAAGGCAAAAATTCAAAGATGGGGTAATTGAATAAGAGGATTAAGATGGCTAACTTGATTTTCATACTCTAACAATTCTCATTTTTAAAATTAGGAATTTCATTTAGACTTTCCCATCTTAGGTGGTACTAATCTCAATTGCAAACCTAGATTTTCCCAACTTAGGTGGTACTAATCTAGTGTTAATCCTCAATCCAATGCCTAATTATCATTAGTAAAGGGGAAGAATTGCAAGGTGGAGAACCTAAACCTAAATGAATCAATAAACCCTTTAGACAACCAATATCTTGGTGTAAAAAGGTAAATCTCTTCATTTAGTTGGTTTGGCATTTCATCAAACACCTTGTGGGTGAGAAATGCCTTTGTGTTTAGATTGCATGGTTTGTGCTAATCTAACACTAGAAACACTAAATGAGAAAAGGGTTTTATGAAATTAAGTCCTAAACACCAAGCTTTCCACTTAAATCTTCCTAATCTATCCCATTTTCAAATCCAAGAAAGACTGCTCCTTAATCATGTTCAAACCCCTCTTAATCATAAGAAAAGAGGTGTTAAACATGATTAAGCTAAGCAAGAATAAAGATTAAAGCTAAAAACGCAAATACTTAAATTAAAATCAAGGTTTTTACAAGAAATGAAAGCTTAAAGTTTTTCTACCATGGAAATAGATCTAAAAATGGAGAGGATGATGAAGATTTCGTGGCTGCTTCTAAAAATTAGGGTAGAGGGTTTTTATGAGACCACACAAATGGTCCCCTCACTAAAAGTCAAAAAAACACGAGTCGGCAAAAGTTTGAAAAGCAAAGGAGAGGGAAGGAGAATTTGAACTGGAGATCGATCCACTTGATCGATCTAAGGGTCGATTCAAGTTTGAATTGAGTGGTTGGGTCGATCTGATGCTCGATCCAAGCTGAATCGATTGGGATGGTCGATCTCCTGCTCGATCTCAGCTTCACTTCTCTTGGCCGAGCTTGCATTTGATTCCTATCAACTCCTAAGCCCTTCCTGCACTCTCTTGTCCCAGCTCAGCATCCAAGACAGCTCCATGCACACCATATAACCTGAAAATGATGCAAATATGCAAGAAATATGCAAATGCTAATGCAACATGTCCTAAAACCTAAAATGGAACAAAAGTTACAATTAATCTAAATATGAATGCAATATGAATGCAAAATCTATCCTAAATGGGTGCTAAAATATGCAAAATTATGAGTATATCAACTCCCCCAAACTTGCCTTTTTGCTTGTCCTCAAGCAAACAAAGACAAATCCGAGAGAGAGGTTTAAAATTGGGGGTTAAATTCCAAAAGTGTTTTTCAAATAAATCAAATCAATGGTCCTTGTTCTTAGTCCTAGGATGCAGTATATAAACTCTACTCCAAAGAACTTAGCCATATTCATCACATATTGAATTTCAAATCAAGACTTGTCTATTCCAAACAATCCAAGAATCCTAACCTTTAACATTGATTAAAGCTCAAACCGTGGATCACACTTATGCATTTAAAACCGAATACATTTGGCTAGGGACAAGGTTATGAGATAAAAATGATCTCATTCATGTGGGTACTCCAAGCTATGGTTTATCTAAAAAAGGATTGAACTTATGCATAGTTGATATATCATGGTTTTTACCGGTTTTTGACCATGATATAAGTCTTATTTATAGAGTCTTTTGGTCTTTTTAGAGTCCTATTAGAGTCTTTGCAGGTTCAGGTACAATTGAAGTTAAACTGGAGATTTGGATATATTTTGGAGCTTAATGGAATGAATTCACGAAGTGTTGCAGTCGGATTGAAGATGCAGAATGAGTGTCGATCGACACCGCCTGTTGGTGTCGATCGACACCAGGTTTTCCTATTCCAAAGACGTGAAGTTTCCAGATTTTGAAGAAAAGGAAATTCTTAAGACTTTTCCTAATCTTCCACGGAATTGAAGACTCGTACCTAGGCCTATAAATAGAGTTTTTATGCCATTGTTTAGAGAAGACACACATTATTTGAGAGAGAGATTTGTAGAGAGTTTTTGGAGAGAAGAATTTGACTCATTCAGAGCAAATTTGGAACTCCTTTATTTCTTCTATTAATTTCTTTTATGATTTCTATTCAAATAATGATTTCTGTTTCATTAATCATGTCTGAGTAGTTTGCTAGTTAGGTTTAGGGTTTTTCAAAGATGATTGATGAATTGTTAGGTCGAATTAAATTGTTAGGATAAAATCATTAGAGTTCTTCATCTGGATTTGTGTTTAATGCTTATTCTAGCTTCATAACCTAGAATCTGATATTAGGTTAATTAATAGATGCGAGAGTATTATTAATTGCCTGAACTAATGTTAGATGAGCAAAATACCTATTCGCAAAGAGATTTGGTTTAGGGATTTTGTGAACAATCAAACCTGTTATTAATGCTTGTCTGGATTGATAGGATTTGCAAAGAGACTTGGAATTCTAGGGTTTAGACATAAATAATCTTCGCAGCGAGAGTTGGTTGATTTTACATTAGTGTTTCGAGTTCTAGAACGGTGCTTAATAATTTCTAACATTCTGTCTAGATCTGCAATTTAGATCACCTGAGAATTTCCCTGAACCTAGTGCCTTAGTCTCCTGATTTTAAGAACCTATTTCGTGATACTCGTTTATTTCTTTGCCTTGTTTTACTTTTATCTGATTTGATCTAGCATAATTTGAACCTAGAAACCATAGTGTAGCATATACTTCCCTTGGGATTCGATAACCTCTTATACTTCAACTGCATTGCTGTGCACTTGCAGTGTTGTTTTATTTGGGTAAAACTTTGACCCTATCAATAATGCTAAAGGTAAAAGGCAATGTATGCATACATGACTAAACTCTCATCTACCCATATAGACTAACAATGATCCTAATTCCCCTCATTCATTTTTTTAGCTCACTCATCCTCTAGAGATACCCATAATCAAGCAAGAAAAACACTAAGTACAAACCCACAAGAACTTCATCAATCACATTCACCTTAGGGAAACTCCTTCAACCTTTCTTATAGCTAGTGGTATGGCCATACAAATATTAGCTATCTTCTTTTCTTTTTGATAGCTCTCTTCTCACACATATATTTTTTTCTTTTATGCACTTGGCCTTTTCCCTCTTTTCTTATATATATTTTTTTTCTTTTTAGAGAGCTACCTCCTTTTCTTTTTTACTTGAGCTTTTCACAAAACAATTCAAGACCAACCACTTAAAACTATGTATCCCTTTTCATTCAAACTCCAAACACCAACTTCTTCTCAAACCCGAAACAAGGTAAGCATTTTCTACAACACTCGTGAATTCCCACCCCAAATCAAACCTAAAACTAGCTTCAATATGCAAAGCTAGCATCAATATGAGAGCCTAGACATGTCGCCCTAAACCTAACACTTTATGACAAGTTCAATCAAAAATAAGGCCTCACAATTTGCAATCACACAAGAATTTTGGCTTGAAAGGAGGGTAAGGGTTAAGGCGTGGTGTTCTATTTAGGCTTACAAGAGAGTGGTGAAGGGAATAAGAAAGCCTAAATATTTTTTTTGTAATCCATGTATTCTTTCCCAAATGCACAAGTATGATAATTAAAAGTCCATGTTAAGGTTCCAATTTATAGGAAAGGATTCAATTCATGCTTGTTTCAACTTTAAGCCAAGAAAATTAAAACAAATGATCCAAGTATGGTTAGAACTTAACTTCATAGTTTGCACAAAGCATCAAAGAACTACTAACTAGGGCCTTGAACTAATTCATGAGCTTAAAACACTTTACAATGAAAATTGCCCCCTATGCACATGAATGATGCAACCTATATGACAAAAATCTAGACTCAATCCTACAAGATTTACAAATGCAAATGCAAGCTACATGAATTTTTTTGAAATTTTTAAAAAATTTCTGATTTTTCTATGTATTTATATGCATTAAGACTCAAATATGCTAAAGGGAAAATAAGAACACAAAATACAAAATTAAATCTCTCAACCTCTCCCCCAAACTTAAATTACACAGTCCCTTGTGTAATAAAAGTTCAAGAGAGACCATCAACAAAAATAAAAATCAAAATCCAAGAATGCATGATATTTACAAGGTTTTGGAATGGTGTACCTTGGAGCTTGTTGTGGTTAGGCCTGAGACCGAGCAGCTGGGTCAATCCTTGAATCATTCTTGGCATGAGATCGAGTGGCATGGATCAATCCAGCCACCGTTTGGTGCTGGAGATCGATTGAACCAACTTGATCTCGCCATCGATCTCTCTCGGCATGCCTCTTTGCCCTTGCCTTTCAACTCCCAAGAACTGGGTTTTGATTCTCCATCTCCCTTTCCCTGCTCACACACACTTAAAAACATAATCTAGAACTGAAATAAAAAAATTATTCACAAAGATAGACATGGGATTGCCTCCCAAGTGCGCTTTGTTTAAAGTCTCTTAGCTTGACTTTCCTTACTCTTCCCTAAGCTGGTTTTAGGGTGAATTGGNGTGCGCTTTGTTTAAAGTCTCTTAGCTTGACTTTCCTTACTCTTCCCTAAGCTGGTTTTAGGGTGAATTGGGAGGCAGGAGACGTGGCTGTACTTGAACTTTGTGGCATCTCAGCAGTGAAGATGGTGAACATTTTCTCCTGTACACGTCCCTTATCCCTCTCATCCATACCCGGAGGGAGAATCGCTTTGTCGCTCACAAAGGCTTTGTAACAGCATGTGGTCTCAACCTTGTTAGAGATGGGTTTAGCACCCCTCTAAAAGGCCCCTTCTGAACCCAGCTCGGCCCATTCAAATTAGGGTTCCTCGGCCCACTCGATTCGTCATAACGTAGAGGTCGGCGCCGCCTTCCGAAGAAAAAGGAAATCTTCCGAAAAGAGTGGGAGGTCGGCTGAAGATAAATGAAATCTTCCTTTATCCCGAAAAGGAAGGAGTTCGGTTGGCCGACTTAGACCTATTATAAATAGGTGGCAACCTCGCTCATTAAGGGGATCCACAATTTTACTCTCGAGACCTAGGGCAAATTTAGCTCCGGCATTCAGTTCTAGATCTCGATTCACCGTTTAAAAGGTTTAGGTCGGCGTTCTTATTCCGACGACCTAACCACCGCTGTACTATCTCCGAGCTCCGGCTTAAATCAATAAAGACTTGCTCTTTTCCCCCACAAACTCTTATTCTTTCTCTAGATCGGATTTTAGTTCTTACAAACCTTATACTCTATAACATCATCTTTGAGTCTCAATGGGTGAAGATTCAAAGTGTTTGTGGGCTGAGCAAGTGTAATAACCACGTGCTTCTTCTTCTTTGGTCTCTTCCTTGCCTTCCTTGCTTTCTTTGGCAATTTCACCAAAAGCTCATCCAACTTGGGCTCATCAAACAAAGCTTGAGCTTTTGAGACAGAAGCAACTCCTTTACCATTCTCTAATTCCTTGATCTTGGAGGCTAATGTCTCAAGTTCGGATTTAACCACAATATTAATAGTCAAATAACCTTTTAAGGAATAAACGGGACTTGTCGTATAAAGAGTTTTGATCTTTACGATATTTATATTTCGTGATATAGATCTCTAAGATATTTTAAAAGGGCATCTTCCATTTTAATCATTTATAGTTACAACTCTATCATTTGACCATAGTTTCTCTAAGATATATATATATATATATATATATATATATATATTTTAACACTATTCTCTAAGATAGTTCAAAGTTCGTGTTAAGTTTATCCTGTGAACATGTTTTTAAGTGGTTACATAAAATTGGCAGATAAAAGATAAATTTTGCTTATGGTGAAAGATTTTTTTTTATTAGATTTTGTTCAGCCAATTAAATGGAGTACTTTTCAGCTGAGTGACTTTGCAGATATAAAACTTCGAATCCAATTTCTTGTAAAAATTCAAATCCAATTACAAGAAATCTTCATCATTGAATTTCATCTACTTATAATAATTTTTAAATAGTTGAATTCAAATTTAATGGTTTTTATATATAGTTAATTGTAAACATATGAATATTTATTTATTTTAATTGATGTTTTAAAAAGAAAAAATTGTGTTTTTAATTTATCATTTTAAGGATTTCTTTACTTATGCGTTGGACAATATGCGAAGTTGTAATTGATATACATATAATTTTTTTTAAAGTGCTTGCAATTTAATATGAAAAACATAGAAAAAATATCAGAATTTGTCAAAGAGTACTCATAGCATAATGGAGAAAAATGGTTGTATTTTATTGAGAGGATTATGGGTTCGAATCACCATGAATACAAATAAGAGGATAAAAATATTTTGTTTGGTTCAAATGTAATAAAGTAAAATAATTTTTTGAAAATTAAATAATGAATGCCACGTGTCACTCTCTCAAGTGCTGACGTGTCAAGCTGATGGAGAGAGTTTGCCATCTACTATATTATTGATGATATGTTGATTATTTGATGTATATATTTTTATTTTACTGAAATTGCTACAACTACTTATTATTGTAATTTTTAAAAATAGTTTTTTTTTGCTAAAATAATATATTTTTGGACCAAAAAAAACTCTTGTTTAATTAGATTTTTGTTGTTCTGACAAATAACTACCATTTTGTTGTTGATATTTTAACTAAATGTGTTTCACCTATGTATGAGTGTATCTTTTATGTTTGAGGTTTGATATTTGTTCGTACAACAAGTAAACCCGACGTAAATGATATACAAATCCTTTAGGTATTTGTTGTACTTAAGTTATTTCCAATAATATTTTAATTCAATGTGTTTTTTTTATATAACTAGGGGGTTATCCGGGTTTTTAACACCTGGCTAATCCCCTAAGATGAGTGTAGTTGTCGAGTAGGCCACTCACCAGATTTTTTAATGGGCTTAAACCATGGTATCATTTCGACTGGCCAAGTGGGTGTGATTTAAATAATTTCACGCTTGAGGGAAATCGATCCCTAGTCTAAACTAACATGACAACTTCTTCTCAAGTGGTAACCACTAGACCACCACCGCTTGATTTTAATCCAATGTTGAATTTATCATATAATCCTTATGTCCCATTTTAAGTGATGTTTTAGTTAAAAACACACAAATGAAGAAAACTATTTATTTGTTAAATTATTATTTAATAAACAAATTAAAAAATATATATATAAAGTTGAATGCAAATGGCCAATAAACTGGTTTGAAATTTTGAGCTTCTTTAGCCAAAATGTTTTTTTAATTATTACTCCCCCTGTTCCTAAAAGAAAGTTGTTTTAGAATTTTTACACATATTAAGAAAACACATTAAAACTTGACTATAAATGCATTATTTTTTTAATTAATCATTTTCTCTAAATTTAAACCAATAGTAATTCAGAAAAATCATTTAATTCTCTTGAAGTTTACAATTTTTCATCATTGATTAAGAAAAAATGCATAGAAAACCTAAAACAACTATCTTTGTGAAACAAAAATAAACTCTAGAACTACTTTCTTTTAGGAACAGAGGGAGTATTAGATTAACAAAAAGTAGACAACAAAAAGTTCTAAAACATCATTTAAAATGGGATAGAAGAAATAAAAATTTATCACTTATTTGTACTACACTCACATCATATTCAATCTGTTGAAACTGCATCTAAAATTCAGTAATAACAGTGTTTACAAAACTTGTTATTATTTAAGTTTTTCCTACAATTTCTAGCTAGAAAAACATCTCATAATTTTAAAATTAACTTTAAATAAAGAAATACTACTTATATAAAAAGATAAATATTTTAAAAGAGAATTCTAGACATCATTTTATCTCAAGGTTCTTGTACCAATTTTATTCCTTGTGTTGAAAGAATCAAATAATATTTGCAAAAAATCAATTATTTTCTATAATTTTATAACAGTTTTAAAACAAAGGAGTTATTTTTAGGAAACGTTATCACATAAATTTCTTCAATTACTCATTAATAATTAGTTACAAGTGAGTTCAATTAATTGCAAAATCTCTTTTACTGGTGAAAATTAATCAAGTAATCTAAAGAATTATTGGAACACTTACCCAAAATCTACAAATTGTTCCAATCCACCTCTTGTATTTGTTAAAGACTTTTAGATAGAAATGGAAGAACACAAAAAAAACAAGTCACATTTATATAGATCATATACGTGATCTTGAAATAATAACTGTATCATTATCTAAACAAAATCCCATAACAGCGTTTTCTTTTTCTGTCATAAAAATGAAAACTATAAACACCCTCCCTCCCAAAATACAATTTCATGCATAAATTTCTATTGCAATCTATTTGCATATACGAACTCATATACTCTCTCAATATGTATGTGTGTATATGTATATTTCATTTTTGCTTGATCATACAATCTTCAATTCCTTCTCCGTCTTTCTCTCTCTGTTTAGTAGTGTGATCGAGCTTTTTTTTCTTTTCTTTTTCTAATGCATATTGTTTGGTTGTCAAACGTTAAATTAGGAGGAGTTCTTCGTACTTATTGCTGCATATTGATTGTTGCTTGTACTAGAGTTAGTGTTTACGTGTATTGTTCAATAGTGGTGTTGGGAATCGCATGGACGAACATGATCTACCTCACTGAGTAATTCGTTGCTCATCCCCTTTTCCCTTTTTAGGTGAGGAAGTTGTCGACGAGTAAGGTTCGAGGTGTGAATCGTTCGGGTGCTGAATTTCGGGAAGGGTTATTTTATACGTTATTTCGTATTTTTGTTTCAGACAAGTTTAATTTTTATTTAAAAATTATTTAAGTTCAGTGGGATTTTCGGTTAAGACGATTTATGTCGATTGCGTTTAAGACTTTTGTAAGTTTAAAAGTCGTTATTTAAGTTTGTAACTTGCCGTCTCGGTCAAGTTAAAGAGATGGGTGTTACAGTTTAGCATCAGAGCATAGGTGCTACTCCGGTTCTGACTCGGAGAGCCGATTCTCGAAAGTTGGTCGGTTTTCAAAAAAAAAAAAAATTATTATTACGTTTTCGAATATATCTTTTGGGTTGGGTTTCTTTTTTTAAAAAACATTGCACGGACGATTCCCCGCTTGGACGTGTAAGTTGGAAGTTTTGTTTCTTTTGTTTAAGTCCTTAATCGCTTTTTCTTCTTGTTAGCATGGTTCAAGGTGGAATGGGAAGAGGCAGAGGTCGCAGAGGTCGTGGAGCTCGGGGTCATGGTGACCAAGGTAGCGAGCAGACTCAGTCAGTTGCTGCAGAGAGTACCCACAGTGGTGGACAAGCACCAGCCCAGGGAGTGGATCCGGCAGTGATAACAGCAACAGTTGTGGAAGCGATCAAGCAGGGGTTTGGGCAGCCAATTCCGCCTAATCCAATGGATGGGCAGATGCCAAGTGTGGCCGCGGTGCAGGCACCACCTCAGCCTCCGCCTGCCCCACCGGCTCAAGATCCGAGGGATGACTATTGGAGGGTTTTGAAGCTGATGAGAGGATTGGGAACCGTGACCTTCAGTTGTGGGGAAGACCCAATCGTAGCTCACAATTGGAGGAAGCAGCTGAAGCGAAATTTTGCTTTTGTCCATTGTCCGGTGGAGTATCAGATGGAGTTAGCCACGAGCTTTCCGCTGGATGAGCCCCGATGGGTTATGTGGTTCCGTGGAGCACTTTTCGAGATGAGGTTAATCGGAAATATTTTCTGCAGGAGACTATGGACAAGTTAGCAATGGAATTTATGACCTGATGCCAAGGAAACAGATCAGTAAGGGAGTATGTGCGAGTGTTCAACAGGCTTAAGATGTTCACAGAAAGGGAAATGAATGAGCAATCCCATATCAAGCAGTTTATGATGGGTCTGAGGTTGGACATCCGCAAGATCTGTCAGATTCGAGACTATGATAACCTTGTTGACCTGGTGAAAAGAGCTTCCATGACAGAGCTATGATTGAGGATGAGAGTAAATTGGTGAAAAGTATTCCCCAGAAGACCAATAGGGGAGTGGATTTGCCAAGACAGCAACCAGATAACCGAGGTGTCGCGTTCGGTAGAGACAAAGGGTTACAGTGCACTAGATGCAGAATGATTCATAGCGGACGTTGTATGGTGTTCTATGGATTATGCTTTAACTGCGGACAGCCCGGTCATACCAAAACGACTTGTACCAATTTTATGGGTAATTGCAACCTGTGTGAGAAGGTAGGCCATCGTGCTAGAGACTGTAGAGTGAGGCCACATGAAAATGCCCAAGAAAATCAGAACCGAGGACAGTTGCCTCCACCTCTGAAAAGGCAGGCAATAGCTCCACGTGTGTATGCTGTAGGAGCTCATGATGGCGCATAAATTATTGCGGGTAAGTTTCAGTTATTACCGTCTTTTGAATTAAATTCCTTGCTAAAAAAAACGAGGGGCAGAGTCAGTCTTTTGTTAATTTTGTGAGTCGCTTAGCAAGTATAAAAACCGTTTAGGATCGGTTTCCGTAGGGGAAGTGGCGGCTTATACATTGTTTGATACCGGAGCTATACATAGTTTTGTGAGCCCAAAATTGGCAAAGTGTTGGCACTTTAAAGGAGAAGTCCTTACCAAGGCGTTGAATGTTGAGATTGCGGGAGTAGAGCCAATGAAGTCTTCCAAAACCTTCAAAGATGTCCCAATATTTGTAGAAGGAGTAGAGCTACTTGGAAATCTTATGGAGATGAAATTGAAGCGTTACGACGTGATCTTAGGAATGAATTAGCTAACACAACATCAAGCATTGTTGGATTGCCCAAAGACGCGAGTTACATTTGACAGACCAGAAGGGAGGATAGTTTACCAAGGAATCAAGGTTCTTAGCGGAGTCCCCGTCATCTCCATGATCCATGCAGAGGAGTTGATTAATAAAGGAAATGAGGCTTATTTGGCAACAATCTCCGTGGTGGAAGAAAAGGCGGATAAAGAACTGGTTTCTATACCAGTGGCGTCGGGATACGCGGACGTATTTGAACCATTAAAAGGACCGCCACCGTCACGAGGGGACGCATTCACCATAGAATTAGAACATGTATCTAAAGCGTCATATCGCTTGGCACCCGCAGAAATGGCGGAGTTGAAAAAGCAGTTAGAGGATTTAACGGATAAATGATTTATTCGTCAAAGCAGTTCACTGTGGGGTGCACCAGTTCTGCTTGTGAAAAAGAAAGATGGAAGTTTCCGTCTTTGCATCGATTATTGCGGTCTGATCAAAGTGACCATTAAGAATAAGTATCCGCTGCCACGAATTGGTGAGTTGTTAGATCAGTTACAAGGAGCATCGTGGTTTTCAAAGATTGATTTAGCGTCGGGGTACCATCAGATTTCAATAGCTGAGAAGGATGTTTTGAAAACAGCTTTTAGAACACGTTATGGACACTACGAGTTTGTTGTAATGCAGTTTGGTTTGACTAACGCGCATGTAGCTTTTACGAAGTTGATGAACAATGTGTTTCGAGAGTACTTGGATAAGTGCGTGATTGTCTTCATCGACGACATTCTGATTTACTCGAAGAGTAAGAGGGAGCATGATTGGCATCTACGAGTGTTGCTGAATAAGTTGAGAGAGTAGAAGTTGTATGCGAAGTTAAGCAAATGTAGCTTATGGCAAAGAAAAATCGGGTTTTTAGGGCATGTTGTTTCAGAGGCCGGAGTGGTTGTAGATCCCGAAAAGATTGCCTCGACCTCAGATTGGTCGATGCCCAAGAGTGCCACGGAGGTTCGAAGTTTTCTGGGTTTGGTGGGTTATTATCAGAAGTTTGTAAAAGGGTTTGCCAGCATAACTAAACCAATGACGCGTTTTCCTGGTAAGGACGTGAAGTTTGAGTCGTCGGAGTCATGTTCAAAGAGTTTTGAAAAGTTAAAAGAACTTTTGACGCAGACGCCCATTTTAGTGTTACCTAGGATGGGAGTACCGTATGTGGTTTACACATATGCATCATGATCATGCCTAGGATGTGTACTTATACAGGAAGACCGAGTTATAGCATACGCATCTAGATCCCTATGAAAGCACGAGACGAATTATCCGACTCATGATTTGGAGTTAGCAACAGTTGGTTTTGCTCTTAAGATTTGGCGTGCCTACCTGTACAAAGACCATAAGAGCTTAAAGTACATTTTTACCCAAGATGACCTGAATTTAAGGCAACACAGATGGGTAAACTTATTGGTGGATTATAATTTGGCGATCACCTACCATTCGGAAAAGCCAATCAGGTGGCTGATGCTTTAAGCAGATGAAGAGGTGATGCCTCAAATGTTAAGGACGTACAAAAGTTAATTGCGACTATTGCTAGTCTGAGTTTATGCGCTACGACAGTAGAAGAGAATAATACGGGACTAGAAGCAGTAAACCAAGCAGATTTATTATTGAGAATTAGAGAGGCGCAGACAAAGGATTTTGCTCTACAAAAATTGAACAATAAGGAAGTGACTGGGTATCACACCGCATCCAATGGAACGTACCTGTACCAGAACCGGGTATGCGTTCCCGAAAACGAGGAACTAAGAAAGTAGATCTTGCGCCAGGCGCATCAGTCTCGTTTCTCTTTTCATCCCGAAAACACCAAGATGTATCGTGATATGAAATAGTACTACTATTAAGGCGGAATGAAACGAGACGTCACTACATGGGTATCGCAGTGTCAGACATGTCAGTTGAAAAAAGCACAACACAGAGTTCCTAGTGGATTGTTACAAAATTTGCCACTACCTGAATGGAAATGGGATATGGCAACAATAAACTTTATTGCAGGGCTACCAACGACCAGCGGGGGTAAAAATGCGATATCGGTGATCGTCGATCGACTCACCAAGTCAGCTTATTTTGTAGCGATTAAGAAAACAGATGGAGCGGATCAGCTGGCTCAAAAATATTTGGACGTAATTGTAAGATTACATGGAGGGCCAGTAAGCATCGTACCTGGCTGAGACTCTAAATTCACATCAATATTCTGGCAGGCATTTCAGAAGGCATTGGGGACAAAGGTACACCTCAGTATAGCTTATTATCCTCAGACAGATGGACAGCCAGAAAGGACAATTCAGACATTAGAAGATATGTTCAGAGCCTGTGTATTAGACTGGGAAGGAAAGTGGGGAAACTATTTATCATTGGCGGAGTTCGCCTATAACAACTGTTATCATTCGAGCATTGAAATGTCCCCTTATGAGGTTTTGTATGGGAGACTGTGTCGCACACCCCTCTGTTGGATAGAAGTGGGGGAGCGTCTAGACTTAGAGCCGGAATTGATTCAAGAGACAGTTGAGCAAGTGGAATTGCTCTGAAGCAGACTTAAAGAAGCGCATGATCGTCAGAAAAGTTATGCGGATAAGTGCATAAAAGATTTGGAATTCGCGGTGGGCGATGAAGTGTATTTGAAAATGAGTACGTTTAGAGGGAATGACAAGACCCGAAAACTGAAAAAGCTTAAGCCGAGATATATGGGACCATATGTTATAACAGAAAGAATTGGTGCAGTGGCTTATAAGCTAGAGTTGCCGCAGGAGCTGTCAGACTTTCACAACGTGTTTCATGTTTCAGCACTGAGAAAAGTTGTGAGAGAGCCAGAGTTAATTCTTTCGCATCCACCTACAGATGTAACGGGTAGTTTGTCAGTATTAAGCCGTCCGGTAGAAATATTAGATCGATAGGAAATCGAGGTTCAGGGAAAGATAGTTAAGTTAGTAAAAGTCTATTGGGAAAGAGATGGTATTCGTGAGGAGACCTGGGAGCCAGAATCAGAAATGCTAGTTAACTATCCCGAGCTCTTTAAGGACAATAGCGGTCTTACGAGAAACAAATCGAATTCAGAGACGAATTCTTCTAAAGCGGGAAAAAATTGTAACGACCCAAACCCAATAAATTTGGAAAAGTTCCAATTAGCCCACCAGGCCCAAGTAAGTGACAAAACCCTATTTTCGTCTTCTTCTTCCCCTTTGTATAAAAAGCTGCGTGTGGGAGGCGAAGAGACACAAAACCGATCGCCAACGCTGAACCGCTGCCCAGATTTCGAGAACGCCGCCACTGTCGTTTTTGACCACGCCGCACCGTCCCTGCGTGAGTCCACACCGAGCCGTCGCATCCTTGAATCCACACCAACGTTCGCCCCGACTGGCGAGCTGCTGCTGCGAACCACCACCGTCATATGTGAATCATTTTTGTGGTAAGTGATATACTCGTAATTTCGCATATTTTAGCACCCATTTAGGATAGATTTTTGATATATCATGGTTTATATCCATTTTTGGACCATGATATAAGTGTTTTTATATAGTCTTTTTAGAGTCCTATTAGAGTCTTTACAGGTTGGACTACGATTGGAGCAAAGTTGGAGATTCTGGAGTTTCTTGGAGCATTCTGGAAGAAGTTGCAAAGTGATAAAGTCAGAAGACGGATTTACACGCAAGGTGTCGATCGACACTACTTGGTGTCGATCGACACCAATCGAGACCGCCAAGTTTCACGAAC
>JAHZTW010000003.1:37387656-37407359 GCA_020283515.1 Alliaria petiolata
CTAGACCTGCAATTTAGATCACCTGAGAATTTCCCTGAACCTAGCGCCTTAGTCTCCTGATTTTAAGAACCTATTTCGTGATACTCATTTATTTCTTTGCCTTGTTTTACTTTTATCTGATTTGATCTAGCATAGTTTGAACCTAGAAACCATAGTGTAGCATCTACTTCTCTTGGGATTCGATAACCCCTTATACTACGATTGCTTTTGATGTGCACTTGCAGTAGTTTTATTAGGGTAAAACCTGACCCCTATCAATTTTGCATTCATATTGCATTCATATTTAGATTAATTGTAACTTTTGTTCCATTTTAGGTTTTAGGACATGTTGCATTAGCATTTGCATATTTCTTGCATATTTGCATCATTTTCAGGTTATATGGTGTGCATGGAGCTGTCTTGGATGCTGAGCTGGGACAAGAGAGTGCAGGAAGGGCTTAGGAGTTGATAGGAATCAAATGCAAGCTCGGCCAAGAGAAGTGAAGCTGAGATCGAGCAGGAGATCGACCATCCCAATCGATTCAGCTTGGATCGAGCATCAGATCGACCCAACCACTCAATTCAAACTTGAATCGACCCTTAGATCGATCAAGTGGATCGATCTCCAGTTCAAATTCTCCTTCCCTCTCCTTTGCTTTTCAAACTTTTGCCGACTCGTGTTTTTTTGACTTTTAGTGAGGGGACCATTTGTGTGGTCTCATAAAAACCCTCTACCCTAATTTTTAGAAGCAGCCACGAAATCTTCATCATCCTCTCCATTTTTAGATCTATTTCCATGGTAGAAAAACTTTAAGCTTTCATTTCTTGTAAAAACCTTGATTTTAATTTAAGTATTTGCGTTTTTAGCTTTAATCTTTATTCTTGCTTAGCTTAATCATGTTTAACACCTCTTTTCTTATGATTAAGAGGGGTTTGAACATGATTAAGGAGCAGTCTTTCTTGGATTTGAAAATGGGATAGATTAGGAAGATTTAAGTGGAAAGCTTGGTGTTTAGGACTTAATTTCATAAAACCCTTTTCTCATTTAGTGTTTCTAGTGTTAGATTAGCACAAACCATGCAATCTAAACACAAAGGCATTTCTCACCCACAAGGTGTTTGATGAAATGCCAAACCAACTAAATGAAGAGATTTACCTTTTTACACCAAGATATTGGTTGTCTAAAGGGTTTATTGATTCATTTAGGATTAGGTTCTCCACCTTGCAATTCTTCCCCTTTACTAATGATAATTAGGTATTGGGTTGAGGATTAACACTAGAGTTAGTACCACCTAAGTTGGGAAAATCTAGGTTTGCAATTGAGATTAGCACCACCTAAGATGGGAAAGTCTAAATGAGATTCCTAATTCTAAAAATGAGAATTGTTAGAGTATGAACATCAAGTTAGCCATCTTAATCCTCTTANGAGATTAGTACCACCTAAGATGGGAAAGTCTAAATGAGATTCCTAATTCTAAAAATGAGAATTGTTAGAGTATGAACATCAAGTTAGCCATCTTAATCCTCTTATTCAATTACCCCATCTTTGAATTCTTGCCTTTATTAATTGCACATTTCAATTAGGGTGATAGAAATAGCCCATCTTGCTTGATATTTGCATTAAGGTCTCATAATTCGAAAATATGTGTTCTTGCTGGTTTTAGTATTTTAAAATTTTCTTAGAGTATGATTCATTATCCTGGTAATCATTTAGAAGTCGTTAGAGTTTTACAAATAGTTTTTAAAATTCGTCTCACTTGCCAAAAATCACCTAGTTTATCTGTTTTTAGTTCAGCAATTTTTAAAATCAGTAGCTGTGCCGTTTAAATTCTTAGAAGTCATCTAGTAGTTGTTTAACCCTTCAGTAGGGATTTTAAAATTGTTTTCGTGGTCATTTAGTTGCAGCAAGTAGATTTTAGGATTTGTTTCCCCCATTTAACCCGAAAATGACTTAGATTAGATAGCTTCATGAATTCCTAATGCTTTTAATCTCTACCCCTTTGGATTAATACCTAAAATACTACAATGACAAGAGTAGTAGAGTTTTAGGAATTGAGTGTTTGAACCTAAAAATTCTAACTATCAATTGGCGCCGTTGCCATTGGGGTGTAGCATTAACCATATGATTTTGAATCTATTTGAGACTAAGCTTTTATTTTACCTTGATTTCTCATCTCTTTTCAAGATGATGAATTTTTTCTTATATTTTGGTACTAACTTGTGTTCCTTGATTCTCTTATACTTTCAAAGGTACCAAACTAAAGAGAAGAGACATGGAAAGACAAGATCACTTGAGGTGTTGGAGAAGAACAACCAAAGAAGCATTCTCCCAACTCCACAACCTCAAGAACGTGTACCTACATCTCCCCAAGCTCAAAAGAACAAGCCAACAATTGGTAGCTTTGATGCTCCTCATTATCATGAGTTGAGATTTGGAATCCATCCTCCTCTAATAGAAGCCACGGCCTATGAGATCAAGCCAAGTCTTGTGAGGTAATGCTCCTAGTTCTTTGGGAATGGAATGGAGAATCCTTATGATCATATGGAGTCCTTTGAGAGGTTGTGCAACACGTTTAGCATTGAAGGTGTGCCCAAAGATAGCATCAAGCTCATTCTATTTCCTTTCTCACTTGGAGAAAAGGCGCAAAAATGGGAGAGAGCTTTACCATCTCATTTGGTCAAATCTTGGGATGATTGTCAAAGAGTCTTCCTTCAAAGGTTCTATCCAACTAAAAAAACAGTCCAAATGAGGAGGGACATCTTGAGCTTCAAGCAAGGCATCCATGAGACCTTTCATGAGGCATGGGAGAGACTTAGAGGATACACTAGGGATTGTCCACATCATGGGTTCAAGAAAGAAGCAATCCTTAGCATTTTCTATTGGGGTGTTGCTAAGGATCACAAATGGACATTGGATGTGGCTAGCAAATGGCGTTTTGCAAACCTCACAATAGAAGAAGGAGAGCTACTTGTTGAGAACTTGGTCAAGACTAGTGAAAGCTACTATGAAGGATGTGATACAACACCTCTAAAGAGATCATGTGAAAATTCTACATGGAAGGACTTGCAAGATAAATTGGAGCGTATGGAGAAACTCATACAAGCGAAACCAAGAGGAGTTGATTTAGCTCATGAGCAACACCATGAGAAAACCAATTTCATGGTCAAAGCCCCAAATTTTGTGCAACAAGGTCAAACCTTTAGTTCTCATTCTCAAGATGTCACATCTCAGAGGGCAAATTATCAAATTAATGAAAGAGCTACAAAATAGACATGTCATAGTGCTAGATTGGCAAATCAATCAAAGTACCTATGAGTCGTTGACTCATCTTTCAAAAGAATACAAAGCGGAAACAAGTTTAGAAATGCTTGTAATTTTCTCTAAAAGATTGAAATAATCAAATCATTGAAAGGGAAACAATGATGGAGTTGTTATAAAATGTGGAAGACGCAGCGCAATGCATATAAATATAATGCTCGTTCGTAAAAGTTGTTATAAAATGTGGAAGACGCAGCGCAATGCATATCAACTCAGTGAGTGTTATTTTTTTTATTTTAGTATCATGGATTTTGGGGATTTTTTATATACAAATAACATGTTATTTTAGTCGAGTATATGATATTACACATAATAGTACAATTTGTCGAATGGGAATAACGGAAAAACATATTAATTAATCACAATTTGTTTACCGCGTGTTTTAACTTTTAAGAAATAAAATCCCCTAAATAATTCTAGCAAATTCACTAAAATAAAAATATATACATCAAATAATTAACATATCTCAATTTCACAAGTATGATAATTAAAAGTTCATGTTAAGGTTCTAATTGATAGAAAATGATTTAATTCATGCTTGTTTCAACTTAAACCAAGAAAATCAAGACCAATGATTCAAAGATGGTTAGTTCTTAGTTTCATAGTCTGCATAAAACTTCAAAAGACTACTAACTAGAGCCGTGAATCAATTCATGAGCTTAACACACCTTACAAGGAAATTTGTAACTTTGCTCCCTATGCATATGAATGCAAGCAACCTACATGATGTGATCTAGATCAATCCTAAAATATTTTACAAATGTAAAAGAAGTAAATAAGCTACTCTTAAGTTTTGACGGAATCTTTAGCGGATCCTCCGAGACAACTACAACATTTGCTCAAATTAAATCCCTTCATGACAACATTTGCTCCCTATGCATATGAATGCAAGCAACCTACATGATGTGATCTAGATCAATCCTAAAATATTTTACAAATGTAAAAGAAGTAAATATGCTACTCTTAAGTTTTGACGGAATCTTTAGCGGATCCTCCGAGACAACTACAACATTTGCTCAAATTAAATCCCTTCATGACAAAATTCCAAAAACCTGCATATATTTCAAATTATATGAACAACTGATTTTCTTTTTCTTTTCTTTTTTGTGTGTGAAAAATATGAACAATATATAAGAGCAATGTCCCTTCAATCTACCCAAGTGTAAGCTTCAACTCAATATCAATACTAACGCAAAACCCCCCATCAAATTAAAAAACCAGTAAATTGTGGTTTTTGACCATCAAGATCGATCCAAACTTACAAGAAACCATAAACCAAATGGTTAAAGTTCCAAAAGAAAGAAGATGACTTCGTAAAGGCTAAAGAGAAAAATGAAGAATATGAAAAACTCACCGCAAACAGATCAACAAGTAAGAAGAACTCCTCCTAATTTAACGTTTGACAACCAAACAATCTGCATTAGAAAAAGAAAAGAAAAAAAGAGCTCGATCACACTACTAAACAGAGAGAGAAAGACGGGGAAGGAATTGAAGATTGTATGATCAAGCAAAAATGAAATATACATATACACACATACATATTGAGAGAGTATATGTGTACGTATATGAAAAAAGATTGCAATAGAAATTTATGCATGGAATTGGATTTTTGGGAGGGAGGGTGTTTATAGTTTTCATTTTTATGACAGAAAAAGAAAACGTTGTTATGAGATTTTGTTCAGATAATGATACAGTTATTATTTCAAGATCACGTTTATGATCTATATAAATGTGACTTGTTTTTTTTATGTTCTTCCATTTCTATCTAAAAGTCTTTAACATATATAAGAGGTGGATTGGAACAATTTGTAGATTTTGGGTAAGTGTTCCAATAATTCTTTAGATTACTTGATTAATTTTCACCACTAAAAGAGATTTTGCAATTAATTGAACTCACTTGTAACTAATTATTAATGAGTTATTGAAGAAATTTATGTGATAACTTTTCCTAAAATTAACTCATTTGTTTTAAAACTTTTATAAAATTATAGAAAATTATTGATTTTTTGCAAATATTATTTGATTCTTTCAATACAAGGAATAAAATTGGTACTAGAACCTTGAGATAAAATGATGTCTAGAATTCTCCTTTAAAATATTTATCTTTTTATATAAGTAGTATTTCTTTATTTAAAGTTAATTTTAAAATTATGAGATATTTTTCTAGCTAGAAATTGTAGGAAAAACTTAAATGATAACAAGGTTTTGTAAACACTGCTATTACTGAATTTTAGATGCAGCTTCAACAGATTGATTATGATGTGAGTGTAGTACAAATAAGTAATAAACTTATATTCCTTCTATCCTATTTTAAATGATGTTTAAGAACTTTTTGTTGTCCATTTTATTTGATTTTCTCACATATCTATGCAAGTTTTCAATTTATTTTAATCTAATAATAATTAAAAAACGTTTTGCCTAAAGAAGCTCAAAAGTTCAAACCAGTTTATTGGCCATTAGCATTCTACTTTTATATATATATTTTTTAATTTTTTTATTAAATAATAATTTAAATAATAAATAGTTTTCTTATATTGTGTGTTTTTAACTAAACCATCACTTAAAATGGGAGAAAAGGAGTATATGATAAATTCAACATTGGATTAAAATCAAGCGGTGGTAGTCTAGTGGTTACCACTTGAGAAGAAGTTGTCATGTTAGTTTAGACTAGGGATCGATTCCCCTCAAACGTGAAATTATTTAAATGACTCCCACTTGGCCAGTCGAAATGATGTCATGGTTTAGGCCCATTAAAAAATCTGGTGAGTGGCCTACTCGACAACTACACTCATCTTAGGAGATTAGCCAGGTGTTAAAAACCCGATAACCCCCTAGTTATATAAAAAAACACATTGAATTAAAATATTACTGGAAATAACTTAAGTACAACAAATACCTAAAGGATTTGTATATCATTTACGTCGTGTTTATTTGTTGTACGAACAAATATCAAACCTCACACATAAAAGATACACTCATACTTAGATGAAACACATTTAGTTAAAATATCAACAACAAAATGGTAGTTATTTGTCAGAAGAACTAAAATCTAATTAAACAAGAGTTTTTTTGGTCCAAAAATAAATTATTTAACAAAAAATAAACTATTTTTAAAAATTACAATAATAAGTAGTACTAGCAAATTCACTAAAATAAAAATATATACATCAAATAATCAACATATCTATAATATAAAAGATGGCAAACTCTCTCCCTCAGCTTGACACGTCAGCACTTGAGAGAGTACCACGTGGCATTCATTATTTAATTTACAAAAAATTATTTTATTTTTGTTACATTTGAAGCAAACAAAATATTTTTATCCTCTTATTTGTATTCATGGTGATTCAAACCCATAATTCTCTCAATAAAATACAACCATTTTTTCCATTATGCTATGAGTACTCTTTGACAATCCTCTCTAAAAACTTCTGATATTTTTTCTATGTTTTTCATATTAAATTGCAAGCACTTTAAAAAAAAATTATATGTATATCAATTACAAACTTCGCAGATTGTCCAACGCATAAGTAAAGAAATCCTTAAAATGATAAATTAAAAAATAACTTTTTTTAAAACACAATTAAAATAAATAAATTTTCACATGTTTACAGTTAACTATACATAAAACCATTAAATTTGAATTCAACTAGTTAAAAATCATTATAAATAGATGAAATTCAATGATGCAGATTTCTTGTAATTGGATTTGAAGTTTTACAAGAAATTGGATTCGAAGTTTTACATCTGCAGAAATGAAAGTCACTCAGCTGAAAAGTACTCCATTTAATTGGCTGAACAAAATCTAATAAAAAAAAATCTTTCACCAAACGCAAAATTTATCTTTTATCTGCCAATTTTATGTCACCACTTAAAAACATGTTCCCAGGAGAAACTTAACACGAACTTTGAACTATCTTAGAGAATAGTGTTAAAAACAAAATATATATATATATATATATATATATATCTTAGAGAAACTATGGTCAAATGATGGAGTTGTTGAAGATGTTAGATCATGTGAGCTAAGCGATGATGCATGTGAGATTGAAGATGATATAGCTGGACCAGAAAATACATCACATGATGTAACATGAAGCATGAAGAGTGGTGTGGCTTAGCGGTGCTGAACTAGACACAAAATGTGAAACTCATATGTTGAGTAAATTAAACAAAGAATAAGTTCCAGAGATATATGATTGAGGGGGGAGTTTCAAGTTTATCAAGAAAGTGTTTGAAGAAGATACATAATACGTGTGAAGTATTCAAGGTGAGCTTGTGTTCTAAAACTCAGTAACAAAGGGGGTGATTGAAAGTGTATTTGTGACTGAGTTTTGACTCAAGATAAAAAGAAGAAATTGGCACAAGAATTGCAACGATCAATTCACGACATAAAGTGATAATGACATATAAGGAAGGAATCACAAAGGGAGAAGATGACGAGAAGAAAGGAAGAAAAGGAATACGAAGGTATTGAGGAAAATTGTCTTTTAAAGAAAAGGAAAAGACAAGTTTGGCGTTTGGTTATAAATACCAAGAGGTGGTGTCATGAAAACACACGCCCCTAGGGTATTGTCGAGAGATGCATACGAGTATGTGTGGCGTCGTCCCACCATATTAGATTTGTAGATCTATTGGTGGTTTTTTAGTCTATGAATTCTGCAGCCGTTGAGAAGACGGTGATGCACCGGTGCTGCCGGGTGGTAGTCAAGCCATGCGTGGTTTGATACTGTTTTCATAGCTCCATCTAGAAAAGAATAGTAGGCATTGTAGTGTTGGATACCATACGCAATTGTAATTGCAATCTTGTTCTAGTGGATTTATTCTGGACTAGGTCCCGGGGATGTAGGGAAACCGAACCTCGTTAAAAAACTCTATGTGTTCTTTATTTTATACACGCACATAAGCTTACCACTCGAATGTGTAGATCTAGCCACAAATATGTTTTTTCAGTTGTAACTATATATGATTAAAATGAAAGATGCCCTTTTAAAATATCTTAAAGATCTATATTACGAAAGATCAAAACTCTTTATACGACAAGTTCCGTTTATTCATTAAAAGGTTATTTGACTATTAATATTGTGGTCTCTAAGACATCTAAGAGGGCAAATTATCAAATTAATGAAAGAGCTACAAAATAGACATGTCATGGTGCTAGATTGGCAAATCAATCAAAGTACCTATGAGTCATTGACTCATCTTTCAAAAGAATACAAAGCGGAAACAACTTTAGAAATGCTTGTAATTTTCTCTAAAAGGTAATATTGAAATAATCAAACATTGAAAGAGAAACACTGATGAAGTTCTTTATTTTTTTGTGTGTGAAAAATATGAACAGTAAGTAAGAGCAATGTCCCTTCAATCTACCCAAGTGTAAGCTTCAACTCAAAACCCCCCGTCAAATTAAAAAACCAGTAAATTGTGGTTTTTGACCATCAAGATCGATCCAAACTTACAAGAAACCATAAACCAAATGGTTAAAGTTCCAAAAGAAAGAAGATGACTTCGTAAAGGCTAAAGAGAAAAATGAAGAATATGAAAAACTCACCGCAAACAGATCAACAAGTAAGAAGAACTCCTCCTAATTTAACGTTTGACAACCAAACAATCTGCATTAGAAAAAGAAAAGAAAAAAAATTGAAGATTGTATGATCAAGCAAAAATGAAATATACATATACACACATACATATTGAGAGAGTATATGTGTACGTATATGCAAATAGATTGCAATAGAAATTTATGCATGGAATTGGATTTTTGGGAGGGAGGGTGTTTATAGTTTTCATTTTTATGACAGAAAAAAAAAAGGCTGTTATGTGATTTTGTTTAGATAATGAAACAGTTATTATTTCAAGATCACGTTTATGATCTATATAAATGTGATCTTAGGGGATTAGTCAGGGGATTAGTCAGTGAGGTATTATTGGCCATTTGCATTCTACTTTTATATATATATATTTTAATTTGTTTATTAAATAATAATTTAGTAAATAAATATTTTTTTAATTTGTGTGTTTTTAACTAAAACATCACTTGAAATGGGACAGAAAGAGTATATGATAAATTTAACATTGGAGTAAAATCAAGCGGTGTTAGTCTAGTGGTTACCACTTGAGAAGAAGTTGTCATGTTAGTTTAGATTAGGGATCGATTCCCCTCAAACATGAAATTATTTAAATCACTCTCACTTGACCAGTCGAAATGATGCCATGGTTTAGTCCCATTGGTGAGTGGCCTACTCGACAGCTACACTCATCTTAGGATCCACTCACCGGATGTAAAACTTTTTTATTTTTATAAAGTTAAATAAAACAAAAATCAGAATATTGGAGAAAAGAACAATGTCAAAAATTAATCCGGTAGGGTTTGAAAGTCTAAATCTGAATATAGTTTGAAACTTCGCCACTTCCAATTTGAAAAACTCTAACGCTCTACTACCAATGGCGTCGTCTTCAATCGACGAGCTTCCTTCCTCTGCCGAAACCCTAACATCCCAGATTCCGTCCGATATCACTCCATCTCCCGTCGACACAACTCCATCGTCCGACGACGTCGAAGTCGTCGGGGAGAAACGGTAGCGCGACGACGACGAGAAGACCAATCCCGAATCGTCGGACCCGAATCTTACTCCTTCGCCGTGGTTTAAGACGAGTGTCTGCTCCTATTTCAGGAGCCAGGGCTCCTGCAGCCATGGAAGCACGTGCAAATACGCTCACGGCGAGGAGAAGCTCCGTCAGAAGCCGGACAACACGTGGGACCCGACCTCCGTGCGCAAAAAGAAGGCGAGGATATCGGAGAACGCCGCGAAATCTGCGGAGGAAGAAGTAAACGGCGAGGTTCTGTTCACGGAGGAGATGATGGACGAGAACGACGGCGAAGGATGTGGAGATGGTGGTGTTCATGATCTCTCGCTAAGTAAATGTTTGGTTCATTTACCCATAAGATGGCAATCAGATGAGCTGAAGAAGTTTGTTCGAGAGCAGGTAAAGTTTCAGTCTTTAAAGGTTTTAAAGATCTGAAACAGAACCATTGATTTAGTCTTTTAGAGTAAAGAATGATACTTTAGCTTCTTGGTTTTACTTTCTAGTGTTAGTGTAGCTGAATCCCCTATATATTAATTGAGAAACATTTTTCGAGAGTACATTTATTTTTTGAACTATTTATTTTTATACATTTTGATGATGTGTCATCACCACACTTATTCTCCCATTATTTTAATACAAATTTTCTTTTTTGATTAGACTAATTACATTATATGCCTTTAACCATTTATTACTTTTAACATTTAATTTATGAAGATATAATTTATGATTAATTTTTTTATATCATTTATTTATACATAATTCAACATTTAATTTAGGGAAAATTCCATAAACAAACATGAACTAAATTTCGATAAGCTTTTTAATACTCAAATTTTTTTGTTACCCAACTTAATTATAAATGTTTTTCATCTAAAGTTTAATAAAAAAGACTAAAAAATTTAGATTTTTTCTATTCTTTTTATTTTTCGATTTTTTTTTATTTTTTCAATTTTTCTAGGTTATTTTTTTTTTAAATTTAATATTATTTTTTATTAAAATATTATTTTTTATTAAAATATTATTATTTTATTATTAAAAAAAGATTAACTGTCCGTTCGTATTGTCACTAACCTCTGTTTCATATACTCCCTCTGTTTCTTAAAGAAATTTTTTTTAGGATTTTTACACATATTAAGAAAACACATTAAAACTTCATAATAAATGTATGATTTTCTGTGATTAACAATTTCCTATAAATTTAAACCAATAGCAATTTAATAAATTTAATTACTTTTATTGAAATTTACAATTTATCATTATTAACTCATAAAAAGTGCATAGAAAATTGAAAACTACATTCTTTTTGAAAAAAAAAAATTTCCTAAAACTACATCCTTTAAGAAACAGAGGGAGTAAGATGTAGATTAAGTATACGAACAACAATTAGAGATTTAAGTTGGGTAGAAAAAATAGGTTGGGTAATTTTCTGGGCATCTAAATACTTGACGTATTAAAAAGCTTATCGAAATTTAGTTCAGGTTTGTTTATGGAATTTTTCCTTTAATTTATGAAGATATTCTCTTTCTTTCTATTTCTTACCAAAAATATATCATACTAATTATTTTTTTAAACACTATATTTCTTCTCTTATTTTTGTTTAAATTTAGGTTGTAAAAAAATAAATCATCACAACATCCATATAGTAAAAATATATAAATTTTTTTATACATGTGTTATAATTCGATTTTTTTTAAATGAATATAAATTACTCAAATGATTAATAAATATGAGTATGTTTTAAAAAGTTCCACATTGGAAATGAGGATGTGTAGATGGTTCAAAAATCATTATAAAAAGAACATAAATAATAATAAAAACTGTAAAAGCAAGAAGCTTGATTTAATAGTCATCGATATTTATAAATATTTTTTTGGTTTAACATGATTTGTTAATAGAACCATATAAATTAACCAAATAATATAAATATTTAAACTTGAGAACAAGTTAAAAATATTATATCAAAAAGTCTAAATATTAAAATAGTTTAATATGTTAAAAACAAATAATATTATAAATATTTTCTTTCTTTATGAAGAAAACATCATTTAATTTATGAAGATATTGTCTTTCTTTCTATTTTTTTACCAAAAATATATCATACTAATTATTTTTTAAAACACTATATTTCTTCTCATATTTTTGTTTAAACTTAGTTTTGTAAGAAAAAAAAATCATCATAACATCCATATAGTAAAAAATATATAGATTTTTTTATAAGAGTGTTATAATTCAATTTTTTTTAAATGAATATAAATTACTCAAATGATTAATAATATGAGTATGTTTTAAAAAGTATCACATTGGAAATGAGGATGTGTAGATGGTTGAAAAATCATTATAAAAAAAACATAAATGATAAAAAAAAAAACTGGAAAAGCAAGAAGATTGATTTAATAGCCATCCATATTTATAAATATTTTTTTTGGTTTATTATGGTTTGTTAATAGAACCATATGAATTAAGCAAATAATATAAATATTTAAACACTACAACAAGTTAGAACATTATATCAAAAAGTCAAAAAAATTAAAATAGTTTAATATGTTAAAAACAAATAATATTATAAATATTTTCTTTCTTTACGAAGAAAATATCATTTAATTTATGTAGATATTATCTTTCTTTCTATTTCTTATCAAAAATATATCATACTAATTATTTTTTTTAAACACCATATTTCATCTCTTATTTTTGTTTAAATTTAGTTTTGTAAGAAAAAAAAATCATCAGAACATCCAAATAGTAAAAAATATATAGATATTTTTATACATGTGTTATAATTTGAATTTTTATCATTTATATAAATTATTCAAATGATTAATAAATATGAGTATGTTTTAAAAAGTCCCACATTGAAAATGAGAATGTGTAGATAGTTCAAAAATCATTATAGAAAAAACATAAATGATTAAAAAAACTGTAAAAGTAAGAAACTTAATTTAATAGACATTCATACATATTATTCATATATATATATATATATATATATATAACTCATTAAGTTATTTTTATTTTAAACAATTTCAAAATCATCGTTAATAAAATTTTTTATTGATTTCTCATCCTGCGCAGGGCGCAGGTTATCACCTAGTAGATGATTAAAGCAGATAAATTGAGTTACTTCATTCATTCATTTTACAGGGAGTTGAATTCAAGTTTGCAAAAAAAAGACGAGGAATGGTTGTTGGTTTTCTCACATTTGAGAATGCAGAACAAAAATATTGAATATATATATTTTTATAGAGATATACAATAAAAAAATCTAGAATATTACACAAAAATTTCATCGAAATTGCCTTTTTTTAAATGTAACTTAAATTCCTAATTATTATATTTCCTATTTTTTAAATAATATTTAGTTGTATATGATTTTCTCCGATTTTCTTATCCTCCGTTCTTCTCCTTCTTCTTCTGCTTTTTTGTTCTTTTCCGTTCTTCTTCTTTTTCTTCTTTGTTCTTCTCCTTCTTCTCCGTTCTTCTTTTTCTATTGAAAATCTTGAATATTGCACAAAATCATAAATATAAAAATTAATTTTTAGAAATAAAATTGAAGTAATATTTCATAAAATTGAAGTTAGAATGATCATTATTTATTACTCTAAATTCCTAAACATGTGTATTTTTAAAAAAAAAAATAATAATTATAACATTCAACTATAAAATAGAAAATTTAAAAATTATAAGGATATAGTAAAAGAAAAAAAATTACCAAATTTAAATATTTGTCAACTAAAAATAAACTCAAGCCGATAGTGGTGGTCATCGTGGAAGTCATTTCCCATCTACTCAAACCTACAATTAATTTCTCGATCAAAACTATCCATTTCTACATTTTTGAAGTCCCTTGTTAAAGTTTCTCTTGGGATTTCGCCGATCATGGAGCCCGCTAACCCTCCTCTCCGTCATGAAGTGATTCTCCGTAAACCAACTGAATCCAAACCGATCCAAACCAAACCAAAGTCTATGTCAAAACATTTTGCTTAGAGTTTTTGTCAACCCGAATGGTTCGGTTCGGTTCGGTTTATAACCAAACCGAATTAACGTTTATTATTTAATTAATCTCCTTTATATAAAAGGGATTGCTTTTGAGATCTCTAAGGGCTGCCACCTCAGCCAAAATAATCAGAGAAATAATCAAACAATAAAATTAAGCCATATCAAAGTTCTGCCACATCATCAAGAAAACTTACACGTGGTTATGCTAATTAAACTTCATAGGTTTGTTTGCTCGGAAACTCGAGCGTTTTCAACACAATGGTTTCAGTATCTAGCTTTCTCTAAAACCTTTGAACTTCTCCAAATGGAACTCTTTTAACTTCTCATCCCCAATCACAGCAATACCATCAGTTGTCTCTCTACCTATTTATCCTTAATCAACCTCTTTCGCTAACTTTGATCTCATAGCCTCATATGTTTTTGTGAAGTGTTGTTTTGGTTCTAACTCTGTGGGCTAGGGTTTGTCTCGGAAGCAAGAGACGACGTCGTTGAGGAGTGAGCTAGCGAGTGGGCTTAGCGTCGTAGGCCCATGTCGCATAAAAAGAAGAAAGGAAGTTGAAGCAAATTGGGCCTCATCTGGTTTGATAGCTGGCCCAATACGGAAGTCGTTATAACGGATAAGGTGAAAGGAGGAAGAACAAGAGAAAAAGTCTTCTTCTTCTCTAATTCCTTGATCTCCATTGTTAATCTTCTCTAAGCTCTGTAACTCTGAAACAAAGAAAGCACATAGTGAATTCCAGGCATAAGATCCTGAAGAGAGATGTACCCGGTTTGGGGAACTCTATAAGCTTCTTGTGTCATTTACTTTCTTGCTTTTCTAATCCCGAAAGACAAACGAGTGACGGAGAGAGAGAGAGAGAATCAACTCTAACCTGAATCGAGCTTCAGAGAGTTGCGATTGTATCGACAACAAGTGGTATCAGAGCGTCAGGTTCGACGTTCAGGGATACAAAGGCGACTCGCGAATCTTAGAGGGAAGGAAGAAGAGATCGGGACCTACAGGATTTGATAAGAAGGAAGATCATGTCATCAGTAAAGCGGATCTTGTTAGCTCAAAGGAAGATCTACAATCGTAGATCTACGAATCTCAGGGAGTACCTCTTTCATTGAAACTTGCTTCGCACCTCATAGAAACCTGTCTCGCACTATAAAGAATCTTGCATCGTTTCCTGTATGTGTTGAAGGTTTGATTGCTATTGATTGTCTTTACTTGCTATTCTGCAGATACCAAGGAAAGAGATCATTAGTCAAAGATGGAACCTACACAAGGAAAGTTCGAGATGGAGAAGTTCGACGGCAAAGGAAATTTGGGGATGTGGAAGTACAGGTTTCTCGGTCAGTTAGAGATACAGGGTCTGCGATCTGTCTTGAGTGAGACAGTGGGTACGTCTACAGAGACGTCAACATCTGTGGTGGAGAGACGTTACCAACTGCAACACCAGCATGAGAGACTCTAAGCGATGCTAAGCCAGGACTAGCGTCGAGTGTGAAAGATTGGAGGATGGATCCGAGAGAAGCTGACAAAGATGTAAGGGTCAGAAATCTGTTGGGAACATGTTTGACAGATAAAATCTTGAGAAAGATTATGCATGAACCTACTGCAATGGGTATGTGGAAGGCTCTTGAAAGAGACTATCAGACTAAGTCCCTACCAAACAGAATATACCTAAAGCAAAGTTTTGTTGGATTCAAGATGGAGGAGAGAAAGTCTATAGAAGAGAACCTAGATTGTTTTCTGAAATTGATTGCAGATCTTGCCAGCTTGAAGATTATCATTGGTGAAGAGGATCAAGCGATTCAACTCTTGACCAGCCTTCCACCGTTATATGAACCTCTGGTTCACACCCTGAAGTATGGCACGGGGAAGGAGACCTTGACTGTAGCAGAAGTCACACTATCAGCTTATGCGAAAGAAGCAAAACTGAGACAGAAAGGGTTACTCAACAAACCTCGAGCATCCTCAGAAGGATTGTACAGTAAAACCTCTATAAATTAATAATGTTGGGACTTCAATATTTTATTAATTTATAGAGTTATTAATTAATCGATAAATTAATAATTATTAATTTATCGATAAATTAATAAAATATTAATTTATAGAAATATTTTTTGGTTCGAATTCTTAATATTCATCAAAATACCAAAACAATATTTTCAAAAATAAAAATTCATTCATAAAATATAATATCAATAAATTTGGAAGATAAGCCAAACAACATTTATAAACTTGAAACAACAATATAGTCACATTTTATTATATTACACTATTTATCTATACCATATAATTATTAATTTATATAATTATTGGGACCATATTTTTACATAGAAATTCCAAAAAAACTATTATCTTATTATCTTATCGAAATTTGTTAATTTTTACACTGGCCCGACTCGGGACCGGCAAAATTTATTAATTTATAGTGATTATTAATTTATCGAGTATTAATTTATAGAGGTTCTAATGTATGTGGAAGAAAGAGGAAGATCTCAGAAGAGATCTGACAACAAGTCAAGCAGCTACAACAACAAAGGCAAAGGAAAGGGTTACAACAGGAACATGTCTAAATCGAAATCTAAGTTTGGACCTAAAGCCTGTTGGACGTGTGGTGATGAGAATCACTGGAAAAAGGATTGTCCACAGAGAAACAAGAATGACAAGCAGAACAAATCAACAAATTCAGTGAATGTGGCTGTCAGACTACCAGATGCAATAGCCCTAACAGCTAGTCTACAAGCCACAGATGAGTGGGTCCTACACTCAGGGTGTACATTTCATATAACACCATGAAAAGAGCTTCTATTTGACTTCGAAGAATATGAAGGAACTAAAGTACTAATGGGTAACAATACTGCATGTATGGTAAAAGGCAGTGGCAACATCTTAATAGAAAATCCTGATGGTTCTATAGTTACCCTAAGTAATGTGAGGTACATGCCAGAGATGGGAAGAAATCTTATCTCATATGGCCAGCTGGAACAGTTGGGTTGCACGTACAGAGGTAGTGACTTTATGGTGGAATTCTACAAAGGTGACAGAAAGGTATTGTCAGGAAAGTATGATCAGGGGATGTATTATCTACAAGGAAAGGTACGGGAACCACAGGTGAATGCTGCGAAATTACCTGTGGATATGACAAAGCGATGGCACTCAAGGTTAGCTCACATGAGTCAGTCGTCCATGGATGCATTGGTAAGGAAAAGATACTTGAAGAGTGAAGATGTCAGGCAACTCGGGTTCTGCGAAGCCTGCACAATGGGAAAATCACATAAGAAAAGTTTTCCAAAAGCAAAGCACACTACAAAAGGCATTCTGGAATATATACATTCGGATTTGTGGGGTTCACCGAATGTAACACCAAGCTTGTCAGGAAGTAAATATTTTCTAACATTCATCGATGATTATTCCAAGAAAGTGTGGATTTATTTCCTAAGGACCAAGGATGAGGCTTACCAGAAGTTTGAGGACTGGAAGGTGCTTGTTGAAAATCAGACGAGTAAGAAGCTGAAATGTTTGAGAACAGATAATGGGTTAGAATTCTGCAACAGTCAGTTTGACAAGTTATGCAGAGAATCAGGAGTCAAAAGACACAAGACTTGTCCTTATACACCTCAGCACAATGGTGTATCAGAAAGGATGAATAGGACTATCATGGACAAAGTTCGAAGTATGCTATATGAAACTGGTCTAAGTGGAGAATTATGGGCAGAGGTTGCATCAACAGCGGTGTACATAATTAATAGATCACCATCATCATCTATTGACTTTGACGTTCCAGAAGCACTATGGACAGGGGATAAACCAGAGTATGGGCATCTAAGATGGTTCGGGTGTTTGGCCTATGTTCATACTATAGCTGACAAGATAAGCCCTAGAGCTACAAAAGGTGTGTTTGTGGGTTACGCTCTAGGGACTAAAGGGTTCAGGGTTCGGTTAATTGAAGAGCAGAAAATAACTATCAGCAAAGATGTTGTGTTCCGTGAAGATCTCCTATTCAAAGATAGAGATGCTGAAGCTAAAGCGTCTAATGAGGTTGAAGTAAGAAGACCTAAGAGAAGGGTTACCTTCAAAGAGAACTTAGTAGAGGTGGAGCCTTCGCAGGCAACACCAGGAGGAGCTTCAAGTCATGGTGGAGTACCTTCAGAATCTGAGACAGAACAAGAAGGAAGTGTGAGTTCATCCGATGAAGAATCAAAAGGACATATTCTACATGAAGATCAAGGAGCTCAGGCTACTCAGGGTGAAACACAAGAAGAACCTCAAGGGTATATAACCAGAGCAGGAAGAGAAACCAGGAGACCAGCAAGATATAGAGAAGGAAATTTGGTTGCATATGCACTTACCAGTGCATATGCTATAAATCTTGATGAGCCAAAGTCCTTCGAAGAAGCCAAGCACAGCAAGGACTGGAAGAAATGGAACGGAGCTGCAAATGAGGAAATGGATTGATTAAATAAGAATCATATTTGGGTGTTAGCAGACAAACCAAAGAATCAGAAAGTCATTGGCTGTAAGTGGATATTCAAGCTAAAACCGGGTATCCCAGGAGTTGAGGAACCTAGATACAAGGCTAGGTTGGTTGCAAAGGGTTTTGCTCAGGTTGAGGGCATTGACTACACTGAGGTATTTGCTCCGGTTGTGAAGCACGTGTCTATCAGGTTATTGTTGTCAGCTGTTGTTAATCTTGACATGGAACTAGAACAGCTAGATGTCAAGACAGCTTTCCTACATGGGGTTCTACATGAGACGATCTACATGAGTCAACCAGAAGTGTTTGTTCAGAAAGGTCAGGAGCAGTGATATATCATGGTTTTTACCCGTTTTTGGACCATGATATAAGTGTTTTTATAAAATATTTTGTTAGTTTTCAAGTCCTATTTGAGTCTTTACAGGATGGAGAGCACTTGGAGCTTAATGAGAGATTCTGGAACTTTTTGGAGCATTTTGGAGAAGCAGCTGAAGTAATGAAGTCAAGAGAGTGGATTTACGCGCAGAGTGTCGATCGACACCATCTGTGTCGATCGACACCAGACAAGGTCGGCCAAGTTTCGCGATTTCCATCAGAAAAAGGAAAGAGAGCAAGTTTGAAGAAATTACAAGTCTGCCCCTGGACGAAAAATCCCCTTCTATAAATAGTTTTCAGGCATTGTTTAGCCACAGACCTTTGAATACCTTTTCATAATTTTGTGTTTTTGAGACTTAGAAAGAGAGAGATCCAGAGCTTTTGGGGAGATAATTCTGTACTCTTCCGAGAAGTTTTTGAACCCTAGTATCATTCTCTTTTCTTTAATGCAATTTATTTCAGTCATGATTTGTGTTTTCATGTCTATGTCTGAGTAGTTTGCTAGTTAGGTTAGGGTGATTTAGGGTTGATGATGAGTTTGTAGAATTATTATTATTGTTAGGAAAATCATTTGGATCTTCATCTTGATTTGTGCTTAACTTGATTTCTGAAACTGATCACTTAGAAATCAAACCTTAGGTTGTTTAATAGATGCGAGAGCATTATTGATAATCTGACCTAATCATAGATGAGCAAAATATTTATTCGCAAAGAGATTTGGTTTAGGTATTTTGTGAACAAAATCGAACCTGAACATTAATGCTTGTCTGAATTGTTTGAACTCGCAAAGAGATTTGGTTTTCAGGAATTTAGGCATAGATAACTTCTGCAACGAAAGTTGATTAGTTTTAAATTAGCGTTTCGAGTTCTAGACGGTTCTTAATTATTTCCTGACAAAGTAATATATGCATTCTCTGATTCATCATGATAATCATCCTTGCCTAGCGCCTTCGTCTCCTGAACTTACACCGCATTCAATT
>JAHZTW010000003.1:37417851-37508100 GCA_020283515.1 Alliaria petiolata
CTGAGCCAGATTTCGAACCCCTGTATCATTCTCTATTCTTTTTATGCAATTTATTTCAGCCATGATTTGTGTTTTCATCTCTATGTCTGAGTAGTTTGCTAGTTAGGTTAGGGTGATTTAGGGTTGATGATGAGTTTGTAGAATTATTATCTTGTTAGAAAAATCATTTGGATCTTCATCTTGATTTGTGGTTAATTTGATTTCTGAAACTGATCACTTAGAAATCAAACCTTAGGTTGTTTAATAGATGCGAGAGCATTATTGATAATCTGACCTAATCATAGATGAGCAAAATATTTATTCGCAAAGAGATTTGGTTTAGGTATTTTGTGAACAAAATCGAACCTGAACATTAATGCTTGTCTGAATTGTTTGAACTCGCAAAGAGATTTGGTTTTCAGGAATTTAGGCATAGATAACTTCTGCAACGAAAGTTGATTAGTTTTAAATTAGCGTTTCGAGTTCTAGACGGTTCTTAATTATTTCCTGACAAAATAATATATGCATTCTCTGATTCATCATGATAATCATCCTTGCCTAGCGCCTTCGTCTCCTGAACTTACACCGCATTCAATTTTGTTCTTGATTTATTTAGTTGCTTTATTTACTTTTAACCTATTTGACCTAGCACAATCCGAACTTAGAAAACCTTAGCGTAGCATCTACTTCTCTTGGGATTTCGATATCCCTTATACTACGATTGCTTTTGTTGTGTACTTGCAGTAGTTTTATTAGGGTAAAACCTGAGCCCTATCAAGCAGAAGGTATGTTTTCTAAAGAAGTCTCTCTATGGGTTAAAGCAGTCACCAAGGGAATGGAATCATAGGTTCGATCAGTTTATGATTCAACAGAAGTACAAACACAGTGAGTTTGACCCATGTGTTTATTAAAAGGGGTCTAAAATTGAAAACATGGTCTACCTATTGTTGTATGTTTAAGATATTCTAGTGGCTTCTAAGAGTAAGGCAAAGGTAAATATCCTAAAGAAAATGTTGAATTCCGAGTTTGAGATGAAAGACTTGGGTCCAGCAAGGAGGATTTTGGGTATGGATATCTTCAGGAACAGAGAAAAAGGCACGTTGGTACTATCACAGGATGGGTATCTACAGCAAGTCCTAAATACGTTCGGGATGTGGGATTGCAGAGAGGTACAAACTCCTATGGGTTCTCAGTTCAAGCTAAAGGAAGTGGACGAAGAACAAGAAGAAGCACAAGCAAGGGAAATGGAGAATGTACCTTATGCGAGTGCTGTTGGGAGCTTAATGTACGCCATGGTTGGGTCAAGACCAGACCTCGCATACGCAGTTGGATTGGTGAGCAGGTACATGGGAAAACCTGCAAAAGAACACTGGTTAGCGGTTCAGTGGATTATGAAGTATTTGAAAGGAGCATCACGAGTGTGCTTAACTTTCACAAAGGAACCTGACTTCAAAATTAAAGGTTACTGTGACTCTGATTTCGCATCTGACTTGGATAGAAGGAGATCCATCATTGGGTTTGTGTTCACCGCAGGTGGTAACACGGTAAGCTGGAGATCGTGTCTTCAGAAGGTGGTGGCCCTATCTACAACAGAAGCAAAGTATATATCAGTCATAGGCAAGCAGATAAGCAATATGGCTTAAAGGTATCTGTGAAGAAATGGGATTTAAACAGGAAGCGGTGGAGTTATATTGTGACTCGCAGAGCGCGATCTATCTAGTAAAGAATCACATGTTTCACGAACGAACGAAATATATCCAAGTGAAATATAACTACATCAGGGAACTGGTGGATGCAGAAGACGTAAAAGTTTTGAAGATCCACACATCTTAGAATCCTGCGGATATGTTAACAAAGGTGTTACCTGGAGAGAAGTTCAGTGGTTGCTTGCGATCGCTGAAGGTGATTGAAGCTTGAGGCTTCGTCGGCATCGTCATCTCAGGTGGCTCCAGAGGTGACGATTGAGATCTGTTGTTGCAGGGATATTGACAACAGAGGGAGCTTCACGGAGGTTTGAGCCTCAGCAGCTGCTTCTCAAGAGCAGAGAAGAAAGGAGACGGAGTTATCCGGCGAGGAGAACCGTCGAGTACCAGGATCGGAGTTCACGGAGGCTGACGGTTCGGACATGCAGGAGAGAGAGTGAGAACCAATGTGGAGATTTGTGAAGTGTCGTTTTGGTTCTAACTCTGTGGGCTACAGTTTGTCTCGGAAGCAAGAGATGACGCCATTGAGGAGTGAGCTAGCGAGTGGGCTTAGCGTCGTAGGCCCATGTCGCATAAAGAGAATAAAGGAAGCTAAAGTAAATTGGGCCTCGTCTGGTTTGATAGCTGGCCCAATACGGAATTTGTTATAACGGATAAGGTGGAAGGAGGAAGCACAAGAGAAAAAAGTCTTCTTCTTCTCTAATTCCTTGATCTCCATTGTTAATCTTCTCTAAGCTCTGTAACTCTGAAACAAAGAAAGCACATAGTGAATTCCAGGCATAAGATCCTGAGAGAGATGTACACAGTTTGGGGAACTCTATAAGCTTTTTGTGTCATTTACTTTCTTGCTTTTCTAATCCCGAAAGGCAAACGAGTGACGGAGAGAGAGAGAGAATCGATTCTAACCTGAATCGAGCTTCAGAGAGTTATGATCGTATCGACAACAGTTTCTTATATTCCCATCTCATAATGCATCCCCAATTCCTACTTCTCCTCAAAGTTCAAGCATGACAAGCTGCGAATTCAAAGGCTTTGCGCTGATTTGTTGTCGCCTCATCTCCACTCTCCAGACCGATTGTGAAGATTAGCGGTACCATGATCTTTTACCCCTTATTAAGTTCTTCTACTTTGAAGGAAGAGCAAATGAGCTTCCGGCTCTGTGGTTTTAACCTTAGCAGATTTGTCGATTCTTCGATGCCAAGGTACAGAATATCTTATGGTCTATGAAATATCATCTCACTAGCTTTAGGAATCATTTGATTGAGGTCTACAATAGAGATATACAAGTTGAGAGGTTGCGGTTTTAAAGTTCTCGAAAGTAGCCTTACCGCTGATTTGAAGGTCGGGAATGTGGCTTCATTCCATTCTCCAGACGGGGTTAACGATCGATTTCCCCATCAAAACTTTCATATAGCACTATATCTATCCAAAGTTTAGGCCTCATTCTATTTATCCACCAAACGAAAGTTTAAAACCTATTTACACACAAAATGAAAGTTCCAGATATGTATATACACAAAATCATACTTCAAAACCAAATTACACACAAACCATGATTTGTCTCGGTTTATTGTTGACCAATCTAACTTTAACCAATTAAGCACAAAATTAAACCTGATTTCAACTAGAACCCACCATCGGAATCTTTCGGGCTGACGAGCTATTTCCCCCTCAGAATTATCATATAGCATTATATCCACACAGAGTTTGGCCCTCGTTTTAATTCCACCTCAAACTAAAGTCTGCAACCAAATTCTCCACAAATCAAAAGTTTCAAAGCTAGAAACTAAATTACACATAAATGTGGATTAGTATTGGTTTACTGTTTACCAATTATACCTTAACCATCTAAACACAAAATGAAACCGAACTTAAACCGATTACAAGTAAATAACCGTGATTTCTCCGGTTAGAATTCCTTAACCATCTAAATACAAATCCATAAGTAACCCGACCCGATTTTATTTTTCTTCTTCACCCGACCCAATCTTCTTTTCTTCACCAAGCGACCATGGAAGAAGCTTCGCTGGAACTGATGATTGGAGCTCGGCTTGTCAAGGGGGATTGAGAACAGCCTGACCCTTATTATTTTCTTCTGCTCTTCGATTTCTCGTTCATACCACTACTTTCGATTTCAATTGTTTGGTATTAGATCGCTGTCGTATTTCTCTTCGCATCCTTCGACTTCGTCGTCTTCCGCCGCGTTGAATTGTTGTTTTTAGGTTACTCTTTTCTTTTTTCCTTAAACGTACATGTCGAAGAAGATCTAGAGGCGAGAATCGAAGCTTTCATCATTGATTTGAGACCAATACTCGTGAAGCTCATCGTGACTGATTTTCTCAACTCTCAATCTTTTTCGATTCCCAATTCATTATGATCTGGGAAAATTCATTGAGTTATTCATCTTGATTTTGGTTTCTCTTTCCCCAAAAGTTTCTGTAATTTCGAGAGAAGAAAAAGAAGATTGGTCGGATTAATGTTGGTTTGATTTGGGTTTGAGTTATTAATTTGGTTTGGTGTCAGTTAGCTGGTTGGGTATCAAATTTAGGTCATAAACCGATAGAACCGATAATTATGTGTATATAGATTTCAAACTTTCGATTTGGGGAGAAACTGGTTTTGAATTTTATATCGAGAGAGAATTAGAACGAAGGTCAAACTTTGTGTGGATAAGATGCTATATGATAGTTTCGAGGGGAAAATAGAGAAAATAGATCGTCAATCCGAATCTCCCACGTATTGCAGCGTTGCAAAACTCAAAACCCAGAAACTGGATTTGTTCAATTTCCTCATTGAGTAGAGTGATATATTCCCAAATTTCAATTTCTTTTTTCTTCCCTAATCTCTAAAGTCATCAATGGCTCCTAAGGCGGTAGAGAAGAAAAATAATACAAGAGATATAGAAATCTCCGGGAAGGCGATGGGATCATGAACAGTTTCATGAACGACATCTTCGAAAAACTCGAGGTACATCAAGTAACCGACAATTACGCCTCGGGAAATCGAGATGGCGGTTAGGCTTGTGTTGCCCAGAAATTGGGATTATGAAAGAAAAAGAGGATCGAGATTAAGGATCGAGTCGCTTACCGGTCGGGCTTTTCTTATTTTCTAGGTTTGATCTTAATTTCAATAAGAACTAATTTCTGAGTTTTTTTTGTCTTCAATGATTTTGCATTACGGCAATAGTTTTTTTTTTTTTTTGGCTAAAAGGCTTGACGGCAATAGTTTCAAGTAGAGAATTTGTACAATTAAACCACACAAAAATACACATTCAATTTTAATATAGAAGGATATCCAATAGATCCTAGAAATTAATGTTCTTCTATCTATCTTTGGGATTTATCGGTTTCAATGGAGTCGCAAACTACAAGCCAATGAGCGGGCATGGGAAAGAGAAGGAGGAGAAAGGATTTCTACGAAATCTCGGTTTGATTTGAAATGGCTTGGATGTTTGATTTGCTGTGTAAATCGTTGCGATCCGTTTGGCCCAAACGGTTTGGGCATCGTCCTAATTCAGTGAAATTCTATAATTTGTTGAAAATTTTGACATTGATTTTTAACTTTAATGAAGGCATTGGACATGAATTGATAGACATTGATGCTAACTCAGGTTTTTAACGAAGGCATCGAACATGAAGATAGGAAGAAGAAGAAGAATGGAAGACGATTGGGTAGGGTCATTTATGAGTCGGTTTTCTGGGTTGACTTTGAGTTTGGTTTGGGTCTTTAGTTTGGTTTCATGTCTGGTTTAGGTGGTTTGGTAGCAGGTTTAGGTTGTAAACCAACAAAACCGACATTTGCGTGTATATATGTTTCGAACTTTCCTTTTCTGGGTAAATAGGTTTTAAACTTTTATTCCGTGGAGAAATTGAATGAGACCTAAACTTTGTGTAGATTTAGTGCTATATGAAAGTTCTGAGGGGGAAATAGATCGTTAATCCCTCCAGACGCTTCAGAAGAAGAACTTTCATGCCCCACAATTGTAATAACTTCTTTACTCTTTTTGATTTCTATTTTGAAAGCAAGAGCAAATCATTCTTTTAGCTACTGATTAACCTCGGCTGAAAGATTTCTGTTTTACATTAACCCCTTCTCCATGTACTTCATGTGGTCACAAATTCGAATTTGCTAATCTACCTCTCATATGTTTTGGGCTTAGATTCATTTTGGGGACTCAAAATCCTTAGCTTCTGAATCGAGACCATGATGCGGCTTAAAGACCACGTCGTAGCGTCGTCCATGAAAAGTAACCAGAGAAAATATGTCAATTTCGTATTCATAGTATTCATAGTTCTGTCACTGAGATAGTAAGATAACTTCTCTTTTCAAAAAACTTATTGTAAAATTTAATTTTTGATAAATTGATTTTCGTATCCTCATAAGTTTCATAGTGACTCGCTAAGTTAATTTTTAATGATGGTTCTCGAAAGAACCAGCGAATCAGAATTCCATGGATTAATATGTGAAAATTTTGCGTTAAGGAAGCATGTTTCTACATGCTGTTTCAGTTTTATAGCTGCAATTACAGGGTATATCTGAACTAGAGACATAGTCACTCGAGAATATGGTGACAACAGAAGACTCTCAAATACCTTCGTATGTTGTTCAAAGAGCAGATCGAGTAGAAAGTTTAAGGAAAGAGTATGTTTTGGTTTAGGAAAAGAAAAAGTGGTAGAAGACCGCTGGAGGAAGTTAATAATGCATATGTTAATAATGCTTTGGCTTTCACAAAGATAATCGAAGTTTATATTCTTACGATTAAGCTGGCAGAGAAAGGAGTCAAAAGAATGATAATGAAGATGTACTAATTAAAAACTGTGTACTGGCTGGTTTTTTAAAAAAAATTGATGTCTCGTGATTGAGATTTGATCTAATCAATATAAAAATGCAAACTCACAACGGTTTTGCATATTTTATGATGTTTTAGTACACATGGCATGTGTATCATGAAATAGTGGTTTTCAAATAATACCACCTTTTGTAAATTACTCTGTACTTTATTTTTTTCACCATAATAACAAAAAACCAACACCACATAATAATATTACACTATATTATAAACCATCTTCAAAAATCAATATAATATTTTTTGTTTAGATTATCCCAGTGCCTTTATTGTAAGTGGGTAACTATAGTATTGTCATTCTACCGCACAACAAACTGAATTTCTGAAGCAATTGTGTGTTAAAAACAATTTATGAAGCTGTTTGAATAGGTCCTAAAAAAAAAAAACCGAGAGAGAGGAAAAAAAGAGAGCGCCGCTTGTTATTCCCTTCGGTGGTCGGCGATTCGTCGTTGATGCCGTGAGGGTTTTTGGTTTTGTGAATTTTTCGTGTCTGTCTGTTTTGCAGTTTGCTCAAGGTTAGTTTTCGATTCAGGCAAATAGATCGAGGTTTCTAGTTGTGAAAGTCAGATCCAGATTTGTCGGCCTTGAAATCGGTGGATCTGGAGCCGTTGTTGGTATGCTGATGGTTCCGGCTGCATCCGTGAAGGATTTGATGTTCCTCAGTCATGGCTCTTGGTCGAATTCCTTGTTGTCAGTTGCGTCATGGCGCGTGTGAGTCATATCTTTGGAGTAAAGACGAGTTCTTAACAGATCTGGTTGCGGTTATGTGGCTACGGTATTTGGCTTCAACCGGTTTGTCTTTCATCTGCTCCGGCGGGGTTTCCTCCTTCTTGCGTCTATGGTCAAATCATAGTATCCTAGTTTTTTCTCTTTTGAAGTGTATGTGTTTGTCTCTAGTAGTTCGTTTATGGTCTTGGGTTGTTTAGGTTGATTGTGTCTTTGAGGTGTTTTTTCCTTCCGCAGGCGAATTCCGAAACCCATTTCTGGGTCAGAGCGGTTTTCGAGTGGTTTGGGTTGATCTCTGTCATTTTTGCTTCAGTAGATTGGGAGCAATATATTGTGACACTTTTAGATCTCTAAACCTTAGGCTTATTAATGCAGGAAGGTTAAATTCTTTCAATTTCAGAATCGATTTTGGTGATTCAGTCTAGTTAGCGGTCTATTAGCTTGGGTTTAGTCTGTTTCTGGGGTGTATCCGTTAAACCGCTGGCAAATGTCTCCGAGGTTGTATCCTTTAAACCGTCGGCAATGTCTCCGGGGATTGTATCAGTTAATCCGTCGGCTTTGGTTCTGGGATTGTTTTTGTTCAATCGCCAGCTTTATATCAGATCTATGTTTATAAATAAAAATTCAGATGACAAAAAAAAAAAAAAAAGAAGCTGTTTGAATAGGTATGTTGCTCACACGTTTGGGTATGACACACAGTATCAAGAAAAGAAAAAAACAAGTAGGAATGAAATCAATTTAATATATTTGCATATTACCAATAAGTATTTCGCTTTTACCCTGCTACCAACAAAATTTATTCTTTAGACTTGTAAAATCTTATTAAATATTATCACTTATCATCCATTCAAAAGTTATCTTATCAAAGTTTTTTTATATCAAAATACAGAGTTACAAACATATATATTTATCTCAATGATAGTTCCATACAATTTGTATTCACATATATTAGCAGCAGTCTTACTACATAAATTATACATCAAAGACAGAAAACATAAAACATACTCATATGTTGGTCACAAGTAGTAACCTAAAATTATACCAAGTATGAGAAAATAATAACAAATTATTTATATACCAAAATACATATATGTAAAACAAATAAATTTTAAAAAATAAAAAAATTACAAACTGCCAAAGCTAGAATCAACAGCAGAAACAAATTTATTTGTTTTACATATATGTATTTTGGTATATAAATAATTTTATAACAAAAAATAGAGAATAAAGCACAAGAAACAACCTTAAAAATCCACGGATCCACAAGACGATATGACTACACTTGAAAGAAATAACGCACACCAAATTTAAATAAATATTTTATCAATTTAGTGAAACAAAGGGTATAAGTTCTAATCAATTAATAAACAAGTTAGGTTATATATTTAAAATCAGATGGTTGGGGACAACTTTCCAAAACATAAAATCAAAAATCAAAAATCCTCAAAACATTGCAAAAACATATAAAACAAAAACAACTAAAGCAATATAAAACATAAAATTAATTGAAAACATTTTATAAAAATATGGATATATAAAACAAACAAAATTATGAAATAATCCACGTGTAGCGTGGACAAAACACCAGTTATATTAATAATATTAATTTATATTAATGATTTTGAGTTTTTAAAATTTCGTTTCCATGTTTTTTACAAGTTTTATTTAAATTATTGAGTTTATATTTTTATATTACTTTTTTGTTAATATTATTTATTGACATTGGTTGGGTTTGGTTTTTCATTTTGTAAACTAATAAAATCAAACTAAAAGCCAAACTAATCCGAACTAAATCGAACTATAGTCAAATCGAACCGAACACAAACCAAACCGAATTAATTTTAGTTGAATTCAGTTAGAATTTTCTTAAACCCAAATTAACCAAACCGAATCCGAATTTATACCGAAATGACCCCTAATCATTACTCAAAATTCCTAAACATGTGTAATTTTTTAAAAAAAATTAATAATTATAGCATTCAACTATAAAATAGAAAATTTAAAAATTATAAGGATATAGTAAAAGAAAAAAAAAATTACCAAAATTAAATATTTGTCAACTAAAAATAAACTCAAGCCCATAGTGGTGGTCCTCGTGGAAGTCATTTCCCATCTACTCATACCTAGAATTAATTTCTCGATCAAAACTATCCATTTCTACATTTTTGAAGTCCCTTGTTAAAGTTTCTCTTGGGATTTCGCCGATCATAGATCCCGCTAACCCTCCTCTCCGTCATGAAGTGATTCTCCGTAAACCCACCTTCAACCTCTCCCTCGAAAACCCTAAAACCACCGTCTCCGCCGTGATCTCCACATCTTCAACACCCTCAAGTAAACCCCCCCCCCTCCTCAATTACCCTTCTCCGACTCGCAGTGCCGGCCCAACCAAATTGGTGGCCCAAAATATATCACAACCTCTCCGCCGCGATTGTAACCCTAACCAAAAAAATATATCAAAACCAAATTGGGCCGGGCCTGCCAACTCGACTAAATCAATCACAACACTTGCGATTCAGGCCGAAATCGTAACGTTATCCCTGATTCAGAAACTCTCCGCCGCGATTGTAACCCTAACCCCAAAGATCGAAGCTTCTCTCAGAATCTCCTGTCCGATGTTCTTCGCGTCGTTGACAGTTGTAGCGGTAGGGCTATCAAAGTGGCAAGACATCTACAATGTTTTCGATTCTGAAAAACAGCAGAGGAAGATATCTGAAGCATTTTCAGGTAATCGTTTGAGTGATGCTTGTGGATCTTATCAGGTTTTAATCTTTTGAGTATTTTATGAATTTGGTTATAGAAATTGGAGGTTGGTTGTGCTGAGAATTATATCTATATACAAAATCTAAAGAATTAACAACATAGGAGATGATTATGTGAATCCTACTGGTCCATATATAAGTTTAACAACTTCAAGTAACTGTTAGAATCAGTTTTTGGTTTTTATAAAGTTGTAATGAGAGAGGAGGACTTAAAGTAACTGTTAGAATCAATTTTTGGTTTTTACTTATGGATCCATAAGGAGCAACTGATTTGTAATCAAAGATGAAAACTTGAATCACGTTGTTGAAATTTGGGTGTTGGATTTATCTGTTAATTTTATTTTAACATGCCAGTGAACTCTAGCGGGGCACTTATGATGTGTGCATTGTAGCAAAGAAGCCTACACCTTTCTAGCTGTGTTGAGACCTTCATGGTTAGAATCTTAGAATCAGCCCTGCAAGAAAATATTGATAATTGATTTGTTTTCTTTTCGTATTGCTCACTTGACGCGACTCTTTTGTTTTTGCAGCTACATGCACAGGACGGGCAAGGAGTTATGGTGTCATTGTTGAAATAAGAGAAGGAGACGCAACAGCTTGGCTGCTTTCTGGCTAGAGACTGTGAGTATGTGCAGGTAACGTTCATGTCACTGCATAAGCATAAGTTTGAAACCATGTTTAGAGATCAATGATAATTGAAATTTAAGTTTTTTTTAAAAAAATGTTGGATAATTCAAACCGAATATATGAATGATCTATGTGCTGCAAGAAAGAAATGAATATAACTGGAAATCTCTAACAGAGGAATTGCAGATTCGTGATTAAGAAATCAAACCTAATAGTGATTAAGAAGGAATTATTATATAACAAAAGAGAGGAATTGCAGATTCATGAAATTGAGATATGTTCGTGGCTATATCCATGTCAGTTGTAAAATGGAAATCTCTAATGTTGTTTTTTTCATTTTTGATTTGCAGGTTATATTAATTTTCTCGGTAATAACTCGGTTATGGCGTTTCATAAGACATAAGATTGGTCCGTCTGAGAGTGAGTCATATATGACGTTTAATAATAAGGTACGCATTTCTTTATATACGTCTTTGCTATGTTTGGGAACAAGTCCACATTTTTTTATGAAACTGAGTCTACTCAGTTGAGTCAGTCCATTAATGCAGAAATCTGTTTGGCAACAGGTTTTAGTAAGATAGAATCGTTTTTTTTCCTCCTAAACTTATCCTTAATGAATTCAAAATTTCTGTTTAATAATCAATGGCACCAATTGTAACACATAAGTCAAGGTTATTTTTTAAGAGTAAAAAAGTGACTTTTTTTTAATAGAATAGATTATTTATTTAATTTAATAACTGTTTGGTTTTTGTAAAGAAGAATATATTATTTTCATTATGATTAAAATATATTAGTAAATAAATTTAGATTAAAAAAATAAATAATCAAATACTAATCCTAATAAATAAATGATTAAAATTAAAAAAAAAATTATATACTTTAATGAAAATATAAAATAAAAATAAAATTAATTACAATTTAGGAAAATATACAATCTTGTTACAGTATATAAAGGTTGATGTTTCAAATTTTGTTTCCCTCAACAGTTGCCTTTTTCTTTGGGCATTAAGAAAAAGAAGTATTAAAACTTAAAAGGTCCACAAGTATGAAGAGAGAGATTCGACCTAAACCTAGTTCATCTTTCTCCGTGGCTCCATCTTTCTTTCCTTTGTTCTCTCTCTCTGGGGGTTTCAGATTCGACAGTAAACGAGGTCGGTGTTTTTTTTTATTTAACCGTCTCCTCCGAATGCTTATGTGTATGTCTCCTCCGAGACTTACGATCTAGACTGCGATTTTGAAGAATCTGATTGGTTTTTTTTTAGGTTGAAGAATAGCAAATAAATACGAGATGATGCACAAAAAGGGGAGGCAGCAGCTGTGGAATTATAAAACGTTTGTGTTGTGGGACATCAACGCCTGTCCGATTCCCGATGGTTATGATCCTCGTCTGGTCGGTCCGAGAATAGAATCGGCGTTGAAGAAATCAGGCTACTGTGGTCGTGGTCCTCTCACCATCATTGCCACTGGCGACCTAACACAGACACCTGGTGGTGACAAGGTCCTGCGAGAGCTTGCTTCCACTGGAATCGCTCTTGAACATTCCCGCGGTTAATCTTCTTTCATCTCTCTCTTTCTATAACTTTAGTTACAAGTAATTGATTTTTCTTAATAAAAAAATTAGGGTTTTAGATTCAGCGACATTGCTTTCCTTTTATGAATACAGGAGCAGGATTTCAATCGGCTTTCTTTGCGTGGACCGAGAGTAATCCATCTCTTGTCGGCGTTGCTACTATAATGCTCATATCCGGTCCTTCTCAACTGGAAAATACCCTTCTTTCCCTTTGTTGCCTAAAGGGATACAGAATTCTTGTGGCATATCCTCATCCAGATCCAGCTCCAGATCCAGCTCCAGTTCCAGCTCTAGCTCTATTGAAAAGCTATGGTGTTTGTAAAGAGTGGCTCTGGGAAACCTTACTGGAAGGTGTTTGTCCTCGCTCTCTCTCTCTCTCTCACACAGTCTCGATCTTGAAATTGAAATATCCAGCAAAGCTGCTGTTTCTCACACAAGTGTTATTTTTTTTTTCCACAGGTGAAATGGACTCGGGGTCTGCTGTTACAATACTGGATGAATCTCCCTGGAATTTCTCACTAGATCTCACCACGCATCCCAAGAGTGTAAAACATGCATATTCTGTAAGCATCTCTCTCTCTCTCTCTGCTTCTACATATTGTTGGATCAATACATTTGTCATTGTCTGATTTCCACTGGATGTGCATAAACTGGTTGTCAAGCAGCAATGGCAACGCCTGGCTTGTCACCATGGCGTGAATCCTCTTAATGTTAAGCCTGAGTCTCCATACAATGACCCTGATTCCATAAAGGCAAGCTTTGATATCTCAAACTGAGATTTTTAAGTTTTTTGGTAAAAGTCTTTGCCTAACTTTCTAGCTTTGTGTTTTGGTCATTTCTTTTCATTTATTTCGGTCCTAATGCTAGCTGGCGAGCTCTTATAAAGCTTTCATGCAGCGTTGTATATTATTTGGCTACTTTTGATTTATCGATCGCACTTTTTTCAAGCTTGGTTGTTGCCTAAATCCTTGGCTTCGTTCTTTAGCGTGTGGATTCACTTAAGTCTTAGCTTTTGCGCAATATCAAAGATCCTCTCCCATCATCTTTGTGGTGTCTATCGATCCACCATCATGTTCCATCTTTAGATCTCTCGAGAAAGAGTGACATAGCCAGCTCGATAGATCCCGTTCGTTTTGTCTTACCATTTCCACCCACTAACCAGCACAAAAAAAATGTTAAAGCCAGCGTGTGTTATTCTCATCAAGCCACCATTTCGCAACCACATAAAGCTCTACCCCGAATCTTATATATCATCAAAGTTCAAAAGATAGAGACAACGCTGGAATAATAAGATACCATTATGAGAGACAAAAGTAGGGGTGGCGTTCGGATTACTGGATCGGATCGGATATTTCGGGTTTTAGATATTTTGAAAATCTAGCTTTGGTACCGATCGGATATTATTAGATTTCGGATCGGATTCTGTTCGGTACCCTCCGAGTTCGGATCAGTTCGGATATCATATTTCAGATCCAGTTTTTTTGCGTTCGGTTCGGGTTCAAGTATTTTTTATTCGAAAAGTAACCAAAAATAATCAAATATAACCAAAAATACTCAAAAATAACTGAAAAATTAAACATGAAATTTCAAAAGTAAGTAAAGTAATATAGATTATAAATCCAACTAAACATTTAAAATTAAAAACCAAAATAAATATTTAAGTTCCAACTTCAAATTGTCACAAAAAAAAAGAAATACAAAGAACATAAAAAAAAATCCATTACTTAAAAACAAAATAAAATAAGTTCAAAGATAATTTATGTATTTACATAAAACCAAACTATAAATATATATGTATTTTTTGGTTATATTTTATTTATATAAAACCAAAAAGATAATTTCATAGCTGAAACTGATTTCTTGATGTTTCAAAAGAAAGAGAGACGGGAGAGAAACGATTAAGGGTTTACAGATTTTTAGATTTGTGAATGATACTTTTTATATTTTGTAACTTGAAAACCGGAAAAGAGCGAAGTGCAATCGACGAAAGATAAAGAAAAAAAAAATTAGGAATTGTATCTTAGAAATAGGATTATCGGATACTTTTCGGATATTTTTCGGATATCGAATCGGATCGGATATTACCAGGTACCCGAACTAAGTGAAGATTACTTTTGTTCGGTTATTTTGATAAGCCGGATCGGTTTGAATCGGATATTTTCGGATCGATACCGGATCGAATTTTCGGATCCAGGTAGAATGTCCACCCCTGCGCAAAAGCATATGAAATCGAAACTAAAACAAAGAGGCTTTTTTATTTTATTTTTATTTTTATTTTTATAAAGTTAAATAAATAAATAAAAAATCAGAATATTGGACAAAAGAACAATGTCAAAAATTAATCCGGTAGGGTTTTAAAGTCTGAATCTGAATACAGTTTGAAACTTCGCCACTTCCAATTTGAAAAAACTCTAACGCTCTACTTCCAATGGCGTCATCTTCAATCGACGAGATTCCTTCCGTCGCCGAAACCCTAACATCCCAGCATCCCTCCGATGCCGCTCCCGTCGACCCAATTCCATCGTCCAATCCAACTCCCACTGATGACGTTCCAATGGCTTCAGCGTCACCATCATTCGACGAGCTCCCTTCCGCCGCCGAAACCCTAAAATCCCAGATTCCGGCCGAAGTCACTCCATCTCCCGTCGACCCAATTCCATCGTCCGATCCAAATACCACTGATGACGTTCAAATTGCGTCATCATCAATCGACGAGCTTCCTTCCCCCGCCGAAACCCTAAAACCCCAGATTCCGTCCGATATCACTCCATCTCCCGTCGACACAACTCCATCGTCCGACGACGTCGAAGCCGTCGGGGAGAAACGGAAGCGCGACGACGACGAAGAGAAGACCAATCCCGAATCGTCGGACCCGAATCTTACTCCTTCGCCGTGGTTTAAGACGAGTCTCTGCTCCTATTTCAGGAGCCAGGGCTCCTGCAGCCATGGAAGCACGTGCAAATACGCTCACGGCGAGGAGGAGCTCCGTCAGAAGCCGGACAGCACGTGGGACCCGACCTCCGTGCGCGGAAAGAAGGCGAGGATATCGGAGAACGCCGCGAAATCCGCGGAGGAAGAAGTAAACGGCGAGGTTCTGTTCACGGAGGAGATGATGGACGATAACGACGGTGAAGGATGTGGTGGTGGTGTTCATGATCTCTCCCTAAGTAAATGTTTGGTTCATTTACCCATAAGATGGCAATCAGATGAGCTGAAGAAGTTTGTTCGAGAGCAGGTAAAGTTTCAGTCTTTAAAGGTTTTAAAGATCTGAAACAGAACCATTGATTTAGTCTTTTAGAGTAAAGAATGATACTTTAGCTTCTTGGTTTTACTTTCTAGTGTTAGTGTAGTTGAATGATGATTAAAGCAGATAAATTGAGTTACTTGATTCTTCATTCATTTTACAGGGAGTTGAATTCAAGTTTGCAAAGAAAAGACGAGGAATGGTTGTTGGTTTTCTCACATTTGAGAATGCAGAACAATTGCAAAACGGCGTGGAGGTGCTTGATTTAGTTTTTGTAACATTCCTTGGAGATTTCTCTCTTTTGTTGTTTAATAGTTGGTTGAATATTTTGCAGATTTTGGAAGGGAAAGCTGTTGGTAACAAGACTTTGAAGATCTCTGATGTACTTCCCCGTACAGCCGACAAGAACAACGGAACGAAAAATCAGGCTAAGATCAAAAGCGCCCGTGAAGCCGTGACTCCCTTGGCAGACCTGCCTTATGCGGACCAGCTTGAACAGAAGAAGGCTTCTATCATGCAAATGCTGAAAAAACTTGTCAGGAGCTTCCCTCATGTTTTCCTTTTCTTTTTGTAGCTTCAAACTTCAAATTAGACTGATTTTGTTTTGGGAATGTGTTTCTTGGCAGACGAGGAATGCGCGTAAAGCTTGTCCAAATGGGAAATCACTTCCAGAATGGGTCCTTCAGTCTAGAGAAATAGGTAAGAGAACTATATACATTGTTGATTCCTAGGAATACTTGTGAATCTCTCCGTTTTGATTCGTACATTAAATCATGCAGGTGGTCTTTCATGTAAGCTCGAGGGCATTATAGAATCATCGCTTATAAACGGTTACAGGAACAAGTGTGAGTTCTCTGCTGGATATTCCGTCGAGGGGAAGCTAACCGTTGGATTCACGCTCGGAAACTTTAGGTATACACAATACTTTCTTCTCTCTGAAAACTTGTGTGCTTCCATAGTGTCATGGGGAAGAAACTAATGCGGATATTTCCATCCCAGTGCGGGTGTTACAGCAGTTGAGGAACCTGTGGATTGTCCCAATATCTCTAAACTTGCTTGCCGATACGCTTCAATCTTTCAGACATTTTTAGAAAAATCAAAGCTTCCTGTCTGGAGTAAGTTTAAAAGCTGCGGGTTCTGGCGACAGTTGACGGTAAGTGTTATTGCAGGATACGCCTTGTTATGTTTATAGCTCTAACCCGAGACTCGGCTAATTTGATTTTCTCCTTAGGTTCGAGAAGGGAGAAAACCCGGCGTGTTTTCAAATGATGAAGACGCCGATACAAGAATCGCAGAGGTTATGCTTATGGTTCAGGTCTGTACTAAGGGTTGTGATGATGCGGAAGTGGCAGCCGAGTTTGAAGAAATGGCGAAAGCGTTTGCTGAAGGAGCTAGAGCAAGCTCTCCACCTCTTCCTCTGACTGTATTAGCTGTTCAAGTGATTACTTCTCCTCACTTTTTTTTCTCTTTATTAAACTCAACAAATCAAACTCTCTAGTTCAGTTTTCATCATCATTAACTGCCTCTTATCGCTTCTTGCTTCAGGATCACGTAGGAATATCGAATGTCGCACCACCGAATTGTCCACTGCGACTGCTGCCTATTCCGATGTCAGACAATGGAACAAATCCGGACCAGTCCACGGATGTCTTGACAGAAGCTCGGATTCACGATCATATCAACAACCTTAAGTTCAGCATTTCCCCAACAGCATTCTTTCAGGTAACAGCTGAAACTTCAGGATCGATGCGTCTTTAGTTCTTTTGATGATTTTGTTTTAATAGATTTCTTTGAAATGATCGATCCAGGTTAATACCGGAGCCGCAGAGAAGTTATATTCACTTGCTGGAGATTGGGCTGACCTTGGTCCCGATACTCTACTCTTCGATGTGTGTTGTGGAACAGGAACAATCGGGCTTACACTGGCACATCGTGTTGGTATGGTAATGCTCTGCTACTTTTAAACTTTGCAAAACCGATGAACACAATCCTTTAATGAGTTCGGTACTAACCTTTTAAGGTTCTTACATACAGGTGGTTGGCATAGAAATGAATGCGTCGGCTGTATCAGATGCGGAACGAAACGCAAAGATCAATGGCATAAGCAACTGCAAGTTCATCTGCTCAAAGGTATGTGTATTGTTTGAATCATAAAACATATCTCGTAGTCGGTTTCATTAATCTTTAATCCTATGGTTTCTTTCTTCTTCATGATAGTGTTCGTTTGGCTTTGTTTTTTACAGGCAGAGGATGTGATGAGCTCTCTACTTACAGAGTACCTAGATGTGTCTGAAATGGAAGAAGCCAAACCTGTAAGTAGTAATGATCTCGGCAAACAAATTTCCTCAACAGAAGAAATGTCAAACTCAGAGAATGTAAACATTCAAGAAGAAGAAGAACTTCAAAACAGTGAGCAGAAGGATGATTCCTCCATTGAACCGGAAAGATCTACGAAACCACCACGGTTCAAAAACGTAGTTGCTATAGTCGATCCACCTCGTCCTGGACTTCATCCGGATGTAATCAAAGCTCTGAGAACCCATCCACGGTTAAAGACGCTCGTGTTAGTGTTTCCCTTCTCTCAGCACAACTCGATTACTTCCTCATTTTGGAGATATTAAACACTTGCATTTTTGGTACCTGCAGGTACATTTCGTGCAACCCCGAGACGCTAATGGCGAACGCGATAGAGCTCTGCACTCCGTCTTTCAAGAAAGACGATCAAGATAAGAGAGGGGATTACAGAGGGGGAGGGAGACTTGGCGCCGCCGCTTCGGCTCGGCTCAGAGCCAAGAAGATGCCCGCTTCTGAGCCTTTTAGACCTGTCAAAGCCATGGCCGTTGACCTTTTCCCTCACACTGACCACTGCGAAATGGTAATGCTCCTTCAAAGGTAATATAATAGATAATAATCATAATAAATGATGAACAAGAACAACGACAACAACAACAACTATTCTCGTTTTTGCTTAAAATACAATGTAAGGATGATTTATATATGTTTTTTTCAATAAGTTTTTCAATCTCAAAAATGAAAAGAAAAGAGAAAGCAGTTTAAAGGAATTCTGCTTGGTGAAAGTAAGTGTAGCGAGCTCTGGTTAAGTTATCTCTTCGTTTCTTGTAAACAAGAGCTCCGATTATAATCGCTCCTACTCCGAGTAATGCTCCAATGGCGATCCCTGCTTTCTTCAATCCGCTCATCCCATCATCTTCGCCTATCTCTTCGTCGAGTTCGTCTCCGTCCTCGCTTGCTTTGATTTCCTCTGCTTGTCCCAATTCCGGCGCAGGAGATGGCGTCGGAGAAGGGAAATACTCTGTCTCCGGCTCTGTATCGTCATCGTCGGAATCGTCGTCGGACGGAGCAGGAACAGGTGCTGGTCCAGGAGACAGAGAAGATGGAGATGGTGACGGAGATTCCGGCTGAGTAGGAGGAGGAGGTGGTGGTGGTGGAGAATCCGCTAAAGATTCAGGTGCCGGTGATGGTGATGAAGACGGTGGCGGAAGGGAATCCGCTTCCGGTGATGAAACCGGAGACGGAGATGAATCTGATTCCGGTGATGAAACCGGAGACGGAGATGAATCTGATTCCGGTGAAGAAGACGGTGGTAAAGGAGAATCCGCTGGGGACTCACGTCCCGGGGAGATAGTCGGTGATGGAGAATCCTCCTGAGCGCGCGAGAATTCGACGATTAGGAGAGACATTGATAGAATGACAATGAAACCGAGCTTTTTGGCCATCGCCATGGTTTTATTCGATCTGTAAATCGTTTTTTTTTTTAATAAGCCTCTTCTGATTCAATGTGGATCGTATCGAGACACCTTTTTTGAAAAATGCCGATCGTGGAATGTGTTCTTCTCGCCTTTCTTGCTTCTTCGAAGGAGCTACAAAGAAAATATGAGAGGGAGAGAATGAATGTGGAAGAAGATGAATCAATACATGTTTCTGTTAAATTATACGGTTAACAAATAGAAAATAGATATCTATATATATTTTTAATGTTATATTATTCTTTAGATTCATACATTGTTTAATGATGTTGCTACCCATGTCGAACGCATTAAGCTTGCTTCACCATTCAAACTTGGCTGCATGTCTTTTTTTTTTTTGTGCGTGTATTTGTGCGTGTATTTATGCATCTAAATAATCTCATTAAATTTTTATTCCTTTATTATACATTTTTGTTCATTGATTAAATCAAAAAAGTTAGTGTTATGTAGCTTCCTAAACCATTGTTAACTTGAACATATATGTAGCTGCATGTTCTTTTAGATCCAAAAGAGGTGTGTTGATATTATTTATAAAAATATCTAAAAGTTGAGACTTCATTTAAATATATAATATAGAAAAAGGCTTTACATTATGTTACAATAATGGGCTAAGGCCCATAGTTGACCCACTTTATGTGCGTGTTTCGTCTCATGGCTTCGTCGTCGTCTTCTTCATCTTTTTTCTTCAGGAGAAACAAAAAAAAAAAAAAACACTTTCCGTTCGCAGCAAATCAAATCACCATGATCAGCATTCTCGCTCAGGTTTTACTCTTTCATCTCAATTTCCCAGATGTTTTTTTCGCAGGAGTATCTATTTCTCTAATTCAATTTGCTCTATCGTTGTTTGACATTCCTTTCTCTTCATCTATAGGAGCGTCTTCTCGGGGCCACGCTGGGTAGCGCCTTGACCGGATTCATCATTTTGGAGCAGCGAAAACTCATCCATGAATCCGTCGCTGATCGGAAATCTCAACCCGTTGATCAATCTCAGGTTATTGTCTCCTTTTCTAAGGAATCTATTTTCCGCGGCGCCACAAATCCCTAGATTACCATTCAGTTTTCCCTTGATTTCTCTGAAATTTCTGGATTTCATCTTATTTTAACCTCGAAATCATGAGAATCTCGTTTCCTCTTTACGATTCAATTTTGAAGTTGGAGAACACTGAAAGGCAAACTCTTAAAGGCTTGAGAAACTGCATTGATACGTTTTGATAAGCTGGATTTTTAGGTTACAGTTTACAGATCATAGGTGCAATTAGTTTAGACATTTTATGATTGCACATGAGTCTGAAGTTAAAAAATTTGGGATTTTTCTTTGTTCCAGGTGAGAGATCGCATATTTGGGGAAAAATATCGTATGGAATTTGCATCTCTGTGGAACAAAGCTGTGGACCAGACCTTTGAGCCTGCGATTGAATATCTTAGTTCACGTAAATGGTAGAGATGGATTGCTGAAAATGTGAAAACTTTGAACAAGACTCATGCGTTCTCGATTCTTCTCCTGTTTCTATTCTGTGTTTGGTTTTTTTAGATACCATGAAATTTGGTGATGTAGACACTCAGTTGTGTGGCCTTTAATCTGAATACACAACACTATTCCTGTTTTGTCTACTTTCTTGAGCAGAGAGTCGTTGTGTTTACTGAGAACGTTATACTGTGACCTATACGTCCCGTTAGATTTGTTATTGGCAGGTGATCGATGTTTGGCCATGCAGTAAACAGTCGAATACTCTGCTATTAATCACTGCAGATGGAAATTAGATACAGGGTTCAAGAAAAGCATACATTTCAACTCAAGTATCATGTGTATCAGCTCAAACACTAGGCTGAAGGGAACTGGATTGATTCACATCAGCGCGCGGGAAACCTAAGTCCAAAGATGTTTCCGATCACACCACCAGCTTCTGAAACCACTTGATATCGATGCTATCTCGCTTTTACTGTGCTTGTGCAGAAGCTCCTTGAACCTTTTGCTGCCATGGGGAGAAGCAGGCAACCAGATTCAGTGCAAAGGGTCTAAATATTGTGGATTCTGGCGACACTTGACGGTATGTGTAGTCTCGCAGCATACGCTGTTATGTTATAGCTAATACTGTGTTTTGGAATGATGAAACTGTAGTAGTAGCTTTTAGCACAATACAAGAACAAGAACACACGGAAAAAAGAGTCTTAAAATAGTATTAATAATTGGTCTGAGGCAGCCTAGTATAATACTCATGGTCTGATCCTCCAGGGAGAGCAACAGGAGGGGCATGTCGACCTCCCGGGAGTCGTATAGCGTCAGCCGGATCGCGCAGTTTAAGCTCGAGATTCTCGCAGTTGCAAATCTCGACCATGAAACCATCAGGGTCATTAAAGAAGAGCTGGTCGATAGCTGCGTCTTCCCGGTCACCTACAGTCCTCTTGATGTACTTCACATCCACTTCTTTAAGCCTATTTTCCAAAGCTTCCATGTCTTCACACTGGAAAGATATGTGATTGTCCATTGGATCCAAATGGTCCGTGTTAGAAGGCAACTTGTCTTCGTCCTTGACCTGGACCAAATGGATCCCAACACCGTAGTTGAATAGCCACGCGCCGTCGAAGTCGAGCGACGCGGGTCGCTCTGTCTCCACGAACCCCAACACTTTCGTGTAGAACTCTAGAGACTTTTTAACGTCTCTGCATAGCCTTGATACGTGGTTCAACGCCATTAATGGCGGCCTTGATTCATCGTCGCCTTTCTTCTTCAACTCCTCCATTAAGGGTTACTGAGAAATAGCTTCGTCTAGAAGAAACGTTACCTTAAAAGCGGGATCGGTGGAGGTTGGAATAAGGACACGTGACGGGCGGTTGAATGGGGGTGCTTGCACGTGTGAGCACACATTGGCTCACACGTGTCACACTCTTCACCTTCACGTTACTGTTCTATTGGGCCTGCCTTAGGCCTAAGGGCGTCTTCGACTGGTTCTATTACCGTTTGTCAAGTTTCTTGAACAGAGAGAAATTTGTTGTGACAAAAGTGTTTAACAAAAGGTTGTTGTCGTTTGGCTTAATGATCGAGATGCTGACTTACCAACCGTTAAAGTATTTGAAAATTTTCTTAAATTTTGATCAAATTATCGATAAACATGATTTTCTTTGCTTTATCTTCTAGACCGGGTCCAGCGATAAACAGTCGATAAACTCTACTATGAACCACACTGCATATGGAAATTAAGGTACAAACTTCAAGAAAAAGTGAAGAAAAAAGAACACACATTTTCAACTCAAAGTCTAAGCTATATGCTATATCATTGGTTCACATCAGTACCGAAAACACAATCCCAAAGATGATCCCAACGACACCACAAGCTCTTATTCCGCTTCTAGAACCAGTCGACATTGTTGCTATCTCGCTTTGCTGTGCTTTTGCAGAAGCTCCTTGAACCTTTGCAGCCACGGGGAGAGGCGAGCAGTTCGATTCAGCGCAAGGGTCTAAACTGGTATCCGGGTTTTCGGGTTGTGCGTGAAAGAAGTCAAACGCAGAAGGCGAAAACGCCACTGGTGTCTCATAAGCCAAACCGTGAGGAGCTCGGTCTTGCGCCAAGGCGATGTTTGTGATGATAAGAGAAGAGAAGAAGAAGATGAGGAAAGTTTTGGAATTCATTTTTCTCTCACTCAGCTTCAGTTTGTTTGTTGAAAATGTAGAAAGGCTAATAAGTTGCTGAGCAGGTGGGGCTAAGTGTAGGGTGTTTGTTAAGACTTTGAGGTAAGGTTTGGTATTTATAAGGTTATTGTAAAATGAAGTGGTTGTTGCTTGGGATTAGTTTTGTGTGGTGAAGACATTTACTGTAGGGAACAATATGATTTCTCATGATTTCTCTACCTTTTCTCAACATTTTTTTTCTCCTTTTTTCTGTTTCTATATGGTCCTACAATCTTTTGTTAATTTTCTTTTTCTAAACCCCAAAAAGTCACCAGATTTTGTTAAACCAATCTTGTTTTTGTCCCCAAAAACCACAAGATTGGTGTTATGAAGGTTAAAGGGTGAGTTTATGCTTTAACCTAAATTACTAATTTTTACCTAAATTACTAATTAGAAAATATGAGTCAATCTGGTCCCCATAAGGTACTTATTAATTACTAGTACCATTAGTTGTTAGCGTCCTCGACTTTTTTAATTAAGGCATAATTAGGACGTAGAAGAAAGAGAAGTAGGAACCATCATTAAACTTTGGCATCCTATAATTTATATTCAAGTTCTTCTTCCCTTGAAGGATCAGCAACAATTTTTTTTTTTTTTAATATTTATAAACAAAAGTTATGTGAGTGATGAGCGAGTGAGTGAGTGTAATAATAACATAACACACCTGTTAGAACATAACATCGATCTCTTATCTATATAATGGCACAAGAGGGGTCAAGCATGCATCTCTTACCTTCACGCCTTCTAATTTATGTTGTGAGTTTCGTTTGCACGAGATTGAATCTTGTATGTTACGTTTTTTTTTCTTCTTCTTTTATTTCATTGGTTTTGTTAAGCAAAAAATGTTTTAGTTTCTGCGTTTTTATTTTTATGAAATCATTACCCAAAAGGTATTCGGATTTCTATGACTTGTGAGTTTATTAGTTGTTCATAAGTACTATGCATTGGTTAGTGATTACAGATTCATTATAATTAACGTCGACACACAATTAAAAAAAAAAAAAAGTATTCTGCATTATCAGAATCAGAAATGGCATCTTTTTCATTTAGTAATTGTATCAAATATACACTTAGTTTATAGCATTATTGATAACCCGTTGTTGAATTTGTGGCCCATGGTTATTCAATGTTCTATGCAGAATTCATGCGTGTGAAGAGGAAGATTGATGGTTGGTTTAATAACGTGACTTTTTTAGCTTTTCATTATTCACACATTTCACAGGATTTGCTCTGCTCTCGTTAAAGACATTTAACTTTTTTATCAGTACTTTGTGCCGCTTGGCCGAATTTTGAAGTCGGAGATGACACAAAACTCTCGGAACGCAGACCTTACTTTGAGATGGGTTTGAGATTTGAATGCTTTTTCTATTATTTATTCATTACATAAATCACGGTGACTACACTGAATGATATACATAAATTTAACACAATATCCATACAAGATCTTCTTGGTTAGATATCGATCTCATCGGTTCAACTTTCTCAAGTTGGAACATGGTCAAATGTCTGCCTAATTTGCCAAGCACGGATTGAAAGTCTCAACCATTTGATGTTTTTTTTTTTTTTGTAAATCAGGCAATTGGGAGGTTGTTGATTCAATCGCACACATTACTAGAATTTCTGAGTATAACCACAAAATAATCATGAACCGTTTGTGTTTTTCTTCATAGCTATTCGCGGCTAAATTGCCACAGATAAGTCAGGAAATCGTTCGTAGCTAATTATACTTGAATTTATCATCTAGGATGAGGAAATCCTTTCAACTCTAGTTCACCATTCTAATTATGTTCTCCATTCTTGTGTTAGGTTTGTATTTATTTTTACAATCGTAGTTTAGTAAAAACTAAAAACATGTTATATAATTTTTAAAAAAATAATGTAGTATGTATAATCCTTCTCGAATATGGTATGACTTTAAAAAATGAATATGGTATGAATTTGATTTTGTTAAAAAAATTTGTTTTTAAAATAATTATTCGAGAAGGATTATACTAGATTTACATATTGATTTCTTGAATAATTCTTCTCGAATAAATAAGTTTAAATACCATATTAATTCTTTAAAACATCAATTCAACTATGTAAATTTGTGTCAAAAATATTTGTACTATATAATTCTATAATGCTGAGTTTAGCTCTGTTATTATAACTACATATTTTTATTTCATAAAAACTGATGTTATGCAATTTTCTATGTAAAATTATATGTATTTTCAAATTATCTTGATATAATTATTATTTTTAGGTACAATCTTATGTTTTTTTCAAGAAAAATTAGTTAACCACATTGAATTAATGTTTTACATCTTATATTAATCTACGCAGAAATTTTTCAAAAAATGGATAAAGTAGTATTTGTCCATTTTAGTTAGAATTTTTGACATCTTAGAGGATCTCCAAGGGGAGATACGCTTCCAAGCATCTCTTACAAATATTTTACTAATATAATTTAATAATTAAATTAAATTTTAAATATAAATAGTTTGATCTAATTACAGAGAGACACATGGTCAAATAAGTTTTTCATAAGTTCTCAAACGAACGTCTCTCTTCTCCTTTTTCATTATTTTTAATTTTTTTTAAAATTTTTAGAGATTCTCTTCAGAGATATTGATAGAGATGTTCTTATGTTTTGAGCGGTGAGAAACGTGCAGCCAAGAAAACAAAGATGGTGTTCTCGATGATTGCAACGCTATATGTTTGCAGAAGAGGAAATAAAAAAGAGCGGGTATTTGCACCAATGCTAAAGGAATTAAGAAGTGTCCTTAGAGTCATTTTTATTCACAATAAAACTAAATTCATATTTATAAAAAGAGTCTTGTAATAAAGTACTAAAATATTTGACTCATGGGTTTAGCTTAATTAATCGTATCATTGTTGCTATCACAATGATAATATAGATTCAAGCATGTAATATAAGTGTATAAGTTGTAGATGACAAAAATAATGCTACTATTTTTATGATGTAAACAGTCGTGTGTTAGACAAACAAAGTTACTTTAGCATTAGTAGCTTAACTTTCTTAACAAAAATAATAACAACAACAATAAAGAAAACGATAGGATCCTTTTAAAAAAAAAAAATCAATATACCAAGTAATGATCCATTCTAGTTTGGTTTAGTTCAGTGTACTTAAACCACTCCCAATGTGGATCAACCCAACATTTATCATGAGATATCTTAGTTTTACCTTCACAAAAAGTGACGATCTAATTAGGATGACGAAACTTTAATATTTCTAAAGCTTTAAATAGATAATAGGGGGGAGGGATATTGGGAGATGGGTTTATTGGGAGTTGATTGATTTTAAAGGTTAAAAGTTTTGTTAAATTTGTAAAGAGTTTTGTTAGATTTGGAGAGAGATTGTATATTTAGAAAATCTATAAAATTGTTTTACTGTAATTGATTTTGAAAATCTTATGGATATATGTAGTATTTTGAAAATTTTGTTTCATGTATTAATTTGTTTAAAATCAATATCCTAATAATAAAGATTTTAATGAAATTTTAGAATACTTAAAATCTAAACTTTTTGAATAACAATAGATTTTGTATGAATTTTTAAAATCATCAAACCAATAACACTAGGTTTTAATAAGAATATCAGAATCTATTAACCAATAACAAGAAATTTTGAAAATTCTAACAATTTTTAAAAATCCTTCTCCCAATAAAGTGTATAGTTGCATCGAAAAGTATTCAAGGGTCAACCCAAGAAAAATAAGAAACATAGATATTAAGTATCCGAGAAACTTTTTAATCTAAAATAGATTTTTGGTTGATGTTTTACTTCTAACGACAAATTCTAGAACATAAAATGCAAGTAAACCAAACGAACTAAAAATTTGCTTTTCTTCTCGTTTTCCTTAAACAAAATGGTAAAAAAATTTACATAATCGAAGGGTTCACGTCAAATTTGACGATTGTCTCAGTATCAGTGAACACGAAAGAATCGAGAGTAGGTGACTCGGGATATGTTTTATGGAGTTTTATGTTTATGATAAAAATTAGAAAAGATCCCAAAAAAAAGGAGAGAGAATAATGTATTGCGTTTTTAACGCATTTTAACCAATGGTTTCAAAGGTTTTTCGAATCTTTTTATGTTTTTGGAGTTTTTTCAGGTTGAAACACATTTGGATAGAATCTAAGGCATGAAGGGAAAAAACGGAAGGGAAAGAGCAAGAAGTGAGCATTTCTTGAGGTTGGAATGATCGTTCCATATTTGGATCGATCGTTCCAAAGTCGACGAGCAGACAGAAGGATATTAGATCGATCGTTTCACATTTGAATTGATCGATCCAAAGTTGACGAGCCGACAAAGAGATTTTAGATCGATTGTTCCATTATTGGATCGATCGATCTGTTTGGTGAAGATTTCCAGAAGCTTTTTAGATCGATCGATCTACTCTAGGATCGATCGATCCGACCCCAAACCGACCGTTTCACTTACACAGAAGAAAAAGAAAATTCGTTTTTTCCTATTTTTGATTGGTTTTTGGCATAGATTTCGACCAAGAACGTGATTAGATTATATATATATATATATATCTATTTTTTAGCCATTGTTGAGGCTACGCTTTCTTTTACATTGAGACTTTGAGATTTTGCAACTTGTAAGCATTGGGAAGACGTATCTCTGACTCTGCATCTCTGAGAAGATTTATGAACCCCTGTTTATTTATATTTTATTTATCATGAGTTTCTCTTCTCCTCTTTTCTTGATCTCTGTTTCAATGTCCGAGTAATCTCCTAGTTAGGTTTAGGGTTTCAAGGAAATTTAGAAATCATTGAATTAGACATAGATAGAGATTTATCAATTGTTGCCTTCACCTATAGTTGTGTTCATCGCTTAGACTGAATTGATCACTTAGTCTATGATTTTAGGGGTAATCTATTCATCAAAAGTGTTATAGATTGCCTGAAAGAACATAGGTGAGCGGATTGTCCTTAGCCAACGAAAGCTGATGCTAAGGCAATCCGTGAACAAATTGAACCTGCTCGTTAATGCTTGTTTAGAATTCTAAGTTCAAACGACAGTTTAGATATTTAGGTTGCTAGATAAAGTGATTGATACCACGACAGTGGATTGGTTAAATTTTTTTGAGTTTTAGACTGTGCTTATTTGTTCCCTGAATAGTTGTCTAGTTCATAATCTCCGAATTCCTGCGAATTATCATTGACCTACAGCTTCGTTTTATTGATCTTACTACCGTTTTAATTGCTATTTTCGTTTTGCATTACAAGCAAAAACTATATCATTGTCTTAGCTTAGTTTTTAATCTAAAGAATCGTAGTGTGTCCATTGGAATTTGTAGATTAGATTCCTAATTACTACGACATTTGCTGTATACTTGCAGTAGTTTATATAGGGTAAAACTTCTGTATCAGAGAGAAAGGAGGCAAGGAAGAAATAAATAATTTAAATAAAAATAACTAAAATTTTAAAAATAGTGTAAAACCCCTAGCTATAATTAAAACAGTGTTTTTAATTCTATTATTGATATAATGTCCGTTAGACCGTTACATCTAAATGTTATATTGCGATGATTTTCTAAATGAATACATTAACATGCAATGTTTTATGTGGAGTACTTTCGAAAACAAATTGACAGTTTGAAAGTTTTTTGTTTTTGCACAAAACCCATGATAAAATGGCTGTAATGATACTATGTTCTTAAATAACTCACATATTCAATTTTTGTTTTTCTTTTCTTAAAAACTAACATATTCTTTCAAGCGTTTCTTTTGTATAATCCAATATCTTATATACGTTCTCTCTTCGATTTTTGCAACTTAAAAACGCAATACACCAGAATCAACCAAAAATCACATAATGAATTCCTCAGTTAGGTGCACACAAAACAAGAATTCCTCAGTTAATTAATATGTATCATCTTTGCAAAAACACACGTGTTTTACAAATGAAGTTATATATAATACCTTTTACAACGTCTCTTGATCACCTAATGAATCAACCAAAGTTCACATAATGAATTCCTCAGTTAATATGTATCATCTTTGCAAAAACACACGAGTTTTACAAATGAAGTTATATATATATATAAATATACCTTTTACAACGTCTCTTGATCAAATCATAGTGAATAAGGACGCAATATTTCATATATTAAATTTTATGTTTTTTTCACTTTTTGCCGATGAAACTCTTAACATCACACTCGGCATGCTCCTCCGCTCTGTCTTCTCTGATAGGCTCTAGCTCCGGACATCTCGACGGTCTCAATTTGATGCGTAAGAGCGATGGCGCTATCTCCGCCGTCCATCTTGGAGGCGTTTTCAGCCGCCTCGCCTCAATCTTCATCAAGAGGATTGACATGGAGAACAGATTGATTGCGAAATTCTCTGCTCTATTTGATCACAAACCTTAAGAAAGCCACAAAATATACAAGTTTTTGTTGCAGCTTCAAGTCCTAAAACGGGGTTTTATAGGGCTTATAACTTAAAAATAGAAGAGAAATATTTAGAAGAAACTGTTTTGTTCTTCTTTTTTTTCCTCTTCTTAGGAAAACGAGTCAAGATGTTTGTTTTTTTGGTGAGGTGGTAACTATAAACAAAAAAAACGAATGGTTATAAGTTAATAACTTATAAATACTCTTTTTTTACTCTTTGACTTTGTTTCCCTTACCTTTAGGGTTTATTGACGTTTGTTGTAGACTACTTTTAAGATAAGAATTGAGAATTTGGTATGGAAATTGTACGTGGTTAGAGAATCGGATTAGTTTGTCTGTATTTTAAGTTACTAAATTTCAAAAAACAAAATATTCATTTTAGGCGCCGGTTTGGTATGAAATAAAATGCTATTTGGGTCCTTAAAATTATTTTAGGCTGGTTTGGTACGTTGGACTCTTGTTGCTTCTTCTTGTTACGGATCGGGCCCAAACCTAAATTCGCACGAAGGGCGTCGGCGTTGCGGCGACAAGCCTCGATGTCGGACTCATGTTGCTCCTTCTTGTCATGGGTACTTGATGCCATGGACAGAGTCGTGCCTGTATTAATAGAAGTGTCGCAGGCAACTCCATCCATAAATGCAGACCCCGGTAACTTTCGTAGATTAAAAAAAGTTATATTAATCCAAATTTTTTATAATAATAAATCAACGTTGTTAACTAGTTATTTATATTTTTATTTTAAATTTACAGTAAATTTAGACAACTTGGTTACAAAATATTGTATTCAATGACAAATTAAAATTACAAATTGGGAAAAAATTGAAAACAAAATAAATAAGTAAAATGTAAAAGAAAAATAAGGGCATGCTTACTGGCCATGTATGTATTAATATATATAACTAGAATAGGATCCGCATATATGCGAGTTTTTAATAAAATATTTGAAACCCGTAAAAATAAATTAAAAATAAAATCGAATAATCTGTAAGGAAAAAAATTTACTTTTATTAATATTTTCACATATATATGTTTTAATACTCTTATATGAATTATATTTATTTCTAATGCTTTATATATATATATATATATTTTTTTTTAATTCTAAAATTTACTTTATTAATATTTATTTAATAATTTATTCTAAAATAATTTAGTTATTGATTAACTTGGAACGTGACTCATATTTATATATATATATATATTTATTTATTCTAAACTTTTGACGAATTAATTATCCTACTTTTATTATAATTAGATTTATCATAATTAAAATCTAGATTAAGATCCGCGTATTATAATAATAAAATTTAAAACCCTTTAAAATATTTTTTTAAGAAAATATAAAGCAAAATCTGACCATTACTAAAAAATATATGAAAAACACAAAATCTAAAACTAAAATTTATTTATTTATTTTAATTTTCATTTATTTTCAATTAAAATATTCAAAACATAGAATTTCGCTTTTATTTTACTATTGTAATCTAAATCGATAAATTTGACGTTTTTATTTTTTAAACCTTAGCTAAAAAACCGAATAACCAAAATGGTTAAATCTTTTCTAACAATTAAAAACATAAAAAAAAAACTTAAATGAATAACATAAAAGAAACTTATTATTTACCTTTTAGTTTTTTTGATAAAAGAAACTTATTATTTACCTTTTAGTTTTTTTGATAAAAGAAACTTATTATTTACCTTTTTGATTTTCCTTTTAATATTAGTAATTGATCATACGATTTCTTTAATTTAAATGAAAAACATAAAAGAAACTTTTTTTTTTCTTAAATTTCTTATTTACCTTTTCAATTTTTTTTTTCTTTTGGTATTAGCAATTGAAAAAGAAACTTATTTTCCTTTTCTATTTTGAAAACTATTTCTTTGATTTTCCTTTTAGTATTAGTAATTGATCATACAATTTCCTTAATTTAAATGAAAAAAATTAAAAAACTTATTTTATTTTTTTTCTTAATTTTCTTATTTACCTTTTCGATTTTTTTTTGTATTAATAATTGAAAAATATACTTATTTTCTCTTTTATTTTTAAAACTAATTTTTAGATTTATGTAGACATTATGTTAAAATCTAATTGGTTTATTTTTTAACACGTGTCAAAATCTAATCGATTAATTTGACACATGTCAAGATCAAGTTAAAAACTAACTTTAATGCATCCTACTTTATATAATAAGATTGGACTCCATAAAGAAACGTTATTTCAAAAACTAATGCTTTCGGAACAAAAGTATTTTGTAATCGATACATCCAAAAAAAAAAAAAAATTGTATGTGTTGCTCCTTGTCATGGGTACTTGATGCCATAGCATGGACTGAGTCGTGTTTGCATTAATAGAGGCGACGGAGGTGAATCCATCCATAAATGCAGACCCCAGTAACTTTAGTAGATTAAAAAAATTATATAAATGTAAATCGTTTACAATAATAAATCACCGTTGTTAATCTAGTTATTTATATTTTTATTGAAATTTACAGTAAACTAGGTGATAACCTGCGTCATGCGGAAAATGAAAAATCTATAAATAATTTTATTAAAGATGATTTTGAAATTGTTTAAACTAAAAATAATTTAATCAGTTTTATATATATGTAAATAATATAATTTAATATTTTAAATTTTTGACAAAATACTTTTAACTTGTTTTTAAGTGAAAATATTTTTATTATTTGGTTAATTTATATGGTTCTATTAACAAATCATATAAACAAAAAAAATATTTATAAATATGGATATCTATTAAAATCACACATATCAAAATATTTTTTATTGTAATCTAAATTATAGTTTTAATTTGTTATATTTTTTTAATTAAAATCACACATATCAAAATATTTTTTATTGTAAACATATTTTCTGCCTAATCGAAAAAAGTATTGTGTATATCATAAATTGTGTATAAATTATATTTCATTAAATAATATTTTTTTAAACTATTGTTTTATTCAGTTTAAAAAAATGTATTATGTAATATGATGTATATCATAAATCATCAGATAACCTAAAATTCGATTTTAAATAATCCAAAAATTAAAACATAATTTTCTAGTTATATTAAAAGTAATAAATGGATAAAAGCATATATATAATTAGTCTAATAAAAAAGGAAATTTGTATTAAAATAATGAGAGAATAAGTGTGATGGTGACACATCAGCAAAATGGCACCATTGTAAATATTTCAAAAAATAAGTATACTCTCTAAAAATGTTTTTCAATTAATATATAGGGGATTTAGATAATTTGGTTACAAAATATTGTATTCAATGACAAAACAAAGTAAAATTACAAATTGGGAAAAAATTGAAAACAAAATATTCATACAAATAAATAACTAAAATGTAAAAGAAAAATTAGGGCATGCTCACTAGAATATGTATGTATTATTACAATTTTACTTGTAGATTTTCATGTAAGTTTACATCTATTAACCTGCATAAATTGCATTTTTTAAGAATCGAACTTTAAACCTCCCGATGTAAAAGTAGTAATTAACTTTTTGTCAAACCACTGAACTAAAAAAGTTTTTACTGTTATACGTTGATAAAAAAAAATTTATCAAAAAAATGTGTAACCTATATAATTATCCCAATAATATATTAGATTAGAAGGCCCGTTTTTAGATTTACTATACATGGGCCTATGATAACACTGAGTCGGCACTTATATGCATTAGTAAATTGCAATGGTCCAAAACCAAGTGGGGCAAATTCGGCTTGACGCGTTTGTTTAAAATATGCTCTGTCGTTTTCGTTATACAGATGCGCAGACCCTGCCGTTTTTCAGATATTGATGTTGCGTTCCCCGACGAACTATTTTTGTCGTCTAGCGAGTTATATTCAAAGGGATGGGGAATACTGAATAAGAAGAGCTTTTATAATTCGCAGAACCTGAAAAACGACGTCGCTCTCCACCAATGAACTGGAAGCAATCACGTGCCTTCACGCCACGAGTCGTACACGAAAGCTCATCTCTCCACGTGGATCACGATTATGAAATTGCCACGTGTTACTTCTTTTGGGACCACTTTTTATTTTGTCTTTTTACTAGAAATTACCACCTAAGGTAAGGAGGATAACTGGATAAGTGAACATGAACCCACCTCCCATCTCATCGTACAATAAGTTGTCGTCTCTCTTGGGATTTTTTATCTGAAGTTACAGTTTTACCCTCTCACTTTAGATATACTGACATGTGTTCCTAGATCAAGATTACGTGGCATGTTACGGAAGTAAACACGTGTAAACATCGTGTTTCCTCAATCCCATCCAAGCAATTTATTACTCGTGTTCCATAAACGTGTTAGCTTGAAAGTCTTGAAAAGTTTACTTTAAGAAGTTTTTTCTTCACAAACTTACGAAATAACCAACTATTTTAATAACTTGTAAACAGTAATCAAATTAAAATCTCCCACCTATTAATTTTCCAACATATGTCATACTTGGTATCTTTTGTGATGTTTAACATTTTGACCACTTTTTGTATTAAAATATATATATATATACATTTTGACCACAAGGAAAAAAAAAGATAAAAATGGACGATTCACGAATAAGCTAAATTTTGAGTATGCGATTGGGCTTAGTGACTAGATTTCGGTGAATTTAGGGGATAAATATACTAATATCATTTGTTAAAATCATTATTCTTCAATGTGTTGGATGAAGTCAAACATTTTTACCTGGTCCATTTAAGTACAAATTATCAAAGAAAACATTTAATTAAGTCCGTTCTAATTAACACATGATTCAATTATTTACAGTATTATTAATATTCAAAAAAAATATGAATGCAAAAGGACAAACAACAAAACCATAAAATAGGAAAAACTCATACCTCCCTTGTGATTTATGGGTTTCCGTGCAGAATAAAAGCTTTTCTTTTGACAGTCATCGTTTCGTTTGGATAAATCGCAAAAAGTTTAAAACTTCCACGAAATTTCCCAGGGTAGATTGGTAATTTCGCGAAGGAAAAAATTCACACGACGACGAGGTTGAGTCTATCCATTGACCTTCTCCTCCTTCTATATAAGAAAAAGGAGCAAACACAAAGCTAAAGAGAAACTAAAATTTTAATTAAACCCAACAAAAAAAAATAAATCAAATCAGTTTCTTCAACTTCAACTTCTTCCTTTCAAATGGCGACGAGCAAATGCTACTATCCACGGCCAAGCCACCGTTTCTTCTCCAGCGAACAACAACACGTCACTTCCGCTTCCGATTTCGAGCACGACGAGTGGGAACTCTACAATACCGGCTCAGATTCTGCTTCCGGTTTCAGCTTTGGTGACCTTACAATAAATTCCGGTCGAACCGGAAATAACCGGAAAAGTCGGGGTGGTTTGGTTTCGGAGAAATTTGCCGGTACAGCTGCGTCTTCGCTCCCGGTCAACGTGCCGGACTGGTCGAAGATTCTCGGGGAAGAGAGTCGACGGAGGCAGGTTTCGGAGGAGGAAGTCGACGGAGACGAAATTGCTGCATGCGGCGGAGGAACACGGCGTGTGCCGCCGCATGAATTGCTGGCGAGCCGGAGGATGGCGTCGTTTTCGGTTCACGAAGGTGCGGGGAGGACGTTGAAAGGGAGAGATCTGAGTAGGGTGCGAAATACTATTTTAAAAATTAGAGGGATCGAAGACTAAATGTTTTTAAAATTTTGGGGGTACAAATAGAAGTTCGAGAACTTGAATCGAATTTGCAAGGGGTGGTTCCTTTTTTTGTTTGGAATTATTTTTTCACATTTCCAGTTTCTCTTTTTTTTCTTTCTTTTTTTTTTTTTTTAACTTCGCTTCTTATTATTATAAAGAGTGTTAATTTAAGATTGTATTGAAATTTTGGGACATCAAATATGAAAATTGACTCGGTTTTTTTCTTTTTATAATTTGTAAAATTTCGTCAACTTATTTTATCTGTATAGTCCTTAGATTCTTCTCTCCCTTCGGTTATTTGGGAAAAAAAAAATGAAGAACATATTATTTCGTCAACGAGACAACGAGGGATAATAATCAGCCTAATCTTGTTATTGAGTAATAAAGGATTAATATAATTATTAGTTATTCATGTGGAATCGATTGGGATTATAATTTGTAGATGGAGACATGATGCGTTGTCTTTAATCATACAATGTTAGTCGGCATATGTTCTTATCGACTAATCCAATTATGTTTATGAAATACGAGACTCCACCGGTAATTAAACGAATCATAAAATGTGAAATATTGATGCCTGGAAAAGAAAAAAACGATGCTAGTCATTTTCTATCGATTTTTTTAATGACTCGATATCTAATTTGCATGTTTAATAATTAGTTCCAAAATCTCGAGTGCATTCAATTATTCGTAATAGTATATAAATTTTTATGATAGTGTAAACACAGATCTGATTAATATGAATTCGTGTTTCCTAGCAAGACGACTTAATCTTATGGTGTTATATATACTAGTATTAATTATTACCACCTTCTGAGAATCTGAGTAATGAGATGTTCTATTTTATCTACTAACAGCTTAATTAAGTAGACGAGAGACGATAATATATTGGATTAATGTCTTGGATCGAGTACATACAACATATTTTTCAGGCGTGTTGTGTGGATAAATCACTGGTTTGGATAAGATCCGAATATAATTAACTAATTAGTTACTTTACACTTGCACATTTCAAAACTTTACGTACGTACGTTTCCGTAACATTTACTCCATTAGAGAGACCTCTTTATTAAATCAAAAACCTAGATCATGATCTACTTTTTTATAAAACGAATTGGTTGCTAATCTTGGAATCCATATAACTCTCAGTAACAATGGATTTTGAAATTTCGTCTTCTTAATTTGTTTTGTTTTGTTTCAAGTTTCAACGAATATATAAAATAAATCTTCTAATGTTTTGCGTATATTAAATTTTGTGAATGGGCAAATGTCAAATTTTCAAGCGTAAGCAAAGCAGTGGCATAGCTGTAATTTTCGGTTAAAAGTACCTCTCCGGTGGGGCCTAAAAGATGCCGTAATCCTTTTGTAGTATTTCCCAACGTAAGTAATGACTGAACAAGTCGTTCGTCGTTTTATGTGCGTTGGTCTTGTCGTTTTGCACTCATGTCTTTTTCCTCCTTTTAGTTTTTTTAGCCCGTATATTATTATCACCGATACCATCCAGATTATAAATTGCAATTTTGTTTTGGTGAAATAAATAAAATGTCAAATTTCTTTTCACTATTACTCCCTGTTTACATTTAATTGTCATCTGGAGAAAATGTATCTGGATGTATTAAACTCAAAACATATCCAAATACATTCAGTTTTTTGCAGATACGTTTTTCAGAACGACAATTAAATGTAAACGGAGGAAGTTTTATTTTCTTGTCCTTTTTTCATGCGGCTGTTATGAAAGAATTATTAGGCACGTCTCTTTCACGTGTTTGGTTATAATATTAAATATAATTAGTTAACTAATTATGTAACACTCTCACGTCTAAAATATCGCAGTAGAATTTATATAAATTAATATTTGATAATCGATAAATTAATAATATTTTTAATTTCAAAATTAGTTTATCAGCCAAATAGATCTAAAAATTAATAATTTTTATAAATTAATAAAATTTCAAAAAAATCATAGTTCTAACATTATTAATTTATAAAAAAATTAATATGATAATTTATATTAATTTATAAAAAAATTAATATAAATTCTAGATATGGACCCGTGCGTTGCACGGGTTGGTAGTTTAAATTTTTGTTTTAAGTAGTAGTTGTAAATTTTAATTTTGTTTTAGAAATTAAATTAATACTCTTTTTATTTTTTTTTGTCTTTTAAATTTATTTAATACATGATTATGTGTATTAGTGTAGTAGAATTTTAAAAAAATATAATTAATTTATTTAATACTTTATAATAAGTATTTATTGATTCATGAATATAGGTTATTTTTTTATTGAACACTCAATATTAGTTGACTCTGAGCACTGTTCTAATTATAGTCCAATATAATTGATAAATGGAGTTTAGTTATTTATAGTCAAGTAGGTTCTTTTATAAATTAGAATAGAATAAAATAAATGGTTCGGTTAAAATAAAATTAATCGGGAGGACTATGAATGTGGTTTTAATTTTTGATGATGTTAGCTATAGTTATTTTGATTCTGGTCATCTAGTTTATATATCTTGTGAAAAAGTCATAGAAGTTGATTCGTTATAGAAAGGAGGAACACTGCTGAATAGAAATTGATGTGATTGTGTGATAAAAATGGTTTTGACAAAGTAAATATATGCAAATGTTTTTTTCGTTGCAGCTGAGGAGGAGTTGTGTTAGCGTCTCGTGATATCGGAAGACTGTGTGTGAGATTTCACTTGATGCGCGCTTGGATGTTGCTAGGCATTTCGTATGAAACTTCCTGATGTAAAGGAAAAACCCATTTCAGAGTTTCTCTCTTTTTCTTTTCTTAATTATGGTATCGTTTCTCATCATCGTTTGATGCAATTATTGTGCTTGCTCTTTCTTAGCTTACACAAATTCTTGAAAGTATCATTGGTATGATATTTGTATCTTTGTAGTCGTTTTAGTACTTCATAGTTCCATTCCAGTGTATTTTGATTTCAATGATAAAACTTAGTATTAATACATTCTCCTAAATAGTAATCAACAATTTTCCAATTGAAGCTTTAAATCTGAAAATTAAAATAGTTCAGTAATTTTTAAAACCATAGGCATATTACATAAGGTCTTGCTATCATCTCTCTCCCTCGCTCATAATGTTGTTGAAAACTTCTTGATATATAATATTTTGTAGAATACTATTGTCGAATTGCTTTGTCTCCATTTTAAGGATCTGAAGTCCTCCAGTTGTTGTCACTCTTGATAGCGCCACATAGTTGTTCGTGAGAGAAGACTGGATTTGGCAAATACAAACCCACTTTATTTAAGCTTTGACCTTGGCTCTTGTTGATAGTCATTGCTAACAAACTCGTACAGGAAATTGACGTCTTTTTAGTTTGAAAGGCCATTTTGCATATGTTGGTGTAAGACTTATCCTAAGAATAAGAACTCGTTTTCCCATATGAGTTCCAGTAAGTATCTCTACTTCAATAACCCTTATGCCTAGGCGAGTTATTATTAATCTTGTACCGTTGCAAAGGCCTTCTCTCTGATTTAAGTTTCTAAGCAGCATGATTGGCGCATCTATTTTGAGATCTAGCTTGTGATTAGGAATTCCTGGAAATTTGAGTGCATTTTAAAAATCCATAGGATAAAGAACATGCTGATTTGCCACTTCTTCTTTGTCGTCACTTATGCTATCAGAACTCAAATACTCTTTTTCCTCTCCTTTTAAGCAAGATAACATGTAGTTATTCACTTCGTCCACTGTTTCATTTCTTGGAGTCAGAATTGCTCGCTCAATCAGATAATCATTGTCCTTAAAAAAACATGGACATCATTATATATAGAATTCGCAATGCAATAAACAGATTCTTCAGTGTTTTGCAAGACCAAACTTTTGTCTATTTCTACGATGCCAGTTTCTTCATCTGATGTTCTATATTTTGCTGGCTTAGGTGTTGTTCCATCACCGATCCTTATTAGCCATTTTGCAAATTCTTTTTCATCTTGCTGCAATCTCATGTTTTTCTGTAGAGTGAATCTAGAGCAATAGTTCCATAAATATGAACGGTTTATTGTTGCCATAACAGTTTTTGTCTACTTCCTTGCGGTATGCCTGGGAGAATTTGTCTAAAATCACCACCAAGAAGCACCGTTTTCCCTCCAAAGGGCTTGTTTGATGCATCTGGATCTGACACTGAGAGTACATCTCGCAAACTCTGATCAAGAGCTTCATACGCAAATCGATGGCACATAGGTGCTTCATCCCAAATGATGAGATCTGTTTCCTCAAGTAAATCAGAAAGCATCGTGCCACAGCTGATGTTACACATACTGTCTTGATGAAGATCTATCGGAATCTTGAAACGCGAATGTGCAGTTCTGCCGTTAGGTAAAAGTGTAGCTGCAATTCCAGATGAAGCCACTGGTAGTACAATTCGTCTCTGTGATCTTAACCTTGAGATGATTGTTCTATACACGTATGTCTTCCCTGCTCCACCTGGTCCGTTTAGGAAAAACAATTGTCCTTTCTTATTGTCAATCGAGTCGATTACAGCATCATACACTTGCTTCTGTTCGTCATTCAACGTTTTTATTAACCTGAAATGTTCTTCTTCTTGTTCAGGAATACTGTTCGGCTTGTTCTACCCATATAGTTGCTGGTATTTTTTTTTTTCATCTAGTGATTGTTGCTGGTATTTCAATTCCACTAAATATAAGAAACAAAAGATTGGTTATAATCAAAATAAACAAAACAAATTAAAATTGTCACGAAAATAAATAGATGCGGACCCGTGCGTTGGTATTATCACGTCTAAAGAAATAAAACAAATTAGTAGTCACGTCTAAAGTTTGGAATAAGACTTCCTTTGTGTAGGTTGTCGCCAAACTTTTCAATTAGAGAATGATGCATATAGACTTGAATAGTATTTTCGTGTGTTTAAAAAAAAATAAAGTTAGATAATTAGGATAGTTAGATAATTAGGATAATAATTTAATAATAAATAGATTAAGGTTGTTGTTTAATTAAAAAAAAATTGATTACCTTTTTATCAAGTAGGAGCAAATTCAATCCCATGAGTTCGCTATTTTTCTCAAATTTCTTGCATCCCACTTTCGAATTAAACGTACTACCGTTCAACGATATGGACGTTTCTTGTTTAATTGATCCAACAAAAAATAATTATTGTTATCAGTTTGAACACTTGAACTCATTGTTTCTTTGATGAGATTTATCCTGTAAACAAATTAAAGAAGAGGATATTATACCAAGATTACGTAATACGTTAATCATGCATCTAATGTAAACTACAATCACGTACTACAATCTTATTATATAAGCTTATTATAATATAAGATTAAAAAAAAAAGAGAAACTATACCAAGCCATCGATGCAGTTCAAGAAGATGTGATATTGTTTTGTGTGCTAAAATTTTTTAAATGTTTTGGTGTTTATATAGATGTGAATAATATATTTTTTTCGTTTAGGATTAGTTTTTAAGCTTATAATTAATCTTATTTACATTTTTATTGGGATTTTTCTTTTCTTAGTTTGTATATATATATATCCTTTTTTAATATATTCCTTTTTCGTTTAAGATTAGTTTTTCACCTTACAATTAATCTTATTTACCTTTTTATTGGATTTTTTTTTTTTTAGTTTGTATATATCCTTTTTTCAGTAGTTTTTCTTAGTTTTTTTATTGGTTATTATTATCAACGTATTATTTTCCTTTTTTTAGTTTGTTAATTAGCAACTTTGTGTATATCAAACTTTGTGTATATCCTTTTTAATTTTTTTTAATCTTATTTACCTTTTATTTTTATTCCATTTTTCTTAGTTTGTATATATATATTGTTTTGTGTGCTAAAATTTTTGATATTTATTACCTTTTATTAGTTTTTTTGTGATATTGTTTTGTGTGCTAAATTTTTTTTAAAGGTTTTGGTGTTTATATAGATGTGAATAATATATTCTTTTTTCGTTTAGGATTAGTTTTTAAGCTTATAATTAATCTTATTTACATTTTTATTGGGATTTTCCTTTTCTTAGTTTGTATATATATATATCCTTTTTTTAATATATTCCTTTTTCGTTTAAGATTAGTTTTTCACCTTATAATTAATCTTATTTACCTTTTTATTGGATTTTTCTTTTTTTAGTTTGTATATATCCTTTCTAATTTTTTTTAATTTTATTTACCTTTTATTTTTATTCTTTTTTTCTTAGTTTGTATATATCCTTTTTTAAGATTTTTTTTAAAAAATAACTACGACACATGTTGAAATCTAATGAGATTGATTCGCCACGTATCGCAATCATACGAAGTAGCAACTTTGACGCATCCTACTTTATATAATAAGATTATTGTATATAATATAGTAGATATCGAAATACACTGAGATATTTATGTGTTTATTTCTAGGATTATCTAACCTGTTTTCTAGTGGATTTAGGATCCGACGATCCGACCCCGCGCTATCCTGCACACTATTCATTCTTTAGAATTAAGTTATCCTTAAAAACATACATCCATTTGTATTCCGCATAATGTTCCTAAACAATAACTCTCTAATGGTAATAAATAACAATTAAAAAAACATTCATAAAGTTCATGTCTATTTTATCAAATTTGCATATGAAATTGTGTTCAAAGTGCCCATAAATAAACAAAGTTTCACTGATTGGACCTTTTTCAACTTTTTTATTACAACGTTTATGAATAAACAAAAAACGTAATAAAATCAATTATTTACAATTTCAAAACTAAATGTTTTACTATGAAAGTACACTACAAGATGTTATGAAACAATAATTTAACAAATCACAAATTTTATTACAAAACTAAACGTTTACAATGACCATATAAAAACTTCATTACACAACATAATTAGAAAAATAAATAACTATTACATTTTTATTCAAGCATTATCATAAGTATATTTCTTTCACAAATAATCAATTAACGAGGCGGTTTAAATTTCTGAACCGTTTTAGGAATTGAGAATGTTGACAAAAAAAAATAAAAAAATCAGTTAACGCATTTCGATTTGAGAAATGAGCTTTTTATGTTTGATTTGTCTATATCAAACAAAAAATTATTGAAATCGATATTTTTCTAAAAATGAGCCGTTTTTTCATTATTACGTACCGTGATCATAAAATTTTGAATATCATTAGTCTAAGTTGTGTTTAGTTTTTTTTTTGTTACAGCAATTATTTTGGATTTTGTATTAATTATGTGCTTGTAATTCTTGTTTGTTATGTTATTTTAATTTAATAATTGTTGCATTTTAAAATTTTAAATAATTGAAATATATAACTAAAACATACTAATTTTGTTTATGTACAACATAAAAGCTATCAAAGCATGATTAATTTGTAAAAAAAAAATTATACTATTAAAATAGAGAAATAAATAATTGTACTAACTTCCCATAAATACCTCTCAACAGACGCGCGGTTAGTTAGTTTCACAATTTAATTTCACAACGCATCAGATCTGTGGATTCTTTCGCTCCTATGGAGAATTTGTGACAAACCTTGGACCTCGTCTAATTCTCATTTATTTTTTATTATTTCGATTTTGTCTTTGTATGTGTTCTCTGTGTTCTCTCTTGTTCTAATCGAGTGTTTTCGCTTGCGTATGTTTATGATTTTGTTAGGACTTTTGGAGATAGTGTACGGTACCAGTGAATTTACTTGGAATTGTACTGATCAATTTTATCATCATTCGGCTTGATGTTGATCAAATTTCTGTTTGAATGGTTTGTACTTCCTGAGCATATCCAAGTATCTTCACTAGAACCTGATCATTTCATGCCCTTGTTCCTTGATCATTCATGGTGATACGGTGGGATCAAATGGCTAGGAACTTGATGCAGGTAGAAACTTGCAAGGATCGTGTATTGCTGCTACTCTTGAGACCCAATAACTTGTTAGAGCTACACTATCCTATTATATTTGGTGTTAATATTGCTCCAATCCAACACTATCTTCAAACACCAAATCTTAATTTTTAGTGTTTCACTATTCACTACACTAAACATATAATATTATTTTTTTGCTTTTCATTATTATTATTATTATTTTTTGATCCAAAGCTTTTCATTATTTAATGATTAAATTATGTTTATTAGATAAATAAAATACATGACTAGAGAATAATTATACCATAAATATCTTTCTATTTTCATTTTAATAATTCTGAGAATTAGTATTAAATTTGTTTTTATGTTTTAATCTGTAGATTGTAATTTTATATTTAATGTATAATTAATCAGTTTATAAATAATTAATATTTGTTAAAATAGTTAAAAATAAAAAAATTTAAATTTAATAATATAATAATAAAAAAATATTATTTTTAGCGTGAGATTTGGTGTTGTGGTTGTAGATGAAAAATAAAGTAAAACACCAAATAGAGTGTTAGGCTTGGAATTGCTCGGAGAAGCTTCGGTGCAGCAATGGAATCCCTCTTCAACTATCTAGGATCTGAATTTGGGAATACATTTGGATTAGGTATATGCAGCTAGGGTGCTTGCTTTCCTATTTGATCCTCCTGATACAAGTAGGTATGGTGAAACAATATGCAATTAAAAGACAAGTTTCCAAACAATTCATGCTTGTTGACTCTTTATATAAGACTCTCACTACAAGAAAACATGCCATTTTTCGACAAACATTTCCGACAAACGAGTTTGTCGGAAAATTCTGACTATATTTCGATAAGTTTCCGACGATTTTTCGACAAAAGAAAATTCATCGGAAATTTATCAAAACTTTACTTCAAATAAATTTTGTCGGAAATTCGTCGGACAGTTCCGACGACTTGGAGACAAAAGTTAATTTTTTGTAAAAGATTATTTTTAAAAATATTTCCGACGAATTTCCGACAAAAAATATTATATTTGTCGGAAATTCGTAGAAAATTTCCGACAAATTTCCGACAAAATATTATTATTATTCTTATTAGTTTTTAAAAATATTTTCGACAAATTTCCGATAAAAATATTTTTATTATTTTTATTATTTAAAATATTTCCGACAAATTTCCGACAAAAAATTAATATTATTAGTTATTATTTTTATAATTATTTTCGACGAATTTTCGACTAAACGATATTATTATTTTAATAATATTTAATTTTTCTGACAAATTTCCGAGAAAAAATTAAAATTATTTTAATTATTTTTAAATATTTCCTACAAATTTCCGACAAACAATTAATATTATTCGTTATTATTTTTTAAATATTTGCGACGAATTTTCGACGAAAAAATATTATTATTTTAATTATATTTAATTTGTCCGACAAATTTGCGAGAAACAAGTTAAAATTATTTTAATTATTTTTAAATAGTTCCGACGAATTTCCAACAAAATCGTTTGTGGAAAATATTTCTTATATAACGACCCCTTCCAACCCAATATCTCTCATTCTCTCAAACTCTCTAAACTCTCTAAACTCTCTCAATCTCTCCAAACACTATTTATTGTTCAACAATCTCCAAACACTCTCTAAATCTCTACAAATCTTTTTCACTTTCTCTTCTAACTCTTTAAACATTTTCGCTTAATTTTGAATTTGTTTTTAAACCTTACGTTTATTTAAATTCAAATCTCCATTCATTTTGAAAAAAATTCTAATCTTTTTTGTAATTTGTAAAAAATATACAAATTTGGAAATAATTTTTTTTAATTTTTTTTAAACATTGTCGAAAATTTGTCGAAAATTAATTAATTAATTAATTATTTATTTTTATATATTTCCGACAACTTTTCGACGAAATTTTATATAATTTTTTTAATTTATCGGAAATTTGTCAGAATTTTTTTTTTATTGTTTCTCGGAAAATTTTCAGAAATTTCCGACGAAATTCCGAGAAAACGGGATTATCGGAAAAATTTCGACAAAATTCCGACGAATATTAATTTTCGAGGCTCAAAATCCGACAAATCTTTGTTTATCGGAAATTTGTCGGAAACACGTGTTTCCGACAAAATTCCGAAGAATAGTGTCCTCGGAAAATGACATGTCTTCTTGTAGTGTCTCTTTATATAAGACTCTTAAACTTGAATTTTGTTTTTAGAAATAAACTTTTAAAATATATCAAAATATTTAACCAACTCTGATTTTTTAAATGTTAAATAAATAGCGCATTTCAATTTTGAATCAAATTTTTTTCTAATGATAATAATATTATTTATTTATTATTTATTAAAATTAAAGATGTAATTTCTGATTTAAATAAGATCAATAAATGTCTTGTCACATAAAGAGCTAATTTTCTAAATAGAAAAAAAAATAGATTTATAAAAAGAGATAATTAACTTTGTCACTCTAAGTCTTAGTTTAACAATCTAACATTGTTATTGAGCTGATTAATTTTGTTTATTTAATGTTAACAAGAAAAAAGCAAAGGAAAACAGTTTTTATAATATTATGACAACAACATTCACCCACACAAATATATTAAATTTTATAATATTATGAAAATTTAAAAATTACTCATTGATTATTACACAATTTAAAAATTACTCATTGCTTATTACACAATTACTCATACATAAAAACTTTTTTTTTAATAATATTATGACAACAACATTCACCCACACATGAAGACGATGGCTTTCTAACATAAGAAGTGATTAAATGTCACTTATGCCGTTGGCATATGTACAAACTCTAGCTTCGTTGTAGATTTTTCCTGGTCGACACAAATATCCTTTGGTCGGCGCACATTGAGCATCCTCCGAACATATACACAAACCCTCCAATGCACATCCATCTTTTATTATTGTCGTGTGTCCTTTGATCCCTAGGATCTGATCGGTCCATTCGCTCGAAAATAAACCGGTCGGATCATAATTTTCCTTTACTTTCAAGAAGGCATCTGCGTTCTTGTACTTTTTAATCACTCCATCAAATGCTAAGTTTCTGTTCTTACCCCAATGTGGCAATGCGTTATACTTGAACAACGCAATTTGCTCGATTTCCTCGATGAAATCTTCGTAAAGCCGCGGTGTTAATGGGTTATTGGCTCGGTAATAAGTGATGTCAAATGCTATAGCTTCTATTTCTTTCCCGAGATAAGCAGGAGAGGATGTGACATAACGCATTTGAATACCGCCGAAGAGCTCAAGTCCACATAGAGATCTTGGTTCGATCTTGACAAGAGATTTGATGTCGTTGATGAAACTTTTGACTTGTGTAAGTGGAACACTGAATTCTGTTTGGAATGCGAGCATGGGGTTTATACGTGAGTCCCACGCACACGCCGTGATTAACCCATCTTGAGGACTGTCTAGACACGATCCGGACGACATCAAACGATTTTGGCTTCCAATAACTGGATAACCGGTAAATTTAACGCCTAAAGCCGGTGAATATTTGAAACATAAATAGAAAACTGAGTTAATCTTCCATGTTAAATCAATGACAATTTACAAGTAAAAATGATCAAAAAATTATTAAATTACCGTCGTTGGTCAAACCGTATGAGGTAGCAAACTGTGACATTAGTCTGGCTCTCGCACACTTCCCATCCGCATCTCTCAACGCCTCTTGCGTCTCCTCTTAATTTAAAAACAAAAATTAAATTATACTATATAACATTTAATAATAGAGAATTATTGAATGGTGATTTTATATATACCTGTGGATTTTCTGATGGCTGATTCCTCAGAGAGGTGTGAACTTAATGACAATAAATCCAACAAACCATTACCGGACGTGTTGACCGCTACTCGATCGTCCTTACGATACACCACTTTGCCTTGGCTCGGTAACCAAGTGATATCCGCAAACTCATGTTTCTTCCCAAAAGTCGCAGCTTCATCTCCCAAATCCGAATCATTTCTCATAACAGAAGTTATCGATCTTTTAAAAATCGGTTGCAATTTAAAAGTCACCTATTTCAAACATTATAATATAAAAAATTTATAAGACTTATAATAGCCCTTATTTTCTATATGATATATATATATATATATATATATATATATTATTTTTTGTTAGTCAAACCTGAGAGATAACGCCAAAAACGCCAAGAGAAACCTTGGCTGCGTTGAACTCGTTAGGAGTCCTAGTCTCGCTCAAAACTCTAACCTTGACAAACCCATCGTTGACCGAACCAGGACTAACTATCCTGATCTCGGTCACATAATCATGAACCGTACTTCCTTTACCCCACAAAGAGCTCCCGTGAGCACCGGTTCCCATCATACCACCCACGGTAAGTCCCCACCAATACGGTCCATTAGGCAAAGCCAAACCAACTTTACCCGCTTCGGCGATTAATTCCCTAAGCAACATACCGCTCTCAACCGTCAAGGTCATGGCCTTTTGCATCGACTCGCACCGTGTGGTTAAGGAGTTTCGTGCTTATGAGCAACCCGTCGCTTCCGTCCGTGCACGCGAGCTTAGGGTTGCTATGTGAATACCGAGTGGTTACATGCATTTTTCGTCCGGCTTTAGTGGCTGCAGCCACAATTGAGACGAGCTCTGCTTCGGTTGTTGGGTACGCCACGTTGGCGGCTCGACACGTGGACCTGTCTGGGAAGACTCCGCCTGCGTTTGTGACCGTACAATCCGTGTTTCCTGACACACATTTGACGGGATCTTCTGGAGGTGTTGAGAGCGCCGTATGCACAAGTGTAAATATACAATGTAACCTGAGAAGGGTGCGCCAAAATGCTACCTGAGAAGGGTGCGCCAAAACGCTGCGTTTTGGCGACCATACGAAGGAGAATAACCAACTGCCATGGTTTTTTTTTATTGATGCATATTGCCAATGGTGTGGCTTTGGTATAATATAGAGGTTGTGTCGTGTAAAAGACTAAGGACAGATGATCAGTGCGTTTTTTGTTAATTAAATTAGAAAGGATCAGTGTTCTAAAACGCGGTGATTATTTAACTCAACTCAAAATATATACAAAGTTCATTCCACTCAAGAACTCAACTCTAATACACGTACGCATTAGTTGGGTTTTATTATAAAAGAAAGCATTAATTATTTGTGGTTTGTCCCATATTTGTTGTCATATAGTGACCATAAATAAATCAGTTTTATTTGAAAGATGGAGAAAAATGATACTTGTTAAATTAAAGTATTTTTGTTTTGTTTAATGGTTAATTAATATATTGAAAAAATAAGTTAACATTATACAGACTACAGAGGGTTTGTTAGAGGAGTTTTGACAAAACATGGGCATAGAAGACAACATCATAAACTGGTTATTTCAACAGGTAGATGCAAATCAGAATTGGAATCGTCACTTGATAATATAATTTTCCCTGATAATGTCGTGGGAAACCATACAGCATAAATTTCGCTTTTGGTACCAAGAGGAATATTTATACAACTGTCTTACAACAAGCATCTGATTACGTCTTATCTTCTTCAATTATTGACTAACTACCTCTAATAAAGCCATTGATGCAAAACCAATTGGTTAAGATCTTTGCTTTTAGGACAATAGTTTTAGTTATATAGCAAGGTTGTATGATCTTTTAATATGATCACAAAATTAAAAAAATATTGGAATCGTCACTTGATAATATATAATTTTCCCTGATAATGTCGTGGCAAGCCATACATCATAAATTTCGCTTTTGGATCCAAGAGAAATATTTTATTATATAAAATAGGATGTATCAAAGTTAGTTTTTAACATGATCGTGACACGTGTCAAGTTAATTGATTGGATTTTGACACGTGTCATAAATATATATATCTAAAAAGAAAATTAAAACAAAATTATCTATTTAATTTAAAAAAAGGAAAATAAAAAGTATCTATTTCAATTTAAGAAAAGGAAAATAAAAAATAAAGTAAATAAGATTGTTAATTAACTTGATCGCAACACGTGTCGCTTCATTCGATTCAGATTCTGACACGTGTTCCGATAAAATATTAGAATTTATATTAACTATGAAAAAGATCTATTAGAATTTAAGAAAAGGAAAATAAATAAAAAAGTAAATAAAATTAACTATAATATATTTCAATATTCTAACACGTGTCTCGATAAAATATTAGAATTTATATTAACGATGAAAAGGATCTATTAGAATTTAAAAAAAGGAAAAAAGGTAAATAAGATTAACTATGATATATTTCTAATAAGATTAACTATGATAGAGAGTAGAGAGATCATATACGGGAGATGACTATGAAGAGAAAAAAGTCTTTGTTTGCTTGGAGAGAGTTAATGGGGAGATCGTTAACATACTCGAATGACTCGAATTGCATACCGAAATTTTTAATGAAGCAGAACAGAAAAAGATAGTTGATAAAGTTTGTGAACTACAAAAGAAGTATGGTTAATGTTGCTTATGATCCGCAGAAAATTCTGTGTTTTGAATATTTTAATTGAAAACATATGAGAATTATAATAAATAAACAACTCTTATATTTCGATTTTGTGTTTTTAATATATATATATTTTTAAAGTAGTAATCCGATTTTGTTTTCTATTTTTAAAAAAAAAAATCATTTTAACGGGTTTAAAATTTTGTTATTACAAATCCGCGTAAACGCGGATCCTAATCTAGTATATATATATATAGTTTTATACAACTGTATTTCAAAAAGCATCTGATTACTGTGTCTTATCTTCTTCAATTATTGACTAACTACATCTAATAAAGCCATCGATTGCAAAAACAATAGGTTAAGATCTTTGCTTTTGGGATAATAGTTTTAGTTATATAGTAAGGTTGTATGATCTTTTAATGTGATCACAAAATTATAGTAAAAAAATCTAAAAAGGATTTCAATAAAAACAAAACATATATGATATGGTGTTAGAAACAAAAATAAAAGACGCAATTAGAGTAGTGGCAGAAAAGATAATTGGGATGGTAGTAACTTTGTTGTTTCTAGTCCAGCCAAGCATTTAAACATGGATTGCAACTTTACGGGCATGGATTACTTGCATAGTCCAACTATCATTTGAGAGTTGATTTGCATCTACAACAAAGACTGCATATTATAATCAGACCCGGTTCTTGCCATATGCAAGGGGTGCATTGGCACAGGATCCATTTTTTTAGGTGAAATTTAGCTATAGTTTAGGGTCCATTTAAAAAAAATTAGGGTCTTTTTTATGAAAAAAAAACATTTTAAGCCTAAAATTCTGTAACTTCTCCGTTCACGAACATCTCGTTTGCTTTTCTCATAAACAATCGAACAAAGGATCTTAGTTTAGTCATCAATCCCATAGATTCCACCATAAAGAGAAGAAGAAGAACATCTATTCTGATGATGACATCAAGTCATCATCAACCAAAGAGCACAGAACCAGGAGTCATGAAGAGGAGAACATGAAACTGAGGAAAGCTAAGGAGACAGGCGAGCTAAGTTCAGCTCAAATGGAGGCCAAAACCGAAGATTCAGACTCAACCAACACTTGGAGAATACACTAAACTCATCTAGAGTTCCACACGAAGAAGAATCAGCTCAAAAGGAGTTCATATGAAGAAAATATTGAAGATACAACTTGGAAGATCTTCAATGAGCTCGATGGAGACATACGATCACTCATCGAATCATTCCGGACGACCCAGGATGAACCAAGCAACAAATCCAACTGTTTTGGGTTCTCAGCTCATCAGAGACGCGCGACGAATTGGATTCGGTCCAAACAGATTTTATACAAGGAGATATTCAAGTTCAAAGTCGGGTGAACCGGAACCTTTCCGAATTGGACATGCGAGCCGTGATTGGAGGTTTCCCACTAAACTAGGAGGAATTAAGCGGCGAACCGACTTGCTATGAAATCTTGATTCATCAGAGAACCGGAGGAAATTGGATTCACTTCAATATCGGTTCTGATGTGAAAGTTATTGAGTTTCTAAACCGGAGGATGCTACACTTGCCTTATTTGGAGTCTTCCGAGTTTGAGAGATTGCAAACATATCTTTAGCGACCAGGAGACAATATCAACCATCTAGAAGCTTCAAAAGACTTCCTTAGCTGCACCAGCAACCAGAGGATCAGGCGGATTCTACCTTGGCCATTCATACTTCAATACTTTCCATATTCGGTTCCAAGAGAATTCACACTTGGAGCAATCAATGACCAACGACTCTATTCTGATTTGGTGCATATCCAGAGAGTTATTAGGAGATTAGCAAGCCATGGAATCATCCAGAAGCTGTCAAGATACAAGAGCTCACGAATTTCCCTCTTGGCTTAAGCATTTAAAGCCTAGCGGATAGTTTCTTCAATTTCGTAAATTCTGTTTCTTTCTTTAGCATTTTAGAACGTTGGCTTTCTTTTGTTCTGAGCATTATATAAGCTCACTTAGTCTTTCATTTGTAATCACCCTTCTTCGAAATTAATCAAGTATTATTCAGTATACAAAGTTGTCTTTGTGTGTTTGTTCATTAGAGTTCATAGGTGGATTCCTTGTTCTCTTGTGTTCGTGTCTTTAGAATTTGAGTGTGGATTCACTTGAGTTCTATTGGCTTGCATTTCTAGATTGTTTATGAGATTCAAACAATTCTGATTCGTGTGTTGTTCGTGGATTCGATCAACAAAACCCCCGCTTCCATCTCTATCTTCACCCATCTTCCGCATACAGCTTGCAAACTCTTGATCATCTTGTGAGCATAAGTTTGGTGGATTCCAATCTTATATCATCTTCCACCAGAATTGGTTTGGGATTTCAAGATTCTTCATATGTTGTCACTAAACCCCATAATCATTATACCCCATCGATAAACTGGGTAGAGAATTTGGAATTGATCAAGAAGTTAATTGAAGTTGACAAAAATAGATAGTGTCAATGGTGTGAAGTCGCCCTGGGCATTCAGATCTGCGGTTCGGATCGGGTCGGGTCCAAGTGGGTTCGGGGTTTTCGGATCAGACAGTGTTGGACCCAAATAGGAATCAAAGTTTTTTTGGTTTGGATTGGGTCGGTTCCATCACTACAAGAAAATAACAGATTTGTGACGGCAGAATCAGCCGCAAATCCGTCGCAAATGAGTGTGTGCCATTTATTAATACACTAAATCAGTTTTTCTCTAATTAATTAGGTTAAAATAGTAGGGATAAAACTGAGATTTAGTTTAAAAAATAGCATTGAAAACATAAAGTGACACTCTTTATGAAACAAAAATCAAGAGTCAAAATGACACTCTTTGTGAAACGGAAGGAGTATTTGGTATCAGAGCCTTAGAAAAAGAAGAACGCGACCTGTGAGATATCGTGCGGACAATATGGGAGATATTGTTGCAGCAACGGCGAAGCCTAAAGAAGGAGGAGGATCCTCTTCTATCGTATGTCCTATGTTAAATTCAACCAACTATACCGTGTGGGCGATAAGGATGAAGATCGCGCTCAAGGTTCATAAAGTCTGGGAAGGTATTGAGTCGGCGACAAACTCAACCGATGGAGAAAAGAACAACATGTCCATGGCCCTATTGTGTCAATCAATACCTGAAACCCTTATCTTGCAAGTTAGAGAACTCGACACAGCAAAACAAGTGTGGGAAGCAATCAAAACACGGCATGTTGGCGCATAAAGAGTTAAATAAGCCATATTACAAACATTAATAGTTGAATTCGATCGCTTAAAGGTGAAGGATTCTGAGACGGTAGATGAATTCGTAGGAAAGCTATCTGAAATCTCGTCAAAGTCTGCTGCCCTAGGAACGATTTTTGAGGAACCAAAATTGGTTAAAAAGTTCCTTAAGAGTCTTCCTGAGAGAAAATATATACACATAGTAGCTTCTCTGGAACAAGTGTTGGATCTTAACACCACGAGTTTTGAAGACATTGTAGGAAGCCTAAAGGCTTATGAGGAACGTATTTTCGAAGAAGAAATCGAGGAAGATCAAACCAAACTAATGTATACCAATACAGAAGCTCAGACAAGTCATTCAAATCGAGATTCCAGAGGTAGAGGTCGTGGAGGTAGATCTTACAATAGCGGAAGAGGCCGCGAACGTTATGGTGGAAGAGACATATCCCATATAACCTGTTATCGATGTGACAAAACCGGCCACTTTGCCTCAGACTGCCCCGATCGACTACTCAAGCTACTAGAAGCACAAGAAGATGACAAAGATACACAAGATATAGAAGAGGCAGACGAGCTTATGATGCATGAAGTAGGCTACTTAAACGAGGAACGTTGTGTACCTAGTAAGTTTGAAACGAACATCGACGGAGAGAACGTTTGGTACCCTTGACAACGGGGCTAGCAATCATATAACTGGAGATCGAAGATATTTTGAGAAAATTGACAACTCTCTTTCGGGAAAAGTGAGATTTGGAGATGACTCACGCATCGATATTAAAGGAAAAGGAACAATTACTTTCATCGACTTGAATGGACAATCAAGAGTGATGACGGATGTCTACTTCATATCGGACTTGAAAAGCAATATTATAAGCCTCAGACAGCCTACGAAATCAGGTTGCGACATAAAATTGAAGGGAGGATATCTCACAATGCGGGATCGTGATGGGAAGCTCCTTGCAAAGGCAAAGAGATCTAAGAATCGCTTATACAAAGTTCGAATGGGATTAAGAAACATTTCTTATCTGCTCTCAACCACCATAAGTGAATCAAGCAGATGGCACGCAAGAATGGGACATGTGAGTCCTGAGACTATCAAAAACATGATAAACAAAGAACTTGTTCAAGGAGCTCCAAATATCAAGTTTGAGAAGGAAATATGTAGTTCGTGTTTGCTTGGGAAGTAAACTAGGCATGTGTTTCCGCAAGCTACATCTTATCGAGTAACAAAGAAACTCGAACTCATACACGGAGATCTCTGCGGTCCTATAACACCAAGTACAAGTGCTGGAAAAAGATACATCTTTATTCTTATTGGTGACTATTCTTGCTACATGTGGACGATTCTACTGAAGGAGAAATGAGATGCGTTTTACAAATTTTAAAACCATGATGGAACAAGAATCAGAAGCGAGATGAACTTTCAGAACAGACCGAGGAGGAGAGTTTGTATCAGCTGAATTTAATTCATTCTGCGAAGACGCCGGCATCAAACGACATCGTACTGCTCCATATACTCCGCAACAGAATGGAGTGGTAGAGAGGCGTAATAGGACTTTGATGAACATGGCGAGAAGCATCCTGAAACATATGAAGATGATGAACTATCTGTGGGGAGAAGCCATAAGATACTCGACCTACCTCTTGAACAGAGTCGCAACACCAGCCTTTAGGGACAAGACTCCATATGAATATTTTCGAGATAAGAGACCAACTATCGATCACATTCGAATTTTTGATTGTACTGCTTATGCAAAAGTAGACAAACCAAACTTGAAGAAGCTGGATGACAGATCACAGATACTTGTCCATCTAGGAACAGAACCAGGATCAAATGCATATCGTTTACTCGATTCGCAAGTTAAGAAAATAGTGGTTAGTCGCAATGTTGTGTTCGATGAGTTAAAGGACTGGAACTCGAAACAAGATGACTTAACAAAGGATGGTGACAATAGTTTCAAGATTGCGTTTGATGATTTCGGGAATCATGGTCTCCAAGAAAGAAGAGAGAATGTCGAAACAGAGTAAAACAAAGAGGATGAAGAGGTAGCTGATAAGTCTGAAGATAATAACAGCTCTGTATCAACACACGAACAAGAGTTAGAACCAGAGATTGTAGAAGCGAGTAATTCTTCTGCACCTACCTTAAGAAGAACACAAAGACAAAGCAATAAACCAAAGTATCTTGAGGATTATGTTTTACTTGCTGAAGAAGAAGGACATATGTTACTTCTATGCTTGAACAATGAGCCAAGAACCTTTCACGAAGCAAAGGAACCCAAGGAATGGACACGCGTCTATGAAGAAGAAATGAGTTCGATAGAGAAGTTTAAGGTGTGGAATCTCGTGAATTTGCCGTTTGGATCAAAACCAATTGGTTTGAAGTGGGTATTTAAGCTTAAAAGAAACTCTGATGGGAGTATCAACAAACACAAAGCACAACTCGTAGCTAAAGGGTATGTACAACAGTACGGAGTAGACTTTGAGGAAGTATTTGCTCCAGTAGAGCGAATTAAAGCGACAAACTTCTCATCGATCTCGCAGCATCACACGGATGGAAAATACACCACCTTGACGTCAAAACAGCTTTTCTTCATGGTGAACTAAAGGAAACATTGTATCTCTCTCAACCAGAGGGGTTCGAAATCAAAGGAAGTGAAGATAAAGTTTATAAGCTAAACAAGGCGCTGTATGGCTTCAGACAAGCACCAAGAGCATGGAACAATAAGCTGAACCACATTCTCATGGAACTTCAGTTCATAAAGTGTTCAAAAGGAGCCATCTGTCTATCAAAAGGAAGTTAGAGAACATCTTCTAGTCATAGTCGTGTATGTCGATGATTTGTTTGTCACGGGATAAAACTTAGATGTCATTAATAAGTTCAAGAAGGAGATGGCTTCTAAGTTCGATATGAGCGATCTCGGGAAACTGACATACTATCTTGGAATTGAAGTGATTCAGCACAATGAAGGAATAACATTAAAGCAAAGCCGATATTCCCTCAAGATTCTCGAAGAAGTTGTAATGAAAGAATGCAACCTGGTTCACACTCCTATGGAAACCGGATTAAAATTGGCAAAGTCTGAAAATGAAAGGAAGTTGATGCTACGGTTTTCAGAAAGAATGTCGGATGTCTCAGATATTTGGTTCATACGAGACCAGATTTTTTATACTGCGTTGGAGTCCTAAGCCGATATACGCATAGTCCAAGAGAATCACATGCGCTGCGATGAAACAATGCTTAAGGTACTTAAAGGGAACTATTAGCCTTGGTTTAACTTATTCAAGATGGACGGAGATACCAAAACTAGTAGGTTATAGTGATAGTAGTCACAACGTTGATCCGAATGATGGAAGGAGCACAACATGACATGTTTTTCACTTTGGTGGAAGCCCGATATCCTGGTGTTCACACAAACAAGAGATTGTGGCACTGTTATCGTGTGAAGTTGAGTTCATGGCAGGAACAGAGGCAGCAAAACAGGCGATTTAGCTGTAAGATTTACTAAGTGAAATCATTGGAACATCGTGCGCTAAGGTCACCATACGCATTGATAATCAATCAGCGATCGCTCTTACAAAGAACCCGGTGTTTCACAGTCAGAGTAAGCACATTCACAGAAGATACCACTTCATAAGGGAATGCATCGAGAATGGACAAGTAGAGGTAGAACATGTTCCCGGAAATGAACAAAAGGCGGACATCCTAACAAAAGCTCTTGGAAGAATCAAGTTCAAGGAGATGAGGGATCTCATTGGTGTTCAATATTTGGAGAAAATGGATTTCAAACTTAAAGGGGAGAATGTTGGATTAAGCTTTAACATAGCTTGAGACACAAGCTATTCTAAGTAGACAAGGATTATAAATATATTTAGGAGTTATCTAAATATACTGAGAATAGGAAATTGTCCTAAAGAGAAAAGAAAATTTGTTTACAGTATATTGTTGTCTATATAAGGAGATGCCAATGTGTTCCATAACTTATGAATTGAGAGAAAGAGATTGAGAGCTTAAGTTTTGAGTTATTTTTTTAAGCTAATAAAGAGCGTTATTCTTTATCAATCTTTTGAGTTCTATATTGTCTTAGATTCTATATCTCCGAACTAGAGCAACTAAATCTCGCGGTGAGAATATACAAATAACTTAGTAAATATCTTGAGCGTTCTCCGCCTGTTAAATGTGACAAACAGGTTCAGACAGAGGATTCCTCGGATCAGATTGAAGATTTTATTCAGTTACAATTTCTCTGTTTTTGATGGCAAAAGAGTCGCATAGAGATTGGATCTCTAATAATATTGAAGGTGTTAGCAGTGATGATCTGAGGGTGCTTTCGAAGGTTTTTGATTCAAAGTGCGAACTAACATACGTTCAATTGAAAAAAATTAATGCCAGTATATTTTTTTAATTCATGCAAAAATACATTTTAGTTACTAATAATAATTATAGGTTTAGTTAATTAACATGTTGCTTTTTTCAGATACCGGTTTGCATGGAAAGCTAAAGGCGATAATAGCTTCGTCACATATCATAGATAGTATAACAATAGAGCAAGGTTTCTCAAATGCCTCTGTTTATATCTTGTGGGACTTTGATAATTGTTCTATACTGCGTGATAATCACGTGACATACGTTTACGAAAACCTTTTGAAAGTGGTGAAGAGAATGGGGTATCATGGACCTATTGAGTTGAGGAAAGGTTTTGGGGGTTCTAAGGCGTTGAAAAAAAGGAAGGAGAATGCGGGTATCATGGATCCTACACCAACTGAGAATTTACTTTAAAAAAAAAAAAAAAAAAAGTAATATTCAAGTTGTGATCAAGGAGACTGGCCGAGAAGCTGGTCCACGGTAGGAGGAGGGATCTGCTCACTTCTTAGCCGATTTATCTGTGATTGGCAGGTAGCAAGTTTATTCTTCAACACCTCAATCTCACTCAGCTTGCCTTCAATAGTTTCTTGACGCTTCCTTACTTCGACTGTTTTTGTCCAGGCCCTCCTCGTCCATTCCTGATAGAGGCCTCTTAATTGCAAATCAGAAAGCATGAGGTTCTGGGTCAGATTTTCCGCGGGTAGAGTAAACGATTGCAGCAAGCTGAGAAGAAAGTAGAGAGATCCCATTGCCATTGCACTATCGTCAGCAGTCATGAATCCAATTGCATGCTTCAAATTCGGATGGTGCTGAAAGACTTGGGGGGGGGGGGGGTTATTGTGAGATAGAATTATATAGAGTTGATTGATTTTAAAAGTTGAAAAAATTGTTAAATTTGTAAAGAGTTTTGTTAGATTTGTAAAGAGTTTGTATATTTAAGGGGGGGGGGGAGTTATTGGGAAAAGAATTTAAAAAAATTGTTAGAATTTTCAAAATCTCTTGTTATTCGTTAATAGATGCTCACATTCTTATTAAAATCAAGTGTTATTGGTTTGATGATTTTTAAAATCTATACAAAATCCATTGTTATTCAAAAAGTTTAGGTTTTAAAGATTTTATGATTCCAATAAAATATTTGTTATTGACACATGGATTTTAAACAAATTAACACATGAAACTTTCTCAAAATCTAAACACTTAAAACTTTTCAAATACTACATATATACCTAAGATTCTAAAAATCAATTACAATAAAATAATTTCATATATTTTCTAAATATACAAACTCTCTCCAAATCTAACAAAACTCTTTACGAATTTAACAAATCTTTCAACTTTTAAAATCAATCAACTCTATATAAATCCATCTACCAATAACCCCCCCCCCCCTTAGAAAATCTATAAAAATTATTTTATTGTAATTAATTTTGAAAATCTTAGGTATATAGGTAGTATTTGAAAAGTTTCAAGTGTTAGATTTTGAGAGAGTTTTATGCGTTAATTTGTTTAAAATCCATGTGCCAATAACAAAAAATTTAATGGAATCATATAATCTTTAAAACATAAACTTTTTAAATAACAATGGATTTTGTATGAATTTTAAAAATCATCAAACCAATAACACTAGATTTTAATAAGAATGTCATAATCCATTAACGAATAACAAGAAATTTTAAAAATTAAGAATTCTTTAAAATGCTTCTCCCAATAACCCCCCTTCTCGAAGCTCAGTCATGGACACATCAAGATGTAGCGTGGAAGGATCTGAAAATTTAGGCTGAGAGATTGCTGGAGACTGATATCCATGTTGCAGTTGAGGGATTGTTGGAAATTGATATCCATGTTGTAGCTTAGGGATGGCTGGAGACTGTTATCGATGTTGCAGCTGATGGCAACAATATGATTTAATAACAACATCACTCTTCTTCTTTTTTATCCCTGTTTTATATACTGAGCGTTGAGCGTTCCGACACATTTTTAATAATAACTTATAAGTAAGTATATATGTGTAGGAAAAATATTAATTTTTAAATTATGATTGCTATTAACTTTAGAATAGTTTTACATTTTTGTTTGTTGTTATTGATAATACTACTTCTGTCTCTTTTAGTTTAATAATTTTGGTGGTGAGACTTATATTATAATAAGGAAGTTTAATAATTATGAAAACAATGCAAACCCAATCCACACCAACAAATATCAAAAACAAGTGCACCAACACCAAGCCAAGTATTTCTGTTTTTATACAAAATAACCAAACCGCACCATCAAATCCGTAAAAACCCAAACAAGTTCATAAAATAAAATACTAGATTCCCGAAACCATCTCACTTTTCTTCAATCTTTTCGTTTTTTCTGCCCGTCGCCCTTTCCCTTTTTCTGCACGGCTCTCTTTCTATTACGTTTCTGACCAGCCTCAAATGGAGCGTACCAAGCAGGTGCTCTCTTTGTTCTTTGACTTTTTTTCGTCTCTTTTTCGGACGTTCAAGTACCTCCTCTGCCTCTTCATCCGCATCAGCCTCCTCCTCCTCATCATGTCCATCTTCTCCTCCTAATATATATAACTTTTTTATGAAAAACGGAAAAAGACAATAAATCCATCATAGTTAAATATAACTTTTTACCTTGCTCGGTGGCACCAAGGCTTGGGCTTCGAACAGGGTTTAGAACGGGGCTTTGAACAGGGCTGGGAACAGGACTTCGAACAGTTTCATGAGCTTTGCTTCGATGTTCCTTCAAAAAACTTTCAACATCATTCAGTCTCCCATCAAATCCATCAACCACTTCATTGACTTCCTTTACCATTGTTGTGACGACCTTATTGACGCATTCGAGGTACGGTTCAAATTCGTTGTCAAGGTTCTATGAAAATCTGCTTTATTTTCTGTAGTTTTTATAATTTGTTGTTGTGATCAAATATTATGGATAATTCTTTTTTTTATGTAATTTGGTAGTTTAATTTTAATGGAAGCAATGTTTGAACCCAAACAAAAAAAAACTTATTAAGCAGGAAACTCTTGATTACTCTGATATACAGGGTCAGACTCATGTACTTCACCGTGGTCGTGGTGCCAGAGTACATGTGGCCATCAAGAAAATATAATATGCATCCTTTAATTAGTTTGCTGGTATCTATTGGTTGCTATGTGTTTTTTTTTTAGAGAAAGGCGGAATATTGTGGAATAATGTCTTCACCCTATTTGGCCACAAGTTATATGCATCACTTGTAGAATAATTTTTTGGTTAAATCACGTCCTTATGCTATCTTCATAACTTGTATCTTTTGTTTCTCATCACTTTTGGTGACCAAATAAGTGAGATTTAGTGTTTTGCAGGTTGTCACAAAGGATACATCTGGATGTATGGTCAACAAATCTGAGAACATGGCCTCTACGTACAAGCTCGGTGCCATAGTGGTTTGATGAGCAACTTGAAGAACTCGAAAGAAATGGTCAGTTTAAGGTGTTTCCGTTGATGAAGTAACAGTTTCCACTTTTTAAGATAGATGGTATATAAATAGGAAGTAAAGCAGTAGCATACATATGAAACTATGTTGTAAGAAATGATAGAGTGAAGCCAACACAGCCCATATATCAAAAAATATAAGTCTCACCGCCAAAATTATTTGCATTGTTTCGAGATGGTATACGTGGAGAAGACTTCCTTGCAAAGGAAAGATGTCGCTGATAAGAAGCTCATCGTTTAGACTATTGCATCTGTGTTTGAAGGTATCATTAAATATCAAGAACCCCAAGTGGTTGTTATTGCTACTGGAGACGTCGACTTTGTAGCGGCGTTTGAGGAAGCGGTAGCTAGAGGGTTCCAAGTCATCTTGATCTTCGAGGATAGGGGTAAGGGTTCCCGCAGAACTTTATGATCGACTTTGTAGCGGCGTTTATTGGGAGATATAAGGATCTCTTATGTAATTGTTAATTACTTATGTATAGTTTAGTAATTAACATATTTGTATCTAGGTTTAATGTTGTGTATATAAGGCAAAGCCTTAACATCTTTATCAATAAGAAAACTTTTATACCAAACTAGGTTTCTTGACATGGTATCAAAGCTAAACCTAAATTTTTAGGCTTTCGATTCTCTAACTTCTCTAGAATTCTTTTTCGATTCTTCTCTATTCTTGAGCTACATATTTCGATCATTCTGTCGTAATACTCTTCTAAATCGATGACTGACGGTACTATTGAATCTACAAACTGTTCGCTTATGACACCACCAACGGGATCTCGACCTGAGGCATCTCGTCGCAGGATCGATCCATACGATCTCTCATCAGGTGATAATCCTGGTTCTACCATCTCTCAACCACAACTTCGAGGTCTTGAATCTTCGCTTGGCTTTGCGTGCAAGGAAGAAGTTTGGTTTTGCCGATGGTAGTATTCTCCGACCTAGTGAGGATTCTGAGGATCTTGAGGATTGGTGGGCAAATAATGCCATGGTAGTGTCCTGGATTAAACTAACGGTGGCTCCTGAGCTGAGCAGCTCCTTGTCCCATCATGAAATTGCGCATGATCTCTGGATACATATACAGAAACAGTTTTCTATACAGAACGGACAACGAGTACAACGCCTTAAAATGGAGCTGGCGAATTGTCAACAAAGAGGATCAGCTGTGGAAGCTTACTACGGTAAACTCACGAAACTCTGGACAAGTATATCGGATTTTCAACGGGCTAAAACAACTGATGAAATTACTAAAGAAAGAGAGGAAGAAAAACTACATCAATTTGTTTTTGATGGGTCTAGATGAAAGTCTTTTCGGTGCAGTCAAGTCAGCTTTGCTATCTCTTGATGAAGCGTATCAAGTAGTGACTCAGGATGAAGAATCCAAACGAGTGAATAGAATGATGGAAGAATGCAATGACGCTGTGAGTTTTGCGGTCCAAACCAGTCCGCGCCACGTCAAACAGCAGAATTACGTGATCCCAATGTGACTTGTACGTTGTGTGGAAGAAAGGGACATCTTGCTTCCCACTGTTTTCGTAAGATTGGATATCCATATTGGTGGGGAAACAGACCACGACATTCACTACCTAATGCACCATTTGCGGCTTCAGAGATAACTAATCCATCACCTACGCGTCCTGTTGAACCGGCTCGCGTGAATCAAGTTGCTGTTTCTGCCCCGCCTTCTGCAGCGAATTCTGCTATTACTGATGTTGATCGTGTTGGTTTTAGTGGTCTTAATGATCAACAATTCAAAGACTCTGGTTCAAATGTTAAGTGACCGCAATCCGGGGACAAGTGAGCGTCTTTCGGGTAAGTTTTTTGTTGAATCATGGATTATTGATACTGGTGCTTCCAACCATATGACTGGTAGTATTGAGTATCTCATGGATGTGTGTGACATGGCACCGGTATACATCAAACTCCCTGATGGTCGTTATACTACATCTAGCAAACAAGGGAAAGTTTGTTTAGGATCACATCTTTAAATGTTGAATGTGTTCTTCGTTGATGGTTTACAGTGTCATCTTATATATGTGTCACAACTTACCAGAGATAGTGGATGTATCTTTCAGATTTCTGACAGACTTTGTGTGGTTCAGGACCGCATCACATTGACAATGATTGGAGCGGGTGAACAGCGGAATGGTCTCTATTTCTTTAGGAGTGTCGTGGCTGTGGCAGTGGCGCAGGTTCTAGTGCAGCAGCCGATGGATGTGTGGCACAAGCGTTTGGGTCTTCCTGCTTCTAAAGATATGGAGATGTTGCAGCTTTCTGATTCTAGTAGTATAGCACTGGTTTTGATTTTAAATCTTGCGACGTTTGTATTCGCGCTAAGCAAACACGTAATTCCTTCCTTTGAGCATTAATAAAACTATTGCGGTTTTTGATCTAGTTCATTGTGATTTATGGAGTTCCTATCGCACCACCTCCATATGCGGATCCAGATTTTTTTCTCACCATAGTTGATGACTACTCCCGCGCTTTATGGATTTATTTGCTGCCAAATAAAACAGAAACGGCGTCAATTCTCAAAAATTTCATTGCTCTAGTGGAACGCCAATTTGATAGCAAGGTTAAGACGATTCGGAGTGATAATGGGTCTGGATTTATATGTCTCAAAGATTACTTTCGAAGCAAATGTATTCTTCATGAGACATCATGTGTTGGCACACCACAACAAAACGGGAGAGTAGAACGCAAGCATCGCCATATTCTTAATGTCGCAAGGGCATTACGTTTTCAAGCTCAACTACCGGTTGAATTTTGGAGTTTTTGTGTTCTTACGGCTGGTTATCTGATTAAACGAACTCATACTACGGTTCTTCAGGCCAAATCTCCATTTGAAATTCTCTACAAACGTTCTCCTCCCATGAATCATTTGTAAGTGCTCGGTTGCTTGTGTTATGTACACAATCAATGCCATGGTGGTGACAAATTTGCTACACGAAGCAATCGTCCAATTTTTCTTGGCTACCCGTTTGGTAAAAAGGGTTGGAATGTCTATAATTTGGATACCGGAGTCATCTCAACATCACGTGATGTTGTCTTCTGTGAGACAGAGTTCCCATATACCGAGCTCCTTACTGATTCTTCTCCATCTCCATCGTCTAATCTACCATCTTTGCCGAGAATTAGCAATGTTGATCTCTTTGAAGAAGAAGCTTATTCTTTCCCTGCGACGGCTCCTGAGATTGTATCTCCTCCGTCGCCGTTACCGGTTATTGAAGTTCTTAACGAGGACTTGTCTCCTCCTACTAAGAATGATGTTACCACTGAGACGACGACATCATCTCCTTCGTCGAATTCTCCACCTTCTTCTGACTTAGACAATGATTCTCCGAGTTCACATGATGCGCCTTTGGGTAAAGGCTATCGTCAGAAGTTTCCTTCTGTTAAGCTGCAAGATTATGTGATGAATATGACTCATGAAGCTTCTGACAGTGATTGTATTGACTCGAGTTGGTACCCGATTGATTCTTATGTGAATTGTGCAAGATTCTCGGATGCACATCGGGCATTTCTCGCGACCATTACTTCGGGTGTAATTCCACGGACTTACTCTGAGGCATTTGAGGATGAAAATTGGCGTGGGGCTGTTTACACTGAAATAGATGCGCTTGAGGAAAGAAGTACTTGGACTGTTGAGACTTTACATGCGGGAAAGAAGGCATTCGGTTGTAAATGGGTTTTTACGCTGAAGTATAAATCTGATAGTACTCTTGAAATGTACAAAGCTCGCCTGGTAGTACTCGGAAATAATCAAACAGAGGATCTTGACTATGATGAAATGTTCGCACCAGTCTGTAAGACGGTTAGTGTTTGCTCGGTGTTGGAAGTTTCTGTGGCTCGTGGATGGAAAATTCATCAGATGGACGTCCATAACGCCTTCTTACATGGCGATTTGAATGAAGAAGTATACATTCGCACGCCACCTGGTTTTCGTACTGCTGATAAGTCACATGTATGTCGACTTCAGAAGTCTCTTTATGGTCTTAAGCAGGCTCCTCGCTGTTAGTTTGCTAAATTATCCAAGGCGTTACAAGCATATGGTTTTGTTCAAGATCTCTCGGATTACTCATTGTTTATCTTCGCTGATGGTGCTACCCGGTTGCATGTGCTGGTATAAGTTGATGATTTGATTATTATGGGTAGTACTCCAGCTATTGTTCAGCAGTTCAAAGAACACTTGAGTTCTTGCTTTCGTATGAAAGATCTTGGAGCATTGAGATATTTTTTAGGCATTGAAGTTGCACAGAATGCTTCGGGTATGTACTTATGTCAACGAAAGTATGTCCTCGATATCATCTCCGAGATGGGTTTGTTGGGTGCTAAACCGGTTTCTCATCCAGTAGAGCAGAATCAGACCTTCGCAAAATCTACTAGTCTAAAGTTTCCGGAGCCAACTCGGTATCGTCGATTAGTGGGCAAACTCATTTATCTTGTTGTGACTCGTCCGGATTTCTCCTATGCCATTCACGTTCTCTCTCAGTTTATGAATGATCCAAAAACTGATCATTGGGATGCTGCAGTACGTGTTGTTCGGTATCTCAAGGGTAATCCCGGACAAGGTATTTTCCTACGATCTGATTCTGATTTGCATTTGGTTGCGTGGTGTGATGCTGACTGCGCTGCTTGCCCCTTATCTCGACGTTCACTTACGGGATGGATTCTTCAGCTCAAAGGTTCCCCTATATCGTGGAAAACACGCAAATAACATGTGGTCTCTCGGTCCTCAACAGGACCGGAATATCGCGCTATGGCAGATACTGTGAGTGAGCTCTTATGGGTACGCGAGTTGCTGGGCACACTTGGTGTTGATTGCTCTGCTCTGATTCCTTTACATTGTGATAACCTCTCGGTTATTCACTTGAGTAAAAATCCGGTGTTTCATGAAAGAACAAAGCATGTTGGGAATAACTGTCATTTTATACGAGATGAGATCGTTCGCGGTGTTATCACTCCCATACATGTTTCAACTACTACGCAGCTTGCAGACATCTTTACAAAGCCTTTTGGAAGGAAGGAGTTCGAAGGTTTTGTTCGTAAGTTGGGTATTTGTGACCTCCATACTCCAACTTGAGGGGAGGGGGGTATTGGGAGATATAAGGATCTCTTATGTAATTGTTAATTACTTTTGTATAGTTTAGTAATTAACATATTTGTATCTAGGTTTAGTGTTGTGTATATAAGACATCTTTATCAATAAAAAAACCTTTATACCAAACTAGGTTTCTTGACAGCGTTTACCGTAACATGTTTAAAAATGTATCAGCGAACATAATTGACGTTGGTTCCACACAAAAAAAAAACATAGGGTGCAACTGGTAATCAATTTTAGGAATATCCTGAATGATAGGAATTAAAAAAAAAATGGAATACAAAAAAATGGAATAGAGGAAGTTATGCAATAAAAAAGGAATAAAGTTATTCCATCTATTCCTCTACGTTTTTAGACTGGAAATAATTTTACACTATAGCCCTGTTCGGGAGTGAGTCGCCGGCGACAAGTTAATTAACAAAGAAAAGAGATGTTAAACAGACGCGGGAGTTGCTACTTTCGTAAACAAGTGATGTTGCGGCAGCAACGTCGGATCCGCTTATTTTTTCAGCGATCAATCGAACCGAGCCGGACGTCACTATTTCCTTAAAACCAGCCGCAGCTTTCGTTTGCCCCCTCAAATTATTTGCCTTCACAAGAGTTAAATATTGGTCGCATGATTATGTCGCAGGCGACATAGTAACGAACATGGCTTATATTTTTTTTCTTTTACATTTATCCCTATGAAATTGATGAAATAAAATTTATTTTTTATTTCAAATAAATGGTATCATTTTTATGAAATTCAAAAGAATGACTCATTTCACATACTTTTATTACTCAAAATCTACATCCAGTTGCAGCAACAATTGACGTGAATGCAAATGTTACGCAATCCAGCGGCTTTCAGTGTTGGGCAAAAAACAGGCCCAAGGCCCATATAAAATAGTGAGACCCAACCCAAGCTTCTCCCTCTCTATCATATATTCGTGAAGGCCCAATTAAACGGGTCACTAATCGGGTCAAATATATCCGACTCAAATCTGGATCCGCTGGTGGATCGTGAATCATCTCTCCTCCCTCAATGCGAGTGGACAAAGTGATTTTGCAGAGAGATTTCAATGAACAGCACGACTTGCCGTTGGAGGAGACCAATTTCTCTCCTCTCGCTTTCTCTTCTTTGAAAAATTCCGTATAAACTTCTACCGATTTCAACGATGATGACTTCAGATTCGAGCTCCTCTCCTTCATCATCCGGCACCGAATTCGCCGATCCGAACCCTAGCACCGATCCTGGGACGAATTCGGAGCGTGTCCAGAGTCAATTGGAGTCAATGAATTTGTCTGAGCCAAGCGAAGTCTCTGATGGAAGTCACACCGATTACGGCGGCGGCGATGATGACGACGACGATACCACGGCGGATGAAGAGGTTGCATCGGCCAACGGGAACGAAGGCGGAGTCAGCAACGGTATTGCGGGAACTAGCGGGGAAGAGGAAGTAGAGGCGTCGTCAAGGGCGGAGCATCCGGTGGAAATGGAGGCAGGGGAGGAGCCGCCGAGCCCGACGAGCAGCGGTTACGATGGGGAGAGAGGGAGCAGCGGCGGAGCTACCTCTACTTACAAAGCTGATGACGCGAGCGAGGATGAGATTCGGGAAGCCAATGTGGACGGTGACACTGCATCGCAGCATGAAGCGGCGTGGTTGCCCGGAAAACGCCATGTCGACGAGGTGAGTTTGATCTAGCTCTTTAATTCTACTTCTTGGTGTGATTGTTGTCGAGAGTATTCAGTTTACGTCATGGATTTTTGGAATTACGAGTTCCGGAATCATGGAACATTGTGATCGAACATGGATAAATTAGTTAATCGGGTTTCTACTTTTTCATGGATTGATTAGTTCTTGGGGTAGAGTTCATCAAGATATTTAGTATTAACGTTCTGATAACACTATGGAAAATGTTAGTGAGTGATAAGTATGAACTGATCAATATTGGTTATCTTCTCATCAGCAGTAGATGGAACTCTGAGAACAAACTTTTTTAATATAAAACGCAGGATGATGCTTCTGCTTCATGGAGAAAGAGGAAGAAGCATTTCTTCATATTGAGTAACTCCGGGAAACCGATATATTCCAGGTTTAAGCCATTTCTTCGTATTGAATATATCAGCTAGAGAATGGTTGCATTTTTCTTTTTCTTTTTTTTTTTAATTTTTGTATCTTTCAGATATGGAGATGAACATAAGCTTGCTGGATTTTCAGCTACTCTTCAGGCTATTATTTCTTTTGTGGAGAATGGGTAAAATGCACTAGCTTCGTCTGCTGTTTGTTTCCCTTAATGGTTATTATTGTCTTTAATGTTCGATGCCTAACCCATTGCTTTTTCAGTGGTGACCGTGTCAATTTAGTCAAGGCAGGAAAACACCAGGTATATTCAAATTTCCTTGCGCAATAAATTTAACAGTTAGGCGGTAGTGTCTATTTAGCTTACTCATTGGTGTATAGAATTGAGTGGGATATAAGTAAATGGAATATGGTAAATAAATGAATAAATTTATCCCATTCGTTCATCCCCATAATTGCAGGCGGATATTTTCCTTTGAATCTTGTGTATTTTCTAGTGGAATGCATCATTCCACCATATTTTATGCCCATTTGCAACCCTCCAAGAGAAGAGTTTTGTTCAATTACATTATCATTGGAGATATTAATTAGTGAGAGTGTATGTTTAAAAATCACTGCCGGTCAAATTCAGGTTGTCTTTCTCGTGAAGGGGCCAATATACCTGGTCTGCATCTCCTGTACAGATGAAACTTATGAATATCTAAGGGGGCAGTTGGAACTTCTATATGGCCAGGTAACAACAGACTGCTCCTCTGTATCCTTTCTTTTGAACTTTGTCGTGTTCAAGTAAGCGGTTTAAATAACGAGAATGCAATGTTGGTGATGCAGATGATACTAATTTTAACAAAGTCAATAGACAGATGTTTTGAGAAGAATGCAAAGTTCGACATGACACCCTTGCTTGGAGGGACAGATGCTGTCTTCTCATCTCTTGTCCATTCATTTAGCTGGTTTGTCTCTGATTTGCAACTCTTTAAGTCAAACCGCCTTTCACATTGCTAATCTGTTATTTTATTTTGAGACTGCTGAAGTTCGTCTACTCTCCTGGACGTCATGGCTTCCTAATTTGGAGGGAAATTTAGAACTGTCTATCTTTATGTTAGAAGTTATGATCTGATCTCTAGGAAATTTAGGATAATGAGCACGTTTTTCACTGGAATTGCTAGAGAAGTTCACATGGTGTCATGGATCAGTTTTTATGTTAGAAACCAACAGAAAATAACAAAAAGTAAGAAGGAATTATGGGCCTAAGACTAAGAATCTCCAGTTATTATCAAATTATATAATATTATCTCTACTTATAACATTCAAGACTCTAAGATTTATTGGAATGTTGGAGTCTGTTTATTGTCCTTCCCACAGTTGTAGAAGTAGAACTGTTGTTCTATACATTACATCCTCTCTCTTTTCGGTCTACCGCTAAGCTTTTGGTGGAAAAAGTTCTAACAATCTTCGAGATGATTTTCCCTATTTTAGGAATCCAGCTACATTTCTTCATGCCTACACTTGTCTTCCCCTTCCGTATGCGTTAAGGCAAGCTACAGGGACAATATTGCAAGACGTTTGCGCTTCTGGTGTCTTGTTCGCACTACTAATGTGCAGACACAAGGTAAAAGCTCTCGTCCAAAAGATCAAAGGGTTGCATCCTGGAAATCCATCATAGTTAATGACTGTATGTTTTACTTGAAGGTTGTCAGTCTTGCTGGTGCACAGAAAGCTTCTCTCCATCCCGATGACTTGCTTCTACTCTCAAATTTTGTCATGTCATCAGAATCATTCAGGCAAGTGTTATATGTTTAGCAAAGTGAACCATGCATTTGTTTAGTGTAACTTGATCTCACTGCCTAATCTCTGCTAGCAGGACGTCAGAGTCTTTCTCACCAATCTGCCTACCAAGATACAACGCTCAGGCCTTTTTGCATGCCTATGTACACTTCTTCGATGTGAGTCATAGCTTAATACTTGTACAGAGCTTCTTAAACTCATCTACAGTAGTGCAATATTAACTTACTCGGTGTTGTAGGATGATACGTATGTTATGCTGCTTACCACACGTTCAGAGGCCTTCTATCATCTCAAAGATTGCAGGTAAAAACCCCTTTCATACTTGAAGATACTTGACGAATACAGTTTCAATAGGCATGCGAATTTAAGCTAGTATTGAAGTCCACGAACTCGTATTTTGTCAAGGATTCGCATTGAGACTGTTCTTCTCAAGTCAAATATTCTAAGTACGGTTCAAAGATCAATCGCGGATGGTGGAATGCGCGTTGAGGATTTGCCAATAGACCGCCTGCTTCGAAAGAAACCGTCGTCTACTTCTAATCAGGGACAAGGCACAGCTGGTCCCGAGAGAGTAACGGACGTGGCTATGGGAACTGGAGGTCCCTTTGGACTTTGGCATTTCATGTACCGCAGTATATACTTAGATCAATACGTTTCCTCTGAATTCTCACCTCCAGTAACTAGTCACAGACAGCAGAAAAGGTAAAAAAAAAAAACAGTTCATGAATCTCGATGTGATTAAGCAACCAAATGTTTTGAGTGGAGGAGAATCATACTGATATGGTTATGTTCTGCAGTCTATACCGAGCATACCAGAAACTTTATGCTTCAATGCATGACAAGGGATTGGGACCTCACAAGACTCAATATAGACGAGATGAAAATTACAGTAAGTTTTTCGAATTCGCACATCTTTGACGACAGATGAAAACGAAAATCATTTTTTGCTGCAAACTGACAAAATGTCTTTTGTCATAACCACAGCTCTTCTATGTTGGGTCACACCAGATTTTGAACTCTATGCAGCATTTGATCCACTTGCAGACAAGGTGAGACTCCTTTTAACTCTATATAGCTTAAGCCATGAGAAACACTGGTTTTGATGGTGAATTATGTGTTGTAGGCGATGGCGATAAAGATATGCAACCAGGTGTGCCAAAGGGTGAAAGATGTGGAGAATGAAGTGTTCTTGCAAGGAGCAAGCCCTTTCTCTTGGTGATATTACTACTTCCCTTACTCTTTTTAATATATGTTACTTTTTGATCTTTAGATAATAAGAGGCAATAATGTGTAATTTCATTGGTGTGTTGTTGTGTACCCAGAGAAAAACCATTTGAGAAAGAAAGATGTTTAAAAGCCTTTTAAGATGATGATGACCTCTTCTTTATTGTTATTAATAATCAGATTGGAATAGTCAAATATTTATTTCCTCAAATAATAGATGTTTTAGGTTTTTTCACACACTTTAAAAAAAATAGAAAATAATTATTCTAACTTTGTTTTTATTAACTACTTACTTAAGTTTTTACTGAAATAATAAATATTGTAATTAAGTAAAAAAGATCAATAAAAAATTGAAAATATTTTATTGATCTTTTTGAAACAAATTTTTTTTTTTTAAATAACCATCATTTCGAGAATTGATATTATCGAAGGAACAACAGATTAGTTTAAAAGCCCCTTTTGAGGTTTTGATGGAAGGATGGAGACTGGAGTTGGTAATGAAGAGTGTGGGTTGTTTTATGTTGTGTGGTATTATCTTTTATATTAGCTAAATTGAAAATTCGACACTTTCATCATCTCAATTCAATTATTTTCGTCTTTTATTGACAAATATTTACCAACATCTCTCTCAATTATTTGGAAAACACTCGTTAATGGTTTCTACTTTTAAGAGTGATGGTAAAAGAAAAAAGAATTATTTACCTCCTCTCTACAGTGTTATTTCAACAAATGCTTTATATGTTTTTCAAAATGATAGATGTTTTAGAATTATTTTTTTTTTCAAATATTTAGATGTATTGAAATTTCTAAGTGTAGTTAATTCTATTTTTTACCTAACTTATTCTTATAATATTTATTATTTCAAAAAAACCTACATAATAGTTAATAAAAACAAAGTTAGAATACATTTATAAAAATTTCTTAATATTTTGTAAAAAACCTAAAATATATACTGTATCATTTTAAAGCAAATGGAGTACTATTTCTTAGTATGATTTAATGTAACCTCTTAAGCGAATCCAAGAAATTGAGAGATAAATGCTGCCCTTGGGACAAAACTTGAATTTGTTTTATCTTCTCTAGACATTGCGGATGAAGGAGGGCTCTAATACACTGTTTCTAATTCAATGCTCTGCTTAAATGCTCCTGTTTTTAATACTTCTATATTATGTCCACGTAAACATATATAGTTACACATTAACTACGCAGTTAATAAGTATTTAATACAATAATACTTCTCTGTATTTCTTATTAAGAGCGTTGGGGTTCGCATTGGAAATTCAGTTGGAAATTAATTGACCCTGGAAAGCTAATTGTTATACAGTAGTTGTATTTGTATTACACATTATTAACGTAATTTTTTTATAAAAAAACCTTTATTAACGTAATTGTTCTTTCTATTCTAGTTTATCTAACTACTAAGAGTTGTAGTTTAATGATATCTAATGATTTTGTCGAATATTAATGTTTTTGTTAGCATTGTTATACATTAAACATGTACTAACACAACTATCTTTCGAAAATCAAATTAGAACAAAAAAAATCTTTTATTTTGATTTTGCATAGTTAGAAAAAGAGAGTAAATTGTGTGCATTGCACGACAATAAAGTTAAGAAAGAAATTAAGACTAGTTAGTACAAAAGTTAATGCGGCAGACGAGTCAAACTAATTCATTAAACTTTGGGAGATTAAAATTAAAACAAAAACAAAAACAAATTAAAAAGTTAATGTTGGCCACTAAGCTTAACTATGATTAAATGAATTCCACCTTTTTTACTACTGCAAAACACTCAGACTGTTTTATTACGAGACTGCCCCTTACCTCTCTCTAAACGAAATAAGCCTTTTTGGTAATTTCACAATTACTCGTTTGTTCCCCCTCCTTCCACGGTTCCACCCTTTGACTTGTGTGGACATATTTTTTCAAAATTAGATCAAAAGCTGTAAATTATTCTTTAGATTGGTGTGTGAACATATTAATTTAACATATGAGAAAAAATTAAAGCACCCACCACTACTTCTTAGGTTTGCAGCTGTTTTTTGTATTTTGTTTTCTCTTCTTTCTATTTTCGTATTCATTTTTATTGGAATACGACTTTCCCAAATAAGTCTAACACAAATTTGCCGTTAAAATGCTTGAAAAAACATATTTAATTTTGGTGAGAATGCTTTTGTTCTAATAGAAAGTATCAAAATGTCTCTACAAATCTTAATCAAAAGATCCTCGAAGACATTAAACGAATCAAAATGTACATTAATATTGTTTTTGTGTCATTAGGCAAATTTGTTAAGGTTTCAATCACAATTATGGGGAACACCGAAGAAGAAAATATATTAGAGCATCTCCATCAGTTAAAGCGTTAAGTGTCGTATCTTAAGTATATTAAATTAATATAATTTTATAATTTAATTAAACTTTAAATAAAAATCAAATGGACCAATGACAAAAAAGCATTTGTTAAGAAACTTATCTTGAATGAGAACTTTTAGATACATTTCTTCTTCTCTCTCATCTCTTTTTCTTATTTTATATTTTTTATTGCTAAAAGATCTTCTTTAAACATGCTCATGAAGATGACCTTAAGACCTTAATTACAACGAAAAAGAGCATGCAAAAATTAAACAAATTATAATTATCTTTTACAAGAGAATGTCCTATACATCATAAGTATGCAGAAACAAAATTCAAATTATATTTCAGTTTATTTATTGACAAAAAAAATCGATCACTATGGGTTTGACTTATATGTCAACTGAATAGTAGAATAGCGAAATAGCTAAATTGTAACATAGCGGAATTAATAGAATGAGAAAATTTAAAACTGAAAAAAAAATCGGAATCAATAGGATGGTGAACCTTTGATACCTGCACTGCAACTAGCTCAACGCATTGACAAACAAATTAGAAACATATTATCTTTTATTCGAGAGATAGGAAGGAGGAATAGAAGCATGGTTTGCTTCAAGATGAAATTAGTTAATTCTTTTGTGTAAATTAGTCTAAATTTCTTTCACAAAACTTTCAAAAGTGGAAGCACCATATGTAAAAAAAAAGTTTTTTTGGTGGAATTAATTTTACTTTCAATTCAAAAACAAAACTGAAAAAATTTAAAACGTCAAAAAGTATTATTTATTAGATGAATAGCTTTTTGTCTATACTAGTTATAATTTTAAAATGTGATGGATGAATTCAAAAATAACTTGTTAACTTTTATTTTTTTATCATTCCGTACTTGATATTGTGAATGGTATGTATTCGGCAAAATTATGTTTTCATTATATTATGAATGGTATGTTTTCGATAAAATCACATTTTTAAATCGTGAAAACATGAATAAGCTACATATCATTCAAATTTTATATTAAAAAATTGTAAGAGGAGATAAATATCAGCTATATGAAGTTTAGCAAAATTTTCTTTTGATTGACCTGTTAATGATTTTTCACTTAAAAAAAAAGTAAAAAAAAAACCAGAATTAACCGGTTTATTTGAATCATAGCTCTCTTTTTTTTTGGAAATGTTTTTAATCTGCTCTAAAAAAACATTTGGATTTATAGAAATCCAACAACCTAACCACCACCGATCTAAAACCATCGGATTAGTCCCGGATTTAAAATTCGTATTTTCTGGTAACATCCCTTTTTAAGTAATATACTATAGTATACTAGTCTAAGTTTGAATACAAACATTTCTATAAGAAAAAAATGGAAATATATTTAAAAAATATCACATCCATGCAGGCTAACGTTCAGTTGACTACCAGCAAATAAAGCAGATAATAAATTCTCCATTAATTATAATTCATTAAAAGAAAAACCCCACACCCTCTCTCTCCTTCCCCCCCCTCTCTCTCTCTCCTTCATCTCTCTCCTTCTCTCTCTCTGCAAAAACCCTAAATTTCCTCCGATTTCGCCTTCCTCATCTCCACTTCCGGCCATACCTGGCCTGTTTCACTCGCCCATCAAGCAGAAACCCAGTTTGGGATTTCTCAATGATTGGAAGAAGGAGAAGCCGAATGACGGAAACAAAACCCTAAAACGAAGCTTTGATCTCTCCGAGAAATCGGAGTTTGTTTTTGTCTTCTTTGTGTTTCGATTTTTTTTGGAGGAAAAAATGTACAAGAATCAGCTACAGGAGCTCGCGCAGAGGAGCTGCTTCGGTCTCCCTTCGTATACTTGTATAAGGGAAGGCCCAGACCACGCGCCGCGATTCAAGGCCACGGTTAACTTCAACGGCGAGATCTTCGAGAGTCCTCAGTACTGTTCTACTCTCCGTCAAGCTGAGCACTCTGCCGCTGAAGTTGCTCTCAATGCCCTCTCTAATCGTGGCCCTTCTCACTCTCTCGCCGCTAGGATCTTGGTTAGTTTGTTCTTGCTTCACTCCGATTCGCTCTCTCAGAGAGGATTCCGATTTCTCGCATTCTACTCTTGAGTTTTTGAGCTGCCGATTCTGGGTTTTGTGTCGAATTTTGCATGTGGTTTCAGGTCAGTGATGGGGTTTAGTCGGTGGTTAGGTTAATTAGGGATTTGGGGTTCTGGGTTCTATGGATCCAGAGTTTGAATCTTGTTCTTGGCCATTGATGTGTTTGATTGATTAGGGGACATTTCGTTTATATCAAAAGGGAGAGAGATTTTTGTTTGGCTTATCTGATTCTTCAGATTCTGTTTGAGTGCAGCACTTGTGCTTGATGCTTTTCTTGTGGCATGAGTTAACATTACTTGTACTGGCTCTGTTCGTGTAGGATGAGACGGGTGTGTACAAGAATCTGTTGCAAGAGATCGCTCAAAGAGTGGGAGCTCCTTTACCGCGATACACAACCTTCAGGTCTGGTCTTGGACACCAACCTGTGTTCACCGGCACCGTGGAATTGGCTGGAATCACGTTCACCGGAGATTCGGCTAAGAACAAGAAGCAAGCAGAGAAAAATGCTGCTATGGCTGCTTGGTCTTCCTTAAAACAATGTGAGTTCCCTTCTTCTTCCTGACCTGATCTCGGATATGGTTTTACTTAAAACGAAAGTAGACTCTGCTTACATGGTGCGGCTTGTGTTTGATCTCTTATGTTCTTCTTTGGTGACAGTGGCAAAAGAAACTTCAAGTTCAATGCCTGAGCCTGAGAACATTGACGAACTAGAACAGGTGATTATAGCAAGAGCCTTGATAAACTATCGTATCAAGGAAAATATCGGCACGGGAAGCTCATCGAGTGCCCCGGTTCCGTTCGCAAAGAAGTTCTTTATGCAGAACCCTCGACCAACAAGCCCACAGCCTTCTCCTGCAACCACGTCGAGGATCTTACCCTTTATTTGCCCAAAACCTTCTTCTAGAACCAGATCCTCAGCACTGTCAGCAGCATCTTCCATCGAGAGAACCATAGCAGCCGCTCTGGAAAACCGCAGCTACAGGCCTCAGCAGAGATTCGCAGCTCCAGGAAATGCAGCTCCTCCTCCTCCTTATGTTCCTATGAGGCATTTAAGATCGCATTGCCACGGGATGGCTCCGCCTGTCACGATCAGAACCGCTGTACCGGTCTTCTCTGCACCTCCAATGCCTCCTCCACCTTGTACAAACACTCAGCAGCAGCAGCTACCTTCTTCTGTGTACGTCCCGTCGATGATGCGCGCTGCACCCGTGAGAATCGCTCCGCCTGTCACGATCAGAACCGCTGTACCGGTCTTCTCTGCACCTCCAATGCCTCCTCCACCTTGTACAAACACTCAGCAGCAGCAGCTACCTTCTTCTGTGTACGTCCCGTCGATGATGCGCGCTGCACCCGTGAGAATCGCTCCGCCTGTCACGATCAGAACCGCGGTGCCCGTTTTTGCTTCTGCGCCATTGGTTAGAAAGGAAGAGCATTTACCTGTTAGAAAAGTGAATATCCAAACCCCTGCGAAGCCCGCTGTTGAAGTAGAAGAAACCCGGATATTATCGATCCGAGAAAAGGAAGAGAGTACTCATACAGTCTTGCCTGATACTCTTGAAATCGAAGAAGCAAGTGAGAAAACAGAGAGTGAGAAAACAGCGGCAAAGGAAACCGAGAGAGCAGCATCAAAGGATTCGAAAGGAGAACCAGAGACGGCAAGAGAGCGACTGGAGAATCTCAAAATCTGGTAGAAAAATCTCTTGGGAGACTCTGTCTCTCTGGGTTTAGTTATTTTTTTGAGGTTGGTTTCTGAAAAATTAAATCGTTGTTATACTCGGTGGATCGAGTATAGTTTGATAATGAGAAGGATTTGTAATATATTGGGAGTTTTAGGAGGATGGCACTGGCGATATCTGGGATTTTAGAACTGTATCTGTTTCACTTACTTATTCACAGTTTGTTTGTGTCGTCGCTTCTTATTTTGTCATCTCTTCTTTTATAAATCTCGTCGTTCCCAAAGAATCAAAGCTTCAATTGTCAGATTATTCAATCTGCAACCATTTGCATATAAATAGTCTTTACTTCTTTAAAACCATCTGTTTATAGTAACAATGGCAATAAGTACAGGAAGCTCTTAAAGGTACAAGAACTGATATTTTTTCAATCATAGGATCCAAAGCCGACCAAATCGTCAGTGTTCAACGAAACGAACAAGGTCGGTTTACAAAACAATATTTGGGGTTTGAAGAAAGTTGAATCCCAAACCCAAATAAGAAAGACGAAGAAGTAAAAAACCAGTCACACTATACACCGAAAGAAACCCCACAAATTCAACACACCATGAAAACGCATCTTGTGGAGCAGAGCATCTTCTATTTGTTTTGTTTTTTATCAACGGGATGCGAGAGACCAGAAGTTGAAGAGAAAAGAAGGTAAAGCAGCAAACCAGCTTATGAAGGCCAATGCAGTTGATGTTTCAAACTGAACACAGTGGTTTTGTGCGCAGCTATTCAGATCGTTGTCTATCAGAACCGTTATGCCTGCCGATGCACAAGCCGCTGCAAAAGTCAGCGTCGATGTCACCTGAGAAAACAGCTTGCTTATTTATTCATATTTTGATATATATTGAGAGGCTAAATGATTCTTAGAGTGCGGCAATCTCTCTCACCCCATCACCGACTGCAAACAAGCTCACAAGTCGACGGTTCTGTAGCGAACGTTTGACCATAATAGCGTAGACGTCAACTATGGCTAGTGCAAGACTCCACAAGCTCTGCAGACCAGTAGCTGCAACTAGGTAGCTGATGAAGCAGTAAAACAGTAAACCATCTTTAGCAAAATCTAACAGCCATCGCACTTGGTTTAATCATATAAAGGATATAGATATATAACCCAATATACTACCCATCACGTGCAGTCGATTCAACTATCACCTTATGTCCAAAGCTTAATGCTACAACAAAGACTCATTTATCTGGACTCTAGAGAACTTGCAACAGAAGAACCATAGACAAAGTACACCAGCACCCGTCATTGAGGGAAACTTACCTAAGTAACCATCAACAGACACCATGATGCAAAACATGATTAGTAACAGTGACCACAAGTATTAAAACGCCCCCACACCCTTTCTTCCAAAAGGTGTTATTGTGCCTCAGATCAGCCTTAAAGATATTTATAGACTCACAAGCAGGCACAAACCTGACACTTGTTTCGTATTACGTTTTCAGAAACGGAAACAACAAATAAACGGATTCCAGTTTATGGTATAGCATATTGTAAGAGAGAGATAGGTTGCTATCACACTCATGTCAAAGCTCTCAATCGAATTCGAAGCACTAAATTTGAAGAGTCTATATGGTAGAAGAAGAAAGGAAAGAAAAAAGATATTTTACCAGAAGGCGGTAACGGAAGGGAAATCACTAGTAGTAGCCATGACACAGAGTGCTGCAGCAGCAAACAAGAACTGGAAGAAACGAAGTGCGAGGCCAAGCAGAGTTCCAGGCATCCCTTCGATATCATCCATCCTCACGCGAGGCGGATTATCTACTTCTGTTGCTGGAGGATCTTCCACCGGATGAACCGATGCATGACTCACATTCATTTCTTCTTCCCCAACACCAAGCACAACTCAACGCATCTCTCTCTCCCTCTCTCTCTTTATACCAACAAATGAATACAAATTCTCAGAATTTCACTTGTTAATCTCCCCAACCCTGAAGTATAATCATTCACCAGATAAACCAAATTAGCTTCAGTTATTGAATAATCATTTGCATTAGGTTCTCAGTGAACAGCTCAAGGAGATTGAATGGTTCATGTAACGTGTTCAAGTTTGCATGAAATCGAATTATATATTTGCCGGAATCGAGAGAAATGAAGAAGCGTAAGTGTGTGCTCATTGATTTTTTTTCACTTCCGTATCCTCTCTTTCTACACACTTCAAAATCTAATCCAAGGCAGATTTTGACTAGATTTTGTTCAGGAGAAGCAAAGAGAGAGCGAGATCCAATAAAAAATGAGCACGCAGATCGAGCGGCGAGGAGTAAGAGATTCGTTGTGTTACCTGAGAATCAAGCAGAGAGGAAGAAATCGCAAGAAGCCATGGAGCTTGGGTCGAAGAAAGTACGAAACCCTAAGCTATCACGGGGAAGATGAAGAAGAAGAGCAGATCGTGGAAAAGTTAAAGGTTTATGCGAGAGTGTCTCATTCGATCAAAAGAAGGAATATACCGAACTCGACGAAATTACTTTTAACCACAGCTTAACAATTAAACCAAATGAAATATTTTTTTTTCGTTTTTCTTTATAGACCGAAAGTTAAAGTTGGGGGTTTCTTTGGTTAATTTTGCTTGGGATTCCAAAAATTCTGTATTAGACAAAAAAAAATTAAAAAAAAAAAAGAAAAGAAAATTTGGATATTTTATTTCAGAATTTTAAAACTTTTGTCCTCGTTTTTGCAATTTCTGCCTCGATTTTTCAAAAAAATATCAGGGACACACTCCGATCCCATTCTCTCTCTCTCTCTCTCTCTGGATCTCCATCACCATTGACTGATCGATTTCAGAGCTCTTCACTCCTCCATCTCGGAGAACGCCAATAACGCTTGCTAGGACTCTACTCTTTCGAGGATCTGCCGCTACGGCAAAGCTCTACATCTCCTTCACTCCTTCCTCGCCGCAATGTTCTGGAAGCTAGCGTCTCTCTCTGCATCGTCTCCTGTGAGTTAGTTTTAACACATTGCTTTCTTCCTTCTTATCGGCTCTACATCGTCTTCTTCGCTTGCCTTCTGCTTTTTCCCTGGAAAAACGATTTCTGGTGAGATCGATCTCCTTGATTCGGTTATAAGAAGCTGGAATGGTTCTTCGTTTCGCATTCTGTTCATTCTCTAGAGAGACGCTATGGTCCTGAAGTAGATTAGCTGTAAGGTTTCTGTGATTGTTTTTGTTTTCAGCTGGTTTAGTGTGTTGAAGAGAGATTCGATCTAGTGAGACCTAATTCTTTCGTTTGCGATAATATTGCAATTCAGAGAAATTCGGGAGTATTCGTGAGTTGATGTTCTTTCGTTCTGGTGCTAATATAGGTGGATTCGATACTCGAGAAAGAGAACTTCACATTGGAAGAGCTTCTTGACGAGGAAGAGATTATTCAAGAATGCAAATCACTGAATAGCCGACTCATAAATTTGTGGGGGCTTCATCTTGTATATATTTTGCTGATTCCTTCTTGTATTTTTGTCTCACATAAACCTGATTTCGAACCCATGAGAAACAAAATTGATTACTTCTTGTGTTGGTGTTTGCAGTCTAAGGGATAAAGCTCGAGTGGAGCAACTGTTGCGGTATGTTGTCGAAGAACCTCAGGACGATGCTGATAGCAAACGCGCTTTCAAGTAATATGTGCTTCCTGGCCTTTCTTTTTGTCTTTTTAGTGCTCTTGCTTTTTTATTTGTTGAATGTTGCTGGCAATGCTTTCTTTTCCAGCTAGTGATGGATTCTTCTTCTTCTTCTCTTAGGTTTCCATTCATCTCTTGCGAGATATTCACTTGTGAAATTGATGTTATTCTCAAGACTTTGGTGGAGGATGAGAAGGTGTTTTTCATTCATTGTGTTACCTACTTTATTTGGAATTTGATAATATTTTATTCATTATAGCTGATCTTATATGTTGGGTCTAATTTTATCTTGAAGCTGATGGATTTGCTATTCGCCTTTTTGGAACTGAATCGTCCTCATAGTGCGTTGCAGGCAGGCTATTTCGGCAAGGTCTCTTTTTTTTTTTTGTGATAAGAAGTATGTGTAAAGGCCAACTGATTTTGAGGGTCTGCCAGATGTGATCTTACATGTCTCTGTTTGATTTAGGTTGTCATATGTCTTATGATCAGAAAGACTGCAGCACTTATGAACTACATAAAAGTAAGTAATGCGGCTTTATCTTACAATTGCTGATAACCTTTTTCTCTTTTTTTCCCCTCTTTTCTTGCATTTCTTACATTGTTGAAAATTTTATTTCTTCATAGGTATATAGCGAATGTGAGTTTGCTCACTGAGCATTAGCTGAATTGAAACATAGATCAAGAAACAACTTTTTAAAAATGATTATTATGGAATTTCTCTGAAATGATGTCTGGAATTGACTAGTAGTAATGTACAGGAAGGGGTTTGTTCTGGCTATTGTAATCTTGAAATGATGGTTGTTTCTATTGTACGTACATTGTGATAAGATCAGTTTGGTGTGACTAATTGGTTCAAATTAACTTGTGACAGTATTCCATTTGATGCACGTACCAATTCCGATTACATTGTCAATGTCTGGATTGCTTTGGCGATATTTACACCAACTATGTTTCTAAAGATATCTTTTGATGATTTCAGGGGCATCAAAATGTCTTTAGCCAATTGGTTGATTTAATTGGAATAACATCCATTATGGAGGTAAATGGTTGTCTGAGACCCTGTGCAACTTGGTCTCACTTCATCGTTCATCTTTACAAATAAACTTCTTGTGACGTTGTGTAGGTATTAGTTCGCTTGGTTGGGGCTGATGATCATGTCTATCCCAACTTTCTGGATGTGATGCAATACTTGGCTGATAGCGATTTACTTGAAATGATTGTGGACCAACTAAATCCATCTGTAAGTAAAACGAGTTTGGTTGTTCCAACAAAATGAGACTTGAGGCTTTATTGTTGATAAATCTCGGTGGTCTAAAATTAATTTAGTATAGTGAGAGGCTACCAGATGAAAAAAAAAGCGGTTACTGGGATTTATCATTGACAGTATTGCCGTAATCATTTACAGTCTTTTTTTTATGCACCCATTTTCTTAAAACCATCTGTAACTTGAATCAGAGTCCTCCTGAGGTTCAGGCAAATGCAGCAATAACATTATGTGCAATTACTCGAAATGCACCTTCAGCTTTAGCTACAAAACTCTCTAGCCCTGGGTTTGTCATCTTTACTTTCATATATGAATTTCACTGGTTTCTGCGGATATATGCAATAGTCTGACATGGTAAATCTTCTATCTTCTTTCTGCAGCTTCGTTTCTAGGATATTTGGTCATGCTATAGAAGATTCACATTCAAAATCTGGCCTAGTTCATTCACTTACTGTATGCATCTCTCTGTTAGATCCGAGGAGATCTGGTGCTTCATCGCCTTTCTTCAATTCTTTTAGAGGTCAACATATGTTTGAGTCTCCTGTCCCAGTGACCCAGGAGACTATTGGTGCTATGCTACCTAAACTTGGTAAGTTGGTTTCCTGTNGCTTCATCGCCTTTCTTCAATTCTTTTAGAGGTCAACATATGTTTGAGTCTCCTGTCCCAGTGACCCAGGAGACTATTGGTGCTATGCTACCTAAACTTGGTAAGTTGGTTTCCTGTAATATAAAATCTTCCCATGAAACAACCAGAGCCTTATTTTTCTTCTATTATTTTAATTTGTGCTAGATGCAAATGAAGTAATCACATGGAAAATGCTCACAATGTTTGTGATTCTTTTTTCAGTTCCCGCTGACTAATGATTATATTGTACTCTATTTGTTCTGTTCCATTTTGTTTTATGTGGATATTGAGAAATTGGGGAGTTCGTGAATTCCATGGTTGTTAGAATTCCTTCCTAGACTTCCTTGCATATGTCTTTTTGCAAGCTTTGTCAAATCAAGGTTTGTCTCTTCATTGTCCTCATATGAACAAGATCTTCTGCTACAGGTGACATGCTTATGCTTCTCAGTGTAGCGTCTGACAGCAAAGTATTACCTACAACGTATGGAGAGCTGAGGCCGCCTCTTGGAAAGCATCGTCTGAAGGTCAGACCCTAAATTTAATCATTTCTGAGAAGGAATTGTAGGCTTTTGGATGTGGACTGTGCTTTTTATATGTAAATCTTTACGCTGAATGTTGGGCTCAGTTAGTCAGGTCGGGTTTTTTTTTCAGATTGTAGAATTCATTGCGGTTCTATTGAAATCTGAAAATGAAGCTGCCGGGAAAGAATTAGCGAGCTCTGGAACAATTAAAAGGATCCTTGAACTATTTTTCGAGTAAGGTTTTACGAAACTTTGAACTCTTGAATCTGGATGTTGCATTTTCCTTGAGATGTTAAATAACTGAATACTTTCAACTCATGAAGGTACCCATACAATAACGCTCTGCATCACCAAGTGGAGAGTATAATACTTTCTTGTTTGGAAAATAAGAGCGAAACTATGGTTAACCATATCCTTCAAGAATGCAATCTGATTTCCAAAATTCTTTCATCAGACAAAGACTCGGTTCTTTCTGGTGATAAGCTGGTATACCATCTACTCTATTTTTGGCAAAGTGTTTCATCGACTATCGATATATGATGTGGTATCATCTCACATCAGCTCAAGTTAAGATTTGTAGTCTTCTTGTTCGGATTATCATTGGTTAAACAAATTTGTGTGCCACTTTTTCTCTGTGATGTAGCCTACCGTGGTTGCCACTGGGAAAAAACCACCACGGGTTGGATATGTTGGACATATCACAAGACTATGGAATAAACTTGTCCAGTTGAGTGATAGCAATGGCCTGATAAAGTCATCTCTTCAGGTTAGTATTACAACCAAACAATCTTCTGCAGAGTAATTTGTTCACAAGTTAGATCCATCAACTGCACGCATAGAGGCTCTAGCTCAAGAGTGCTCTCCTTTCTACTTTCGGCGTGTCGCTGACGAGACTTTACTCTCTCATTTCATTAGGAAAACAGTGAATGGAACGAGTGGCAAAGTAGTGTTCTGCAACAGCGCAACACTGTTGAGAATGTGTACAGATGGGCATGCGGGTACTTTCATTAACTATTTTCCTTTATCACTGTATCCTTGGCCTCAATTCAGTAACCATCAAATTTTCGTTCATTGGTTAATTTAAACCCTCATAAAGATTGGTTCATAATGATGGATGAATCTGGAGTCTACTAATTCTTCTTCTGCACTATGCTCATGAGGACCTGATAATTCACAGTTCTCTATATAAAACGTGTCGATGTACTTGAATGGGAGTAGATTAATAGACCTCTTTGGGTCGTAGTCCGTCTTATGACTTCTCAGTTCCCATGATGAAACAAACGGAGTAGTTTGCATTGTGACCTTGTTTCACTTCCTGCTTATAAATAATTTGAAACCAATGTCACATACAGGCGACCAACTACACTACAAGATAGAACAAGGGACAGCGACGAGGAAGACAGGGATTACGATGTTGCAGCTCTGGCCAATAATTTGAGCCAAGCATTTAACTACAGAACCTATGGAAACAACGATAACGAAGAGGTGTTTTAGGTGCTTATATTTTTTCTTGCATTGATGAAACTATTTACTCTGACACCTAAGCTAAGTCTTTTGTCTTCTCTGGTTTCAGGACCAAAATACTCTTGACAGAGACGATACTGTAAGTCCTTCACTCTTCTTCCCTCTTCTTTGCAAATCGAATTAACTTTACATATAGGTTATCACATTATTGTGATAACATGTAAGCCTGAAAAGCACTTTTCCTCTTCAAAACAGTTTTTTGATAATGGATTGTCTTTCATATATATATATATATAATACACACAGGATGCTTACTTCGACGATGAATCTTCTGAAGTAGTAATTTCATCCTTGAGACTCGGAGATGACCCAGGAAGGTGCGTTTTAGTATCTTTTTTTATCCGCCTATACTTGCATTATACAAACATTTTTTTTCTTGTTCTCATATTGGTTCTTTAACTCCAAGTAATCTGAAATTTTGATAACAATTTGCCGCAGTTTGCTCACAAATTCGAACTGGTTCACATTCCAAGACGACAGATTCAGCGACACGACCATCGAAGACGTGTACTTGAACGGAAACTCAAATGCCAACAATAGCAGCAGCAGCAGCAGTGACGATGAAGTTCTGGTTGGAAAAGAAGAAGAAGAAGATGATGATCTAACCGCGAAACCGAAGAACATCCCTCCTGGCAATTTATCAACATCGGACTCAACGAGCATCAACACATCAGAGAACAACAACGATGAACCATCCGAAATGCAAGTCACTAGCTCCGGTGTGAACCCATTCGTCGACGATGTACCAATGCTAGATGTCAAAACCGAACATGTGATTCCAAACGGCTCCCCGACATCCGGAAGCAGAAGCTCGGGGCAAGAAGAATCGCCTCCGGCGGTGCGAGCATTGTTTGAAGAGGATGTGGAGTTTGTGGGAGTGGAACCAGAAGGGACAGAGAAAGCAATGGAGCAAGCTTTGAGAGAAGGGATAGTCGGTGAAGCTGGACCGTTGAAGCGGAATATCGTTCAGAAAGTTCCGGAAATCGAAAACCACGACGAGAATTCGGGAGTGAAAGAGTTCAACGATTCAAATTTCTGGAGGGTTGATCAAGAAGTTACGGTTTTGGACTAAAAAAAAAAAAAAAAATACAGAAGCCTGAGGAAAGTCTGCATTTGATAAAATTTTTGTCTCGTATTGCTGATGCTCTGTTTTTTTTTTTTTTTGGTTGTTTTATATAATTGTTAATCATTTTTACTGTGCCTATTACATAATACTACTTTGGATCATATCTTTCAGATGCAATAACATTATTCAGTGGATTACAGTTTTTTTCTTTAGTCTCCGGTTCCAACTATATAGTTCGATCAAACTCGCTTTTAAAAATGTTAAGAGGAATGGAGTAATAATTAACAAGGTCCTGATTCAACTTTATAATATGCAGATTCCAAAAAGCGACACACTAACAAATTCAAGACCTGTCATAATTGACGCCTTGCTATGAACAATGAAGACAATTCGTGAGTATGGTATTTACAACCATACATATTTAGATAGATTGTCTCCAACTTGTCAAATTCTTTGAAAAAGAAGAAGATTTGTCGATTTTTACTTCAGAATTAGAAGAATATGAGCACCGGTGCTCTCAGTTTGTTAAGTTTTTGTTATTTTTTATACATCGTTCTTTGAATTTACAAGCCGACTCTTTTGTAAAAGGAGCTCGATCTCGTGGTTTTATTTTTTTTTATGTAAATTTGAAGGTTCCGGATTGGTTAATCGATGAAGTTAACCTATTTGAACTAACGAATTAATATATGGAGAGTTTTATGTTGTCAAAAAAAAACAAAAACAAATTTAAGACCTGTCAAGAAATAACAAATTCAAGACGAATCATCATTTGCTCGGTAGAAAAGAAGAAAACATCCCACTTTGGTCTTTTAAAAGAAATAAAATAATCTGATTCATATTAATTGGTGACGGTTGATACACTTGTTTAATGACATTGTAGTTGTTGTTTCACATCATTTTTGCATGCCATAATTTCTTTTATTCCCCCACTCAGAAATATTCTCTGTTGTGAATGGAATATATCGTCATAAACACTTTCTATAACATCCTTTTGTTTTCCACAGTTTTTTTTTGTTTTTTTGGTAGAGTTAATCTTCAATAATATCGTATGATGCATGTTAGTGACAGTCAAAAAAGAAAAATTTCAAGACGAATCCTGATTTGCTCAGTAGAACATCCCACTATGGTCCTTACTCCTTACATTTGCAAAAAATGATGCACAATGATGTGAAACTACAACTACAAAGTCATTGTGGACAGTTGATGTATACACTCGTTTAATGACATTGTAGTTGTAGTTTCACATCATTTTGCATGTCAATACACACCATCATTCCTTTTATTCCCACTCAGCAATTCCTCACAGTCTCTAAAATTGTTGTTTTAAATCAGAGTTAGAGACCCATTAACAAGGGATGCGATTGGGACAAAGAGCCATTAAAAGGTGACTAACTAGTATAAAATTTAATTCTATAGAAGGGGTTATTCAATGAAAGAATTGAAATTTCGATAGAAACTATAGTGGTTATTTGTAGTCATTTTTCAAAATGCAAGTTGATTATAGTGTTATTGACTTAATTCCATTAGATGTTAGTGCTATTCACTCTAAGTATAGTTTTCATGGTATTGTCATTTTAATAGAATTCACTAAAATCCCATAAAAAGTTTTACGAATATTTTAGAGTCAATCACTTGGGAATTCATTTTAGTTCTTCCAAATTCAATCGTTCAATAACCAAAAATAAAAAATTGAACAATCATCCTACAAAGATACAATAAAAAACTTGTTTTCTTATTGATCTTTATTAGCATTTTTTATTGGAATATATGTTATATTTTCTATATAGATATATATCAGTTTGTAATGTTTGCTTTTCCAATTAGGTTTTAGTAACTTAGCGATATATAAATATATGACCGTATGGTCTATGAAATACAACTTAAACATTCTTTAATGCATAATTTGTCATGATGTCAGAGCCAGGTTGATCATCAAGAACCAATGACTGTTATGTGTGATAGTAAATCTGCCATCCATATAAGTTCTAATCGTTATTCGGGAAAACGCTATGCGTTGTTCGGGCGCTCGGTCCGGGCATAGCGATTTTTTCAAAAATCGGAAATAAACCGGAGATTAATCGGGATTAATTTTTTATGTATATTTAATATTTTATTCAATATTTAATATACATAACATATAAACAATTAAAAGTTTATAATTATATAGGGTATATATTCATAGATTTTTTAAAATTCATATAAATACTAAATTAGATCAAAGATCAATTGTTATTTCTTCAAATTCACATCTATTACAAAAGGCCAAAAAATTAGTTTCACTCACAACATATACAACCAATCTAGTCTTGTTATTGAGTACACAAAAAAAAGTTATAAAGGATTGTACTTCTTCATCCTTTTGTTTTTCAACGACAAGTAGTAAGGTGTAGTGAACTTTTAGATGTGTTTTGTCAATTACCAACCTGAAACATAAACAACACAAAGACAAAATCAGAAAGTGAGAATCTAAGACAAAGACAAAAACAGAAAGTCAAAAACTAAGTTACTAAGACAAAGACAAAGACAAAAAACTAAACCACACAAAAACATACACAAATGTTCGGAACAACAATTAAAGAATGGAAAAGACAGAAAACTTACCATACTAAGCAAGTTGTGTGTCCCGAAACACAGAATCTTCCTGGAAGACATCAGGTTCAAACTCCATGTCCACAACATCTTCTTCTTCAGATTCAAAGTCATCATCATAAAGATCTCTTATCCTTGGAGCTTGGGTAGTAAGCACAAAATTTACGTCATTAACTCGCTTATCTACACGATCCATAAGCCATTCTTCAACGGTATCTTCATTACCATCATCAAAGATCACATCAACATTGCTTTCTCTGATTTTTTTCTGCTTATTAAACAGCCTTGCATTAAATTGGACATAGACTAGACTGTTTAGCCGATTTACATCTAGTCTATTTCTTTTCTTCGTATGGATCTGCAATATAAGATTACCCTTTAAGTGTATGCAATGTAAGAGACATGAAACAGAAGTTAGAGAAGTAAAAACTAACCGCTTCAAAGCTGCTCCAATTTCTTTCACAGCCAGAAGAACTAGAGGTCAAAGCCAAGATCCTAGTTGCCAGTTTTTGCAAATTTGGTGCACCACATCCGTAGGTTGACCACCAATTCCCTATGATTAAGCAAGTGACAAATATATCATATGCTAAGCTTGTACATATGTACCTAAAGATCAAATAAAGACAACTAAATTGAGAAAACATACCTGGATCGAATTTTTCATCCTTCTTTTCACATCCTTTTAAGGCTAAACTTATGCCAAAAGAGCCACATTTGTTTCTGTAGAGACTAACTTCATGATTCAAGATTAAGTTTTGTTTTTCGAAGTCACCATGATAGAAAGTCTCTACACAAGCAATGAATGCTTGCATGACCTCAAAGTCATATACATTCGGATCTTTGTAGCAGTAGAAAGGATTGAGGAAATATGCAGCTATATGCAAAGGTGAATCCAGCCTACCTTTCATTTTCTCATCCATAATCTGAAGGATAGGTTGGTAACGACTCTCCACATGGTCAGAAGCTTCCTTGATAGATTTCTTAGCTTCTAAAATCTCACCATAGATAAATCCAAGAGAAGGTATCTTCTCTCCATCAGACAGCCTTAGAACCTTCACCAAAGGGCTGAACACTTTCAAAACAATCATCATACTATTCCAAAATGTCAAACTCTTAATAGTATCATACGCATTCACACCCTTCACACACTTCGAATGCTTACAATCCTGCCACTCATCACTCCCAAACATGTTCTTCAGTTGTGCCTTCTTCTCATAAAGACTATGAAGTGTCAAGAAGCAAGTTGCAAATCTTGTTGCTCCTGGTCTCACTATATCTCTCTTCTTAGTATATGTTCTCATCATTGATAGTGTTTTATGATGAGCATATATAAATATGGTGACACTCTTTGCTTGATCTATGATTTTTGCAAAACCTGGTAATTTCGAAACTCCCTCAAGCATCAAGTCCACAGTGTGAGCAGCACATCCAGACCAAAAGATTCTTGGTCTCTTCTGTTTAAGCATTCTTGCAGCTGCTACGTTATTGGTAGCATTATCTGTCACCACTTGCACAATCTTCTTAGCCCCTATATCTTCAATGCACTTGTCAATATAGTTGAAGATATACTCACCTGTGTGAGATTCCTTAGAAGTATCCTTTGAAGAAAGAAAACATGTGCCTCCTCTTGAATTAACACACAAATTCATGATGCTTCTTTTCTTCATGTTTGTCCACGCATCTTTCATCACAGAGCAGCCATCTTTGTCCCATTCTGCTTCTAGACTCTTCAACTTTTCCTTTGTTCTATGTTGTTTTTCATTAAGCAAAGGTTTTCTCAACTGATACTGACTTGGAGGCATCCAACCATGCCCAAACTGTCTCAATGCTTCACAAAATAACCTAAAAGGCTTATTGTCAATTGCGTTGAATGCAATATTTGACTGGTAGACCCATCTTGCACAATATTCATGTACAGCATGTGTCTTCTCCTTTGAAATAGCATCATGGATACTCTGTTGCCGTTTGTTTCCAGCCAAAGAAGCTTCAGGGTTTATAATGGTAGCAAACTTATCAATTGGACCTTGAAAGTGAGGAGTTTTTAGAGTTCCAAGCTCTCTTTCCAGCTCTTCAATGATGTTGTCCTTATTTATATTAACCTCAGCCCTTATATCTTCTTCATGTTTCCTCTTCATAGCTTTCTTGTTTTTTGCTTCAAGAATTGCTTTCTTACACTTCTCTTGATCCTCTTTAGTTGACAGCGGATAAGCATAGACATTTCCCCTCTCATGACCTATGTGCTCCTTCATTCTGTAGACACCACCAGTTACCACTTTCATACACAACTTGCATTTCAATTTGTCTGGATTTTTTGGATCACACATTACTCCATAATCCCATCCTACATCATTTGAATTTCGCTTTAGAGGTGGAGGTGTATCTGTTGGTGGATTATCCATTAGATCCTACCTTGAATAAACAAACAATCTCGAGTTAGAACCAGAAAACTAAATCGATTTTCAA
>JAHZTW010000003.1:37508790-37531244 GCA_020283515.1 Alliaria petiolata
CTTCGAATGCTTACAATCCTGCCACTCATCACTCCCAAACATGTTCTTCAGTTGTGCCTTCTTCTCATAAAGACTATGAAGTGTCAAGAAGCAAGTTGCAAATCTTGTTGCTCCTGGTCTCACTATATCTCTCTTCTTAGTATATGTTCTCATCATTGATAGTGTTTTATGATGAGCATATATAAAGATGGTGACACTCTTTGCTTGATCTATGATTTTTGCAAAACCTGGTAATTTCGAAACTCCCTCAAGCATCAAGTCCACAGTGTGAGCAGCACATCCAGACCAAAAGATTCTCGGTCTCTTCTGTTTAAGCATTCTTGCAGCTGCTACGTTATTGGTAGCATTATCTGTCACCACTTGCACAATCTTCTCAGCCCCTATATCTTCAATGCACTTGTCAATATAGTTGAAGATATACTCACCTGTGTGAGATTCCTTAGAAGTATCCTTTGAAGAAAGAAAACATGTGCCTCCTCTTGAATTAACACACAAATTCATGATGCTTCTTTTCTTCATGTTTGTCCACGCATCTTTCATCACAGAGCAGCCATCTTTGTCCCATTCTGCTTCTAGACTCTTCAACTTTTCCTTTGTTCTATGTTGTTTTTCATTAAGCAAAGGTTTTCTCAACTGATACTGACTTGGAGGCATCCAACCATGCCCAAACTGTCTCAATGCTTCACAAAATAACCTAAAAGGCTTATTGTCAATTGCGTTGAATGCAATATTTGACTGGTAGACCCATCTTGCACAATATTCATGTACAGCATGTGTCTTCTCCTTTGAAATAGCATCATGGATACTCTGTTGCCGTTTGTTTCCAGCCAAAGAAGCTTCAGGGTTTATAATGGTAGCAAACTTATCAATTGGACCTTGAAAGTGAGGAGTTTTGAGAGTTCCAAGCTCTCTTTCCAGCTCTTCAATGATGTTGTCCTTATTTATATTAACCTCAGCCCTTATATCTTCTTCATGTTTCCTCTTCATAGCTTTCTTGTTTTTTGCTTCAAGAATTGCTTTCTTACACTTCTCTTGATCCTCTTTAGTTGACAGCGGATAAGCATAGACATTTCCCCTCTCATGACCTATGTGCTCCTTCATTCTGTAGACACCACCAGTTACCACTTTCATACACAACTTGCATTTCAATTTGTCTGGATTTTTTGGATCACACATTACTCCATAATCCCATCCTACATCATTTGAATTTCGCTTTAGAGGTGGAGGTGTATCTGTTGGTGGATTATCCATTAGATCTTACCTTCAATAAACAAACAATCTCGAGTTAGAACCAGAAAACTAAATCGATTTTCAAAAAAAAAATAAAGAATTTTCAATAAAAAAAACTTAGAAAACGTGGATTACTAAGCCGTGAAATGAAATGAGAAGAAGTTGGTTTCCATTAACTCAATCGTGGGTTCCTACTCAATCTGAGAATAATTTCATGAAGCTAACGCACATAATTCATCAAACAAAGCTTAATCAAACAATTCTCAGAAATCAAACTTCAATAACAAACCACAAAAAGATTTGACATATTATTACCTCGAATTCGCGATATAAAAGAAGGTAGATGATGGACGAACTAGATTCAGTTTGAATTGGTTTCGATTTAGTTTTGATTTGGGGTTGAATCAGATTGAATTAGGGTTTATCGTGATTTGAGAAATCCCCAAAAATTTTTGTTTGTTCCGTCGAGAGAGACAACCAATATCGTTTGATCAAGTTAGTTTTCATATGGGCTTTTAAGCATTGGGCTTCTTAATTGGTTAAAAGAAAATCAAAATTTGGACTACATGGGCTAAAGAAAGAAAATTCAACATTTGAGCTAAGAGAATAACAACGTTTTTTGTTATTATACGGTCAAAACAGAAATTAAACGGACCCACCGCATAAAGTGTCCGAATTCCCTTCCTCGCCACGGAGCGTTACCGTTGAACGCTTATTCGCCCGTGGAATTCACTATGCGTCCGTATTTTTGAACAAAGCTTAAAACTCATATTTATTTAGGCTTAAAATCCAATTTGTGTTATATATTTTTTAGTCTTGACCTTAAAACTTTATTTTATTTTTGTTTTTCTTTAATTTAAATTAAATATTATATATTAAAATAATTATAAAATAATTAATTTAATTTATGACTCCGGTAAAAAAATTTATGGGACCGTCACTGGCTCCAACTTAAGGGGGATATTGGAATATATGTTATATTTCCTATATAGATAAATATCAGTTTGTAATGTTTCCTTTTTCTATTAGATTTTAGTAACTTAACGATGTATAAATATATGACCTTATGGTTCATGAAATACAACTTGAACATTCTTTGATTCACAATTTGTCATTTTTCATATTCAAAGTTCTATATCTCTTAGAGAAACATTTTGATTACTCTTTAACAATAACTACTTATAATGGAAGAAACCTAATTAAGATCTCTAACATACAATCCTAAAACCAATTCCAGTTATCAAGTGTCAATCTCAAATTTATTTATTCACATGTATAAAATAAATAATCAATCATCAAGTGTTGTTAGCCGTTAGTTCAACTGGAAAAATATCATAGGCAACGTTTAGAGGGTACATGATATTTGAGATGAAACTAATATTACATTATGTGGTTTCGAATATGTGAGATTACGAACATCGGTTCGGAACCTCCTAATAATAAAAAAAACAATTCTATTGAAACTCCACCTAACACAATTTTTTTAACTCCGTCATTTATTTTGAAATTCAGCTTAAAGCTTTTGCACCGTTAAAACAAACTGTTTGATTTGTATAAGAGATAAATGCCAAATTTAAAACATAGGTGTAATTTATAAATAAGTTAGATAATAAATTTGTATAGCCACCAAAAGACGTCAAAAGTTCGTGTAGTTACGAATCTATAATATATGTAGCTATAAACCGTCATCAGATGAAATAATTTTTTGTTTTGTTTTTATCTGCAAAGTGCAAAGTCATTTTCCTTGTTTTTCTTTTGTCATCAAAGTCACTTTCTTTGTTTTTCACCTTGTCATTGAACAAAATGTTACTAATGGAAAATGTCCTCTTCAATATTTTATATCTTCTCGGGTTATATAGTCACTTCCCTTGTATAGTTACTATTTTTGAAAAGAACATTCACACGACACGATATTTTACATTTGACGGGATTTAAAATCCGAGATATAAAAAAAGTTGGAAAATATCGTTGACCAAACCAAACCAAACTAGCCTGCCCGCAAAATCTTTCGACAAACCGGTAAAAGCGGATCGAGAGATGAATGAGAATCTCGATCGAACGATTCACACGGATGATAGAGAATCTACCGTACACGTGGCATAATTCGGAACGATTCACGCTTACACGTAACTGCCATGTCAACCTAACAAGACCGGTTTCGACGCTCAAAAACAAAACACACTTGTGGGTCCTACCGCACGAACGCGACGTCTGTGCAACATTATCAAAGATCTCTCTGTCTCTTCCGACTTTTCTTTCGATTTTTACTTTTTATTTATCTTATGTTTCTACCATGAACCAAAAACAGTTATTTATAGGACAAATAAGAATTACCCTTTCTTTCTGTTTCACAAAAATTATCATTTTAAAATTTTTATATTTATTTCATAAAAAATTACTATTAATTTAAATAAAAATTCAGTGAAATTAGTGTATTAATTACAAAAACAAATTTGTTTAATATATCAATAATAATAAAATATATTTTTTTAATAAATTTCTTAATATATGTAAAAAAATAGAATAACATTTTTTATCAAACAGATAATAGTAATTTAAAATTTAGATTCAAAAGTTTAGAATTTAATTTATTTTTTTCCAACAGTTATTTTGTGTTTAAAATTTAGTTTTTAGAGTTTGAAGTTTAATTTTAGACTATATTGTTAACTTTGGTCTAATATATGGTCTTTTTAAGGACTCGATTTTCTCTCTCTTCTCTCATTCTCTCCTCTTTCTCTCTAAAAACCAGATCTAGGTGGACGGAGAATCCATGTGAGTTTTAGTTCTTCCTTCAAAAAGAAGTCCATCAGGTTGCTTGCTTTCTTGCCTGCGTTTGATCCAAACTGTTATGTTGGCTTCTGAGATCTTGTATGCTTAGCGTTTGACGAAATTTTTTGGGTTTAGTTGAAAGGTTTTATCTTTTGTTTTAGTGTTATTTCAATGTGATTCCTTTTGTACGAGCTTTTTTTCTCATTTTATGGGCTATATCTCCGGGAATTTCAAAGTTTTTCGCTGGTTTTTATATTTTATTTTGTATTTCACTCAATTTACTAATAAAAATTAGATGACAAAAAAATGGTTTCTTTAAGATAAATTATAATCACCGAGATATTCTCATAGTTTATCTTATAAATTGAAATGCTTATTTGTCTATTCCAAACTGTTGCATGTTGACAAAAGAGAAGAATTGGTATTGCATAAGTGTGTATCCACATGTTTTTTTGAACTTTATATGTATCCACATGTTAGCGTGTGAGGAAAAAAAAAAATGAATGAAAACAGAAGATGTCACAAAATGGATCATGATGACACCAACAGAATCATCTATGTTAAATAATTTAAATGGTTGGTGAATTTGATGTTATTGACAGAGACTCAAAATGTTTTTCTTTTCTCCTACGTACTACTATATGATAATGGTCTTGGATCTTGTGCGAGTGCTTTCTTTCTGTCTACACTTTGGTTAATTAAATAGTATGTAATTAACATTTGTCATTAACAGCGTTCGCTGGGTTCGCCACTCTATGTGTCTACAATTTTGACTCATTCAATTGTTTTAGTTTTCAATGTCTAAATCAACTATTCGAGACCGTCTGATCTATCGGGAACTTAACCAATTAATGAATCATTAATCATGATTTTAATTGTGTGTGAAACATGTAACTAGTTTCTAGTTATGAACAAACTCCTCTCATTTTTTTTATGTGAAAGAACAGAAAATCAGATCTGCCTAACTAACCTTTCGAGTATGTACTCTTAAGATCAATTATAATACTTTCTCTGTTTTTTATTAAGTGTCGTTTTAGCAAATTTCACACAGATTAAGAAAACATTAAATTTTTCGGTTTTATCCTTCATTAAAACATCATTTTGTTTGATAGAAATAATTAATAAGCTGAAAAGATAAGTATAAAATTGGAAAATTTATTATAAATCTGCATTAAAATCTGAAAACGACAATTATTAGTAAACAAAAAAATAAGTTTAGAGCGACACTTAAATTAAAACGAAGGAAGTATTATAGTACTTCCTTTTTTTATATTAAGTGTTGTTTTAGCATATTTCACAGATTAAGAAAACCTTAAATTTTTCTGTTTTACCTTACATTAAAATATCATTTTGTTTGATAGAAATAATTAATAAACTGAAAAGGTAAGAATAAAATTAGAAAAATTATCATAAATCTGTATTAAAATCCGAGAATTATTGGTAAACAAAAAAATAAATCTAAAACGACGCTTAAATTAAAACGGAGAAAGTAATTGAAATGGATCATGTTGTACTTCTTTAACTTAAGAAAAGCCACAAAGTTTTCAAAATTAATTATACATTAAAATACGATTATAAAATATGAGAAAAGATTTGCACTAATCATCATCAAGGAGCTAAAAAAAATATATCTTTCACGTTCCATATTGTTTTTCATGTTTACAATCTTCATATTTTGTTCAAATTTACTGTTTTATGTTAAAAAAGAAGATTTATATATTTAATGTTTTAAAAATACAATTCAAACTTGCAGTTCAACTTTTTTGTCATTTTCTATTAGATAAACGGATAAGCCTAAGAATAAATCAATGACCTATTACATATACATAATTACTTGTTTGAATATTATCTCATACATAAATTTGGATTATCCCAACGAATTGAAGTAAAATCAAAACAGATCCCACGGCAATCGGATTGGAACTGAAAAATAAGAGAGCAAAATAAGGGAACTTGTTTTGTTTGCTTCGAAAAACTTCGCCCTTTGTTGTCTTTTCTGCTAATTTATTTCTTGTGCGTCTCTATTCTCCAAAAATGTTTTGACCATTGACTTCTTCTTCAAATATTGCTCTATACTATGTGTAAAAATTAAAAATATAATAAAGATTTATGATAAAAGTACAAGAATAACTAATTTAAGATGTAAGGGATTATAAATATGCATATGCTCAGATGCCTATTCTTAAATGTGCCACAAGAATTTAACTTCTTTTTTATGGTTTCACCTTTTTAAATTCAAACAATGGCATTCTTTCTTTTATAAGTTTTCCTAGGCTAGCACATATATTTTCTTAGTCAATTTTCTTTTAATCCATCGTTTAATTGTTTTTAATATTCTTTTCGTTTTATAAAAGTGTCATTTTAAGATTAATTTTTATTTTATAAAGAAGGTTACTTTATATATCAAATACAAGATTTTGAATTTTTTTCCAGTTTTAACCTTATAATTGTAATGTATTAATTAGAAAGATAAATTTATTTATTGTATTAATAAATGATAAAATATATTTTTTATACTAGTTTTCTTAATATATGTGCAAAAATGTAAAATAATACTATTTATAAAACAGAGAGAATACTAATTATAATGAACTAGAAAGTTAATATGGATTTGTTATGTTTATGTATCTAAAAACTTCCAATGAATTAATTTTTTATTTTTAAAACGACAAGTTGATGTGTATTTTAAAAATATGAATAGTAATTTTTACAGAGTTAACTAGTAATTTTTTTTTGTAAAATTTGTGGAATTATAGGCTTTATATTTTGTGATTAAACATGTATGATTTTTGGGGAGACTTAGACTATCGGTTTAGATTAATAAATTATAGTAATGTTTAGGGATTAAAAGTTTAAGATTTACATTTTTTTTTATAATAATTCAGTGAGAGTTCCGAACCTTCGCCCCATAATTTCACTCAATACCCAGAATCAGTGTTTAGATATTTCTATTTAAAAAAATAAATGTCCAACGCAAATGTTAGAGATGTGTTTAGCATCCCTCTAAAAAACCTTACATAAATTGAAGTCGGCCCATTGAGTTAAAGAGAATAGGCCCACTAGGTCGGCACCACATAAATGAAATATCCGACGATAAGGTTGGATCTCCGAAGAAAAAGAAAAACTTTTTTTATGGATGAAGAGGTCGGCGAGAAAAAAAAAAACTTATTTTATCCGAAAAGAAAGATTAGCTCGGTTGGACCGACTCTAATCCACTATAAATAGGGATGCACCCAGAGCCTTCAGAAGATTCGCAGTTTTACTCTCGAGACCTATGACAAATTTAGCTTCTTGCTTACTCGCTTTAGATTTCAACTCTTTTCGTCCATCAAATTAAGTCGGTATTCTTATTTTGACGACCTAACCGTCTATGTATCATCTCGAGCTCCGATCTAACTTAATAAAAATTTACTATTTTCCCCTCACAACTTTCATTCTTTCTCTTAGATCTGATCTTAGTTCTTATAGCAAACCAGATTTGAATTCGAGACACACAAAAAAAAACTAACTATTTTGTACTAGCAATAAGCTCTCTTTAGTTTTATGTTTTTATGAGCTTCAACAAAATTTAATTTAACAGGTTGGGTTAAGAATTTGATATTTACAATTTAAAACGTTTGAGATTTCATCTTGGCACCAAAGCATAAGAAAATGGTTTAAAGCTTGTTTCCCAAAACGCATTGCGACTTTTGTGATTCCCAAATCGATTTTAACGTTGTTACAACTCAACTGTGATTCCGCGAAAACAATCTCAGTAACCACGTTCACAAGATCTTCGTTCATCAACGATTTATCCGACAACTTGAGTTCTCGCTGCCAACGCCAATAGCTATCGGTGAGAAAATGTGTTTTTAGTAGAGATGGTTTAAAAGAGAGAGAGAGGGCACAAGCATCAAAACGGCGGCAGAAATGGGACCGCACGTGAGATGGACCCATAGACAATGTCATGTGCGGGACCCAGTGGCTAATGTGTGTTCTTTTATGACTATTGCTTTGACTTTTTCGACAACTTCGCTGGGACAGTCAAGTTTTTGCTGTCATGTTTTCCGCATTTCAGATCCCTAAGCTCTCTTTTACTGTACTATTTTGTTAATTGTTTTTCCCCTATTTTTATTAGCATAATAATTAAAACTTATTAACATTGGCATATTCCTCTACTTATATTTTCTCATCGAATTGAACTGTAAATTAAACAACGATCAAAAGATTAGAGTATTGTTCGAATTAGATAACCAGCAATCAAGATTTGGTAATAACTTAAAAAGAAAGAGAGATTTGACAAAGATTAAATATATAAATTTGATATACGAGTAAAAATAGATTCCAAGTAACCTATGAGTAAAACATTGTCCCATGGAACATTGTTTATATTTTAATCATTTACTGTTTCTGTCGATTTTTAAAGATTCAATTTCTTGTTCTCAGCAGAAAGCTATTATACATATGTAAACAAACGTACGTGTGTGTGTGTGTAAACACTCTTGAATAAAATATTTGTGGTTAATTTTCTAAGCAACTAACTTTAAGTATCGTTGAAGGTATCTTAAACCAATTTTTTTTATAGATCTTCCTCTGCTGTTCATTGAACTAATTAAATAAAATATGGAGTGAGGAGGGGAGACCAAATTATGAAATTCATGTAGATCCGATATGGACAATAAATACTATGTTTAATTTGATTATTTTTCTTGCAGAAAAATTCCGTTGGATTAGAGGAAATATCTGACTGAAAATTTTCCTTTGTGAGTTTTATTTTACAAGAAAAAATTGAAAACCGAATAGTAGAAAAATAAGCAACAGTTTAGGGAGGCTTATAAAACTAACTTAGCTATAACAGTAGCACAAAAATGTTAGGTAACTAGAAAAAATTAGTTGTTTCAAATAACAAAAATCATCTTCAAGGTACCAAATGTAAAATAAGGTTTTCTTCATGAATCAATATACTAAAACCAATTTAACAGAATAAAACAACTTCTATTAAAGTGCTATAGACATTTTACACACATTTTGCTCATAATAGTCTCCTCTTCAAACAAAATTAGCTTATGGTAGGTGTTACCAAATTATATGGCAGGTTCTTTGAAAAACATATACAGCTTACAACCCAAAAAAATAATTCAAATACCAATTTGAGGAATTTCTTGAAACTTGGAAATAGTTTGTTCCACACAAAATACAGCAAAATGGATATAAAATAGAAAAAACAAAAAGAGATTAAAAGACATAAAATAAATCTAGGATCAAAACAAAGGCCACACTGCTTCTTCAATGCCTTAAGCGAAGATGCTGAGTGGACCGGTCTTGTTAGAAGAGTCTATACCATTTTCACCATTCCTGATCCCGGTTATCCACGTCCTACACAAAACCGGAAAACCAAACCGAAATCGGTATTCCAAATTTCCAATCGCTACATAAACAAAACCGAAAATATATACTTGAGAGATAAAACTTACTTTCTGACGTTGTCGCCGCCAATATCCATCTTGATCGTTATCCGCTTCGTCGCTCTCATGAAATCACTGCGTTTCAAACCGGAAATTCAATCAAAGAGGCAAATCGAAAACTAAACCGTTACTATAAAATTTATATGAAACATTTTCTTTTGAGATTATATTGTACCTGAAAGGCTCGTCTCCAATACGTTTGATAACACCATTTGCGTCCCGGTACACAACATGGGTCAACAAATCCGACCTCTCTTCTATACAAAACATCTCAGCCAATTTCCGGTATAGCTCTTGGTACGAGCCAATAACCGAGAGATCGAGCGTGCGTCCAACATCTTCAGATTCCATAAAAACTTTACAATGACCCGTCTCAAGTCCCTGCAAACCGTAATTCCATGTTAAACCGCGATCCGCCGAACCTTTCTCCTCCTGCGCCGCCGCGGCCGCCTCTCCCTCCAAAGACCGTTTCCGGTTCATGACTTGCTGCTCGGTCAAAATCGGTTGACCGAAGAGCAAGAACTGATGAGTTTTAACCGAACCGGACTTCTTCTTGTCCTGAACTAAACCGGGATTCCCCATAGTTAAAGAACAAGAAATGCTATTGTTATACTCTGTATCCCTACCCTGACGGGACACGATGCTATCGTAATGATGCCTCGGGTTAAAACCGGAGAGAAACATCGCCGGAGAAGAAGGTTGTAACTTGTTGTTACCGGAGTAACTGTTGAGATTGAGATCAGACAACAAAGACGGAGATGGTGATCCGAAGAGTTGTTGAGCTTGCCTGGCTCCCTGTATCCCTGCAGGAGCATTGGTGTTGTTGTCGTTTGACAGATAACACACGGATTCGCCGTTGTTCTTGGCGAATCCAGGGGAGAAAATCGGAAACTTGGCGCCGTCGAAAGGGAATTCGAAAGGCTGTGGTATCCTCAGCTTCTTTCTCGGAGAGAATGGAGAGAGATGTATTGCTGGCATGTTCGATACCAATTCCACTAGCCACGGGCTTACGCGTTTAACGTTTTGAAGCAAGTCCGGTTCGTCCCAAGCTACCTATAAATAATAACCAATAAAACCTCAAACATTTTGAGCGTTTTGCTAAACGCGAGTTTTGTAAAGGAAGAGACTTTTGCTTTTTTATTTTTACCTGAAGGAGACGCCATGGTGAATTAGGCCAACGGATTGGATCAGCGACTTGAACGGCGGAGACGGTTCCCATGAACCAACTGATTCTTGAGGAATCCTCTGTTTCAAACGCCATTTTAAAACGCATGCCACTGCACCATCTTATCCTCATTGCTGATCTAACATCAGAGGCTTTGACGCAAAACTCCGGCGTGCTCGCGCGTGGGTAGTAAACCACCTCGAACGCTTGTCCACACGCCACACGCGCCACCGCTTCCGCTACTGCCTCCACTCTAACCCTCCCTCCTGCAGCGTTCACGTCGTTTCCGCTTCCGTTTCCGTTGCGTTTCATCATCATTAGCTTCGACGTTGTTGTCTCGTCGTCACGGAGGAAACCTGAGAATCCGGGGTAAGGGCTGTTGTTGTTGTTGTCGGATCCTAGGCCGTTGGATCCGAGACCGCCGCGTTTAGCGCGGCGGATTCCGACACAGAGGTCGCCGGATTCGGAGCGGAGGAAAACGATTGAGTCGCCGGCGATTAGTTTCTTCTGGTTGACGAAAGTGCTCCAGCCGGTGGTCAAGAGATGACGGCGAGGCGTTCCTCTGTAGATATGCCGGAATTTCCAGGTCTCGCCGTGGATGTCTTTGGCGATTACGGTCTGCACCGGAGGCTCCGCCGTGTAATCAAGCCGCGGTAAAATCGTCTCGGCGCAGTAACGCGGCACGGAGAATCCTCCGCCGTTGTTTGCGTCAGACTGCGTCAGCGTTTTGGCGAAAGACGCCGGTTTCTCGTTACCGTTACCGTTGCTGTTACTACCGTCAGGAGACGGAGTTAGACCAAGAACGGCGTCGTTTTCCAGATCCAGGTCGTTTCCGGGGAGTGGCAGAAGCGTAATTTTGGAGTAGACTTCGTCAGTTTCTGCGTCGGCGAGGAACTTCACAGCGACGACGCGGCAGAGGATTAACGGTGGGACGCGCGGCGCGTGGAAATCAGGAGGCGCGTGAGCGTGTTCTGTGTGGCCTTGGGCGAAGTAGAAGACCGTTGAATTCACTGTAGGGATTTGAACCATTGATCCAGCACAAGCGTGCCATAGTTGTGGATCCAAGCTTTTCTCTTGCTCCATTTTTTTTTTTTTAACTCTGAAGAAAACAGAGGAAAGATTTTGAATATATCAAAATTCAGTTTTTTTTTGTGTGAAAATGAGGGAAGACGAAGAAATATATAATAATCCCAATTTGTTTTTCCTTACTGATAAAAGAAAAAAAGCTATCAGAGGAGAAAGATCAGTTCTTTCGTCTTCCTTTTCGGACAAGAATATTTAAGTTTCTTCAATACATGAAAATCAAGTTCGTCTCTTTAAACCAGAGAAGAAGCAAACATAAGAAGAGAGAGAAAGAGAGAGAAAGAGAGAGAGAGAGAGAGACAAAAAACCGTTCCAGGGGAAAAAAGGGGAAGTGAAAGAGAAAGATAGAGAGAGAGAGAGCGATTAGTGAAAAATTTGCAGAGAAACAGTAAAGCCTTCTTTTTTTTTTGGTTTTTCACTTCAAAAGAGGTATCATAGTGAAGAGGGAAAAAGCTTTAATGGCCGATCAGATCGCAGAAGAGCAATAATCAGGTACGGACAAGACCACAATAAACACTCTCTCTTTTTTTTTTTTTTTTTTGGTCTCTCTACTAATTAACAACCCGAGAGATTATCTCAACACAAAATTTTAAAAGCTTTTATTTATTGAATAAATTTTAAATTCGAAAAAAAAATTGTTTGCAAAAAACCTGCAACTAACTTGTTTGTTTCATTTGCTTAGTAGTCAGGTCCAGAACAAAGTGAGTTTTGTATATAAAATTAGCAATTTATCATATCACGAGATTAGGTGTTTTTGTTGTTTAACCCGCGATATTTTGATCACCAACGAATTTTACTCAAAATCAGAAACCATTATTGACCGGACACATACCTAACCATGGTTAAACCATTTACCTATCCTCTTGCTTTTCTCTTTTTACCTTTTTTTTTACCCGTCTCAAAGATGAATTTCAGGATAGATTGAGGTAAACAACAACAATATGTTAAACCCATGGTCAAATGAATAGTTCATATTACTTCATTTGGGGTAAAAAATAAATTATGGTAAAGAGTTTAATTGGTAAATGATAAAAAAGAAAAAAATTGGAATAAAATGACACTTTTAGTATGAGTTTGTAAAACTATAGGTTGGCTCTAAAACTTGAGAAAATTATATCTTAGATTATTGTTAAATCTATTTGCCTCTATTAGTTAAAAACAGAAAATTCAATTAAAATATACATATCAATATTAATTTAATAGAGATTTTTATTTAAGAAAATTATTTTCAGAGAGAGAGAAAGAAGATTAAAAAAAACAAAATATATCGCATAATATCCTATAAAATGACTAAAGATATTATCTAATATGATAAAGATTTTATGAGATTTTTATTTTTATTTATAATACACAGAAGTTAGTAGAATATATATTCTAATTTTCGTAAAACATGTAGAAAATACATAATATGTATTCTAAATTTTTCAGATTATAGAAATTGTACATAATACATATTTTAAACTTAGTCGACCATGTATAAAATGAAAAATATGTATTTTAAACTTCGTAAAACATGTAAAAATGTAGAATATATATTCTATAATTCGTAGAACATATATGTCTCATTTTCATAGGACTTTTGTTTCCGTATTTTTTATTTTTCGTCGACTTTTGTTTTCAAGAAAATTATGTTTTCCGCACACTTTTGTATGTTTTAAGGTTCTAATAACAAAATAAAGATCCCATGTTGAAAAAAATAGACAAACTACATGTCAAAAAAAACTATAAAGATAATTTGTAGACCAATTCGTTGTATTAGATTCAGAAAATAAGTCTCAAACAAAAAGTAAAAAACTCCTCTAAAGATGAATACGCGGCTGTTAAAACGGATTTTTGAGTTGGTTGAAAGTTAATAATACTCGCTCGATTGTTTTGTCGGGCTTTCATCAGCCAATTATAACCTGACACGACATACCCCAGCTCATTCATAAATTGGTTCTTTATTACTATTATGTAATATCATATGAAAATTCTAATATAACATGTAAATACATATCATGTACTATGTTCGTTTTCAAAGAATGACCAAACAAAGTTGAAAAAAAAGAACGAGCAAACAAAAAATATTTAATAGAGAGAATAAATGGACATGAGAGAAGAAGAAAACAAAGGAATCAATTAATGCATGACTTCTGAAAAAAACATAAAATTATCGACAAGACACCGAGTTTCTTTTGTCTTTCTAGTGTATTTCAGCCATATATTTTTTCTTCTTATCTCCGATACGCACACTGATATATTACATATAAAATGAATATGTAATTAATAAATGGACTTGACATGGCCAAAAAGAAGCAACACAAAATTAGAATGGTAAATAATGTGTTGGTGGGTTGTCTTTACATTATGATTTATGAATGGTCCTATCCTATCTTAATTAAACTCTTTTCTTTTTCTTTTTTCCTTTGTTAAAATCTTAAAGTCTTCTTCCCAAACTCTACACAATTAGACTTTTCTTGATCTGTGCTCAACAGTCTACTTACATTATAAGTTGTCTCTGCATAAGAGAAGGTATAATTTCTCACACATTCAAATTTAACGCACACAAGTTTGCAGAAAAGTTTTTTTGAGTGATTATTTGATAATGCAAATATGTTGACGAATTTGTATTTAAATAGGAATTTAATAGCGAACTGTTTGATTTGTACACTTTTCAGAGAAAACATTAGACACTGAATCATACAGGAATATATTTATCTGTCCCATTTGTTTTGGTCAACATTTATCTGACCAACAGTTCTACAATTTTGATTATAGTAAAAGCATCATGTTGAATGGCTAAACAAACTATTGAAATATGAAAATTTTCCATATATATTTTCATAAATATATGAATACTATATGTAGACCTGAAAAGCAATTTGTACTACCACACAATCTTGTTGGATTCAAAAAGTACACAATAAAAATATAGCATTCTAAAATATTTGTCAACCTACTATTAAAAAATCTTTCTAGATAAATGTTTCCATGATGAAAAGTAAATTTGTATACTATTTCATAGCAAGATATAGTTTTCTTTTGTCCAATAGCAAAATGTTTTATATATTGATTATATTTCATGTCTTTCACTATTGTTGTGGAATAACATGCTATTTAAAAAATTTAAAAATTTAAAGCTCAAATTAATGTGTTGAGTTATATTTGTGTTAGAACTTAGAACTACCGTCTTGTCTATTGGCCACTATAAGACATAATGCCTATGTCAAAGATGCTAAATTATGTATGATCATTTCTCAATACTAAGAGATTTGTGATTAATTTCTTACTCAAAGTATTTATTTCGCCGATTGACTCTTAAAATCTATCCATTATTTACGAAAATCTGAAAAGAGTATAGAGAGAGAGATGGTTGAAAGACATGAGATGTGACAAAAGGGAAGATGGGTGTGTAGTTAAGTTGTTGTGTCACTGTCCGCCAAACCTTCCAAATCAAACAGAAGCGTCACTGCTCAGACAACCAAACCGAACCACCCAAACGTCCCTTTCCATGTTTCACCATCAACTGCTTAAACAACCATTAACTCCTTTCTCTCCAGACGACAATTTCTTTAAAAAAAATTAATATTCAACCATCACGGGGCTTAATCTTTGAAATTTGAAACATTTGTTAACTAACTCGACTTTTACGGTTGATAAAATTTTAATATCCGTACTCGACTTAAAAAAAAACAGTATTCAAACAAACATGTACTCTTAAGAAAAGATAATGTGTGTTATCTAATTCGACTTGCTACCTAAATCTAAGGGGGGTTATTGGGGGTTATTGGGAGATAGATTTTAAAGAATTTTTAAAATTTTGAGATTCCATCATTATTGGTTTATAGATTTTTAAAATCTTAATACAATCCATTGTTATTGGTTTAAAAATTTTAAATTTTCATCCAAAATCCTGTGTTATTTAAAAGGTTTGATTTTAAAAGATTTTATGATTCTATAAAAATCTTGTGTTATTAGGATAAAGATTTTAAATATTTTAACTCATAAAACAAGATTTAACAAGACTTTCAAAATACTACCTATATGGCTTAGATTCTCAAAATCATTCTAATAAAAATATTTTGATAGATTTTCTAAATATACAAACTCTTTCCAAATCTAACAATTTTTTTACTGTAAACTCTTAAAATCAATCAAACTTTTATAACTCCATCTCCCAATAATCCTTCCTTAATATGTATAAATTTAAATTAACATAAAATTATCCAACTTCATATAATAGGACGAAAGTGTCTTTTGGCCTTTTGGGACATTGATGAAGAGAGGAAGAAAAGAATTATGGCCTCGCGACAGGAAAAAAAAAAACAAATTCGTTGCTTATTAAAAGTGGGCCAAAGCTAAAAGTTTTTGGGCCCAAAGGATAAGGATATAGCGAGGCTAAATTGCGCCTGAAGCGCCTCTTATAACACACAGTTAACGACTTGTTAACTTGCGCGGGACTATATTGCGCCTGACGCGCACTTAAAAAAGTAAAAACACTCACACTTGACGACTCGTTAACTTACGCTCGTGACAGCTAAAGACAACTAACTGTAACGCTTTAAATAGAGTCGAGTGGGTCTGTTTTGTACGAAAGTTGACCTGTAATTGCTGATCTGGCATATTTCTGTTTTACACGTGGCATAATCGTGACGGCTAGCTTTGTCGCCCACGTTGTCCTTTCTCTATTACCCTATTAGCTGAAACATGATTGGCCAACTGATTCCATTTATATCTTTACATTTATTTTTGTTTTTCTTGTCAACTCATCTCTTGATTTATATTATTTTTGTTTTCAACCAATGATAATTAAAAAGATTCTTAGTCCTAAACATATAAGAAAATGGAACTAGATTCTTTCTTGGCTAATAATACCACTAAATAATTAGAATATATTAAAAAATTGACAAAAATGATAATTTGAATAATAAGGTAAAACTCTATGCTGATTGTTTTCTCTCTGACAATTTGAAATTTAGAATATATTTTTGTTGCTAAAAGGTTATTTATATCTTAATATGTTTTAATTTTTTTAATACACTAATTTTTAACATGACATACAGTTTATACATGATTTACACTATTTGCAGAAATAAAATTCCTTAATTACAGTTTTACCATCCATATTTTTTTGTCAAATTTAAACTAAAATGCGGATACCTAGCAAATAAGCCATTCTTTCTTTTAAATAATTTTTTTTTTGGCAATATCTAAACTATTTATGCATAAACAAATTATTATTCCTTGTATTTTTGGTGGCAGTTTATTTCTTTAAAAAAATGGTATCGGATGAAATTAGTTGAATAGGACTCAACAATAATCGATTGTATAGAAAAACAATAATCGATGATATAGAAAAAACAAATAATTGAAGATAAGCCGGGTCATAATAATTGATGTTTTCTTTGTTTTTTTTCTTTTTCCAATGATGTGTTTTTTCTCACTCAACTCTTAAATGATTTTGTTTTTTGTCCATTAAACAATAAAATTAAATAAGAAATGTATGAGGACAAAAGAGGGAAGAGATGTGTAACTGGGGGAGAAGGGGCCCGCAGGGAGAGAAAGACAACGGAGTCTGAGGAATCTGTGTCGTTATGTCTTCAGATTCAGACGACACCTTCTGTTTCATTTGTCTTCTCTGATCTCTCCTTTTTCTAACATACTATATAATATGCTGTCCAAAATAATAATATATATATATTAAATTTTTCGTTCTTTAGTTTTCTCCCATTTAATTCAGAATTTTCTTCGTTACTCATTACTCTCTTTTTTGGGGTCAAAATATTCTCCATACTTAAAAGTTAAAACTCCGTTTAGTTGAAAAAAACAATAAATTTTATTTGACATATATTCAATTTTATAAACTATGAATTTTAATGATGGTTTATGATTCATCTTGATAAAAAAAAATGATTAGTGCGAAGACAAAAGAAAGAAAATAATTTTTAAAACTTGGATCTAACAATGTTTTTTCTTTCTAATTGTTTCGGATTACTGATGAGCGACCAACACGTGTTTGGCTATTCTAGATTTAAAACTGTAAATTGATTTCTTAGGATCAACGGTTGGTCTCATGTGACCCACACGCTTGTACGTTTGATGGCTTCGTTTCGTTGTTTGCCTTGAACCCAGCTCATGAATATTTTGAAGTCTCTTTTTCGAGAGAAATACTTTTCCCTTTTGTTGACGATCAAACATTTTCTCTACGCAAGAGGTTTTGCTTGCCCTAGTCTACGCAACATATATAGTAGAGTTTGACCTCAAAGAGTAGAAGGCATTATGACAGAAACTTAATTAGGATGTCTGCAAGGTTAAGTGGAGTAGAAATGTGTTTGATAAAAATCGTACCAAAACCATTATCTCTCGGATGTAATGGTAATCAATATCATTGTGCTTTGTTCTTGAGTGGGGTGTTGGATTTGTGTTGAGGTAAACAACAGAGAGATTGTCACAAAACAAACTTGTTGAGTTGTTTGACAACAAACCTCCTGTTATAACTCAAATCGGCTATATATAGACAATAGGAGTTAATGGGTTTTTAGAAAGATCTTTTAGCGAAAAATAGCCGGAGTTCGAAAGGTGTATTACGAGTTCCGATCGTCGGAATAAGAAAGCTAATCAGAGAGTTTGAGAGAAAAGAACTTAGAGTCTTATTGTTTTTTGCTTCTTTTTCTTTTATCACTCTGGTGGTTTTCGTCCATCCTCTATTTATACAAAACAGACCTCATAAATGGGTGATCTGGATCAATTCGATCCAAGAGCTCATATTTAAAGATATGAGCCTTAATATATTAAATAAGATGAGTGGGAACTGGGTGGAGACTGAGTGGAGAGACTGAGTGGCGGATCGTGCCATACAGCCAGGTCGGTCAGCTCTGAATGCCTTCAAGTCGGCCTTCGATGGTTGCTCTTTTTCCCTTTTGGAAAGAGAGTTTCTCGAGAGACTGGCCGACCTCGTGCCTTCCCAGTTTCTCCAGAGATGGACGACTTCGTGCCTTCCCAGTTTCTCCATAGATGGCCAACCTCGTGCTTTCCCTGTTTCCCGAGAGATGGCCGACCTGACGCTTTCTCCGGATTAATGTGAATAAACGGGATTTCTATTTTCCCCAGCCGACCTAAAGTTACGATTGCCAACTTTAGGGTTTTTAATTGGTCCGATCTAAATATCATCGTGCTTTTTAGAGGGGATACGAATCCCGACTCTAACAGTTATCCCCCCCCAGTTCGGCAAANTCTTTCTGGTGAGTCTTCTTGTCGGAATCCTTAGACGGTGACCAGAGAATCTTCTTCACGGCCGTGAACCACGACGTTCCGTTCTTCTTAGCCATCTTAAATTAACGAACCAGAGAGAAAGAAAGATCGAACTCAGCTACTGTTTGTGAAGTGGATGCTCATGTAACTAACTTACTACACCACGAGACTGAGGAAGATTACATAAATATAAATATATATATACACGACAGAGACCATAATAAATTTATATTTATTTTGTCATAATTATGAAATTAGTACAAGTGGATATTATATCAAAAGTTTGCTTAAATCAAGAATTTGAGGGATTTCTCTCTCTCTCTCTCTCGTGTAGTCTTCTTGTGCATGGGTTTTTTACTTTTAAAATAGTTTCACTTTCTCATCAGAACCTGAACAAAAAAAGTAGAAAATATTAACAGCTGTTGATGAATCAATAATGGTTATGATAAAACAAAAATAACTAAATTAAGAATAGACTAAAATATTTGTGATGATGACTATATAACAAACGAGTGGACTAAAATATTTGTGATGATGACTATATAACAAACGAGTGGGCATCAGAAATGTTGCAGCTTTTTTAGTTGTTTTGATATAGTAGTAGTATTTAAAGGCAAGTACGCTTGCACAGATGTTACATGGGATTATTGAATACAAACCATTAATTGTATAATAGTAAATGAAGATTTTGACGGTCCAAGTCCAAAGATGACATTGTAAATATTTTCAAGAAGATAGCCACAGACTTTAATGCCTTGTTGCACCAAGAATCCAAAGTTCCCCTATGATTTTATTGTTTTTTTTCTTCTTTTGTGAATTTGTAGTTCAGCTCTCTTTCATTGGCGTCACGTGTTACACAATATAGATTCCAATAAAACTACATTTCTCGTAAATTGCAAAATGCAAAAAAAAAATTAGTAAGAGAATTCTGATATATAGAGATAAATGAGTTCAAAGAGTTTGTATCGAGACAGATTGCTCAAATTTGATTCAGATGATCGAGAATTCCGTTGATTGGCCTGCCTTTAGATCAGAATTAGATTATTTGTGTACGCTTAAGAATTCTTTTGAGGATTGTATTGTTCGGTTTATTCTTTGAAGGCAAAATGTTCATGCTGATATTCTTACTTAAAAAACAAGCGCACAAAATTTTATCTTTTTTCATATAAGTCAAACTTGGTTAATGGAAAAAATAATATAGTTTAATCAAAATAATTTAATCGTTGAAAAAATAATATATATATTGGCTAGAGAATGTAGTCTTCAAGAACTGTTATGTTGGATTAGTGATCAGAAATCGTAGTCGAAGTATTATTATATAGGAAAACAGTCTCTTTATTTTTTATACTATGTGAAACCAAACTGTTTAAATTCACATTATTAAGTGATTTTTGACATCTGTGGAAGCAAAAAAATGCGACATGAATTATTCCTTACCAACTTAGAATTTCGATTTACTGTTGCGTTTGAAGAGTGGTTGTGATTTATGCTTATTTATATAGAACTCTCACGGACATAATCAAAAACTGATTTCATAAAATTGAACTCTTTTAAGAAAAATAAGATCCTAATGCATACATGCATGATAGATGAGATCATGCGAATGCGACGATAATAAAAACAAGGCGTGCAAATAAAGGACGACAAGACCTCGAAGACTACAAAATAATGGTTTTAGCCAAAATACAACTTTGAAACTGAGATTCTTTAATTTTTTTAATTTTAAAATAGCATCGAGAAAAGTTCTCATGAGTGAGTTTGCTTGGACTAGTCAAAACCGCCTTGTGTAAAAAATTAGTTTGGGAATTTAACGTTTAGGCACATACTATTTGGTAAATGGTAATGGTTTTGATAAAGCTCGTAAAAGTTGAATATTTAATTTACCGATAAGATTCTAATTCTTTTGTAAGTAACCCCTTTTTTTACATTGAATATTTGATTTTGGTTGCTTAAAGATGCATGTATCCATCAAATTTCTTTCTCATTTTATGATAACTAATATTGAAAATTTTACCCAAAAAAAAAACTCATATTGAAAACTAAGCATCTAGCAATGATCTAAATCATACGGTCTATATTGGTATAAGTAACTGTGTTGTAGATATATATGTGTAGTCAGTAGCAGATCTAAAAATATTTTTGATCGGAGTCATTATATAATTAAATATTAAATAATATTTTATATATATTAATTTTTTTACTATATTATTACATTATTTTGAAAAAAATTATGACTACACAAATTATTCATACGGTAAAGCAAAAAAATATTTTCATTCTATTCCAAAAATATAGTTTTTTCAAAAAAGATTATTTTTTTAATAGATGTATAATTAATATTTAAAACATTTTAGTTTTAAGTTATATAGATAGATTAGTATAATGTAATTATAAAACTATTAAAGTAAAGTTATACGAATAAAAATATATAAAAACAGTGAAAACAGTGACAAATTTGAAATTTTGAAAAAAATAAAATAAAATAGATTATAAAACAAAATAAAAAGGTTATAACTCTACATTGTAGAATAATGGTAAAAATAAAATAAAAACTGATAAAAAATGACACATTTCATAGATTTGAGTTTTGGTTAGTGGGGTCAAATGTTACATAAATAAATTAATGGAGTCAACAATGTGATTTACACCACATAATTTAACAGAATTTAATAATTACTAAACAAATGAATTAAACAAATGAATTCGACTGGGGTCATCTGACCTTCTACCTTGAACGTGGCGGAGCAACTGTGTGTAGTCCATAATAGAACCAAGAAGAACATGGATTTAAAGTTTACGTGGAGTTAGAACAATTAATATGGATAATATCAATCAATCTCAAAGATTATTCTCCTAATGAGGAATAATTTTTGTCGCGTATGTTAAGAGGAATTAGTAGGTGGGAGTGGGATTTAGCATGCATAATGTTAACTAGAGAATAGGCGCTAGAGTGCAAGATGAGCCCCATGTGAGTTAGTTATCTATAACTATAAGTTTCATAAAGTGAACAATAAATATAAAGTAATTGAGTTTATTAATATTTTTAGCTATATTGATATTATTTGTTCAATTATTACTGACAATTTTTTTAATTAGTACGATTAGGGTACACCAATAATCTCAGGGCAATAAAGTCATTAAACATTGACCACATATTGGGACCTCCTGAATAAGGCCTGAGCCAATAGTGCATTGCCCTACCCTCTGCACCTATCACAATAATTGTTGTTGTTTTCCTCATAACTATCCCTTTCCAAAACTATTTTACTTTCTAATTTAAGAAACTAAAACTATAGCACTGTGTATAATTACTTATGGGAGGGGTTTATACCACTAATAGTCCATATATGGTTTGATTGAGCTGAGGCTTTACTTGGCTCACTAGTTTTAGAAGATGGAAAAGAAACGGCTAATATATGTTGATTTTGATTAAAGAAGACAAGACTATGCAAGTCATAAAAAGATAAAACCCACGACAGTTACGAATGAAACATAATAACATAAAACTATGCTTGTTGGGCCATGACATCCGG
>JAHZTW010000003.1:37580303-37676832 GCA_020283515.1 Alliaria petiolata
CCATTTAAAAAATATAAAACCAAAAATATTTAATCATAAAATAAAAATACTCAAAAAGTTACTATGTTTAATGTTTGTTGTTGTGGTGTTAATTGCGATAATACCTTTTGGGAATTGAGTTTTGACAAAGAGGGACTGATCTTTGACACAAGTAGAAGTCCAACAAGCGCAAAATCCGCAATCACAATCCGACCATCTCGAGACTTGTGGGCTCAAATTCTGCCGCTTGATCTTGCCTTGAAGCATCTCAACAACAGTAAAACTCACCGTCAATCTCGAGTTTATCGTTCTCCCTTTTCTCTTTCTCGTCTTCTTCTCGCCACACTCGGAGTTTGGTCGAGTCACATTCACTAACCGTTTGGTCAGATCGTTAATGGAGAGCTTAGAGAGGTCAGATACAAGAGAAGGACGTGAATAAAGAGTCTCTGAGATCTCCTCAAGCTCAATCTTGGAACGTCCGCTACAAGCAAAACCGGCCGGTTAAGGTAGTAAAACCGAATAAAAATTTTGATTTGTATTTTCAACTCCTAGTTTCAATCGTCTTAATTACTGATATGGTCTTGAAAATGCAAAATACGTGGGAGAGAAACAAAACCTAATGAGAATCTTGGAGTCTACCGTTATTGTTGGACAAACAAGCCACGTTTGTTCTAAGTAATGAAATGACTTTTTTTTTGTTTTCTTTTACTTTTGCAAATAATTATATGCCAAGAAAAGAAAGGAAAAATGTATACCTAAGCTGTTGAAGGGGAGAGACAGTGAGAATCTTGGATTCACCATTGTTATGAGAATGAGATACGACGATATTCCCTCGAGTGGTGGTGATAAGTTTCTTGGGTGACAAGCAATAGCAAGGTTTCCACTCTGCTTCGAGGAGATAATCAGCAGTTTTGTAGAGAAGACAGAGAAAATAATCGACGATGTCTAAGAAACAAAACACAACAAAGCTCACGACCTCGTTCACCCATCTTCCTACAGATGCTGATCTTGTCTTCATCGCACCCATGCATGAACTTGAACTTAGATTATAGTCACAATTCACAAATGTCTCTCTCTCTCTATTGTATATATAAGTAGAGAGATCTATGTGTGATATGTGTGAAGTTGTTCGTCTTGACTTATTTGCTACGCTTAGCTGTGTATATATATGGTACAAACTCTCTCTCTCTCTCTCCCTCTCTCTCCCCCCTATTAAGATGAGAAGAGGAATCTATGGAGGGATATGGGGAATTGTAACCCGAGGGTTACTTGATATACACCATATAATCTATATTGTATAGTATATGATATTATAGGGTGAGAAAATGGTAAAGAAATGGGAGACGCCCAAAACAAATTATAGGTAAAGAAATGGGAAAACAACAAGGTGTGGTTGTGGCTATTTTAATTTTGGTCTATTTGAAGTGGGGTTTTCGAAATTTTATGTATTTCACGGGAGATGGTGACTTTTGGCAATTGACTTTTTTTCATCAAAATCAGATGGAGAAAGAAAAAGAAAAAGAAAAGATTGGTGACTTTTGATAGAAAATACAGTTTCCAAAGGCGCGATAGCGAATGCGTGCAAGAGAACTAATTGGTGGAGAAGAAAGACAATTTTGTTTGAGTTTTATTTTCGTCAAGTCATCACTAAAATCTAGTGGATCAATGAAAATGTGGTTTCCATGCATGCATGTTATCGATTTTACTTAGCTCACATCTGGTTGATCACTACCATTTGGATTAATCTGACATTTTAGTTTGGCGACGCTATTATCGAAAATTAGGATATAGTTTCCGACCACAAAATTATGTTTCCTAAAAATACAAAAAAAAACAAAATTTGTTACACGGTAAGCAATAAATATAGCAGAGCCGTAAATATTAATTACGGCTTTGTTAGTGGCTCCAACAAACAAAAGTTATACTTATAAGAACAAAAGATAAGTACAACAAATGAAAAAAAAAATTGAACGAGATAAATAAAGCAAAATGTTTAGACTTTAGAGTCATTAATAAAGACACTAAAAAGAAGAGGAGGTAGGTGGTGGTTGATCTATCTTGTGAATGAATCAAATTAGAAGTTGTTCTTTCTCCATGACTTGGCTAGTTGGCTTTATCATACTCACTCACTCATTCACATTTTAATAAATTTTCTCTTCTTATGAATCATTAATATATTATTTTCCACGTGATAATAGCAGTTTCTTGCTCCATAAACACTTGCTAATCCAGACTTTCTTATCTAACTACTTACACCTTTTGTCTTTGCTAAATGTACTTGGGAAATTTTCAAATAATAAGAAACTACCATATTTGTTTCTTTAGTTTAAATCATAGAGGTCACAATAAATCTATTTTGGAGACTTATGCTAAACAAGATCTTACTGGATATTTGTGACCTAGCGGTTCATGAGTAGTCTGTGTTTTAAAACCTTAAAGATTAAAAGAAAATTGATTTATCTTGTAATATATATATCAAAAGTCATTAAGAAAATTAGAAATAAACAAGACGTGATTCAAATCCACCAATACTCTCTTGAAACGTTCTTTGGTGAGTTATAATTTATTTGTATATATATACACTTCATTATTAAAGCGTAAAAACATATCCTTATGTGATTTAATCTTTCATTGATAAGTTATACACATACATGTTCATAGGAAAGGCATCCTAACGAAACGAAAATTTGAATGCGATAGGGATATGGAGATATCTAGTGCTCATTATAACTTTTCTCAAAACAAGGATACATTTTCAGCCATCACACTTTAAGTTCAATCATTTTTATGGTTCTATAAATCTATCACTATATTCTAATATGATTTAAATATATTTATTTTTCTATAACTAAATTCGTATTGAACCGAACCGTAAAATCTAAGTTTCTCTAAAAATACAAAATATAATTAACCCGAATTTGAATCGAATTCTTAATTGTAAAAACTAAAAACCATCTAATATAATAACAACAATCAATATTTAAAATTCTCTTCCAGGTTCCTCGTATTTTTGATGGGCTTTATGTTCGAAGCTTAAGGCCCAAATGGGTTCAGTTTTACTTTGTATATTTATGGGCTTTAGGTTTCGAAAAGGGTTACTTTATGTTGAAATGGCGGCAACGGCTAGAAGCTGGAAAATTGGGAGGGAAATCGGAGACGCCGTGATCAAGGCGTCGAGGAACCCTAACCGGAGATGGTACGGACCTCACATGTCCGCATCGGTTCGGGCAATCTCGGAACGCATACCGTTGGTCGATTTCGTACTCGAGATCAGAGACGCTCGTGTTCGTTTTCTTCTTTCTCTTTTGTCTTCCAAGTGTTCGATTAATTGCCTCAAAGAACGAAGCTAAGGTTTTTTTTGTTTCTTCCTCTCTCTTTGTGTGTAGATTCCATTGTCTTCTGAGTATGAGTTGTTGAGAAAGTTTCCGCCTTTACCGTCGAAACGGATTGTTGTGTTGAACAAGATGGAACTTGCGGATCCTTTGGAGTTAGAGAAATGGATGGGTTACTTTGAAGGAAGAAACTATCTGTCGTATGCAGTAAACTCACATAACAAACAATGTGTGAAGCAAGTAACACATTTCTGCTATTTCTCTTGATTTCATCATCTTTAGACCTTTTTTTGTCAAGCAAGAAACTTAAAGAAGACTTTTTTTCCTTTCTTTTTTTCTGCCAGTTTCTCAACTTCTTGCAGAGTCAAGTTAGGGAATTGCACAAGTCTGGCCATTCTGGTCATACCACAACTATGATGCTCCTTGGGATACCTAACGTAGGAAAGTCCGCTCTCGCAAATTCTCTTCATCAAATCGGGAGGATTAGTGCTGCAGGTAAGATCGTATCTCTCAAAAATGATCGTTGCTGCTTCTTTGCCCGAGTTTCAGCTCTTCATGATCAATGTTAACATGTTCATTTTGCAGAGAAAGGTAAGCTAAAGCATACAACAGTTAGTCCGCAGCCTGGAGATACTAAAGACATTATGAGCTTGAAGGTTTGTTCCCTTACTTGAGATCTTGTCACAATTCAACAACCTTAGAATGAATTTCAGGGAATTCATTACTCCTACTTCATCTCAATTTCTCAGCACTTGAACAATATACTTTCTCTGTATGCTTATTATGGTCATTACACTTGCTTGTATTAGCTTATTTGTCTGAGTGTGTTTAGAGAATTTATTTGTTTCAGATCGGTAGCCATCCCAACGTCTATGTGCTGGACACGCCAGGAATCTTTCCTCCTACTCTGCTCGATGCTGAGATCTGCTCAAAACTGGCTTTAACAGGTTTGATTCAGCAATGTGAATTATATATTAGCTTAAAAGACCTTTTTTCTTATTCTCATTTCTAGATAGCGTAGAGTGTATTTATCCTTCCCAATGTAGGAGCTATCCCGGATGATATAGTCGGGGAGATAGAACTAGCAAGATTCTTTCTGACTATACTAAACTCGAGCCATGAATACAAGAAATGGGAGAAACTTTGCAAATGTCAGGACTTAACAGAAAGTTTATCCAATGAAAGTTCTGGACAACGTAAGAGGCAGTACCCAACAGATCATACACAGGTACCAGAACAAGACAATAAACACTATGTGCCTACTCAGTTATCTTCTTCATTAGTTGTATCAGTCTTCTTCTTCTTTTCTCCCATTTGCAGGATTTTATAGTTTACGACGTTCGGAGGGTTCTGTACGAGACAATTTCAGCATTTGACGGAGACTTAGAGGACGATGACAGCATGGGAGTGCTTATAGAGACGCAATTCGCTGCGTTAAGAAGGGTTCTTAGGGTTACAGAAGAAGCAAGTGAGTTTGCTGAACTCAGAGTTGCTTCTAAGATATTGAATCTTTATAGAACTGGTAGACTTGGGCATTACACTTTGGAACACGTAGCCAAATCTTAACACAACACAAGCCTCTTTATGAAGATTGTGATGATATATGTCTACTTGACTGGTTTAGTTTATGCTTTCTTTGGTGTCTCTGTTAATAAAAAAATAATCCGGTTTACATGAAAAAAGAATGTTTATGGAGATTGGAGAATGAGCTTCACGAACCAAGAACAACTATAACAGAAAAAAACAAACAAAAAGTCTCTTGCTTTCACACCGAAGATCCGATTTGGAGGAAAGATTAAAAAAAAAAAAAAAAAACAGGTCTTGAATCTAATTAAACCGGAACAAACCGAGACAGTACCAATTCTTGGTTAAATTCCGGTGTACTATACTAACGGTCGAGTTTAAGAAAAGGAAAACATGAATCTTGCAGATTAAGAAAAAAGGAAATAATAAAAACGCGTTCAGGTGCGTATCAACGAGACCATAGTCGATCTCTCACAGTCTATATAAATCACTCAGCCTCCGCCTAAAAGGAATCAGTTTCGCTCTGTTCTCTCTCTGAACTCAATATTCATCATCGATCTCTTTCTCTTTGATTCTCCTCTGCAAAAACCGAAATTAGGGTTTTAACTTTTAATTCTGCCATGAATATCGTCGATACAAGGATGTCAAGGATGAGAGTAAGAGTCACTACGGAGGTGACGAAACTACCTCCAGAGCTAGGGTTTCTAAGCACCATCAGGATCCGTTTACATGAACAGATCAAGGCGCTGGGTCAAGATCAAAACGGGATGGTAACAGATCTAGGATCGTACCGGGACCCAAATGTTTCTTGCATCGAATTGAAAACAGACAACTTCACGCCAAGTGCCATCTCTCAGCTCCTAAACCGCCACATCCCAGAGACTCGGTTTTGCCAGGATCTGGGTCAAAAGATCGCTCATGATTGCTCTTTCCTCCGCGAGAAATTTCTAATGTCTGTCGAGGCCAGATGGAGCCGAGAGGTTCGGTATATGTTACCACCGCCTGTTCCTGTTTCGGTTCCTTCAAGAGCTGCTTCTGATGATGTGTTGCAAAGACTTGTGGACGAACAGAGAGTGGAATCATCATCGGTTGATTTGAAAGAAGCGACACCGTGTTCGATTTGTATGGAGAGCTTGTCTGAAGAACCGAGTCATGGAAACAACAACATCATTAAGATGCCTGAATGTTCACACATGTTTCATCAAGGTTGTATCTTTGAGTGGCTCAAGCGTCACAACTCGTGTCCCTTGTGCCGGAGAGTTCCGTACTAGGATGATGGATGATGATGATCATGAAGTCGTGACAGAGAAGACTCTTCCACGATTGGCTTAGGGTTTAGATGTTTAAAGGGTTCTTCTTCTTCTTCTTCTTCTAAGTTTGGTAACGATTCTGTAGTTTTTTCAAATTTATTGATTTTTTTTCACATGTATCAAAGCGTTTGATGTATGATTTGTTGGCAACTTGTATAACCTTTTTAGTATAAAATTGATTATCCTACCAAGTGTTCTTGTGATTTTTACTTTGGTTTTTATCTTAAAGGTCTAAAATTTGAGCTATAAACTCTTAATGTTTGGTTCATGTTACATTAAGATACAGACATGAGCCTTGAGAAGCAGAGGAACTCTCTTCATGTCCCTGCTAAGCTTCTCCTTCTCAAATCCCAATAGCTCATCAAACAACTATTCCAAATGGTAAGTTTTTTACTTGAATATGATGATGGATTGCTAGAGGTAAAACATCTCTGGCTTAAAAACGTTTGAAACGCTGTTAAAAGTTCCTAACTTAAAGATTTGCAGCTTTGTCATCCATATCAGCTCTTGGTAAAAGGAAATCAAGAAACTAGCTAAAGTAAACGGTTTAAAACGTTTGAATTAATCTTAACTTCTTAACTAAGAATTTGTAGTTTTTTTTTTATCTAATTCAGCTTTTAGTACAAGGAATCAAAGAAACTAAACGCCTTAAAACGTTCGAAATCCATATGTTAAGTTGTTAACTAAGCATTTGTAGTTTTTGTTTGGCACATGGAATCATAAAACAAAACAAAAATCTCATAGATCGTTAACATTACAAAACAACACAACAAAAAAACAAAAAAAGTCTCTCACTTTAACCACCGGAGATCAGTCGTAGAACAAGGCGAGATTTTCCCGGCGAACCCATCACCGTAACAACAAGAGTAATCAGATTCGTGATCTCCCCAAAGACAACCATTATAAGCACTCTTGAAACTCGGACTCCTCAAATTCTCCTCCTTTTCCGCATAACACAGCCGCTTCTTCGCCGTCCCCACCGGTCTCCGCCGCGGCGTGCTCTGAGTCCTTGCCTTAGCCCTGGCCGACTCAGTCGCCGTCATGTAATTCGGCTGAACCATCGAAGAAGGCGAATAACACTGTATTCTCGGACTAGCTGATCTAATCACTCCGAAGGTTCTCGTGGCTCTGCACGACGGTGGAGTCGCCGGATACGTTCTCTGATGTGCGTTTGTATCGATCATCTTGATCGGATCTCTGATTGTGGAATCGGAGATTGTGTTGTCCCATTGTTTTGTAGCCATCCATCGATCAAGCCATTGCGTTCTCTCTAGAAGATCCGAATCGTCGCCGGTTGATTGATTCCGGTAAGACCGACTCCGAATCTTTCAAAACAGAGACGACAAAAACAAAAACGTCAGTATTGTGAAAATAGATTATTTTCAACAAAAAAAAATACTAAATGAACAAATTAGTGTAAATCTAAGTTTTAAAGTATACTTTAGAATTTAAATTCTACAAAGTGACAATATAAAATCATATACCTTAAACCTTGAATTCGTGACCCTAAATCTATAAAAAAAAAAGTTGATTAAAATTATATATTTTAAAAAAAGAACAAATATTTAATTTCTTAGTGAACAAATTAGAGTAAATCTAAGTTTTAAAGTCTAAGATTTATATAAAAAAAAAGTTGATCAATTTCATTAAATTTTGAAAGATTTTTCTCTAAAAAAATTCTCAAAAATTCTTTTAAAAAATTCAGTAATTGATATATTAAATACCTGATTAGAGAGAGCAAGTGCGTGAGCTTTCTCTCGTTTGATAGCAATCTCGAGTCTCTTCTCCAAAATCGATTGTGTTTCTTCTTGGTTAACAACAAATTCATTGGTGCATCTACTCATGTCCCTAGACTGCAAAAACCATCAAAATAATTGTCTCAGTTCACAAAATCGAGTTTTAGAACAAAACAATTTACTAATCAATTCACTAACCAGAGATCTACGGCTACGGATGTCTTGAAGATATGTTTTAGTGTCCCAAAAACCGTTAGATTCAGCGAACATTGAGTTACGTCTTGCTTCGATATTATAACTATTCGATGTTGGTGATGATAAGACTCTTGAACGTTGTTGTTGTTGATGATGATGATTAAGCACTTGATCTTGAACTCGAACCAAAGCCTTGATGCATCTTAAAGTGAGTTTAGCTTGGTTTCTAACGTTATTACCTCTCACTAATGCTTGTAACTTCACTATCCCTTTCAATGCTCGTAAAGCTCTCCTCGCCTTTGTAAAATAGATTCAAAATTTTCGACACTAATAACACAAGATTTTGACAAATTAAATAAATTAAAATAAACATGACTTACGAGGTAGCCTCTGAAAGCTGTCTGAATAATAATGGCAGCCCAATGACGTCTTATAAAACCTGGAGTTGCCGTTAGCTTAACGATCTCGGCGACAGCTTCATCCACGGCGGGGACAGTCACCGCCGGTTTGTCCTCCTCCTCTGTCTCCGCCGTAGGTATCGTGTCGGTAACAGAGTTAGTGGTTTCGAGTTTGGTTTTTCGAAAAATCCATCCTTTTTTTTCCTTTTTCTGCAATTAACCCAAAAGATGGAGACATTCGGGTTAAATCTCAAGACCCGTTACTCTTAAAACATTATTTAGAACACGAGGTTAAGTGTTAATATTAGTAACATAGAGTTGAATTAAGAGACCTTATTAAAATCAGTTTCTTTCTGGTGAGTCTTCTTGTCGGAATCCTTAGACTGTGACCAGAGAATCTTCTTCACGGCCGTGAACCACGACGTTCCGTTCTTCTTAGCCATCTTAAATTAACGAACCAGAGAGAAAGAAAGATCGAACTCAGCTACTGTTAGTGAAGTTGATGCTCATGTAACTAACTACTACACCACGAGACTGAGGAAGATTGCATAAATATAAATATATACATATATATATATACACGACAGAGACCATAATAAATTTTTATTTATTTATTTTGTCATAATTATGAAATTAGTACAAGTGGATATTATTATATCAAAAGTTTAGTTAAATCAAGAATTTAAGGGATTTCTCTCTCTCTTGTGCATGGTTTTTTTATATTTAAAATAGTTTCATTTTCTTACCTAAAAGCAAGAACAATAGTGGTTCTTACAAAAATTCTTAATATATATTAAACAAATAAAAATTAGTATAATAATAGAGGAGATTCTTAACAACTTAAGAAATACATTCAAAAAAATTTAAATAAAAAACTTTTTTAAGTTTTTAAAAACCCATTTATTATTATATTAATTTTTATTTGTTTAATATATATTAAGAACTTCTTTAAAAACCACTAATGTTCTTGCTCTAAGAACCTGAACAAAAAGTAGAAAATATTAACAGCTGTTGATAAATCAATAATGCTTATGATAGAACAAAAATAACTAAATTAAGAATAGACTAAAATATTTGTGATGATGATTATATAACAAACGAGTGGGCATCAAAAGAAATGTTGCAGGCTTGCAGCTTTTAGTTGTTTTGATATATGTTTAAAGGCAAGTACGCTTGCACAGATGTTACATGGGATTATTGAATACAAACCATTAATTGTATAGTAGTAAATGAAGATTTGACGGTCCAAGTCCAAGATGACATTGTAAATATTTTCAAGAAGATAGCCACAGACTTTAATGCCTGGTTGCACCAAGAATCCAAAGTTCCCAGATGATTTTATTGTTTTTTTTTCTTCTTTTGTAAATTTGTAGTTCAGCTCTCTTTCATTGGCGTCACGTGTTACACAATATAGATTCCAGTAAAACTACATATCTCGTAAATTGTAAAATGCAAAGGAAATTAGTAAAAGAATTCTGATACTAGTATACAATTTGGCTAGAGAATGTAGTCTTCAAGAACTGTTATGCTGGATTAGAAATCTTATAATAGTGATCAGAAATCATAGTCTATTACTCCCTCCGTTTTGATTTAAGTGTCGTTTTAGACTTGTTTTTTTTGTTTACAAATAATTGTCGTTTTCGGATTTCAATGCAGATTTATGATAAATTTTCCTGTTTTATCCCTACTTTTTCAGCTTATTAATTATTCATATCAAACAAAATAATGTTTTAATGAAGGACAAAACAGAAAAATTTAATGTTTTCTTAATCTGTGTGAAATATCCTAAAACGACACTTAATTAAAAACAGAGGGAGTATTATATTGGAAAACAGTCCTTTTTATTTTTTATACTATGTGAAATCAAACTGTTTAAATTCACATTATTAATTGATTACTATCAATTAACCAATATTTGACATTTGTGGGATTCTCTGAAGCAAAAAAATAGCGCGACACGAATCATTCCTCACCAACTTCGAATATCGGTTTAGTGTTGCGTTTGAAGAGTAGTTGTGATTTATGCTTATTTATATAGAACTCTGACGGACATAATCAAAAACTGATTTCATAAAATTGAACTCTTAAGAGAAATAAGATCCTAATGCATACATGCATGATAGATGAGATTAGTCCTGAAAATTTTGGGAAATGGGATGAAAATTTACGGATACGGGACGGGAACGGAAAATTCGGTAATTGAATAACAATTTCCGAAAGGGAATTTATAAAAACAAGAGGGGAACGGGACGGGTTCGGAAAATTTCCTTACGTGAAATTTTTTTTCAAACGGATAATTATTTTGGATAATTCGGGAAAAATTCGGGAAATTTCAAGAAAATTTAGGAAAATACGGGAAATTTCGGGAAAATTTGGGAAAATTCGAAAAAATTCGGAAAGTTCGGGTATTCCCGTTCCCTTTCCGTACCCTTCCCGTACCCGTTTGAAAAATATAAATAGATTCGAACGAGAATTCTTTTAAACGGAAACGGGAACGGGACGAGAAATTCGAAACGAGTACGGATGGGATCGAAATTTACAGAGCTAGATGAGATCATGCGAATGCGACGATAATAAAAACAAGGCGTGCAAATAAAGGACGACAAGACCTCGAAGACTACAAAATAATGGTTTTAGCCAAAATACAACTTTGAAACTGAGATTCTTTAATTTTTTTAATTTTAAAATAGCATCGAGAAAAGTTCTCATGAGTGAGTTTGCTTGGACTAGTCAAAACCGCCTTGTGTAAAAAATTAGTTTGGGAATTTAACGTTTAGGCACATACTATTTGGTAAATGGTAATGGTTTTGATAAAGCTCGTAAAAGTTGAATATTTAATTTACCGATAAGATTCTAATTCTTTTGTAAGTAACCCCTTTTTTTACATTGAATATTTGATTTTGGTTGCTTAAAGATGCATGTATCCATCAAATTTCTTTCTCATTTTATGATAACTAATATTGAAAATTTTACCCAAAAAAAAAACTCATATTGAAAACTAAGCATCTAGCAATGATCTAAATCATACGGTCTATATTGGTATAAGTAACTGTGTTGTAGATATATATGTGTAGTCAGTAGCAGATCTAAAAATATTTTTGATCGGAGTCATTATATAATTAAATATTAAATAATATTTTATATATATTAATTTTTTTACTATATTATTACATTATTTTGAAAAAAATTATGACTACACAAATTATTCATACGGTAAAGCAAAAAAATATTTTCATTCTATTCCAAAAATATAGTTTTTTCAAAAAAGATTATTTTTTTAATAGATGTATAATTAATATTTAAAACATTTTAGTTTTAAGTTATATAGATAGATTAGTATAATGTAATTATAAAACTATTAAAGTAAAGTTATACGAATAAAAATATATAAAAACAGTGAAAACAGTGACAAATTTGAAATTTTGAAAAAAATAAAATAAAATAGATTATAAAACAAAATAAAAAGGTTATAACTCTACATTGTAGAATAATGGTAAAAATAAAATAAAAACTGATAAAAAATGACACATTTCATAGATTTGAGTTTTGGTTAGTGGGGTCAAATGTTACATAAATAAATTAATGGAGTCAACAATGTGATTTACACCACATAATTTAACAGAATTTAATAATTACTAAACAAATGAATTAAACAAATGAATTCGACTGGGGTCATCTGACCTTCTACCTTGAACGTGGCGGAGCAACTGTGTGTAGTCCATAATAGAACCAAGAAGAACATGGATTTAAAGTTTACGTGGAGTTAGAACAATTAATATGGATAATATCAATCAATCTCAAAGATTATTCTCCTAATGAGGAATAATTTTTGTCGCGTATGTTAAGAGGAATTAGTAGGTGGGAGTGGGATTTAGCATGCATAATGTTAACTAGAGAATAGGCGCTAGAGTGCAAGATGAGCCCCATGTGAGTTAGTTATCTATAACTATAAGTTTCATAAAGTGAACAATAAATATAAAGTAATTGAGTTTATTAATATTTTTAGCTATATTGATATTATTTGTTCAATTATTACTGACAATTTTTTTAATTAGTACGATTAGGGTACACCAATAATCTCAGGGCAATAAAGTCATTAAACATTGACCACATATTGGGACCTCCTGAATAAGGCCTGAGCCAATAGTGCATTGCCCTACCCTCTGCACCTATCACAATAATTGTTGTTGTTTTCCTCATAACTACATATCCCTTTCCAAAAATATTTTACTTTCTAATTTAAGAAACTAAAACTATAGTACTGTGTATAATTACTTGTGGGAGGAGGGGTTTATACCACTAATAGTCCATATATGGTTTGATTGAGCCTGGGCTTTACTTGGCTCACTAGTTTTAGAAGATGGAAAAGAATCGGCTAATATATGTTGATTTTGATTAAAGAAGACAAGACTATGCAAGTCATAAAAAGATAAAACCCACGACAGTTACGAATGAAACATAATAACATAAAACTATTCTTGTTGGGCCATGACATCCGGTAATTTGGTCGTTTTTATATTGGAAGTCATTATATTGCACAACAAAACAAAACAAAAAAAGAAGTCAGACTCTACGGATATGAACATCCAAATGAGACGCACCANCCATGACATCCGGGAATTTGGTCGTTTTTATATTGGAAGTCATTATATTGCACAACAAAACAAAACAAAAAAAGAAGTCAGACTCTACGGATATGAACATCCAAATGAGACGCACCAATCAAATCAATAATGAAAAACAGAATTTGGTGCAGAGTAAGAGAACGGTTTCCGGCCAATCGAGGGTTCAATGGAACTAGTCGGTAAGTCGGTAAGTGCATGGACGTAACATTTGGGATGGATTCGGGCTGGGACGGCTTTTCCGTCATGAAATGGACATGGCTACTTAGATGGCAATGATGGGATTAGGGTTAAAACAAAAGAAACACGAGAGTAATGTATTGTTTCAATTAGGGCTGGACATTTTACCGGAATCCGAATCAGGTACATGTTGAACCAGAATATTATTTAGGCAAACAAAATAATAAATAGTTGTGGGTTGAAGGGAACAAGTGTTTTATTAATTGTTTTAAAGCTCAAAGTGTTACAAGGATTGATTGGCAACAGATTATTGCCGAGTTGAATTAGGTCTAGAAAACTCGCGGCGGCTAGGTCTTGCTCTTGAGTTTTCTAGCGAATTGTGGATACCTTTGAAGTTGTGATATGCTCTCTATTTATAAGGTTAGGAAGTCGGTTCCTTTGACCTTATTTTTCTTTTCTCTCTAGGAAATATTCTCGCCTATCTTCATATTTTCTTTATTTCTTGTAGATTACTTTTTTCTTGATGTTTTCCTTTTCCTTTATTCGATTTAATCACGGCGGGCCTCGTCTTGATGGGTTATCATTAATGGAGGAGGGCATTTTATGCAATGTGCTCATTCTCCCTCCTCTAACAGTACTGATACAATATGAAAAACCATAAAATCAAAGGTCTTCAATATGTGGATTTATTATCAAATATCATGTTCATAACTTCACAAAGTCAAAGATCCTCATTCAATGTCCAATGCAAAATTGGTGGCAAGAAGACCATTATTTGATTTAGCTTATTTTTCTCCTTTTGTTTAAATGTATATAATTTTCTTTAAATGTAATTTATTGTAAAGATCTCTTGTAAGAGCTATAAAAGCTCATGTATTCTCATTTGTAAAACACATAGAAATTTTTGGAAATTAAAAGAGATTTTTCTCTAAAAGCTTAGGCTTTGTTTTGTTTATCTAAGTTAGATGGATTTCTACACTTAGTAAACGTTTGAATCTATGTCTCTTGTGTGCGATGCCTTGAGACTAGGTTTGTGAACTCATCACAAGAGCTTTCACACTCTTGAGTGGCGTTCTTCGATCCATCCCATTTGATTGAGTGAGTCGATCACTTTCATCTCCATCTCTACCAACGACCATCTTCCGCACCAAAGCTTGTAAACTCTTGATCATCTTGTGAACATAAGTTTGGTGGATTCCAATCTTATATCAAGTACCGATCAGAAAATATCCGATCCAAACCCGATATGCTAATTACCATCAAATATTCATCGGGAGTAATCTTCAAAGTAGTTCGGATACCGGATAATACCTGATCTGATCCGATACCCGAAACAGTATCTGAAGTATACGATTTGTAAGATCCAATCATAACCCCTCTTACCTTATTTCCGTCGATTATACTTCACTCTCTCCTGATTTTCAAGGCAAAAACCATATAAGTATCGATTCCTAAATAATAAAATATGAAAACCTTTAATCTTGAACTTTGAACTCTTAGTACACACCTTGAACTCCTTATGTTGAATTGTTGGTGTTTTATTTCTCGATCTAGTGCCAATAATAGTAAGTGGATTTGATATTGATGTAACAGAGAGTTAGAAACATGGAGAATTTGAAGTTTTGTTTTTGTTTTATGTTCTTTGTACTTTTGTCATTTGGTGACAATTTGAAGTTTAAACTTTAATGTTTATTTTGGTTTTTGAATTTTGAATGTTTAGTTTGCTTTAAAATCAATATTAGTTTGGTTACTTTTGAGTTTTTATGTTTACATTTTAGGTTATTTTTAAATATTTTTGGTTACTTTTCAAAAAACGTACTCGAACCCGAACCGAATCCGAGAAAATCCGAATCCAAAATTTTATATTCGAACCGATCCGAACCTGCAGAGAACCGACTTGAATCCGATCCGAAATTTAATAATACACGATCGATATCAAAAGCAATAGTTCCAAAGATATATAACCCGAAATATCTGATCCGATCTAATCTGATAATCCGAACGCCCACTCCTAGTTTCAATATCAATCACGATAAACAAGGTGTATACAAAAATGGAAAGTATCAAAGCTCTTATTTATGAAAAGTAACCAAAATTATTGCACACTCAATGTGACATTTGCTAACAAGTATTTACGTGTATTACGTACGTAATAAGTATTTTTCATTTTTTTCTTCTATATAAAAAGAGAACAGACTTTTTTCAATTTTTTTCTTCTATATAAAAAAGAACATCATCATTCATCATCAAATAACATGGCCAAAAACAACTGCGGAAACCCCAACCTTGACGACCTCAAGGGCCTTGACTCTAACCTTTGGTGTTAGCCTTCGACTCTCCTATATGTGGTATGAGTCAAGAATTGCTTTCCGTTTCACTTTAATTTTCTTGGTGGAATTATGGATGATATGTGAGTGAATTTATGATGAAAATGAAATGATCATAATACCAAATGTTGCCTTGATCCCGACCAAAACATTACGAAACTTATAACACACAAGAGAACTTGCTTAATTGGCGGATTAAGTCTGCTTATTTATAGTTTCTTTTCATTTAGTTTATATAACAAAAAAATATAGTAGAGTCGTAACTCCTACAAACAAAGACAATGGGGAAATGAAAGAGAGATGGTGGTTAATCATAAAGAAAACCAACATTTATTTATTTATTAACAACTGAAACAAATAACAAAAACAATTAAAAGAAAAGGAGTCACCATCCATTACTTCAAGTATCTCCGGTTTGAAATTCTGGTTCGGTTGTTCAGTTTCATCAGCCTTTGCTTCAGAATTGGTTCACCATGGTTATTTTCTTTTTGTTTTTTCCCTTTATTTTTTGAAGTAATATTTCTTAGAAACTCGTTAAGTTTCTCAGTGAAAAATCCTTAACCAATAAAAAATCAAACGGAAACAGAGACTTCATCATAAGTGATTCGAGTCATCAAGTCTCAAATGTATAAGGAAGATGAGTGTGTGGCTTGTGATGAAGGAGAAGCCTTTGCTAACGCAACGGATGTTCACCTGTTGAAGGAGACTGTAGTACACGTGTCGCGATAAGGAAGTGAGTTCGGTTACTTCGCCTTGTGACGTTTGGAGTATGAATGACGGTGGTTTTGCGTGGCGGCTTATCGTTAACGCTGCACTTTGTCTTGGACTGTGAGTTTTTGGCCGTTGGATTATGGATGCAGGATCGAATATATACCGTTAAATTTATGTATGACGAGAGGAGGCTTTTAGTTCGATATCTTTGGTCTTTACTTTAGAGCTTAGGAGTGTACACATTTTGCAGTTTTGTTTTCTATTTTGGAACTTTTGTGTTTTTTTCTCTGTTTGTATAAATTTTTGGTACTCCATCTAGTTATTTTTTTAGTACTTTGGTGAATGGCAAAGAGCCTATGTTTAATAATACTGCACGCATAAATGGTAAAATAAAGTTGTCGTAAAAACAAAAATGGTAAACTAAGTTTCAGAATTGAAATGAGGACTAGTTCAAGTATTTATCTACGTGAATTGGAAAAATTAACAATTTATCTTTTTATGTAATTTAGTATTTATATAAATTTTAAATAAATATATGTATATGAATTTTTACTTTCGATGTGTTATGTACAAATTTTTTAATAAAATATTATATTTTACAAAAAATTATTTTCGATTTCTGATTTTTGAAAAAAATTACTAAATTCAGAACGCTAAATTAATGCCTAGCGCGTTTCCAAAGATATATAATAATCAAGAGAATATATATGATTGAGAGTGTGTAAAGATTGAGAGTGATCATAGAAATGTTGTGAAGATGAGAGTTTGATATGTTTCTCTTTTGCATGTTTTATTTTCAAATCCTGGTGAAATCTCTTTCTCATCGGACAAGCTCGATTTCTCTGCTTCGCCAACGGACAAGATCCTTTTGTTAGAAGTGAAGTTTCTCTTGAGGCGGTAACGAAAATTCTGTCACCTTGCTTCCGGCATTCATCCTCCGGTGAGAAGCTGTTGATTTCTCATTCTTCTCCGTCGTTCATATGCAAAAAGGAAGGAGCAGTGGTCAGGACCAGCTCTGGATCAAGGTAAATGAGGCAATGGGCTTGATCCCCAATTTTCAGTGGCCTATTTTAGGAATTTTTTTATATATATATGTATATAGTCACTAATATTTTATGGGTTTTTTAATATGGGTCTAGCAAAAAATATACAAATGAGCTCAAATTATAAAATCCACTAAACTAAAGAAAAAAAAACCTTTTATTAAATATAGTTTTTTATAATAATTTTTGTATGACATATAATATTAGCCTTCATTATATAATTGGTTTCGAGCTCCCAAAATCTCAGGGCCGGCCCTGGCAGTGGTTAATTGCAGCTTCTTGACAAGGTTAATTTGCTGTTCGTTAATCAATATCGGCGGTAGATTTTGCCGGCGATAGAAGACGGAGCCTGCAGCTCCTTCATCTCTGAACCTTACACGTGGTTTCTTTAGCTTTACGTGTTAGTATGAGTCTTATTGGGCTATATTTTGTTTTAGTTTGGGCCTCAAAAAAAGAGATGTAAGATGATGTATCCCCTGGTTTACCCATTTTGTGTTTGATTAACGCCAAAAAGACGAAAAAAAGAGAGAAATTGGTTACATCTTAAAATTTATATCTCACACTAGACCGACGAAAAAAGCCAGTTCACCTGCCAAAATCACGTTTTAAAAACAATGCAAATTTGGTCAAAACAAAACAAAACCAACCAACCAACAAATAAAAAGAAAAATCAAACATTCGACTTAGCTATTTAAACACAGCAGCATCGGTAATAAAAAAAAAATATAGCAGAAAAATGGATCTCTTCATGATTGTTTCCGCCCTGGTGGCGGCTACGGTCTTCTTCCTCCTCCTCCGTACAACCAAGAAGTCTCTCAGGCTGCCTCCGGGGCCAAAAGGTCTTCCTATTATCGGAAACCTCCACCAGATGGAGAAATTCAACCCACAACACTTTCTTTTCCGACTCTCCAAGCTCTACGGTCCGATTTTCACAATGAAAATCGGTGGCCGTCGCCTGGTGGTGATCTCCTCGGCTGAGTTATCCAAGGAGCTCCTCAAGACCCAAGACCTCAATTTCACCGCCCGTCCTCTCCTCAAGGGGCAACAAACGATGTCGTATCAAGGCCGTGAGCTTGGTTTCGGGCAGTACACACCGTACTACCGTGAGATGAGGAAGATGTGTATGGTAAACCTCTTCAGCCCGAACCGGGTCGCGAGTTTCCGACCCGTCAGAGAAGAAGAGTGCCAGCGGATGATGGACAAGATCTACAAAGCCGCCGACCAATCAGGGACCGTTGACCTAAGTGAGCTTCTCTTGTCCTTTACCAACTGCGTCGTCTGTAGACAAGCCTTTGGGAAGCGCTACAACGAGTACGGGACCGAGATGAAGAGATTCATAAACATCTTGTACGAGACTCAAGCGCTTTTGGGCACTCTGTTTTTCTCCGACCTTTTCCCTTATTTTGGATTCCTTGACAACATCACTGGCCTCAGTGCGCGTCTCAAGAGAGCTTTCAAGGAGCTCGACACTTACCTTCAAGAACTCCTCGACGAGACTCTTGACCCTAACCGTCCTAAGCCCGAGACAGAGAGTTTCATTGATCTTTTGATGCAGATCTATAAAGACCAACCTTTCTCCATCAAATTCACTCACGAAAATGTCAAGGCCATGATATTGGTACGTAACACACTCATTCAGTAACCCTAATTGCAGTTTTGCTTTATTCTTACGTATTAATTCATTTCTATTTTTAGATTGTTCAGCCGTTGTTTGTTTGAATTAGGTTGATTTTGGCTTAAAATATAATTTTAAATATTCTGTTGTAATTTCTTCAGGATATTTTTGTGCCATGGTATTAGTAAGTAACTCACTCATTCAGTATAGTCCTAAATTGTAATTTGTTTAATTCTTACGTTAAACTCGTATTACTTCCTAGAGGTCAGTATATCTATTTTTAGATTGTTCAGCCGTTGTTGGTTTGAATTAGGTTCGATTTTTGGCTTAATATTCTGTTGTAATTTTCTTCAGGATATTGTTGTGCCCGGAACTGACACGGCAGCTGCGGTGGTGGTATGGGCCATGACTTACCTTATAAAGTACCCTGAAGCAATGAAGAAAGCTCAAGAGGAAGTGAGGAATGTGGTAGGCGACAAAGGATATGTCTCCGAGGAAGACATACCTAATCTCCCTTATCTCAAGGCTGTCATCAAAGAGTCTCTACGTCTCGAACCAGTTATCCCCATTCTCCTACATAGAGAAACCATCGCTGACACAAAGATCGGTGGCTATGATATTCCAGCGAAGACCATCATTCAGGTGAACGCGTGGGCGGTTTCTCGTGACACATCAGCCTGGGGAGACAACCCTAATGAGTTCATTCCTGAGAGGTTCATGAACGAGCACAAAGGAGTAGACTTCAAGGGACAAGATTTTGAGCTCCTACCGTTCGGGTCGGGCTGGAGAATGTGCCCCGCAATGCATCTTGGAGTTGCAATGGTAGAGATACCTTTCGCTAACATTCTCTACCGATACGACTGGAGCCTACCAAAAGGGGATAAACCAGAGGATATAAAGATGGATGTCATGACGGGACTCGCTATGCATAAGAAAGACCATCTCGTCCTCGTACCAAGGACGCACATTTGATCACTCGCGATGGGTGTGCAGAGCTATATTTGGAGAATTCTGCTAGTAGATATGGCCATCAACTGTTGTTTCTCAATGTACGGCAACATTTTTGTTGATGGCTCCGTTTTTGGTTCTGTAACAAATAAATGTATTAACGCTAAAGTTTATAGATTATAAACAATGTATCACACTATATATGTAACATCTATTCCTCATTTTTGTGCCATAGATCTCGCGCTCTAACTTCCATCACAAGAAACACATGCACACATAAAAGGAGGGGTGAGTAATAAGTGAAAATGTAAGATTAGAGAAATAAGCAGAAATAAGAAAAGATTAGGCCCCGGAGGCATGTAACTTTTAATCCAGAAGTGAAAATCTCATTTCGAGTACAAAAGTTATCTCTTTAATAAAACCCGATTTGAACCCGTTTAGGTTTACCTTTCTATTTTTATTTTTTCCATGTGATGGTTATATTAGATTCTTTAAGTAAAAGTACAGCGTTCATCAAACCTTACACAAAAGGAGAAAATATCAATGACATATTAGTTAGCCATGAGACTTATTACAAACCTAGCTGTCAAAAGATAGTTAAAATAGAAATATGTAGTTTTGAACGTGGCACAAGCAACATTATTTTTTCTTAGAATTGAACGGTTTGCAGCTGCTATTTCTTCATAGTTTTTGTTTGGTTCTGATTCCATTACCTGTTAAAATCAGTTAAACACACATGACAAAGATGATCTTAAACAAATAAAAAGGAGGTTATGAGACATACTGCTTCGTTGAGTCGGAGTCACTCCTACAAAAAGAAAAAGAAAATGGGGAAATGAAAGAGATATGGTTCCTAAACATAAAGAAAATCAACTCTCTTCTTATTAACAACTGAAACAAATAACAAAAACAATTAAAAGAAAATGAGAAACTGTTGAGAATCGAACCCCAACTTGGATTGAGGACATCGGAAATCACCTCAGACGGGTTTATACATGGAGATCGCTCACCACCGATAACATCTCAATCGGTTTACAAGAAAGAAGAAGAAGAATACTTAGAGGAGAGAAAACCCAACCCGAGAACACAAGCATCAATGATACTCATCTCTCAATCTCTCACTCGCTCTCTCTTAATCGCACCAAGAACATCGAAGAAGAAGGACGAGCTTAGACCAACCCCAATGATAACACCAAGGGATCTAAACTATGGTTCTTAATAATAAAATAAATTAAAAAAATAGTTATTGGTGTCTTATTTTTAAGACTAGTGTCTAAAAATAAGACTTTTTCTAAGTTAAGAACCCATACGTGGCACTATGTGATTGGATGAAGAAAATATAATGGGTGAATGAAAAAAAAATATTTTTTTACATAAATTTAAAAAATACTTTTTTACATAAAACAAGTTTTTATTTAAATTTAAAAAAATATATATTTTTTTTTGGTTTTTAAGACACTCATCTAAAGTGTCTCCATTGTATGCTCACAAACAACAAAATATTACAAAGTGTTTTATATCTATAAAGTACACAAAATATTAATATTTAATTAATAAGACACCACACTAAGATCAACCCCAATGCAAACACTCAATTGAGTGTCTTAAACATTTTTTAATAATAAAAAAAACACGATTTAAAAAAAAAAAAAAACAAATTGACGAATCGCGTCTTGACACGTGTCATAAGACACCATAAAATCAGATCCAAAATAAGACACCAGGTCTTGCACTGTTCAATGCCATGTCATTTTTTAAAAATTTTTTTTTTGAGTTAAGACACCTTGGGGTGTCCATTGGGGATCTAAACCAAAGTGTATTATGAATATAAGTGAATAAAAAATTAATTTGAGTGTCTTAAACATAAGACTAGTGTCTAATATTAGACACTTATTTTGAGTGTCTTAAACAAAAAGTACAAAAATATTATTATTTTATTATTAAGACATCCTCTGTAGGTGTTATCATTGGGGTTGCTCTAAGGTGTCTCTATTGGGGTTGCTCTTATTAGCTAAAGAAACAGAGTCGTACTTTTCTAAGAGATAACGTGCGTCTCACGTGTGAACACTAAAGCCCTTCCTCTTTGAAACCTTCTTGCTCAGCTAGAATATTTGTCATACTGGCTAATTCCTTCTTTTCTTCTACTCTTACGATTCCAAGCTTCTTCAAGTTGAGTCATAATCCAACATTCTCCACCTTGATTCAGCTTGAAGAATCCCTTGTGAGCTGCCCCTTAGAGCCTGTGAATTCCAACTCTAACTTTGGCAATGCAACCTCCATAACCTGCATAAGCGTTTACTTACACAACACCAAACACTTAGTAAGTTTAATCACCAAAACTCACTTAACAATCAACGTGAATGATAACATGTTAAAATGTGCTTCTACTGTGAGTAACCACATAGTATTCCCGAGCCACCAAAGCTGTTATTGCAAACTTGAGTTATTTTCCAGCCTTAGCATTGACTTGTGCTGAGCCTAACTCCCATTGATCCTCGCTTGGTGTTTTCACAACCTCCAACGCTGAGATAAACACTCAGAATACAATCATTAACAACTCTAAATCACCATTAAACGTGTTAACCCAACAGATCCTTCACAAGCTATAACCACTTATGAATTTTAATCACACAGTTTTCCTTTATGGTTTCTGTTACAGCCATAACCTTGTTACAGTGATTAAAAACGAAACTTATCCCTTTGCCATCTTGATATCCTTGCTAGCCTCTAAGATTTCTTCATGCGCATTGAGTCCAAAATCCTTTGAATGTGCTTGATCAGATGCAAAGAACCGAATCATACATGCTTCTTAAACTTAAGCATCCTTTGACTCCAACATCCATCTGCTTCACCAATTCAGCGTTGAATCAAATTTGTACCGCTGTTGTATGCCAACAGAACACTCCTCACAACTCCACCTTGTTGTGAATACTTTCAACACAAATTTCTTGTCCAATTCCCTGAGTGAACAGATTAGTACCAGCAGCTTGTGACTCACTACTTGTACCCCTTTACCATATCTCTCATCATCAAAACTTGTGATGCTCCTAAGATATTCCTTTACAACTCCTTTCACATCAAAACTCGAGCTCATGACGTGTTTCTCCTGCTGTAAAACAGACCTGCAACACATCTAACAGTGTGCATACTCCACCAAAACCTTTGGTACTTGCATCTTAACATTTCTCAAGCTTGAACCATAACCATTCATAGCTCAACAATTTCGTCCAGCATGCTTTACACTGAGCTTCCACACTTGATTAACCTGCAAGTGTCTTTCTCTGAGAATATTACTTCAAACTTCCTCCTGATGCAAACAGACAACTCATAACTTCTCAAGATGTTGTCTCACAAATGCAGTTTGAAAACCTGCTGCATTCTTAAGCTTTCTAAGTCTTCATATCAGTTGCATATACCTGCCTTTCGATGACCTGTCGCCATGCTATATGCACAAGCAGATTAACAACTTCTTGAAGCGAATCGCTTTGAGAAAACTCCAGCAAAACCTGCTTATGTTTCTCAGATTCCTCAACAGAGAAAACGACAAACATCACTTCAATAGTCTTCATCTCAGACCAAACACCTTGTGTATATTTTGACATTCACAAAACCTGCAACATTCTATGCTTCCGCAATCCTCATATTTTACTTCAGAGCCTTCCTCATATTCTGACTTGTGAAACTACTCAGGCTGATTCTTCACTAATCTTCACCTCAGACCAGAAATCAAAAGGACCTTTGACATCTCCTCAAGCAAAGCCAACATGAACCTCTATGTACCGCTGTTTAAACCAACATGACACGCCGCCTAACACCCAATATTAGGAAGACTTTCGACACACACCCAAGGCTCAGTCTATTGCGAGATAACACTGAGAAACTTTTCACACTCAAACATATGCAGCCTCCTAAACCAGTAAAATCTTATGGCTCACCAGATACTTCTTTGTTACTTGAAGATCTGATCCAAAAATTCCAGATTCCTGCTGAAAACATAGCTCCACCTAGAAAACAAATTCCTTCTGAATATACTACAATCTCTGAAACATAAACCGCTCCACCTGAAATAGCAACTATTCAGAAGCTCATGTGACTTTAGCCTCAGCTTCACTTCCTTTTACTTGGATCTTCTTGTCAGTCTTAAGACTTTGACTGTATAGACATGGTTCATTGCTTGAGCTTTTGTCAGCCACTAGACATAAGTTCTCTGATACTACAGCCACTTAACGTATTCCTTACACCAGAAGATCACAATAGCTCTCTAACTGATTCAAGCTTTCACATTTGGCATTGATCCACCAAACTGATCAGACATTAAAATGCCTTAGTCATACTGACTTTGTCAAGCTGTTACATGTTATAACTTTAGCTCACTCAACCCAATACAAAACCCATTCGGACATGAACCCATCAGAACTTACGTCTTCTGCAATCATCTCTTGAACTTCACCATTTTTACTTGTAGAAAATTTCACATGATGCAGACCTTGAAACCTTGAGTCTTCCACATCCGAGCTCTCCTATAACCAGCTTATCCGCCACTCTTATACTCATGTCTTTTGAGTCATAAGAAACAGAAACCATTTGATTCAAACTTGGTTTCTACAACGCTGATTTTCCCATCAGTTTTCACCAAGAGTCTTCATCATTTCAGCCAAGTTAAGACACAATTTGTTTGCGTCCAGCAGCTCTGACTTGAGCATACATTCAGCTACTTCCAGACATTAACAATAGCTTCTTGCTTCAGTTCCCACAAGTGCTACTTTTGATCCTGCAAACTACTACAACTTGTTATTGTCACAGCTTAGCTTTGCTCCAACCGACTTATTCTTGACACTCTTTGCTTTCCCCCTGTCATAACCTTTGGCTGGTCCATGTCAGGAAAAAAAAAATCTCCATTTGTTGTTACACTTGAACTCATCAGCTCAGCAAACATTTGCCACTGAACAGATCACAACAAATAATGCAATCTAATCCATTCTCTTTTGGATATCCTAGACTGCAGCAAGCTCCACGATGATCTGCTTTGCCCTTTGATCATGAAACCTAAGCTTCTTAGATTCACAGAAATCTAAACCCATTCTTCCAAGACTGGCCCTTGTAAACAAAACCTCTCAAAACCGAACCCACACTGATTTTCTTCATAACCTTTAGCCTGTCGTATTACCCACAGATTTCTAACCTTGTTTCTTCATCCACCTGCAACTCTCTTAACCATGAATCATGAAATCTTAACCAATCTTCAAATAGCATCAGACACACATACCAATCTAACTTCTAAGGCGTCCCCTAGACCTGAGATCCACATGTGCCACCAATTGTCATTCTCTTAACCATTCTAGAACCACACTGCATCTAACTCAAACAAACAGATTTGACCAACATACAATCTGACACCAGATCTGAACCTCGGAAATTCTTTTGCAAAGATCGAATGCAATCCATGTGAACTAACCAGATTTCAATCCTTCAACGATGCAAAACAAAACCAAGTGATAAAACGATTTGAGTCTTTGAGGTTGATAACAAGATTCTGAGACCGAGACTTTTAGTCGCTAACCCAGAACTAAAACCTCTCTGATTAGAATCCAACAGCAACTGCAGAAACTTCTACATCACAACAACCTCAAACAGATTTCTTTAAAATAAATCAAGAACAAATCCCTTGTTGATTGTTCTTTCGTCAGTCTCTAAATACATCCGTGTACGATCACCATCTTCTCATGTGAGTCTGTAGAACCAGAGCTCACAACAGATAACTCACAAACCATTGGAGAAAATTAACTTACAGATTCTTCCGATTCCGTAAAACCTGAAATCTTCTCATCCGATTGGATTTCTTCAAGAATCTTCCTTTCTCCAATTCCAGCGTCTTCAACAGTAACCAGACGCTATCTTCTTCTTCCTTGAGTTTACTCCAACGCCATTGAAGCCTTGAATCGAAGAGCCTGAGCTCTGATACCACTTGTTGAGAATCGAACTCCTGATTCTTCCCATCGACACGACTCAAGACTTCAATCAAATAAGAAAACCAAAGCTTTTCACCCGGTTCACGGTGTTAATGAACCGCTACATCCGGTTAGGATCTTTCGATCCCCAACTTGGAGTCTTGGATTGAGGACATCGGAAATCACCTCCGACGGGTTTATACATGGAGATCGCTCACCACCGATAACATCTCAATCGGTTTAGAAGAAAGAAGAAGAAGAAGAATACTTAGAGGAGAGAAAACCCAACCCGAGAACACAAGCATCAATGATACTCTCTCGTCTCTCAATCTCTCACTCACTCTCTCTTAATCGCACCAAGAACATCGGAGAAGAAGGACGAGCTTATTAGCTAAAGAAACAGAGTCGTACTTTTCTAAGAGATAAGTACGTCACCTCTCACGTGTAAACACTAAAGCCCTTTCTCTTTGAAACCTTCTTGCTCAGCTAGAGTATTTGTCATACTTGGCTAATTCCTTATTTTCTTCTACTCTTACGATTCCAAACTTCTTCAAGTTGAGTCATAATCCAACAGAAACCATCGATTACCTCAAGTATCTCCGGTTTGAAATTCTGGTTTTATTTGCTTCAAAATTGGTTCACAATGGTTTCTTCTTTTTGTTTTTTTCTTCCTTTTCTTATTCATTATTTTTCAAGTACGTATGTTGTAGTTTAATGAGTCAATTTGGTAAAAAGCTAGTGTTGGAAAAGAATTAAGAGGTTGGCTATATCAAATTTCGGTAGAAGTAATCCACATAAGGGTACCGCATGGCTGAAATTTTTTATCAATGAAATTACGTCTCATACCATCATTTTGCGCGTGTGTTACGTTTAATATGTCGACAACATGACCGCTTGGCATGTGTTTGACATAGGCCGAAGCAGTGAGATTTGACGATCATTAACTGTCTTAATGAATGAAGATCACGTTGTAGATTTTAAATATGGACTTAATTAGGTTCGATAGTCATTAAATACGATAGTGAATGAAGAATACTCATATAATTATATAATATAATGATTTTTAACTTAAAATTTGCAATGGTAAGTCGTATTATGGACATCTATTTAATTATATACATATAAATTTTTGGATTGTCCATATAATTGTTTAATATTATGTACAACTTAAAATTTGTAATGCTAAATCATATCATGGATATCTATTCGATAATATAAATTTGCAATGCAAGAGATATTATAGTTTACACTTTCATTTTTAAGCAATTTAATAATCAACCGTCTCTCCTTGTAATAATTTAAGTTAAAAAAATGGTTCGTGATCGTGTAGGTGCGTGAGGTTAAAAACGTCTATTATAATGGCAAAATATTTTGATGTTTGCACCTTCATAACAATATGTGTTTATCCAATTAAAATTTATATTTGGGTTGTTTACCCAATTGTTTCTAATTTAATCTCTCTTAGAAACTCTTTTAAGTTTCTCAATGAAAAATCCTTAACCAACAAAAAATAAACCGGAACAGAGACTTCATAAGTGATTCGAGTCATTGACTCAAACTGAACTATACAAGTGAGTGAGAGGAACACCATAAATTTTCCTTTCATCTATTTTGAAAACTGCTCTTAGTTTAGCGCCTAAAACGTGAATGTGTAGGCTCCATGTCCCAATTAAAAAAAAAAAGGGTCCTTCGATTTTACTTTTATTTTACATTTTCCATTTTGAAATTTTAGATCTACAAGGAAATGTCACAATTTTTTTCAATTAAAAAAAAAAGGCTACAGCCTTCATAATATCACACTTTAATTCAGTTTAAAGAAAAACCACTTTAATTTCTAGCACACAACGCAAAAATCAGTCTGTATATATATATATATATATATCAAACTTTTTAATAGAAACCGATTTTTAGACCAGATTACTTTTGTATTATTATTGAAGGACACTTTTTTATTAAATTTTTTTTTGCATCACCATTGATGATAAATAATCAACTGAAAGAATATTAAAACACATATACATTTCAAGGCATTTATAAATTATTTATAGCTATTTTAATATTCAAAGTTCAAACTTCACAGAGCGTTATGTTGTATTTATATAAAATATAAAAGTCTAAAAAATATTAAACTTTTAAAGTAAAATATAGATAGTGAACCTTCAGATCGTCAATCAATCAATCAATCACCATCTTTAACTTTACTTTTGCAGTTTTGCTACAACAATCTTTGATTTTTTTTCCTTCAAATTATATAGAGATTTTTTGCTCAATAACCAAAAAATAAAACAAAACCTAAAATCTAACCATTTTTTCTCTCTACCTCTTCCAATTTTGGTTATTCTCTTGATTTTTTTATTAATTTTATTTATTCACCAAATCAATCCAGTTATATATAATTGTTCAAAAGAGTAATAAAGCTACTTCAGTTCAAAAAAAAAAGTAACAAAGCTATATTTTTGTCCTCCTTACTTTTTAGAGTTTTTGTCTTTGATCTCAGTCACTCGACCGTTCCTCCCAAAAATTTCAAGTTCTCATTATTCGAAATCTCCAAAAAAAATTAAAAAAAGAAGAATTGGAATTTCCCGGCGTCGAAATCGAGGAAATTTCTAATCTCTCCGGTGATAATGGGTTGCGTCTCATCGAACCTCCTGAATCACGACGACGATTTCCCTCAGCTAACCGGTGGCTCCGCCTTCGGCCACCACATCGTCAAGCTTACCTCCACCACTTATGGTCTTCTTACTCTCGATCCTCCTCCTTCTTCTCCTCCTATGACGCTGCCTGAGAAATCCACCATCAGTACGGAATCAAAGCCGCTGTGGTCTGAGCCGGAGGTTATTAACTCTTGGGAGCTAATGTCTGGCCTTGACGGCGAGAGTTTCCGATTCTCTCCTCTCCCGAGGACTCCGGTGAAGTACAAAGTCTTCGGCGGAGAAAACAAGGAGAATTCGGATCCTAATCGGAGAAGCCCTAGAAAATCCTTGAACGACGAGGTTCTTAAACCGCTAGATCCGAAATCCGAGAGGATTTGTCTTCCAGGAGGAGAGAATTCGGATCCCAACCGTATAAACCCTAGAAAATCCTTGAACGAGGAGGTTCTCAAGCCGCTAGATCCGAAACTCGCGGAGAAATTCGAGAGGATCTGTCCTCCTGGAGGAGAGAATCGCGTGGTGATTTACACGACTTCGCTGCGCGGCGTGCGTCAGACATTCGAGGCCTGTAACGCCGTGAGAGCGGCGGTGGAGAGCTCTGGTGTAGTGATCTGCGAGAGAGACGTGTCGATGGACATAGGATTTAGAGAAGAGCTCGCGAGTCTAATGGCGAATAGGGTTAGTAAAAACGACTACTCGGCGGCTGCATTGCCGCCTCGGGTTTTCGTGAAGGGAAGGTACATTGGTGGAGCAGAGGAAGTGTTGAGATTAGTGGAGGAAGGTCTTTTCGGAGTGCTGATTCGTGGGATTCCGAGAAAGAAGACGGGAGGCTGCGGCGGCGATGGAGTTGGTGCTTGTGATGGTTGCGGCGGATTGTTTTTCTTGCCGTGTTTCCGGTGCAACGGAAGCTGTAAAGTGGTGAAAGGATGGNTTCTTTTTGTTTTTTTTCTTCCTTTTCTTATTCATTATTTTTCAAGTACGTATGTTGTAGTTTAATCTCTCTTAGAAACTCTTTTAAGTTTCTCAATGAAAAATCCTTAAGCAGCAAAAAATAAACCGGAACAGAGACTTCATCATAAGTGATTCGACTCATTGACTCTAACTGAACTATACAAGTGAGTGACAGGAACACCATAAATTTTCCTTTCATCTATTTTGAAAACTGCTTAGTTTAGCGCCTAAAACGTGAATGTGTAGGTAGGCTCCATGTCCCAATTAAAAAAAAAAAGGGTTCTTCGATTTTACTTTTATTTTACATTTTCCATTTTGAAATTTTAGATCTACAAGGAAATGTCACAATTTTTTTCAATTAAAAACAAATGGCTACAGCCTTCATAATATCACACTTTAATTTCAGTTTAAAGAAAAAAACCACTTTAATTTCTAGCACACAACGCAAAAATCAGTCTGTATATATATATATATATATCAAACTTTTTAATAGAAACCGATTTGAACCAGTTTACTTTTGTATTATTGAAGGACACTTTTTTATTAAAAAAAATTTCCATCACCATTGATGATAAATAATCAACTGAAAGAATATTAAAAACACATATACAATTCAAGGCATTTATAAATGATTTATAGCTATTTTAATATTCAAAGTTCAAACTTCACAGGGCGTAATGTTGTATTTATATAAAATATAAAAGTCTAAAAATATTAAACTTTTGAAGTAAAATAGATAGTGAACCTTCAGATCGTCAATCAATCAATCAATCACCATCTTTAACTTTATTTTTGCAGTTTTGCTACAACAATCTTTGATTTTTTTCTTCAAATTATATATAATTTTTCAAAACAGTAACAAAGCTACTTCAGTTCAAAAAAAAAAAAAAAAAAAAAAGTATATTTTTGTCCTTACTTTTTAGAGTTTTTGTCTTTGATCTCAGACTCTCAGTCACTCGACCGTTCCTCCCAAAAATTTCAAATTCTCATTATTCGAAATCTCGAAAAAAAAAAAGAAGAAGAAGGGAATTTACCGGCGTAGAAATCGAGGAAATTTCCAATCTCTCCGGTGATAATGGGTTGCGTCTCATCGAACCTCCTGAATCACGACGACGATTTCCCTCAGCTAACCGGTGGCTCCGCCTTCGGCCACCACATCGTCAAGCTTACCTCCACCACTTACGGTCTTCTTACTCTCGATCCTCCTCCTTCTTCTCCTCCTATGACGCTGCCTGAGAAATCCACCATCAGTACGGAATCAAAGCCGCTGTGGTCTGAGCCGGAGGTTATTAACTCTTGGGAGCTAATGTCTGGCCTTGACGGCGAGAGTTTCCGATTCTCTCCTCTCCCGAGGACTCCGGTGAAGTACAAAGTCTTCGGCGGAGAAAACAAGGAGAATTCGGATCCTAATCGGAGAAGCCCTAGAAAATCCTTGAACGACGAGGTTCTTAAACCGCTAGATCCGAAATCCGAGAGGATTTGTCTTCCAGGAGGAGAGAATTCGGATCCCAACCGTATAAACCCTAGAAAATCCTTGAACGAGGAGGTTCTCAAGCCGCTAGATCCGAAACTCGCGGAGAAATTCGAGAGGATCTGTCCTCCTGGAGGAGAGAATCGCGTGGTGATTTACACGACTTCGCTGCGCGGCGTGCGTCAGACATTCGAGGCCTGTAACGCCGTGAGAGCGGCGGTGGAGAGCTCAGGTGTAGTGATCTGCGAGAGAGACGTGTCGATGGACAGAGGATTTAGAGAAGAGCTCGCGAGTCTAATGGCGAATAGGGTTAGTAAAAACGACGACTCGGCGGCTGCATTGCCGCCTCGGGTTTTCGTGAAGGGAAGGTACATTGGTGGAGCAGAGGAAGTGTTGAGATTAGTGGAGGAAGGTCTTTTCGGAGAGCTGATTCGTGGGATTCCGAGAAAGAAGACGGGAGGCTGCGGCGGCGATGGAGTTGGTGCTTGTGATGGTTGCGGCGGATTGTTTTTCTTGCCGTGTTTCCGGTGCAACGGAAGCTGTAAAGTGGTGAAAGGATGGGGTAGCTCCGCCGTGGTTGTGAGATGTACGGAGTGCAACGAGAATGGTCTTGTTCCATGTCCCATTTGCAGCTGAGAGAGATAGATAGAGAGAGAGAGAGCTTGAGTGAGAACACTCTTTTGATTTCCTCTGTTTCTTTTTTTCTCTCTTAAAAGTGTGAAACAGAGCAAATCTCGTTCTCACAGAGAATCTATGTCTTACATATTGTATAACTCAATACAAATCCTTTATGTTCTATGATGTGTTCTTCTTCTTCAGACCAAGTGAGAAACATCAATCTTGGTGAAATTCACGGAACTTGTAATTTCAACAAACCAAGAAAATAAACAAATGAACTTCTATCTGAAAGGTTGTGATTCCCTGAGATTTTACTACAACGACACCTCCTGGCAACTTTCTATGTCAGATGCAGAATCTGAAGTAGACTTCTTGTTTGGTCTCCGTTTCTTCTGCGTTTCTTTTACCTTGTGAGTTTGATTAGAAACCCTATCAGCGTTGGAAACGATCTTGGAGACAGTGAAACCAGAGTCTTCGAAAGTGCGCGCTCGTTGTGGTAGCAATGAGTCACGGAGGAAGACATCGATCCCTTCGTGAGTCCATACGCCTAATATCGCTTCTCCTTTGAGTCCTATCGCAAACCAACCGAGACCCGAAACAGCGACATCCACCGAGCTCGTGTCCCAATTGCTCCCACTCACTCGGAATTCCTTTCTCACCCATTTCCCCATCTCTTCCACACGCTTCTCCCCGATCGGCGGCTTCATCAAGAATCAAAATGCAACAAAGGTTAAGATTTGTATCGAGGGCACTCATTCAAATCAAGCCTTTGGTCCTAACATTATGTTTTCTTTTGATATAGATTATGTTCAATCCAGAAATCCATCATATTTCATATTCTCTACAACTTTTGATGTATGAGAGAAGAAAAAAAGATAGAGCCTTTACCTGCAATCGAGAACCGAAATGTTCCTCAAGTGTTTTGTATGCATTCTCCTTCTTCCCCATGTGAAGTGGAACAGAAGGAGACGCCCAAACTGTTACATACACAGAATCTACAGATGATTCATCAATGTCAAGTCTCATTAGTCCACCAATATGAACCGTGTAACCTTCCTGCAATGAAAATCCAAATCAAAAATCAGTCAATAACACAACACAATCCACTTTGGTTACAAATTGTAAGAATGATGATGGTATTGAACCAAACCTTGATCCTGTAAGTCCTAGGCTTAAGCTCCTTGTTAATATGAACAAGTCTCTGTTCCTCTCTCGTGAGCCTCGTCGTGATCTGATGTGGATTCAACAATCCTGGAGTATCAAACAGCTTAGCCTCAAAAGGCAAAACACCTTCAATCCTGATTATCCCCAATGTAGTTCCCGGCACCGGAGCCTCCGTCAAATGCGAGACTTTCCCGCCAAACACCTTCCCCACGGCGTTGATCAGAGTGCTTTTCCCGGCGTTCTGTGACCCAACAGCCCAAACCTGCCCTCTCTTTCCGGCCATCGCCGCCACGTCTTCCACCAGATCCTTGATTCCCCAATTCTTCACAGGGCTAACGAAATGCAGCTTCGTGATCTTGCTTAAACCTCCTTCACGAGCTCTCTGTCTCACCCAATGCTCAAACTTCGTCGGAGATAACGAACTCGGTAACAAATCGATCTTAGTCACTACGACAACGACCCTAGGCACGTTTCCTGATCTCCCTTCTTTCCACGCTGTGTTGTTCTCGTCGATTGTCTTCGACACGAGCTTCGCTACTCTCTTTGGGAAAGATCCGTCGAAATCTGAAGCGTCGACGACCATCAGGACAACGGTTCGAGCACCGGAAGCTGAACCAAGTCGTCTCCCTACCGTATGATCGAAATCGAAATCCGGGAGAAGATTCTCCACCGTCGGATCCTTCACTTTCCCGTAATGTCTCAGCGAATGACACCTCGCGCACACTAAGGGCCTACCGTCGGAAGGTTTCTGATCCGTTTCATCGTCTTTAGGGTTTAGGTCACAGTTATCTGGTTCAGCGATAAACCCTTGTTTGATTGAATTGATGAATTCGGGCTCTTGAGAGATGGGTACGAGACGACGAAGGATCGAATCGCTCTTCTGTTTCTCGATCGATGGTCTGATGAAGAAACCTGGGTGTTTCGGGCTCGAGTTCTGCATATGAACTCCGCAGCCTGGGCAAACGGAGATGGTGACGAAAGTGGCATCATCGTAATTTCCATCTCGGGCTAGCGGAAGAACATTAGAAGAAGAAGAGGAAGAAGAGGAATAGAAACGCGAAGGGTAGAGAAACGGCGATTTCGATCTAGTGTTGGAGTGATGTCGATTGAGAAATGAAGTGAGAAGTTTAATGGAAGGGTTTGTTTCAGTCCATGTGGAAGATTTGAAGGAGGAGAGAGGAAGAGTAAACAAAGGTTTAAGCTTTGATGATGAAAGCTCTCTCGCTGCTTTCGCAAGCATTTCCCCTCCGGCGTGGTCGAGGACAGAGATTTTAATGGAAGTCGAGAGAGAGACGAATAAGCTACTGAGATTTAGGGTTTTTCTTGTTTCTCTGTGACGAGGAAGACGAGCGTGTTTAGTTTGAGGAAATTGCGAAAAAGTATCTATAGTTTTTATGTTTTGCAAATCAGAACCTAAATTATTGTTCTGCAGTTCCAACCTTACACAAGTCGTAGGTGCTAGCGATGGACTGACTATCTGGGTGTTATTAATTGGCCACCTCCTAAAACCATCTACAATACATTTTTCTATTTTTTCTTATAAAATAGAAAAACTCTAAAATATAAGTGAATTTCTCTACAATGTATTTATCTATTTTTTTGTTCTAAACACAATCTTCTAAATATATTCTTTTAAAACAAAATAAAAAAATTTTAACCTTAATCTCCCCCCAAATTTTTTTTTTACTAAAATCATGACTTTTATCCAAATTGAAAAATATTAAAAAATAAACGTAAATATTTGACATTCAATAGTTATCTATAATTTTTATATTTTATATTTTCTAATATCACTCTATTAAAATTATATAAATAACTATTTAGTAATTTATTATAATTTTGTTATATTTAATAACAATGAACTAACAATTTTTTATAATTATAAAATTATGATTTCTTTATAATTTTTATAATTTTATATTTTTTGGATTAACTTATGTTTAATCGCTATTACATCTAATGTCAACTAGTCCATAAGTATCCCATAGACGCATTTGTTTTAAACCGCTGCATTAATTATATAAATCGTTTAATAACACTTAAAACTGCAACCACCCAGTTCTGTAAATTTATGCATCCGGTCTGACTTAATAATTTTGATAGTTTTGGAGCAAAATATAATAGATTTTTTATTTAAAATCATGTTAATAAAATATAACAAATTTTTAAATATTATATGTATTAAACTATAAAATAAACATCACAAATCATTTTTCAATAAAGACAAAAAGATTATTAGTATACCGATTCCTAATTACAATCAATACAAATATTTAGAATCTTACAATCTAAAATGAAAAAATGAAAAAATACTTTTAAATGTTAAAATGAAAGATATTTTTATATATATCAAAATCTAATTAAACTATATTATAATATAAAAATTAAATATTTTATAAAAAATATATACTTTAAATTGATTTTTAGGTGTTTAAATCTAAATAAAAATATATTTTAAGTTGTTAAATCTAATTAATATGACACGATGATATTAATTATATTTTAGAAACACCAATTTTATATAGTATTATTATCAATAAAATGTATAAATAATTAAATAATTTATTTGTATGGAATGAGGAAAGAAAAGTAAAAAAAATGTTAATTATTTATAATTCTCTAAATATAATTACAAAATTATCATATTTTATAGAGAAATTGTAACATATGGCAACAAATAATATGAAAATTAGTTCTCTCTCTTAAGCTACTATTCACTATGACAAATTGACAATAAAAACCTATTTTACCCTTATGCTTCTAAACTAATTACATAAAATATTATTGTCTGAAAACTCTGTTGCCGGCACAAAATTCCGATAATACTGTTCATCATCTGCGTCGATAACACTATTTATCATCCGTCTGACAACACTGTTCACTTAAAGTTAAATTGTCATTTGACACTGTTATTATGCAATTAACATGTTAAACCAGTTATTGTTATGATGTGATAACTAAGTTAACAAGATAATTTTCCATGAATAACTGATTTAACATATAGTTTATATAAATAATTGGTTTAACATGTATAATGAATAATTGATTTAACATGTATTTTTCACAATATGTTAGCTTGGTTAACATGTTAACTACATAAGAGCAGTGTAGGTGTGCATTATTTAACTTTGTATAAACAGTGTTTCCGGGTTGTAAATAGTGTTACCATCGAATAGTGAACAGTATTGTCAAAAATTAATGACACAAACTGAGTTTTTATGCCACTGGTATTTTAAGTAATTAAGTCAAAAAATTAAAAACTTTTAGGGATTAAAATTTGTTTCTCTTTTTTATCTATCTCATTTTCAATTATTCTTTCCCATTTTTCTAATTATGAAATTATTTATATATATTCACTAAAATCACCCAGATATGCTCGAAACAAGATTATTTAGTTAGAAAAAGTTTTTTTTTTTAATTTGAGATTTTGTTTTCTGTGTTTTTGGAAAGCACAGAAAATGTCAAAATGATGAAACTGAAAACGAAAGAAAGTTCCTCGAAAAGCGCAAAGTGTAATTGGACACAACAATATATTTAACCGTTTGGCGTTTGTAATGCCCAAATTTGACCAAGTTGACTTGTTTGATGATATAAACTTACATTGACCAATTCAACATTTGACTAATCTGTGCGTGCTAATTAAAAACAAAAAAAAACAAAAAAAGCAAACTACTACTAAAATCTAAAAGTTAATCATAAAATTATCAGTATTTCTAATTTTTTTTTTTTTTATCTAATTCAAATTTGAAATTTCTCTATTGACTCCGAGGTTAAAATGAAGGGAAAGCAAAAATTGACTTGTTCTACTAAAAACACTGTATTATCCAAAATTTTGCTTGAAAAGAAGACCATGATTCAAGCAAGGACGACGAGAGGGTGTAAATGTAAGAAAGTAGAAACATTTACGAACAGAAGCAAGTTTCTAATAACTTCATGGGTAACAGTATAAATAACAAAAACGCCCATTAAACAGAGACAATCTTCAAAAGCCTCTCACTCTCGGTGTTTTTCTTTTCTGCTCTGTGTAAACTTCTCTTCTCTAAACGTAAAAACCCAAATAGAAAGAAAAGAAAAAAACACCCTCCGAGATTTACCCAAAAGATCCCAAAGTAAAAGGCAACAGAAGCATTTCATCAAGCTTCCAAGCATTACATACGGGAAAACAAAAGACTTGAGTTTCAGACAAACATCTTTACATGTCTGTGAGAGCAGAGAGAGAGATATATATATAAACTCGTAGCAACTACTGTCAATGCATTGGATGTCGCGGGACAGCACGGGAACGAACAGGTGTCTTTGACGGACTCAGCCTGCAAATCCAACCCATCAAAATACAATAATGTTTCAGATTCATAACCTCTTAAGAGAGAATGTTTCAAGAGTTTGGTTTGTTCTTGGACCTTATCGGTAAAGAACCAAGGAGGACGCCACTGCAGTTGAGAGCAGCTATTGCACTTTCAGCCTGCGGAAGAACAAAGAACGATACTTTGAAAGATGTGCTTTTTAAACAAGTTTTCGACAAAGATCAGTCACGGGTTCAAGTGGATTTTGAACGAGAACAAGGCCAATGTAATACACAGATCACCAAAAGCAGACTCATTAATGAAATTTCATAATCTTCTTATTGACAATGGAAGTTTGGAGCATATGCTTACCATGACAAACTCAACGAAACCGATTCTAGTTGGATGTTGATAATCCCCAAGCAGCCTGAGACGGTACACCTCTCCACACACAGCCTCGAAAAAGAGTTTTATGTCCGTTTGAGTGACCTGTCGAAACATTGAAACTAATCAAAGTTAGCTACTTTGCGTTTCAGAATAGCTCGGAAAAACGAAACAAATTCGAGAGAATCACCTTCTTGTCGATGTTAGTGCAGTAGATAGTTCTCGCACACATCTCACGCTCATCTTCAGTCTAAGAACCAAAACAGGACTTAAAGAAGTCAAACATCTTGACTCTTGAGTCTATAAAAAAACTATAACTTTGGACTCAGAATGTGAAGAGATCCAAGAAAAAATCTCACTCTTGGCAAGAGTGTCGGGTTAACCGGTGCAATAGCTGTTTTGGACGGCATAACCTTGACAGGATAGAATCCCAGCATCGTCCCAGACAGATTCAACGCAGCTCTTGCACCCACTACAAATCCCAAATTGCCAAAAAACCCATTAAACCAACCATTTACAGGCATTATCCAAACACAGCCTACGTAATGAAAGTAATGATACCTTCATCAGTGAACTCGATGAAAGCAAACCTAAGTACTGAGTTCGGGTCACCGCATATGCGACAGTCAACAACCTAAATAAACCAAAATACAGTCAACACAAAGAACACAACCACAGACAAAGATGAACTTCTGGAAGATACGTAAAACCTGTCCAAAGCCGATAAACAAACCAGCAAGCTGCTCCTCAGTGACCTAAACAAAAAAATAAGGTGAGAAAACAGTAAAGACTTAGAAAGAAGAACCATTGAAGAAAAGTGGAAGCTTTCTCAAACCTGTTGGTCAATATCAGACACATAGACGGTTCTTCGAATGATCTCTTCACGCTGAGCCATACTTGTCCGAGGATTCATTCTCCGTTTCCCTTGTGGTCCGAACGACTTCTTCTGTTTCAAATGACAGAAACAAATAAGAGAGACTCGAAATCAAATCATTCTGCAGAAGACTTTCATGAAGAAGAGTAGCCAAAAGAAAGAACATTTACAAAGATTTAGTCCCAAGACACAAAAGGCGAGAGCTCTTTAACTTATAAACGCACAAGAAGACACAAGAGACCAAGTTTAAACAAACAACTAAGCAACTAAATAGTGAAAATGAAAAATCATCAGAACAATTTGGTGATAATTTTGTAACTTTAAACCACATAAGTAAAGAAGAGACAGAGACGTGTCTTACCCGTCGAAAGCCGCCGTCCTCGTTGACGGGGAAATTTCCGGCGGCACCAAAGCCATTGTTGTGAAAGAAAGAGCCATCGACGGTGAAGAAACCACCGTTAACGCCGTTGACACCGTTAAAACCGTTACCCACTTGCTTATTCAGCGAAGGAGGAACAAACTCTTTAGCCATGGGGTTAAGCTTAGATAAAAGCTCATGGAGCTCTCTCATCTCACGCTTGAAGCTCTCTCCACCGTCGGATCTCGCCACGTGGGATCCGATCTCACCGTGGGTTCCATTTTCACCCTGATCGTTGTTGGAAGAGACTCCTGATTCTTGACTGGTGACGGAAGACGGCGGCGACGACGGCGAGATCACACCAGCCTCCGTATCAGCTCCAACGCTCTCAACGACCGCCATGATCAGAAAATTTCGGTAATCGAAGTAACCCAGAAACAAATAAAAATTGGATTTTTCAGGGAACTCACTCACGATCAAGTAACACGGATCGAGGAACAAAATGAAAGGGGAACACAGTGAAGGGGTTCTATAAGGAGGAGCCACCAAGAGAGAGAAGAAGGAAGAGGACAAAAGAGTAAAAAAAACCAAATTAAAATTAATTTGATTAGCTGAGAAAGATTAGCGAGGTTCGTTGGGTAAAAAGGAACAAAATTAAGCAGAGATTAAATACCAAATATGATTTTTATTTGTTTCTACCGTGGTGAAAAAGTTAAAACGATCGGATAAAGTAGGATCCGGCTGTACTATACAGAGAAGAGAAAGATCACGCCTCTCTTTAGTGTCCTCTTTCTCTTTTTTTCTTCTGCTATTTTCAGACAAATCTAGATCGTAGCTAACCTGAATCTACAACTCTATATTATCCAAAAATATTTCCAGAAAATAACATTTGGCATCAATATTTTTATGTCACTAGAAACCAAAACATATAATTCTAATCTAAGTTTCATTTCAAAGTTTTTTTTCTTTTACAAAAAGACCCAGATTTTAATTGCATTTGAATATAATAAACAAAATTAAACTTTGATATGATATAAAGTAATCAATAATCTTCACTCCCGTAAACAAATCAGAAGTTGGAGAAGTTGGGATTGAATATTCTTGTACATATTTTTTTTCCTCAACCAAAATTCTACGGGTTTAAAGATTGAATATGTTTTTTTTTGGAAGTTACAAACTTACTTTTAAATTAATTTCATAACTTTAAAATTTTATCACCACATTTGTGTTTAAAACCGATTGTATGCATTTTCGTTGACTACTAAAATTGATTTCTATATATATATTTTTCAACAAATTTTATGATCAATCAAACTCTTTGTACAAAACTATTTCTTTTCTGAAATCCAAGGACAAAGAAGAATCAAAATGTAAAAGTAGAGTTGTCCGAATAGAGAGATAAACATGAGTTAAAGTACAACATTACTTGCCGACAAAGAAGAAGGCATTGACGATGACATTACATGTTTCGGAATTATCCAAGCTTCTGTCTGATAAACCCATGACTCATTATTTTTCATCATTCACCTCTCTCACAGCCAAGTAAATAATAGAAATTACCGCGCAGCCTCCTAACCAATTAACCAACGCATCCGTACGGTGGTGGAAGGCAAGTTACTAGTTCCATTTCCACCACCAGCTTTAAGTGATTCGCTACAGCTATATAAAGATACGCTTAAAGCTCCTTTATTTCTTCTCGGAACTATAAGAATAACTAATTCATAGTATGTCATTCTAATTAATTTGAAGTTTAGTTTTCCCAATATTATGGTTTAATTTCGTAAAAAAAAAGGATGTATGTTTGGTGTAAAATCAGATAGATAAAGTACCCTAGTGTATAAAACAAGTTTTAGATATACAACTACTTTGGAAAATATTCCCAAGTATAAAAACAATTAGATTTCGAAAATGGTGGTCTTAAATCATTTTCTAAACGTTGTGACATTTTAAATGTTTTAGAATTTTAATGGTAACAGTAGAAAACAAATATTTAAATGTGGTATATTTTGAGAATTATTCAAAATTGAATGCATGTATAAAATATTTTTCAAAATATGATCCATAGTTGTTGTGACATATCTAGAGTTATGTAATACGACAAACTAAATATACAGAAAACAAATACGACAATATCCAATGATTTTTATATGTTTGTTTTATAGTTCGAATATAATACCTTTCCTTTAGAACCAGAGGTAATAGATATTATGTTTGATGAATCTTCAAAGTTATTTTGACAAAAAAAAAAAAAAAAGAATCTTCAAAGTTGTTTTGTTAAAATTGATTTAAATTATGATGCCTAATTATTATTCTATCCACCAAATAGCTACCAAACTCTCTGGTCTTGTATTCTTTTACGAAAATCGAATCGTACTGAACATTTTAGTTTCCTAGCAACCACCGAAATACCAAATCTCATTTATTGTTCGTCTTTTCTCCTTCGAAAGTTATTTGTTTGGTATGGTATCACCAAAATACGTTCCTTTCCTAATTGTTCACTAAGTCTTGTCACTTGTGTGCGTCGTCCATGAGATATTATGATAAAAAACTTTTAAGATATTGGAGAATTTTGATAATAAAAATTGAGATATTGTTATATATTTATTTCTTTGATGATTTAAAAATTTATTCACGTGTTGTTCGAATACAGAACCGTTCCTCGAGTTTAATAAACAAGTAAAAAAAACATTCTAATTCAATTAAATATTTAATACCATTGTAGTTCAAATAATTCTTTTATTTTGATTACCTAATTATAATTTTGTCACGTGTTAAATTTACATAATAAGATAAGATTGATTTCCTTACATTTTAGATAAAGTTTTTTTGTTGTTGTCTTCTCTCTAGTCTAGCGGTCATGTTTATTTACATATATAAAAAAAAAAAAAGTCAAAGACAAATTTCGTAGAAAAAGAAGAAAAATGCAGAATTTTTTTTTAAAAAAAGAACAGAAGAGAAAATTATCCATCTTCCAAGCCCGGCCCATAACTTTATTAAGCCCATATAGGATCGATGAGCTTCATATTGGAAAAGTTTTCAGTTTCCGTTTATCAAATCTATCTTCTTCGTTGAGAAAACTCGTGAAGAAGCTCCTCCATTGTTGCTGCGGAAATCGGAGGCGGGAACCATAGATATATGTCGAGAATAGTTTTCTATTGGAATCTCTCTCGTAACATTGCTATCGTCGTCAAGCTCATATGCGGCGAGAATCGAGTTATGAATAGATAGCGCTTTTTTTTTTCAAATTTTCCGTATGGGGTTTCTTTTCTCCGTTTAAAAGAGACGAATTGGGTTTTCGAAATCTTCGAAATTTAGGGAGATTCTGGGTAATTGGTGAGCAAATCGGAGAATTTGTCGTTAGGGTTTTCTCATTTTTTTGATTTGAGATTGCGATTATGAAACCGCACGAGGATTGGGTCGATGGATCTTGGACTGTGGATTGTGTCTGCAGTGTGGATTTCGATGATGGCAAAGAGATGGTGAATTGCGATGAATGTGGCGTTTGGGTACACACATGGTGCTCTCGTTATGTTAAAGGAGACGATCTGTTTGCTTGTCACAAGTGCAAGATCAAAAGCAATGACATTGAAGTCTCTGCTGCTAAGCTATTGGTCACCAAAGCCTTGAGAATGGAGAGTTTATCGTCTCAGAGTCATACCGTTCCGATGAATAGCGGTTTCAGGGCGTGTACAGAGATCCCAATTGAAGAAAGGGTTCATGTTCAAGGAGTTCCAGGTGGAGATTTGGCTCTGTTTCAACGTTTTTCGTCGGTTTTCTCTCGTCAGCTTTGGGAGTGTACCGGTTATGTTCCCAAGAAGTTTAGGTTTCAGTACAGAGAGTTTCCTTGTTGGGATGACAAGGAGAACGTGTGTGGGATCGTGCATCGAGAAGATGCTTGTGCTGGAGTTTTGTTATCAATGTCGAAAGGAAACGATGTAGCTGCTCATGCCAAGAATGAGATGGAACGTTCTCAGAGTGATAGTGTAAAGAAAGAGAAGAGGCTGATCTGTGCTTTGAGTACAGATAAGGTGAGAAGAGAAGATTGTGGAGATCGGGTAAAGAAGAAGGTTAGAGTTGCAGAGGAAGAGAAAGAAGATGATGATGATAAGAACGATTTGTTGGGAAAAACACTTTTATGCCCTTACAATGCTATAGGAGAAAGGCTTTGATTAGGATGCAACAAGACTCATTAGTCATTATATATAATCCAAGTTTAAGTTTTGTTTTGCTTGTTTCTGTTTTCTTTCGAATCATTTTTAGCATTTCGATCTAACATTGATTCTAAGCAACAAGATCTATTGATAGAGGTCTTGTTATGAAGATTGGGACCTGCAAAACCATGTTATGAATATGAAAGCTAATTGTTTTAGATTTAAAGGAGAAGATGTAATATTTGAAGACCTTTAATTTGTGCATGATGGAACATAAATGACGAGGAATCTTCCTTTTATTTGCATCAAAAGAAACAAATATCTTTGAAAAGAAAAGAAACAAATAGTTTGACGAGGAGTGATTAAGATTTTAACGTTGGAAAAAATCCATGTGATGCCATGCTTACGAGAATGCATCATCTGTAACAAATGAACACCAATATATATTACAGTCTAAATGATTATGCGAGATTTCGAATCTTGAACTCGATAAACTCCTGTGAGGTTCATAACGAATTTTGATGAACTCGATGAAATCTTGTGTCGACTCGATCTTTCTCGTGACGTTTTCACAAACGTCGTTCGGGTTCTTTCACAGTCGCAAGAGCGTAATTTGGTTAGATTGAGTATTCCGTCGTCACGAAAGTTACTTTAATTTTAAAGTATATCATAAATGTCCGTTTCTCAGTGATCCAACTATCTGATCAAATATATTAGTTGCTTTTCGAGCTAGTAACATTTATTCTTGTCAAATCGCCTAACGAAACTTCACTCAAACTAATAGATAGTTCGAACTTCGAACTACACTTCTTTCATAATTCTTCCATGCATATTAGTATTAAGTTTGAGTTCATATTATAATTCGACAGCAAAAATAGTACAAATCGTGAACCCATGATGTTGGTCCACTTCAATTCTTTTGCATACTCATCTGATTCATGTGCAAAGCATACAAAATTAGGAGTTCTAGTTTCGCTTTTAATCGGACCAAAAAATTGGTACACTAAAAGTATACCATCTACAATTGATAACAAGCATATCATTAAGTTTGAATTCTTATTATATAATTCGACAGCAACAACAACAATAGTACAATCTGTTGCATGGAAATTCCGTTTAAGGTACGTTTCTCGTTTCGAAAACGTTTTGGAAATAGAAACTGTAGCATCCGCGATCAGGAATTATAATTATGGTCGGATGGGTCATGGGATGGATGAAGTATATCTGTGCTGAGTCGAGTGAGGTTCGACCGTGGCTATAAATAGTTGTATATTTTGTGATTACGTCCGTGAATTATGGACGGTACCGTGACCATAGTCGAGTGGAGAACGGCTATGTTCGGGTAAAAATATGAAAATGTTGAGAAACGACTAAGTGTCGAGTGTATACAGGGCTAAGCCCGTGGACCGTAAGTTTAGCCGATTAAAATTAGGATTTTCCTAGTGGGAAAAGGAGTTCTCGCGTTTTGGCCGAGCGGTTCCGGTCTTAGTCGAGAGAAAAGGAAAGTTGTTCGGATAAAGTCGAGGAAAAAGGAAATCCGTCCGGTTTAAGCAGAGAGAAAATTAGAACGGATCGACTATAACCGAGAGAGAAGAGTTTTGTCGAGCTATATTTGAGAGGGATCGAACGTAGTCGAAGGTTTTCCGAGAGCACTTGAATCCGTCCGATAGTTTTCGGTAAGTGTTCGGATATTTTGGTTAGTGTCGCGATTCTGTTGAATATCGTCGGACTAGTCTGGTTGTTTTGATCTGTTTCCGAGGGAATACAAAGTATTGTTCGAGAGAAAGTGAACTGTTCGTGAGTTAGCCGAGAGGAGATTGGATCTCGCGGTATGAGTCGTAGCGATAGCCGATGATTCACGGTTGTGTCCGACTATCTTTGTTTTGATCGAGTTTTCACCGATTAACGTTCGACCAAACCGTTTGTTTGATTGTCTAAGGTGAGTGCGTGACTGTGGCTAGCATCTATGGATTGATGGATTGCTAGGATTTTGATATGTTTATTGGCCGCTTGTGTAAGTAGGGTTTTATGCTTAGCAAATGTCAATGTTTATGTGATTGTGATTCGGTTTTAGTAACCGTGAGATTTTGTGATGTTTAGCTAGCTCGTGATCGAGGCAGAATCGTTTCGTTTGCATAGTTGATGTATTATTCACGCTAGTGTGGAATCGAGTCCGTAAGACTAAGGTCCGGGTTAGGCTAGATGATCATGCATGTTGATTGATTGCTTGCTTGCTAAGTGTTTGATATCATGTTAGAATTGTTAGCATGAATGCGTGATTAGTTGCTGGCTAAAGTGTTACAGGATGACCGTACTCACTAAGCATTTATGGTAATACTTATGCCTCTCTTATGTGTTGAGTGTGCATGTAAGAAAGTTTTCCAGGACCGTTAGTTTTGAAGGCGGACTTGAAGGCAGTGAAGAAATGAGTGGATTTAGGATTGGGTTTTGGGGTTTAAACGTTTAAGTGTTGTTTTGGTTCACAACTTTGGTTTTATTATTGAACTTATTCGAATTTGGCTAAGTTAGCTTCTGATTTTATAAACCTCTATTGTACGTTTGGAATTGATCTAATTATGCAATGAGAATGAATGTCTTGATAATCGAATTGTTTTTTAATGTTTAAAGAGAAAAATTGAAAATTCCGCTAAGTTTGTAAGTTGGCAGATGGTTGTCTCGGGGCGGACTGGCCGCGATAGGATTACCGGGTCTGGTCGCCACAGTTTGGTATCAGAGCATGGTCAATTCTAGGACAGCTCATTAGCATAGTTGGGGTTAGATAAATCCACCTTTCACTGCCGAGTCTCGCAGTTTGTTGTTGTTTGAGTTGGGAACTCTTTGTTGCGGTTAGCTATGGGCTAAGCGATAATGTTTTGGCGTGCAGATGGCTCCGAGAAGGATAAGAGCTGCTAGGTTGAATGGTGATGTGAACTCGGGGAGTTCTAGAACCGAGAATGCGGTTGGGAACCAGCATGAGGTTGAGGCTGCTGCTGCTGCAACTGCGGCTGTGCATGTTGCGGCTGAGAATGCTGCGGCTGCTGCTGCTGCGAACGTGGCTGCTGGGAATGTAGCTGCGGGTGGAGCTGACAATGTAGCTGAGAATGATGCGGGAGCTGTCCCAGATAGGCCGGAGGCCGTGATGGAACTGCTAGCTCAAGTGTTAGAGCGTTTGCCAGTGGTTACGCCTGCCCCAAGAGTTGTGCCGGCAGTAGCACCACAAGTGGTGGTACCGAACGTTGGGAACGTTGTGGAGGGAGCGGATCAGGTTGTGGCGATTCCGTCTTACCTCAAGGTAATGGACCATATGGCGAGGCTAGGAACCAAGTTCTTTGGTGGACTGCGCCTATTGACGCTGATGAGTGGAAGATGAGGCTTGAAAGGAACTTTGAGTCTATTCGATGCCCTGAGGAGTACAAGAAGGACATAACTGTGCATTACCTGGAGGGTACATCACATACTTGGTGGAAAGGGATCACAGAACGGTTGGTGAATCCTAATTGTTTGTACGAGACGTTCTCAGCTATGTTCCAAAGCAAGTACTTTCCGCAGGAAGCGTACAATCAGTTGGATGCTGAGTTTTTGTATTTGCGCCAAGGGACAAAGACGGTTCGGCAGTACAAGAGTGAGTTCAACCAGTTACGTAAGTACGTGGGACGTGAGTACAATACTGAGGATAAGCTAATTCGAAGGTTCATGAGTGGACTAAGGGTCGAGCTGCGTAACAAGTGTTTGGTGCGTGACTTTGCAACGATCACAGATTTGGTTGAGAAGGAGGCACAATTGGAGTCTGGACAAGCAAAGGAGGATTTGTCTAAGGCTGGGACCGTAGTGTCAGTGGCCAAGAGTGGTCAAGTGTCTGGAGGACAGAACCGCAAGTTTGGAAAGAATGTTCCATCCAAGTCAAGTGGAAACCGCAGTGTGTGTGGGACTTGTGGGAAGATGCACGCATGTGTGTGTAAGCGGACATATGGATCGTGTTTTCGTTGTGCCAGTCCAGACCATAAGATTTCTGAGTGTCCTGAGCTAGTTATGAGGTTGGTGAGAGTGTCGGATGGAGATAGTGCGGCTGTTGTGTGCTTCGGTTGTGGAGAGCCGGGACACTACAAGCGCAATTGTCCAAAGTCGGGAGCAACCGGGCAAGAGGCTGCTCAGCCTAAGCGTGCAGGAGAGGGACTGGCGCACCGGCTAAGAGGCAAGCCATCCTGCCAAGGGTGTATACCGCGACCGCGGAAGGGACTGGAGATCCGGCCACTGCTTTACCGATCACCGGTACTTACGGTTTTTATGAGTTTCATTTGTCTGCGTGTTTTGTTAAGTGTCTTAGCATTTTAAGGATTGAATGTAGGGACCTTATTAATAGGTGAGGTGAAAACCCATGTTCTATTCGACTCCAGAGCGAGTCATTGTTTTGTTAACCCAGGTATGATTGGGAAAGGGGAATTCCAGAAAGAACCCGGGGAAGAATTCAGACTAGTGAGAGCGGCGGGAGGCCAAGTGATATTCTCACTAGGGACGGTTCGAAACATTTCGGTCTTAGTTGTCGAGGTTGATATGCCAGCGGACTTAGTGATTTGCGAGGTTAAGTCTTACGATGTCATCCTTGGTATGGATTGGCTCGGTAAGCACAAAGCGCATTTGGATTGTCACCGGGGAAGGGTGAAGTTCGAGAAAGATGGAGAAGTTCTGGTTTACCAAGGGATTATACCGACTTCTGATAACTTGGTTGTGTCAGCAATATAAGGAGAGAAGATGTTAGAGAAAGGGTGTGAAGCGTATCTAGCAACGATATCTACGACTGAGGTTGGACCAGACGTGAAGATAGGGAACATTCCAGTGGTGCAAGAGTTTGAGGACGTTTTTCAAGTTTTTTCTGGAATGCCACCGGCTCGTTCAGATCCATTCACGGTTGAACTTGAGCCTGGAACCGCTCCAGTGTCTAAGGCACCTTACCGTATGGCTCCGGCCGAGATGGCTGAACTGAAGAAGCAACTGGCTGATCTTTTGGACAAAGGATTTGTTAGGCCAAATAGTTCACCATGAGGGCGCACATGTTCTGTTTGTAAAGAAGAGGGATGAAAGCTTTAGGCTTTGCATCGACTACCGAGGACTGAACCGCGTTATGGTGAAGAACAAGTATCCGCTTCCAAGGATAGACGAGTTATTGGACCAACTCCGGGGTGCTATTTGGTTCTCAAAAATTGATTTGGCTTCGGGGTACCATCAAATACCCATAGACGAACGAGACGTTCGGAAGACGGCCTTTCGGATAAGGTACGGTCATTACGAGTTTGTGATCATCCGTTTGGCTTGACGAATACGCCAGCTGCATTCATGAAGTTGATGAATGGTGTGTTCATAGAATACTTAGATGAGTTTGTGATTATTTTCATATACGCTATCTTAGTATACTCAAATAGTCCGGAAGAGCATGAGAAGCATCTGAAGATTGTTCTAGGGAAGTTGCGTGAACAGAAGTTGTTTGCCAAGCTGAGCAAGTGTAGCTTTTGGCAACGGCACATTGGGTTTTTTAGTCACATTGTTTCGGACAAGAGAGTGTCCGTGGATCCTGAAAAGATCAAAGCCATTGCGGATTGGCCGCGACAAGAGAATGCCACGGAAATAAGAAGTTTTCTAAGATTGGTGGCTACTATAGACGTTTTGTTAAGGGCTTTGAAAGTATGGCTCAGCCGATGACGCGTCTAACTGGTAAGGATGTTGAGTTCGTATGGACAGCCGAGTGTGAGGAGTGTTTCTTGAAGCTGAAAGGAATGTTTAAAAGTGCACAAGTGTTGGCTCTACACGAGCCGGACGAACCGTATGTGGTGTACATTGACGCTTGTGGAAAAGGACTGGGTTGTGTCCTAATGCAGCATGAGAACGTGATTGCATATGCGTCAAGGCAGCTAAGGAAGCATGAGGTGAATTATTCTACGCATGACTTAAAAATGGCAGTTGTAGTCTTTGCGTTAAAGATATGGCGATCTTACTTGTATGGTGGGAAGGTCCAAGTGTTTACGGATTATAAGAATTTGGAGTACATCTTCACCCAACCTGAATTGAATTTGAGGCAACGGAGATGGATGGAGTTAGTCGCCGACTACGACCTGGAGATAGCGTATCATCCGGGAAAGGCTAATCTCGTTGCCGATGCACTAAGCCGGAGAAGGGCTAGTGTATCATCGGCTAAAGATGTGGAAGGAGTTTTGAACCTCCTAAGGACGTTAAGGTTGAACGTTCTAACTGAGGATATGGGAACATTGGGTTTGGGAGCTGCAGACCAAACATATTTGGTAACAAGGATTCGGCTAGCTCAAGAGGAGGATGATAGTTTGATTAAGATGTCACAAGATGACAAGACAAAGTACCAAACTTCAAACAATGGAACGATTGTTTTGAATGGCAGAGTGTGTGTTCCTAACGTGAAAGAGTTAAAGGAGGAGATCCTAAAGAAAGCACATCAGTCAAGGTTTTCAGTTCATCCGGGAATGACGAAGATGTACCGAGATTTCAAAAGGTATTATCATTGGGTCAGGATGAAGCGAGACGTAGTCAAATGGGTGGCTAGTTGTCCAACGTGCCAATTGGTTAAGGTCGAGAATCAGTTTCCGAGTGGTTTGTTACAAACATTACCAATGCCGGAATGGAAATGGGACATGATCACAATGGACTTTGTGTTGGGTTTGCCAAGGACTATGAATAAGAATGATGCGGTTTGGGTCATTGTGAATCGCTTGACCAAGTCTGCTCATTTCTCCTATGAAAAAGACGAACAGTGTGGCTAAGCTAGTGGAGCTATATGTCGATGAGATCATGAAACTCCACAGAGTGCCAGTGAGCATTGTGTCTGATCGTGATCCGAAGTTTACTTCACGATTCTGGAAGGAGTTCCAAAAAGAGTTTTGGACCAAGGTACACATGAGTACTGCATATCACCCTCAAACAGATGGTCAGTCTGAGAGGACCATCAGGACGTTAAAGGAAATGCTGAGAGCGTGTGTATTAGATTATGGTGGTAATTGGGATAGTTATCTACCGTTGGCGGAGTTTGCCTATAACAATAGTTTTCAAAGGAGCATTGAGATGTCTTCGTATGAGGCGTTGTATGGACGGCCGTGCAGAACACCGTTATGTTGGACCCAAGTGGGGAAACGGAGTAAGTTAGGACCTGCTATAGTCGAGGAGACTACGGAAAAGATTCGTTTCCTAAAGGTTAAGCTGAAAGAGGCTCAAAACCGGCAAAAGAGTTATGCCGATAAGCGCCATAGGGACTTAGAGTTCAGTGTGGGCGATATGGTTTAAATGAAAGGGAAAAGCCGAGCAGCATTTGATGCTAAGTTAATTCCGAGGTACATGGGACCGTACCAGATTCTGGAAAGGATTGGTGCAGTGGCGTATAAGTTGGACTTACCGCCAGAGATGAGTGCGTACCACGATGTGTTTCACGTATCACAGCTGAGGAAGCACATGACCGAACATGAGAATATTATATCCGAACCACCGCCGGACTTGCAAGAGGATCTTACCGTGGAAGGTAGATCGATCCGCGTGGTTGGCCGGAAGGAAAAAGTTAAGCGTGGTAAAGTGGTCAAGATGATCAAAGTCGTTTGGGACTGTAATGGTGAAGAGCAAACTACTTGGGAAGTAGAGGCAAAGATGGGTACAAGGTTTCCGAAGTGGTTTGAGAAACTACCGGAAGAAGTACCAGATTCGAGGACGAATCGAAACTAAATGGGGGAGAATTGTAGCATCCGCGACTAGGAACTATAATTATGGTCGGATGGGTCATGGGATGGCCGAGGTATATATGTGCTGAGTCGAGTGAGGTTCGAATGTGGCTGTGAATAGTTATCTGTTTTGTGACTACGTCCGTGAGTTATGGACGGTACCGTGACCATAGTCGAGTGGAGAACGGCCATGTTCGGGTAAAAATGTGAAAATGTTGAGAAACGACTAAGTGTCGAGTGTATACAGGGCTAGGCCCGTGGACCGTTAGTTTAGCAGATTAAAATTAGAGTTTTGCTAGTGGGAAAAGGAGTTCTCGCGTTTTGGCCGAGCGGTTTCGGACTTAGTCGAGAGAAAAGGAAAGTTGTTCGGATAAAGTCGAGGAAAAAGGAAATCCATCCGGTTTAAGCCGAGAGAAAATTAGAACGGATCGACTATAACCAGGAGAAAACCCGAACGTGTTGGATAAGTCTTGGACAGACGGTCTATTTAGGGTTTTGATCGTATAAAAGGAGATTCTTAGGGATTTCTTCTCACGCCGTCGAGAGATATCCGAGAGAGAAAAGTTTTGTCGAGCTATATTCGAGAGGGATCGAACGTAGTCGAAGGTTTTCCGAGAGCACTTGAATCTGTCCGATAGTTTTCGGTAAGTGTTCGGACTAATCTGGTTGTTTTGATCTGTTTCCGAGGGAATACAAAGTATTGTTCGAGAGAAAGTGAACGGTTCGTGAGTTAGCCGAGAGGAGATTGGATCTCGCGGTACGAGTCGTAGCGATAGCCGAGGATTCACGGTTGTGTCCGACTATCTTTGGTTTGATCGAGTTTTCACCGATTAAACTTCGACCAAACCGTTTGTTTGATTGTCTAAGGTGAGTGCGTGACTGTTGCTAGCATCTATGGATTGACGGATTGCTAGGATTTTGATATGTTTATTGGCCGCTTGTGTAAGTAGGGTTTTATGCTTAGCAAATGTCAATGTTTATGTGATTGTGATTCAGTTTTGGTAACCGTGAGATTTTGTGATGTTTAGCTAGCTCGTGATCGAGGCAGAATCGTTTCGTTTGCATAGGTGATGTGTTATTCACGCTAGTGTGGAATCGATTCCGTAAGACTAAGGTCTGAGTTAGGCTAGATGATCATGCGTGTTGATATTGCTTGCTTGCTAAGTGTTTGATATCATGTTAGAATTGTTAGCATGAATGCGTGATTATTTGCTGGCTAAGGTGTTACGGGATGACCGTACTCACTAAGCATTTATGGTAATGCTTATGCCTCTCTTATGTGTTGAGTGTGCATGTAAAGAAGTTGTCCAAGACTGTTAGTTCTGATGGCGGACTTGAAGGCAGTGAGGAAAGGAGTGAATTTAGGATTGAGTTTTGGAGTTTAAACGTTTAAGTGTTGTTTTGGTTCACGGGTTTGGTTTTATTATTGAACTTATTCGAATTTGGCTAAGTTAGCTTCTGATTTTACAAACCTTTATTGTACGTTTGGAATTGATGTAATTATGCAATGAGAATGAATGTCTTGAGAATCGAATTGTTGTTTAATGTTTAAAGAGAAAAATTGAAAATTCTGTTAGGTTTGTAAGTTGGCCGAGGGTTGTCTCGGGGCGGGCTGGTTGCAGTAGGATTACCGGGTCTGGTCGCCACAGAAACTCGTTAGAAACACGGTAAATCGCGTTTTCTAAAAACTCCAGTTTGAAAACATGATGGAAACTTCGACGAAAACTTTTTTGTTTTTGGTATTAAATAAATAATTATAAAAATAAGATTAAGTGATCAATTTGATTTTTTATCTATAGTAAGTCAATAATTAATTTGATTCATTAGAATAAATTAATAATAATTTTGTTTTGTTTGATTAATCTTGGTATTATTGAGTTTGAAGATCTTTCTCTCGATCAACTAGAATTAGGGATAGTTTTGGTTGATAGAGCTAATGAAATTGATGATGAAAAAAAATCTTCTAAAATTTTGACTTTAAACGTTATGATATTTTATCTTTAGTTAAACTATTAAATAATTACGTATTGAGTTTTTATTAATTTAAATATTCTACTTTTAATATTATTTAGACGTTTAATGTATGTGTGTGTGTATATATATACACGTTTTCCATTTAAAAGCGTTTGCACGTTTCGAAACGTTTCAAAACGTTTATTATAGTTTTCATGCAATATAGGACTACAAATCACTAAACCAAAACTTCAGACAAATGTTTTATTAATTTATTATAAGGCATTTATTACAAATATTATTTGAATTTTTGTTTAAATAATACGAAATTAAGGGCAAAGATGAAAGCAGTGGCACCTCATACGGTTGCTTGTTTTCCATAATTTAATACAATGTCCGAGTTCTTTCTTCTTCTGTTTGCAGTTATAATTACATTCTCATTTTCTGTTTTCTGGAATTTTATCGTAACATAATTTTCCTTTTTCTTGCTGCATATTTCCCACCACTCCTATAATATTTAAAATACAAAGTTTCAATTCATGTATTGAAAAATATAGATGTGTTAAAGAGTTTTTTTTTCCCTTTTCTGGATCAACATTAGAGAATATGAAAAAAAAAAAAAACTTAATAGAATAGGCGGATTTGAACACGCATGGTGACATATCGACGATAACAGTACCACAAAGGCAGAAACGATGAGGTTACATATCATTTTGAAGAGTTTTATGTATCTTACTATATATATATATTAAACAACTTTTTTGATTCATTTATTATTCTTAGAAAGAACATAGCATTGTAAATAAAAACTAACACTTATACAGACGTCATTTGAAAATATCATATATTTGTTTGACCAAAAACAAATATCATATATTTATAAAGAAAATTACAAATTATCAATATTTATGCAAAACAATTAATGCAGCACAAAGGGAAAAACATTTATGATGAAAAAGTGCACTGGAAACATGTTTTATCAATTATATCACCATGATTGTTGATAATTTGTTAAGACCATATTATTTTATAAATTAGGGAATCAACAAAAAAAAAATGAAGAATTTTTTAAATTAGTTTTGGGGATTGAGGCATCGAGAACCGTTTGGAGGTTCTTCAATTAAAAAAAAAGGAAAAAGAAAAAAAAGAAAAATAGGTGGCAGAGAGAGAAAGCAGAAACGGCTCTTTGCATAGAGCTGGAAGAAACGGTTCTTCCTCTCTTTCTGCCACGTGTCACAATATTATTGGTCAACAATTATTTTTTTTTAAATCAAAAAATCGTTTTTTCAAAAAAAAAAAATAATAATTAAAGAGCCCAAAAGCGGCTCTCCAGTAATGATGCTCTTAGCGCTAGCACATGAGTGTTGACCTCATTTTCTAGATAAGGTATGATTTAGACACGAAAAAACTAAACTCGATACTACAAAATTCTATTGTAAAAGGTATTTAAAATTCTACATAGCCCGATTGATATTTCAAAGAAATCCCCTATATAATAATTTCCTATATAATAATTGAGAAATATTTTTAGAGAGTATGCTTATTTTTTGAAATATTTACAGTGGTGCTATTTTATGCTTATTTTTTGAAATATTTACAGTGGTGCCATTTTATGCTTATTTTTTGAAATATTTATAGTGGTACCATTTTGTTGATGTGTCACCACCACACTTATTCTCTTATTATTTTAATACAAATTTTCTTTTTTGATTAGACTAATTATATTATATGCTTTTATCCATTTATTATTTTTAATATAACCATAAAATTATGTTTTAATTTTTGAATTATTTAAAATCGAATTTAAAATTATGTGATGATTTATGATATACATCATATTACACAATACATTTCTTAAAAATGAATAAAACAATAGTTTTAAAATATTATTGAATGAAATATAATTTATACATAATTTATGATATACACAATATTTTTTTGATTAGGAAAAAAATATGTTTACAATAAAAAAGACTTCGTGATTTTAATAAAAAAAATAATAAGAAAATTATATCATATTAAAACTATAATTTAAGTTACAATAAAAAATATTTCGATACGTGAGATTTTAATAGATATCCATATTTATAAATATTTTTTTTGTTTATATGGTTTGTTAATAGAACCATATAAATTAACCAAATAATATAAATATTTAAACTTGAATACAAGTTACAAATATTATATCAAAAAGTTAAAATATTAAATTATATTATTCACATATATATAAAACTGATTAAATTATTTTTACTTTAAACAATTTTAAAATCATTTTTAATAAAATTATTTATAGATTTTTAATTCTGCGCATAACGCAGGTTATCACCTAGTAACATGTTATTCATAATCTTAACGATTATATGTAATGTATAAATACGATTTAAAAACAAATACAAACCTAGCATAAGAATGATGAAGATAGTTAGAACGGTGAACAAAAATTGTAAGGATTTTTTCATCTTAGATGACAAAAATGAATTGTTGGTGTTTTACAAATTAAAAAAATAAAATAAACAAAACAAAGGGTGCTTATATATAAGAGTTAGATGTATTTCACATTTAAACATATCTAATTTAAGCTATCGATCTATTTTAGTTCCAATTTAAAAAGATCTGGTTTTGCATAATTTGAGGTGTTTTACTCATATGATATGTAGGCTTTAGACTCGTTCGTTTTTTCTCTTTTATAATAGATCATTGTTGTTAAATCCAAACAAAAATGGTGAAACTTTATAAAATACATATACTTCTTCTTAAGGAAGGAACGTTTTAAACAAAATTATGGACATACCAACCAACTACAAGAAAATGTTAACGATAAAACAAAGCTGAATAAATAATAAAAGATGAGAAAATTGGAATAAAATAACATTTTTATTATGGGTTTGCTAATGTTAATTCAAATTTATCCATAATAATTAAAAATAGAAAATTCAACACTAAAAAGTTTTGTTTTGTGTTTAATACCAAAACTTCTAATTCATATAGAAACTTTCAAAAAAAAATTTATTTTCATTTTTTAATTTATTTTCTCTTTACCATCGTTATTTTTTTCTCTTTCTTTCTCTTTTTTTTTTGTTTATTCTCCACGAGTGAAAACTCGTATAAACATGTCCAATTTATTATCCATTAATTTTTCAAATAAAGATTTATTATCGTAGAACATGTAAAAATGTAGAATATGTATTATAAAATTTTTAGATTATAGAGATATGTAGAATATGTATTCTAAACTTTGTAAAACATGTACAATATGAATAATACATATTTTAAATTTCAAAACATAAATAATTTTTCTTTTTTTTCGAAAATCTTAAGATCAATAAATGATGGCGTAGGATGACATTTCTCCACCTCCTCCATCCCTTCACTCCAAAGCAACATCCTTCGTGAGTTCGACGATGGTAGATGAAGGTCTAAGTGTCCAAGAAGCTGTCTTTCTCGGATTTTACCGACTTGCCATTAAATCAGACTCTAGGTAACTCATCATTGCAATTGTGACGGACTCTTCCCACTCTGAATTTCATAGACTCTTGTCATATATCTTGATTTTGTCTAGCCTGTTTACCTCTATCTCTTTTAATTTTATTCCTCGTTTTAGTAATATTTTGCTACATTCTCTAACTAAATAAACCCTGCATTTCGTAGGCCAGAATATTGTTCCAAGGTAAAATAATTTTTCATGTTAAAAGATTTATTCAGGCAAAATGTTTTTATTAATCCGATCAAAGTTTGAGATTTTTGAACTATCAGACTAACATGTGGTTGAAATTTTAAAATAAGAGAAAAGAATATTAGTTAATAATAAAAAATAAGAAAATATAAGTATAATAAATTAAAAATTCAAATTTAAGATAAAAAATAGAAGAGAAAAAAACATATGTTTAATGGTGAATTGGTTATGAATATAAGGTGAAAAAGATGAATGAGTTAGTTATTCTTTTTTTTTATCTCAGTTTTTAATTTTAATTTATAATTTGCTTCTAGTTTTTTTTTTTTATATAAAAAATCCTCATGACTTTACTACATTAGAAGCATTATGTTTTTATATTTGAGCTTGACGTTACTACATAAAAGCAAAATTAAGGGTCTTAAATTTTTAATGGCATGATTTAGAGAGAAAGATAAAGAAAAAATTACAAGAAACAAAAAAAATGATGATTAAATGAATAACAGAAAAAGAAAAATAAATTTGATTGAGAAAAAAAAAAGTGCTGGTTTGAAATTGGCCGTTGTTTATTGGAAGACATCAGAGGTCCATAAATGGGTATCATCGTGAATCCAACAAGAAGACTTCTTTCTTTCTTTCTTTCTTTCTCTCCTCCAATCTAGGGTTCTTACGTATATACTCGTTTCTCTTTCTTCCCTTGATTGAAATTCCTTTTGTCGTCAAATGTTATCGCTTTGACGGAAGAAAGTCTCGTCCTTTTTCTCCGGGCCTTCTTGTCTGATTTTCTCACATTTTTCTCTGTTTCATCGGATCCCAGATTTCCTTTGAAATCTCATACCCTCCTTCTGGGTTTGGTGGATCTTGATCCTCTTTGCCGTCATTCATCGGGCCATCTTTCGAAGATGACGATCCCTAATTTCACCGATTTCATGGTCGAAAACGCAGTCTGTGATATCCCGTGTACTCCCGAGGAAGAGAGACGTATCGTCTCGGAGCTTACTACCGAGTCGGAGGATAATCTCAAGGAAGGGAACTTGTATTTCGTTATCTCCAAAAGGTTCCGTACTGAGTTTCTTTGTCAATGTCTTGATTCTCCTGATTTCGGATTGATGCAAATGTTGTTATACTCCTGGGAATGAGAGGGTTTTGCCTTATTAGTTGATTCTGCTTGAGCGTTTCCAAGAAGTATCATGCATGTTCTAACTCATAGGTTTTGTGAAAGTTGCAGCTATTCTTCGATGCTAATGTTTATGCTAATTGCTCCATAGATTGATTGATTGTTGATGTAATGCTCCCATGCTCAAATCTATGGCGATTTTCTCTTTGTAGATTTCTTTCTTTCGTATCTGTGTTTTGGACAGTCTTACAGTCTTGTGACTTTAGATTAGGGGAGGGATATTGGTTATGTTTATCTGAAATTAGGATATGATTGTTCTCCGTGTTTTGTGCATCTTGAATGGGTTCACCGATGCTTTAGTCATAATTAACGTTTCTGTTACTGCAGGTGGTACACAAGCTGGGAGAAATATGTTGGGCAACCAACAAATGAATGCTCAAGTGGAAAGCCCTCGGAAGCTCCAAGGCCTGGACCAATTGAAAACCATGATATCATCGAAAGCGCAAACGACACTAATGATCCACAGCTCCGTAGATTGCTGGTGGAAGGGGAAGACTACGTTCTAGTTCCTCAAGAAGTTTGGAAAAGACTTGTTGAATGGTGAGTGTTTCTTCTATTCCATCATAAGATTGAATTTTGTTTAGGTCATAATCTTGTTTTATATCTTTCAGGTATAACGGAGGTCCTCCAATACCAAGGAAGTTGATCTGTCAAGGGTTTTACAGCAGGAGTTATAGTGTAGAGGTTTACCCACTCTGCCTTATGTTGACAGATGGAAGAGATGAAAGTATAACTGCGATACGTTTGGGAAAACAGGTATCGCTGCCCCATCATGCTACTTATGCACTTAGTTTTGCTTCGAGCTACTTGTGGTGCTTATGCATAGCCAAAGGCTCTCTGCGTTTTCACTATTAGGGCCCACTTTGGTCCCTTTCTTACATGGGTTGTCTGTGTTTCAGGCCTCTATAAGGGAACTTTATGAGAAGGTTTGTGCTATGACAGGGGTATCGCGAGAAAAGGTGTGTGTCTGAAGTGTTTCATTTCTATATTTAGTTTTTTTTGCTGATGAAATACGCATTGGTTCATATGTATTATTTGCTTGACATTGATATGTATACGCAGGCTCACATCTGGGATTACTTCGGTAAGAGGAAAAGTAGACTCTTGGATCCTTCATCTAACAAGAGCCTGGAGGAGTCAAGCCTTCACATGGACCAAGATGTAAGTATCTAGAGAACCGTCTGTTACACTTATCTGTCAAATCTTGACAAATCACCTTTGTCTCTTGTCGTACAGTTTGTCATAATTGATTTTGGGTCATTGTCTGGAATCTTTCCTGACGAATACCTTGTTGAGAGGAACTTCTTGGATAATGCATCCCTCTTGAGTTCTGTTAACGTTACTCAAACCGAATCCCATATAACTCGCTTATATTCAATGTTCAGTGTTTTTCTGTTCGACATTGACTGGTGCCCCCCTTGCAGATTCTTCTTGAAGTTGATGGGTCCTCTTCTTCTCAGTATGCTATGAGCTCGGCAGGAAATGAGCTAGCTCTAGTACCTCTGGAACCTTCAAGATCGCGTGTTACAATTGCTGGGGGTCCTACCCTATCTAATGGTCATTCCACTTCCAAGTTTAGTCTCTTTTCGAAAATCACTTCTGAAGATGATGGCTGCGATTCTTTGAGTATTCTTGGAAAAGGAGAGAAGGGAGGATTAGCAGGATTGAGTAATTTGGGAAATACCTGCTTTATGAATAGCGCTCTTCAGTGTTTGGCCCACACTCCTCCGATAGTTGAATACTTCTTGCAAGACTACAGTGACGACTTGAATATAGATAATCCTTTGGGAACGTCTGTAAGTGCTTGAATGCTTGAATTTTAATACCGTTTCTACTTCCTCATGTTAAGGTATCCACACGCGTTCTAAATATCATTTTTAACACTTAATTATCCAGGGTGAGCTTGCTATCGCCTTTGGTGAACTGTTGAAGAAATTATGGTCATCAGGAAGGAATGCAGTTGCACCGCGCTCTTTTAAGACAAACTTGGCTAGATTTGCTCCACAGTTTAGTGGTTACAATCAGCATGATTCTCAGGTTTGTCATTTTATCTAATGTGCATAATTGAGCAAATTCTTTGTTCCTGGCATCGTTGTTGTTCTTGGCTTTCCTATTTGACAGTTTGACAAACCAAAAAAAAAGAAGCTTTTTCGTCCCTTCGTGTATGATGTATTAAATTGTTGTTTCAGGAACTGCTGGCTTTCTTATTAGATGGGCTGCATGAAGATTTGAATAAGGTGAAAAAAAAACCTTACGTTGAACTTAAAGATTCTGACAGTCGTCCGGGTGATGAAGTTGCTCAAGAGCGTTGGAACTATCATAAGGCCCGGAATGATTCTGTAATAGTTAATGTCTGCCAAGTAAGTATCTCTAACCGTTTCTTAATCGTTTTTCATACTAGAACTGGAAGATTCTGTCTTTTATATCTTCCATTACTTTGTTAGACTGTTTCTTATGCTGAATTCGATTTCTTTCAGGGTCAATACAAGTCAACTCTGGTTTGTCCAGTTTGTGGAAAAATCTCAATCACTTTTGATCCCTTCATGTATTTGTCTTTACCTTTGCCGTCGACTCTTACACGGTCAGTGACAGTTACGGTGTTCTATTGCGATGGAAGTCGTCTTCCGATGCCATACACAGTAACAGTGCCTAAACACGGATCTTGTAGAGATCTTATTACGGCATTAGGTATTGCTTGCTGCTTAACCGTTGATGAGACCCTTTTACTTGCAGAGGTATGAATTTTGGCGTGTTCCTTTCTTAGTTTAATATTTTTCTTTTTGCTGAATTCTCTGACTAATGTGTGGCATTGTCCTCTTAGGTATATGATCACAAGATCTTTAGATATTTTGAGAATCTTCTGGAGCCAGTGAGTGTGATTAAAGATGATGAGCATATTGTGGCGTATCGGTTGAATAAGATGCAGAAAGGGTCAGGAAAAGCGAAGCTGGAAATCCTTCATGGAGGGCAGGAAAGGTGAGTGTGCTTGATTTTATTTGTTACTCAAGAACTCTTCGTCTTGCCTCTTGGACTTAGCTTTATGGATCATAACTCTTGGATTGGGCAGGGCTGTTCTGGAGAGTGTTAGAGGCAGAGACGTGAAGCTTTTTGGAACTCCTTTGGTCGCTTTTGTCAACACAGAACCACTAAGTGGAACTGACATTGATGCAGTTATCTCTGGATTTCTGTCACCTCTACACCGGGTCCAAGCTTCATCTAAGATTTATAATGGAAGAGAAAATGGCCACCTTCCTGATGCTGCTGCTGACGAAACATCCGGAAGTATATCATCCCCAGACACCGAGATAGAAGATGCATCTGATAGAGAGTTATCCTTCAGGATCTTCTTGACAGATGAGCGTGGTTTGAACTTCAAACCACTTCAGTCTGAGTCTTCTGTGAACCCTGGTACCGTTACAAGAGTTTTAGTCGAGTGGAATGAGGGTGAGCATGAAAAATATGATTCCAGCTACTTGAGTGACCTTCCGGAGGTTCATAAAACTAGCTTCTCTGCAAAGAAGACAAGGCAAGAAGCGATATCTCTGTTTTCGTGTTTAGAGGCGTTTTTAGCCGAAGAGCCTCTGGGACCGGATGACATGTGGTATAGCACTCGTACCTTGAACTTGTGATCGCATGAGCTGATCTATTCGTTTGAAGATTTAAAGTTTTGACCATCTATCTCACCATTCTGAACCAGGTTTTGTCCGGGATGCAAAGAACACAGACAAGCGAACAAAAAGCTAGACCTGTGGAAGTTGCCAGATATTCTTGTATTCCATTTAAAACGGTTCACGTATAGCAGATATCTCAAGAACAAGATTGATACGTTTGTGAATTTCCCAATCCGTGATCTAGACTTGAGCAAGTACGTGAAAAACAAGAATGGCCAGTCATACTTATATGAGCTGTATGCCGTGAGCAACCATTACGGTGGACTTGGTGGTGGTCACTACACTGCCTACGCCAAGGTTGGTGACTTGATTGGTCTCAGTTTCTATTTGCTTTCTTGCATAAATGCATCATAATCGTTATTATCATATATCAGACTATGCTTTCTATTGTGCTGCTGATGAATCCTTTTATCTAATCATATGTGTCACTGTTCCTGCAGTTGATTGACGACAACAAATGGTATCATTTTGACGACGCACATGTTTCATCAGTAAATGAATCTGAAATCAAAAACTCAGCGGCATATCTTCTGTTCTACCGAAGAGTGGGAAGCGAAACAGAGACACATTCAGCTGAGATGTCGAGGACTGATATGGATTAGCCAAGCCTTTAGTCTCATAATGGGAATATGCACGAAGTTGCTGCATTGGTCTCACTCACTCTCATGTCAGGTGAAGACGTGACACCTCTATTCATTCTTAGTTCAAGCTGGTGGTTGAAGAGTTCTCTGCTCCATGTTTTATGATGTTATTTTGGCAGATCTCTGTGGAAAGTTGAGATTTAGGTTTTTGGAAGATTGTTTTTGATTAGGGAATTTTCTAGGGGAGGGGGTACATTTTTGGGTAGCGATGAACAGATTTAGAAGTGTAGAGATAAGAGTTTGTGAAGAAGCCTTTGTCAATATAATATTTTAGTATGCAGATGTCTCTCTCTTCGGAACTCATTGATTCTGTCTTAAAAAGACACAGAAAGAAGCTTTTCAGTAATAATACCCTTTTCCCCTCTACATAAAAGATGCTTTTAAGTTTTAAACAATTCTAATGGAAAATTTACTTAATACTTGATATCCTAATCCTGATTAAATTAAAGAGTCCCACATCGGGTGAAGATTAACAGAGTTATATATAAAGAGGAGAAGATAAGGGGTTTGTTTGCCAAGCTTGGTAACGCAAGCTTGTAATCCCAGTGTAGGCATTACGGTATTAATCGACCCGGTTGGTTCATTCCGGGTTTGGTCCAAGTCCGATGACGGCTCGTAGTTCTGCTTATACTAAATCCAAGCCTAGTAACATGAGCATGTGGTAGCGAAAGCTTGAGAACCACTTGGCTCCCTAGATTTGGAGGGCAAAATTTGCATTTGATGCACAGCATGTGGTATACGTCAGTAGTCTCTGACTGACTGATATCCGATCCTATGCACGTACTTGAACCGATCACGACGACTCAACCATTCCTTTTTAAAAAACCTACAAAAGCTTCTCGAGCTCTATCTCTTTTCTCCAAGTCGAATCAAAAGGAGTTTGGTTATAGAATCATGAACTCGTTGTTCTGTATGTTCGTCTCCTTGTGCGCACACAGTTTATGAGGAATAAACTTACTGCTGATTGATCCATCCCCTAGCAGTTCTTCTTCTTCTTCCTTGGGTGATCAAGCCGGGTAGAAGAAGAAGACAACAAAGAAGGAGGTTTTGATGGAGAAGACACTGAGGTTTGCGCCTGAGCTTGACGGACTTCATTGCTTCGAGACCATAATCTATTATATAAATATACTGGGTTGTGTCTCACAAGTGCCTTGACACCTCAGCACCCTCCTATCTGACAAGCGATGTTATCTCGCCTTGACACCTCAGCACCCTCTTATCAAATCCACACAAAGTTTAAGCCTCAATCTAAAACTACACTAGTTTAAAGTTTCAAATCTAATTCCACATAGAAAAGAAGTTTTATATCCAGAACTACACAAATTTCGCGTTTTGATCTCAAAATTGCGATTTAAATCCTTTAACCGATTACTAAACCAAACCCAACCCAGAATTTAAACCCGATTTGAAATCCGACCCGAACAAACTGGAAAAAGAGTAAGTAAGTGGAGCTTCAAAGATTCGAACCCTTGTCAATTGTAACACGATCATGGGTTATAACCACTACTCTACGTCTCCATTTTTGTAAATCCTTACATTTTTATTCTATTTAGTGTGTTTTCCAATTAAAAAACCTGAAACTCATCGACATCTTTAGTCTCTGCCTCTCTGGCATCGACATGATTCAGTAGTAGCCGTCATGTTGACCGTCGACGTCTGTAGCTTCGTCTTCGGGCCAGAGAACTTCAAGGGTACGAGCTTCCCGTCCGAGAAGAGCTCGTCGGAGAGCATTGTCACTGGATATTGAAGACAAAACCCAAAATCAACCAATGAATCTTGGTTTTTCATATGCGTATCAGATTTAGATGGTGCCAAAGACTGTTCCTCGCCGAGAGAGGAAGAGCGTCTATCTTCTCGGCTCAACGATATTCGATTTGTTAATAGAAAACAACAATGTTTCGGGTTTGATGCTTAAGATCAAATTCCAATAAAATTTCACATCTGTTACATATTCCGGTACGGATTCTATAAATTTTGTGAAAAAGTGGCCGAGATTAAGATGTGTTTCGTCGATTGTTATGCAGAGACGTGATAGCTCGCCGGAATTATCAACCGGGATTTTAACACATCAGAGATGGACGGCGGCATTGATAAGGGTTTGCTAAAGGTAAAGAGACGCCCAACTATAAAATTTATGGTTTTTGATTAGAGTTCTCAATAAATATATGCCAAATGTAAACATATTCAAGAAATGGAGGCGTAGTGTGGTGGTATACATGGTTAGTATGTAAGGGTCTTTGGTTCGAGTCATACTAGTAGCAACTATTTTTCTTTTTCCAGTTGGGTCAATTTCAAATCGGGTTTGGGTCGGGTCGGATTTCAAATCGGTTTAAATTCTGGGTTGGGTTTGGTTTAGTAATCGGTTAAAGGATTTTAATCGCAATTTTGAGATCAAAACGCGAAATTTGTAATTTGTGTAGTTCTAGATATAAAACCTTCTTTCTATGTGGAATTAGATTTGAAACTTTAAATTAGTGTAGTTTTAGATTGAGGTTTAAACTTTGTGTGGATTTGATACTATATAATAGTTATGAAGGGGCTGTTGTAATGCCCGTGATCGTCAGATCAACCTGGTACGAGCGTGGTACGACTGCAGTACGAACATGGTACATGAACATGGTACGGTCGCGGTACGAACATGGTACGTGAACATGGTACGGTCGCAGTATGAACTTGGTACGACCGTTGTACGGACATGGTCTATACGAATCCGGATGTGAAGGCTCGAATAAGGAAATGTCTAGAAGTAAGCTGGGACGGTTTTAATCGAGTGTTTGAGGTGGTTAAGTGGTTTTAGCCGAGAGAAATGAAAGATAGCCATGTGAAAATAAAGATAGCCGGAAGAAAATGGAACTGGCCGTGAAAGTCGGAGTTTGGTCGACTAGGATTGAGTCTGAGCTGGACATAGTCGCTCGGACAAGTGTTTTTCAGACAGTCCATGTTTTTCGGAGTGTTTGGTCGGAATTCGGACAAAACGGTTATTGGTCGGAGCCGAGCTGGACGTTATCCGAGAGATGAAGGTGTTTAGTCGAGACGGAAAGTGAAATAGTCGAGCGGGAACGGTTATAGTCGATGGAGCGCTTGGCTAAATTAGGCGGGAACGGTTATTGGCTCGACTATAATTAATTACGGTCGAATATAATGATATTGGCTCGGCTAAAATGGAATATGCGCGGACATAATAAAGGGGGAACGGTTATTAGGCGAGGCACGTGGGACATATCCGAGTTTAAAGAGCGAGAATATGAATTGGACGGTTACCAGGCGGTTTCTAGTGGTTTAATTCATGAAAAGGAAAGTCTCACAGATATTCAGGAATCACTGATGGTTTTCCTCGAGAGAAAATACCCAGAAACGATGAGAAGGGAGACATAGGAATTCCAGTCGAGAGAGGGAGCGAAATAGCCGATCGGATTCGGCGATAGTCGACGAGGGTGCGATTCTAGTCGAGATGCGGATGAACATAGTCGCGTGGAGTGTGACTATGATCGAGGGGAAACGGTTACAGAGGATCCTCTGTTCATCCGACAGAATCATCGAGAAGAAGCGGTTATCGAGAGGAAAGATGCGCACGGGATTTCCAGTCGAAGAATTGATGGAAATAGCCGATCGTATTAGCAGATAGTCGGCGGTTACGCGAACATAGCCGATGCGCAGATGAACACGTTCGCGAGAGGCGTGACTATGATCGAGTGGATACGGTTAGTTCGTGAGTTCATCCGGGGAAATCATGATATTGAAGGAATCCGCCGAGAGAAGGGGACGACGAGTCATCCAGTCGAGTGATTGACGGTTATAGTCGATTGGATCAGTGAATAGTCGAGTTTGAAGGGATTACAGTCGGTCCGCGGAAGAACGTAGTCGGGAGACGCGTGACTACATCCGGTAGGAAGTGATTCGGTCGGGATAATTGCCGAGAGAAGGTATCCAGTGGGAAGAACAGTCGAAGGGAACGCGACTCTATTCGGGGGAAACGTGACGATGGTCGGGAGAACCGTGACTCCGTACGAAAGAGATGCGACCATAGTCGGGAGAGATGCGACGATAGTCGAGAGGAACGTGACACTGTTCGGGAGCCACGCGACGATAGTCGGGAGAGACGCGACTACGGTCGAGAGGAACGTGACTACTATTGGAGAAACGTGAATACGGTTAAAGGGACCATGGCTGGCGTGTGAAGGACAAGGGATCCACGCCGCCTCTCTTCGTTGCTTGGTCATGTGGGGATGGTTGGTTGAATGACTAAGTAACGAGGGGAGGCGTGTTCTGTTGGATTGCTGGTTTGATGGCTGAGACATTGGGAGAATGGAACAGTGGCCGGGATGATGACAGTGACGGTAAACTACAGTCACGGGACCATGCAGATCAGGTTGACCACAGTCAATGCGTCTGTGACTATGAACGGCCAAGGTACATACTTAGCCGAACCTTGTAGTGACTGTACTGACTGTGTTGGTTGCTGGATAGTTAATGAGATTGACTAAGTTAAGTTGCTAGATGTAAGGAATTGGGTGAACCTCATCTAGGTTATCGGTTAGAAAAATGCAAAAAATTTCCTAAGGTTTCGGCTGCGGTTAGGAAAATCGGGTCGGGGCGTTTCAATTTGGTATCAGAACGCGGTCGGTTCTAGGACTACGTCTAGTAAGAACAAGGCTTGACTAGGATGTCATAAAATTCAAAAATGTTTAAGGAGAAATATGATTAGCTTGGTTAATTGTCCTGATCGGGCTAATGTTTGTACTATGTACAGAAATAATAATCATAATGGAATGATTGATTGGATTGATTGGATTGAATTATTATGCATGAGTGATGTCATTATTCGAACTATGTGTTGATAATGATAGGCTTGAGGCCATGAATTGATTGGTTAAGAATTATTGGTTATTGAGCAGATAATGTTAATGGAAAATGTGAATAGTCTGAAATTGCATTATGGCTAAGTGTGATCACGTAGTATAAGTGTATTTTGAGAGTTGAGATCGGACAGAGTAAGAGATTGTGAGTCAAGTGTTCTCGCCAAATACTTGTCTGGGGATCAAGACACTCCTCGGATGCACTTGTGACTACGAATGGTCGGGATACTCGACTGTGAGGATTGATTCCTGGAACCGCGCGCCTAGATCAGTGTGGCTGCGGCCGCGGCCTGCTGGTTGGTGAGCTGCTCGGTAACGTGGGATAATCTGGCGCGGCGAGGGGACCGAGAATTGATTGATTGAATGAACTCTGATTACGATTAATAGACTGTGGCTAAGTGAGTGTGTGACCATGAGCTTCATGTATAAGGTCGTTTTCATGCATAGATTCGATAATCTTGATTGCTTGATTTAATCCGTGAGTGTTTACTGTTTGATTCATTCTCTGCGAAAATGGTAAAGGCTCGTAAGCCATGGTTCAAGGCTTGTAAGACATAGTTGAAGGCTCGGAAGCCAAGTGAGGCTCGGAAGCCAAGTAAGGCTTGGAAGCCAAGTAAGGCTCGTAAGCCCAATAAGGCTCGGAAGCTATGGTTAGGCTCGTGAGCCGTACTGATTGAATAAGCAGGATTGAATGCTTAGATTATTATGTCTGAATTTTGTACTGTCTGTGGCGAGTGAAGCCGAATGTTGGCAAGTGAAGCCATTAACTGAGTAACTGAGTATTTATGTACTGTCTGTGGCGAGTGAAGCCGAACAAGTGACGACTTGTTAATGTTCTGTTCTGACGTCCTTGGGAACCTACGGGTTTGCTAAGGCGTGACTGTATTGTTGGCGAGTGAAGCCGTAGGCGAGTGGAGCCGTGAAACAGAACAAGTGATGACTTGTTAAGGCAAGTTAAGCTTTTGGCGAGTGAAGCCATCTTTATGTTGGCCTGTGTGCCGTGCTTGATTGATTAATCATTACTTATTGTCTGTGGCTGGTAAAGCCGAGTACTGTTCTGAGTTGTGACTTTGGGAACCGAGTAGATTTGCCAAGGCATGACTGTGTCTGAGTTGCGTCCCTGGAAACCATGTGGGTTTGCCAAGGCGTGGTTGTGTTATCGTCTTTGGGAATCTACGGATTTGCTTAGACGTGTCTGTGAGATCGTTCTTGTGAACATGAGTAGTTTACCAAGACGATTTCGGCTGTAAGGACCAATGTGTGATCTAAGGCGCAAAGAGTGTTCCTGGAGCCCAAGGAAGATCTGAAAAGTTCAGCAAGGATTCAAGAGTGAGTTCTGTGTTATCTGGTTGGCCAAGTTAGGCAAAAAGCGAAGCCTAGATAAGAAGAATTAAAAAGGGCTAGTAAGCCATATTAAGGATTGTGGAATTGTCGGATGACCGTGGAATGTTTTGACTGAGCCCAAGGAAACTAGTCTATGGATCCAATTCCAGCACAGAAATGGTTAAGGATGATGGCTAGTAGACTTATGGAACTCAAGGATGTTTTAGATCAATTGTGAAAGAACTAATCTTGTCGGATGGAAGCGGTTAATGAGTGATCGACCAAGGCGGGTATATGTTATAGTCTGGGCTGACTGAGATCAGGGAATCATGACTGCGTCCAGTAAGGATCATGGTTAGGAAAAATGTGGTTTAGTCGTAAATGACTCATATCATGAAATCGTGATTGGGAATAATCAAAAATCTGGATGGTAAGCTTTGGACGTTAAGATTTCCTAAAGGGATGAGCAAAAGTTGACGCTAGAAAAATTAGCGCTTAGGAATCGGGAAAGAGGGTTCGCTAAGGCAATTCGGTTGGATCAAGGTCGAGTTGAAATAACTGAGTTTCTGGAGTGGCCCAAAGCTAACGACCAAGTGGGCTATGTTAAACATTCTTACTTAGAAGGAAGTTGAGGGAAGAAGGTTGATGTACTTAGGAACTCGAGGAGTTTGCTAATGCGTAGCCGTAAATCAAGATACTACCGAAGGAGTGGAATGGTTTAAAATGACAAAAAAAGGAAATGGCTTAGTCTAGAGTTGACTAGAGTCGGGAAAGATGTTTGTCTGGTAAGACCTTGTTCAGCTGGGAAGTAGTCAGGCAAGAAAGTTTATTCCATTAACTGTGTGGGCGGCTCGGAAGATAGTGTTCCACCAGAAGTGGAAGATCAGAATTTTGGATAGTAGGAAAAATCTGAACCAAGACATGGATTGTCTAAGGCTAAGTATATGGAGTTGAGATTAAGAAAGACTATAATTGAGCAAAACATGTTTAGTGAAGCTAAACTAAGGAAGCGAGGCAAGCTTCTCAGGAGTCAAGGGAGTTTGGACGGAATTTTTGGAGTAAAGTGTCCTCCTTAATGAGTCTTTCTGATAACCAAGATTGCTCGGAGGTAAGAACTATTAGGTTCAGTTGGTCAGTAATCTGAATCGAGTCGAGCGAGACTTCGTTATGGCTACCAGATTGGACGAATCTAGTACTTGAGATTGAATCTGAGTGGGATTGCGATTAATAAATTTGGTTTGTATCAAGGGAATCAGCAGGAATGCTTGGTTCGGGTAAAAATCTGAGGAGTAAGTAAACAGAATTTTGATATAAGGCTAAGGAAATGGAGAAAGGTTCCAGCAACTGCCGAATTCGAGGACGAATTCATTCTAAGGGGGGGAGAATTGTAACGCGCGTGATCGTCAGATCAACCTGGTACGAGCGTGGTACGACCGTAATACGAACATGGTACATGAACATGGTACGGTCGCGGTACGAACATGGTACGTGAACATGGTACTGTCGCGGTATGAAGTTGGTACGACCGTTGTACGGATATGGTCCATACGAATTCGGATGTGAAGGCTCGAATAAGGAAATGTCTAGAAGTAAGTTGGGACGGCTAAGTGGTTTTAGCCGAGAGAAATGAAAGATAGCCATGTGAAAATAAAGATAGCCGGAAGAAAATGGAACTGGCCGTGAAAGTCGGAGTTTGGTCGACTTGGATTGAGTCTGAGCTGGACATAGTCTCTCGGACAAGTGTTTTTCAGACAGTCCTTGTTTTTCGGAGTGTTTGGTCGGAATTCGGACAATATGGTTATTGGTCGGAGCCGAGCTGGACGTTATCCGAGAGATGAAGTTGTTTAGTCGAGACGGAAAGTGAAATAGTCGAGCGGGAACGGTTATAGTCGATGGAGCGCTTGGCTAAATTAGGCGGGAACGGTTATTGGCTCGACTATAATTAATTACGGTCGAATATAATGATATTGGCTCGGCTAAAATGGAATATGCGCGGACATAATAAAGGGGGAACGGTTATTAGGCGAGGCACGTGGGACATATCCGAGTTTAAAGAGCGAGAATATGAATTGGACGGTTACCAGGCGGTTTCTAGTGGTTTAATTCATGAAAAGGAAAGTCTCACTGATATTCAGGAATCACTGATGGTTTTCCTCGAGAGAAAATACCCAGAAACGATGAGAAGGGAGACATAGGAATTCCAGTCGAGAGAGGGAGCGAAATAGCCGATCGGATTCGGCGATAGTCGACGAGGGTGCGATTCTAGTCGAGATGCGGATGAACATAGTCGCGTGGAGTGTGACTACGATCGGGGGGAAACGGTTACATCCTCTGTTCATCCGACAGAATCATCGAGAAGAAGCGGTTATCGAGAGGAAAGATGCACACGAGATTTCTAGTCGAAGAATTGATGGAAATAGCCGATCGGATTAGCAGATTGATAGAGTTAAACCGTAACTCTTCCGTGAATCTTAAGTAACCGATAGAAATCCAAAATCAATGTTTCTAAAACACAGATTTGGCACTCAACTGCACATAATCTTTGATTGAAGAAGAGATTCTCAGCTAGGTTAATCTTGTGTAACAAGGAAGACAAAGAGAGAAGATAAAGTACTTTAATTTTCTGTATATTATTAAAACCATTGATTACAATTCTTTTATAAGGTTTCTCATAATAACTTAGCTAATAAAACCTTTAATAAATATGTAAAATTTCCTGTTTTTAAGAAAACCATAATAGTAATGTAAACCCTTAAATATGTAAAATTTCCTAAGTAGAAAACCTTAATAGTAATGTAGTAATTCCTATATCAAATCTCCCCCATTTGAAAAACCTTGTCCTCAAAGTTTAAAAGAAGGGTACTTCTTCTGCAGATCAAAAAGAAACTCCCACGTAGTTTCCTCCAATGCCTGATTTGTCCATTTCACTAAAACCATTGTAGCTGGTTGACCTTGTCGATTAACCATTTTTCTCTCAAGTATATGCTCAGGTTCTTTAACCAACACATCTTGTATAATAGAAGGTAGTTGATTCGAAGTAAGCACATTGCCAACCTGCAATTTCAGCTGTGAAACATGGAAGACGGGATGAATTTGCGATGTTGCAGGTAGTTGTAACTTATAGGCGACCTTCCCACACTTATCAATAATCTTGTATGGTCCAAAATACTTAGGAGAAAGCTTCTGGTTAGATCGAAGAACCACTGATTTTTACCGATAAGGTTGCAGTTTCACATAGACGAAATCACCGATATCAAAGTTGCGATCCGTTCGATGCTGATCAGCGAACTGCTGCATTCTGTGCTGAGCCCTGAGCAAATGAAATTTCAAGATCAATAGCATATTTTCCCTTTCCTGCAAACACTTTGCAACCACTGCAACTTTCGATTCACCCGGTAAGTAAGGTAAATGTTGAGGAGGAGCTTGGCCGTATACAGCTTCGTATGGAGTCATTTGTATTGCTGTGTGGTAATTATATTATATCAAAATTCTGCCACTTACTCCAAAGGTGAGGCCGATCACTACACATGCATCGTAGTTATGTTTCCAAGCACCGATTAACAACCTCTGTTTGACCATCACTCTGTGGGTGGTAGGCGCTAGATAAGTTCAGTGAAACTCCTTGAAGACTAAAAAGTTCACGCCAAAACTCGCTTAAGAAGATAGCATCTCTGTCACTAACGATAGATTATGGAAAGCCGTGAAGTTTAAACACATTATCCAAAAAAGCTTGAGCCACTGTTGTTGCGGTATAAGGATGTGAGAGTGCCACAAAATGCGCTGCTTTAGTGAGTCGATCAACCACCACAAAAATAACGGATTTACCATAAGATGAAGGCAAACCATCGATAAAATCCATCGATATGTCCGACCATATCGTGTCAGGGATTGGTAATGGCTGGATCAAACCCGGTGATGCTGCTGGATCATACTTACACTGTTGGCAAACGTTACAGCTTCGGATATAAGCTTGAATGTCTTTAGACATGCCTTTCCAATAAAAGAACCCCTTCACACGCTGGTGAGTAGCGTCGCGACCGGAGTGACCACCACTACCCGAACAATGCAACCATTCCAAGACCTTGTTACGAATAGGAGTATTGTCAGGTACGACAATCTTACTCTTTCTCCGCAAGATGTTTTGTGACCAAGAGTAATGTTTTTTTGATAATGGTCGCTGCTGCAACTCAGTGATTAACCCTTTTACCGCTGGATCAGAATCATAACAGGCTTGAATTTGTTGAAGTAAATCGCATTCCAGGACTGTCATTGACATGTGTAAAATCTCAGCTCCTTCCATTCGAGATAACGCATCAGCGACTAAGTTCTCTTTACCCTGCTTGTATTAAATTTCATAATCAAACTGTAGCAATTTAGGTAGCCATTGCTGTTGAATCGGAGTGTTTAACCTCTGCTCCAATAGATACTTGAGACTCCTTTGATCCGTTTTAATCACGAAATGCCCGGTGAGTAAATAATGACGCCATTTTTGCACTGCAAACACCACTGCCAACAATTCTTTCTCATATATTGATAAATGTAGTTGTTTACCTTTCAAGTGACGACTGATGTATGCCAAAGGGTGACCGTCCTGCATCAAGACAGCTCCTATTCCTTGCCCACACGCATCTGTCTCAACGACAAAAGGCTTATCGAACAATGGCAAGGCCAAAACAGGGGCTTCACATAAAGCACGTTTCAAACTTTCGAACGCCGTGAATGCGTCATCAGACCATTCAAATGAGTCTTTCTTTGTTCAAGCTGTCAAGGGACGTGCGATTGTTCCAAAATGTCTGACGAATCTTATGTAATAACCAGCTAACCCCAAAAACCCTCGGAGCTGCTTAAGATTCACCGGAACGGGCCATTATGCAACTGCCTTAACCTTGTTAGGATCTGTAGAGATACCTTTTTCTTCAATAAAATGCCCCAAATACTCTACTTTATCTGCAGCAAATGAACATTTGCTATGTTTCGCAAATAAACTGTTTTGACGCATCAATTCAAACACACATCGCAGGTGATGCGCGTGCAGCTCCATGGAAGAGCTATAGACCAATATGTCATCAAAGAAAATGAGAACAAATTTTCGAAGAAATTCCGTGAACACCGAATTCATAAGACTCTGAAAGGTAGCTAGAGCATTAGTAAGCTCAAATGGCATTACTAGGTATTCAAAGTGTCCGCTATGTGTTTTAAAAGCAGTCTTGTGAATATCATTAGGATCCATCCTTACTTGATGATAACCTGCTCGTAAATCTATCTTAGAATAGACCTTTGAGCCACCCAATTCATCCATAAGGTCTTCAATTAAGGGAATAGGAAACCTATCCTTAACTGTCATACCATTCAAACCCCTGTAATCGACACAAAGACGCCAATTCCCATCCTTTTTCTTTACCAAAACAACTGGTGATGCGTATGAACTAGAACTAGGTTGAATTGTTCCTGCTGTAATCATCTCTTGCACAATCTTATCGATCTCATTTTTCTGGTGAAGGGCATATCGATAAGGACGCTGATTAACAGGGTTGGAGCCTTCTAAAAGAGGAATCCGGTGGTTATGACGATCCCGAAATGGAGGTAAGGTTGAAGGTTCTTCAAAAATATCACTAAATTCAGCAAGCACGACATCAATCTCTGGATGCTCTGTGGTAGAAGTAGTTGGAGCTTCAAGAGAACACAACTGAATCGTCTCTTCCTTAGCCCATGGTTGAGCAAAAATCATAGCTAGCTGAATCTGCTCATCTTGTTGCTTGTTAAGTTTAGCCGCTTTCATATGGCGCACTGAGTCTTGCTTAATTCCGTGAAGTAGTACCTTCTTCGTCCCTACTTTAAAATGCATCTCTAGTTTCTGAAAATCCCAAGTAATTGGACCTAAGGAATACAACCATTGAACTCCTAACACCATATCGCAACCGCCGAGGGGAATGACCATGACGTGTGACTCGAAAGGTGTTCCTTGAAACATCCATTGAAAATTGTCGATGTTACCACTAACGGCAATCCTGCGCCCATCAGCCACGGCAACACGAGACATCCCTGCTGAACGCAGAGTACACCCTAACTTCGCTGCAGCAGTTGTGTCAACAAAATTATGAGTGGATCCTGTGTCAATGAGTATGAATAAAGAACGCTTACCGTATTCTCCCTTAACTTGGATAGTATTGTAATCAGATACGCCAGCGACAACATTTACAGAAATTTGAGCAATATCTCCTGTGTCTTCCTCTTCTTCTAGCTGATCGTCGTGACCCTCACAGGCGTCATCCTCCTCTGTTTCAATCATAAAGAGTTGCGTTTTCTTATGTTTGAGAAAGTGACCTGGAGTGTACTTCTCATCAGAATAATAACATAGACCATCAGCTCTCCGTTTAGCCATCGTTTCATTGGTGATGAATTTACGTGTTGTGTTTTGTTGTGCATTAGTTTGCAAAACCGGTGCCGGGATTCCCACTCTCATCTCTGGTTCCTTTTTAAACGGCAATAAGCCTTTTGTACCCCCATTCGCTCTGGCATTAGACCATCCCGTGTTAAATGGTTTTCTAGGGTGAGCCTTCTCATACAACTTTCCCAGAAGTAAATATTGTCGAGTAGTTTGCGGCTGAAACATTCGGATATGCATATGTGTATCCATCCTTAAGCCTTCTAAGTAAGCACTAACCAAGTATTCTTCCGATAAGCTGACTCTGGTTTTAATGAGTTCAAATCGCGCATGGTAGTTCATGATTCCATCAGTTTCTTGCAATTGCTTCAAGTCAGCCATAGGATCATCCAAAACCTCGTCGAATCGTTCTTGCAGCAACATCTTATAGGTAGCCCAATCACACAGAACCGTGCCCCCCATCTCGGACTGCATAATCGATTGATGTCAAGTCGCGGCGATATCATCAAAGTGAATGGAAGCAATTCCCACTTTTAGATCGTTCGGTGTGTGATCAATTGTAAAAAATTGTTCGACTTTAAACAACCACTCTTTGATTTTATCACCACTAAACCGTGGGAAGTCGAGCTTTGCTAATCTTGTAACGCCAGAATAATTGATTTGAGAGTTAGGTCTTCCTCGTCCGTGATCAATTCTACCGTTGTTCAGAGTAGAAGAAATTGATGTAGAAACACTTGGAGAAGTATCAATACGATTGGTGGACAGTAAGCGGATTGCTTCGAACATCTCGGCTAGCCCCTTATCAAGTTTTTCGTTCTGTTTTTCGATGTTTGCGTTCTGCGCGTCGAGTTTACTCTGCATCATCTCTTCAAACTTCGAAGTTAAAAGCTCCATCTCCTTCGCGACAGCTTGAGCTCGCGTTTCAGCCATTGATTCCGAGAAACGTTTGGTGTCTGATACCTTTGATAGAGTTAAACCGTAACTCTTCCGTGAATCTTAAGTAACCGATAAAAATCCAAAATCAATGTTCCTAAAACACAGATTTGGCACTCAACTGCAAATAATCTTTGATTGAAGAAGAGATTCTCAGCTAGGTTAATCTTGTGTAACAAGGAAGACAAAGAGAGAAGATGAAGTACTTTAATTTTCTGTATATTATTAAAACCATCGATTACAACCCTTTTATAAGGTTTCTCATAATAACTTAGCTAATAAAACCCTTAATAAATATGTAAAATTTCAGGTTTTTAAGAAAACCGTAATAGTAATGTAAACCCTTAAATATGTAAAATTTCCTAAGTAGAAAACCTTAATAGTAATGTAGTAATTCCTATATCACAGATAGTCGGCGGTTACGCAAACATAGCCGATGAGCAGATGAACAGGTTCGCGAGAGGCGTGACTATGATCGAGTGGATACGGTTAGTTCGTGAGTTCATCCGGGGAAATCATGGAATTAAAGGAATCCGCCGAGAGAAGGGGACAACGGGTCATCCAGTCGAGTGATCGACGGTTATAGTCGATTGGATCAGTGAATAGCCGAGGGTGAGGGGATTACAGTCGGTCCGCGGAAGAACGTAGTCGGGAGACGCGTGACTACATCCGGTAGGAAGTGATTCGGTCGGGATAACTGCCGAGAGAAGGTATCCAGTGGGAAGAACAGTCGAAGGGAACGCGACTCTATTCGGGGGAAACGTGACGATGGTCGAGATAACCGTGACTCCGTACGAAAGAGATGCGACCATAGTCGGGAGAGATGCGACGATAGTCGAGAGGAACTTGACACTGTTCGGGAGCCACGCGACGATAGTCGGGAGAGACGCGACTACGGTCGAGAGGAACGCGACTCTGTTCGGGAGAAACGCGACTACGGTCGAAAGGAACGTGACTACTGTTGGAGAAACGTGAATACGGTTAAAGGGACCGTGGCTGGCGTGTGAAGGACAAGGGATCCACGCCGCCTCTCTTCGTTGCGTGGTCATGTGGGGATGGTTGGTTGAATGACTAAGTAACGAGGGGAAGCGTGTTCTGTTGGATTGCTGGTTTGATGGCTGAGACATTGGGAGAATGGAACAGTGGCCGAGATGATGACAGTGACGGTAAACTACAGTCACGAGACCATGCGGATCAGGTCGACCACAGTCAATGCATCCGCGACTATGAACGGCCAAGGTACATACTTAGCCGAACCTTGTAGTGACTATATTGACTGTGTTGGTTGCTGGATAGTTAATGAGATTGACTAAGTTAAGTTGCTAGATGTAAGGAATTGGGTGAACCTCATCTAGATTATCGGTCAGAAAAATGCGAAAACTTTCCTAAGGTTTCGACTGCGGTTAGGAAAACCGGGTCGGGGCGTTTCACTGTAGCTCGTCGACCCAAAACAATTTGTTGTTTCTTTTCGTTTCTATCTTGGGCAGAGATAATAGGAAAAATCTTTATTTGTCTTTTTTTTTCTTTTTCTGCAATACTTTGTTTTATGTGGATTCATGAAGTTGATATTTGTAGTTGTTGGGTTAGTAGATTGTGCTCAAGCTAAAGATTTTATTTATGGAGTAATTTTACTGGCCTTACTGCTTCAACTACCAAACTGAAAGTTATTTGCATTTGTGTTGATAGGTCATACTTGTTTAAAGGCTAAATTGAGGCTTATTTACTTTACCAGTACACGATTTTGGATCAAAACTTTCAGTGTATTATTTCCCATTAAGCTAATTCACTCGGCCATCCGAATTTTGATTGTTTATTGTAATCTTCAGGTATTGCATGCTTGCTACACAAAAGTTTCCCCTTCAGTACAAGTAGATGATCCTCAGCTTGTAAACATGGTCTGAATCTGTTGCAGAGCTATTGGATTTAGATCCTAAAGAGTGAGTTTTATTCTTGACGTATATGGCCAGACTAAAGTCTTGAGTGTTTGGTCGCAAAATATCGTTTTCACGGTTTTAGACAAACATGGCAACTTCCGTTATTGCTGATGATTCCAATTCACCTTCATGGTTTCCTTCGAAGAAGTTGGCGCATTTAGTTCAGTTCGTCTGATACAATGTCATTTTTTAATCTTAAGCTTTAAGAGTGTACATTATTAATGTTAAAAAAAAGAGTGTACATTATTATATCTGAAACCTGAAGTTATTGTAAAGTCTGGAGCTTCTCTCCAAACATCTGGTGAGGCTTTTTATGTAAGTCTGGTGAAGAATTATCTTTTCTCTCTGAAACATTTACGTAGAAAAAACTTAGATTTTAATATATTTATATGCGGGTTGCAGATAGTCAAAAGCTTGCAGATGTTGCAACAAACCTTGAGCATATTGGAAATAAATACGATTAGAGAAGTTCAGTGGCGCAACTTTCGGAGACAAAAACAAGTTAGTTCACTTCACACGTTATTATTTACAGTTATAGATAGGTTCTCAAGCCAATTCTCATAGTCTTTGTTGTGTCTATTGTTTGTTATTTGCAGGTAACCCTGTCCGGGAATCAAGATAGGTACATCGTAGCAACAGTGGAGATAAACGCAATCAGATTTTCGGCTCTCTTTCTTTCTCTCCGATCAACTCTCTCTCAGGTTAGGTTCTTGTGATTCTTCCAATGAAAACATTTCTAAGTTTGATGGCCTCTAATATGTTTGTTTTCATCAAACCTGCTATTTCTGAAGAGGGATTGTTCGATTGCAATTTTATTTTGTTGTGGTTATTGCAACTTCTTTTAGTGTCTTATAGGCTACTGGTACGGTGGTACCTCAGTGAATCACATGAACTTACTTCAGTTACAATGATTGAAGAAGATTTCGGATCTAATTCTGTGCCAAACGTTTGAATGATTATTCTTTATGTCTTATAGGTGGGTATATATCCCAATTGTGTACCAGAAGTAAATACATTATGTGCTTTTGATTATTATAAAATTAGCTTCCACGTGCATATGAGCTTTTTCTTCTTAGATCATCGTTATTAGAGAGATTTGATAAGGTTTTTAAGGAAAAAAAAGTAAAAATAAAAAATTTAATGACGTGGCGAGCTTTTTGCTCAACGTTTCTCTGCGCAGAACTGAAAGAATCGGTTCTTATGCCACGTGTGAAGACACGATTCATCAGTTTTTTTTTTTTGTGGAAAATCATACTTTTTGAAAAAATTAAAAAAATTCAAGAACTCAAAACACATCCCTCCAATAATGATGCTCTTAGTCTTTGTTTACTGCCTAAAAATATTGGAAACCTTAGACCATCCCCAATGGAGACACTTGGGTGTCTTAAGTCCACAGAAAAAAAGAAAAAAAAAAGAATAATGACATGGCAACACTTAGGTGTCTTAAGGGGAAGAAAAATGTCTTATTTAAGATCTTTTTTTAGGGTGTCTTATGACATGTGTCACGACGCGATTCGTCACATATATATATATTTTTTTAAATCGTTTTTTTTTTCAAAAATCAATTTTTTTATTATTATAAAATTTTAAGACACTCAAGTTAAGTGTCTCCATTAGGATTGAGATGGTTTAAGCTAATAAAGTTTTTAACTTAAAGTAATAATATATTTAATATTAAAATATGTTTAAGACCCTCAACAAGAGTTCTCCATTGGACTTGCTCTTATAAGCTGTGTTCTTATACAAAAAACTTAAGGGACACTTAGTACATGGAACTCGAAAATGTTGTAAGTAAGAAACCGGTCTTCTCTCCTGTAGTACCCTCTTTCTTGATAATTCTTAACGAAATTACTATGAACGTGAATGTTGAGTGCTGTTGAGAGCTCTTTTGTGTTTCTTAAAATTTTGCTTACATGAACATCTGGTCGTCTATATGCATGACTGCTTGGTTTCTAATGTGAATGCTAATAAATAATAACAGGGCGTCGGAGTCAGCAAACTAGGAAAACAGGACTGGGAACACGGCGCTGTTGATTTGGTGATGAAGGCTTCCCGTTAAATGGGGTTGATTCTGATAAGCCGAAGAAAGTGTTGACTTTGATGAGATATACTGCTGGTGGCCACAGAGCTTCAGCTGTATCCATTAAACCTACATGATCTAAATTTTGTTTGGATATGAATATCACGTTGGTTTCGAGGTATAGGTTGAACAAATAATTGCTCTGGCAGAATCAAAATGATTGATATTTCTATTTGGCTTTGAGATTTTCATTCATTTTGGAAAACCAATAATAGGAGGAGAGCTCATCTCGATTAGACTCAAGATGAGAGACAATGTGGGGTGGTCTGAGAATTTTCTGAATTGTTAACCAAAAAAAAGTCCCGGGAACACTTGCGAATGTGTTCTGAATTGTTGAATCAGAGGAAAACAAAACTTCTCTCTCTTCAAATATATACGGAGGTCGATAATGATGACTCAAGCACCCATATGGCATTCTGAACAATTTATAAGAACTTGTGCCTTGGTAGTTTTAATCTACATTGTTTGTTAGACATGTGGCGCTGCTTTTCGCATTCATTAAAAAAAGTTGTCTTCTTACGTTCCGTGATGGAACACCTTTGCTTCTCATGTACCTATAACAGATTTGTGGAGAGACCACACGCTTTCGCTGTTTAATACTGTATGAATGAAACAAGGTTTGCTCCTCTTACAAGACTTCAAAACAAAAAAAAAACACAATCCATTAATGTTGAATCCTCACAACTTAACCGGTATAATTTCATGGATGCTACTAATGGGATTATCATAGAACAGTAACAGGTTTAAACTACGTACGCTAATCTGGTGACCATGTTTTGTTAATTATTGAGTATTATCTCTCAAAGGAATGAAATATAATAGCTTTGTAAAGTATCTTGGATTGGAGTTTAGATAATAATCTTAGGCTGTCAAATGTCAATCTTAATTATGCTAACAATAACAATTTATTTATCTCTGTTGAACTTGCAAGGAATGATTTCGCTGGAGCAATTGTTTGTGCTGTCAGGGGAGAAGCAAGAGAGGTGTTAGTATGAAAAGTAAGTGTAAAGGGAACTTGAAAGTTGAAAGTTGTCGGTTATGTATTCACTTCTAAATAAAAGAATATAGATTTGTGGGAATTGTGTAAATCTTAAGAAAAAGAAGATGAGAATAAATTATAGATTAGATAGAGAAAGAAGAAATAAAGAGTAAGGGAGGAATGATGGACAAAAACACACTGCAAATCTTTTGATAAATTTTAAGGTGTTTATATATTTTTCATTCTAAACTGAGAGTAAGAAGTGTAAGAAAAAATATATAAATAAACACCATAATCTTCAATAATCATATAATCGATGTATTTGAAATCAAGAAATAGAAGCATTGTAACAATTAGAAATTTATGATGCATACTTGTGTCCTGTGCAATTCTTTAAGTTATAATAATCATATACAGTAGAACCTCTATAAATTAATATTCGATAAATTAATAATCACTATAAATTAATAAATTTTGCCGGTCCCGAATCGTACCAGTGTAAAAATTAGCAAAATTCGATAAGATAATAAGATAATAATTTTTTTGAAACTCCTATGTAAATATATGGTCCAATTAATATCATAAATTAATAATTTGTATATATTCCTTCCATTTTACAATAAGTAATGGTTTAGAAAGAAAATATGTTTCAAATTATATTATGTTTTTAACTTTCAATTAAAATAATAATTAATTTTAGTGTTTTTAACTATTTGTATTCGATAAATTGTTTTATCATTGGTTGAATTGTGTTTTATATTGCTTTTAAAATAATGATTATGAATTTATTGTTAAAAATATATTTTGATGCTATTTAAGTATATTTCTTATAAATTAATAATTCTATAAATTAATAAAATATCATAGTCCCAACATTATTAATTTATAGAGGTTTTACTGTACATCGATTATTTGGCTCTAAACATTTTTTCCCGTTTGCTGATCACTTCAGTTGCACATATATTACTTTTTTTTTACCAAAATTTTAATTGCACAGATATTATTACAACTTCAAATATAATTTTGGGTTGACTAATATAAATTTTCAACAAAAGGTATATTTTTAACAATTTCAAAACAGCTAATTTGTTTTCCTATATTTGCAATACTACAAAAAAATTATATATATGAGGGAAAACCCGCTCGTAGTTTTCGTGCACGTGCAATCCTTACCCTCAAAGCTTAAGGGAGATATGAAACAATACCTAAGTGCTGACAGCATATCAAGTGATGATACTGATGTGAATGGAGTGAACTTGTTATACAAGCATTGTATTACAATTTAAACTATTATATTGATTACCAAACAGATGTATACTTAAACTAATATATTGATTACAATTTTAAAAATATATAATAAAACATATATCCGCGTGTTATATCATAAAACATATATCCGCATGTACACAGAGATCATCACCTAGTTATATCTTAATTATTCGGAATAATTTATCATCAGACAAAGTAACTTCATTGCTTAAAGTTAAACAAGGTAAATTTCCATAAAGCACCATTTTCTTTTTTTTTGTGCACCCATAAAGCACCATTTTCATTTTAAAATTTTAGGTAATTAACTTTAAGCCTTAAAAATTTAAAGTTAAATGTTTAAAGTTTAATTACCTAAAAATCCCCTATGTTATAATAATAATAATTTATCGTATAGATAAATATAAATAAAGACATAAATTTTATACCGGCAGAATGAGGGGTTGGTTACTCTAATAGTGATGTTAAAATGGGCGACCCAGACCCGTTTAGATCCTGCCCATTTAGATCCTACCCATTTAGACCCTGCCCATTTAAACCTGTTTATATTAGTACCCATTTAAATCCGTTTAACCTAAAAACCGTCGGGTATAAACGAACCTGTTTAAGCCCGAATAAAATTTTCATATTTTATATTTTATAATTTTATATTGTATAGAATTATACTCCTCACTTCTCAAAGTTTCAGAGTGTTTGCTTTGATTATTTTCAGTAAAGCAACCCAAAAATCTCCTATATATTAATTGAGAAACATTTTTAAAGAGTATATTTATTTTTTGATATATTTACAGTGGTGCCATTTTGCTGATGTATCACCACCACACTTATTCTCCTATTATTTTAATACAAATTTCTTTTTTTGATTAGACTTTACATGTCTTTATCCATTTATTATTTTTAATATAATCAGAAAATTATGTTTTAATTTTTGGATTATTTAAAATCGAATTTTAGGTTATGTGATTATTTGTGATATACATCATATTACACAATATATTTTTTAAAAATGAATAAAACAATAGTTTAAAAAACTATTATTGAAAAATATAATTTATATACAATTTATGATATACACAATACTTTTTTTTTATTAGGTAAAAAATATGTTTACGATAAAAAAGACTTTGATATGTGTGATTTTAATAAAAAATTAAGAAAATTATAAAAAATTAAAACTATAATTTAGATTACAATAAAAAAATACTTCAATATGTGTGATTTTAATAGATATCCATATTTAAAAATATTTTTTTATATGGTTTGTTAATAGAATCATATAAATTAGCCAAATAATATATATATATTTAAACTTGAAAGCAAGTTAAAAATATTATGTCAAAAATTTGAAATATTAAATTATATTATTCATATATATATATAACTGATTAAGTTATTTTTACTTTAACCAATTTCAAAATCATCTTTAATAAAATTAATTATAGATTTTTCATCGTGCGCATGGCGCAGGTTATCACCTACTCTATATATATAAAGTTACATTTCCTCTTCTCCTTGCGCCACATCAACAGCCACCTCATCCTCCTACATTTCACAACACATAATTGGGTCAAATTTCAATTTCAACCTCACTCAGCCCAATTTTAAATCAACATTGAACAATTAAACGACAATAATATAACAACTATAACACACAAAAAACATCCCAATAGTCCACAAACATTTGACAACAAACGCCTAACTCAATACGAAAATCTGAAAAATCAGCTCAACAGTGGACCAATACCCCTAACCTTGTCGTCTTCTTTCCGTCATAATCTCCGCTTCTGCATATCGCCATGTAAGCTCTTTACAATAGCATCACAGTGACACCATGTAATTACTACACCTCCACTACTCCACCATTCATGCGGGTTAAGTCATGACTTAAAATCACCAACATTTTTATTAAATTGCTGGGCTAAAAATTGGGCTACAAATATTAAAATTTTAAATAACTTTGGTTTTTTTTGTGGCTTTGAACCACTACTTTTGTTAGGCCGCCACTGCCACCATTAATTACAATTTCAATTCATTCTTCGTCCTATAATGGTGCTCTCCAATACCAATCTCTTATCTCATTCATCACTCATTCTTTAAACATTCACACTGACTAATTAATCACCCAACGACGGAAGAACCATATGTGGGATTCTCTCAGCTCAAGTCTGGACGTGGTGTCCAGCGTGTTGTCGCTAGGTTGCTCCGTTTCTGATCTGTTTGGAACGTCAAAAAGCCGGAGAGCTGATGGGCGTTGGCATCCTCCTCACAGAAGAATCGGTTGCGACCTCAGATAGAGCATACCCACGAGCAAGGGAAATTTGATTACAACTGTAGTTGAACACAAAAACAAAATTAACTGCAGAAGATACCACAACATGATCTGGGTCCCTTCTTCAAATGAATAAATACGGTTCAAGTATGGTTATATAAGGAGGGGGCAATTGAGAGTTGGTTGGGGATAAGAGAGTTATTTTTGGGTCCGGAGTATCGTCTGGATTGTTGACGGTCGAGAAGTTGTATCCGTTGATTATCATCACGATGTGAAGCGGAGGACCTTCTTGGTTGTCTTTGGTGCTTCTCGGTCTTTGCAGAAGGAATTCAACTCATATGGCCGAAATTCATGTTCTTCTCAGGCAAATTATAGGCGCAAACAAAAGTTTAAATAATGATCAATTGATGGGTTTCTTGCGCTATTGGGGCTATGACCATAAAACAAGAAACCTGGCCAGTTATTAATTTTAAAAACTACTCATGCATTACAATGATTGTCCTTTAGAAGAAAGGGAAAAAAATTAAAACAAACACCCCTCAATTGTTCACTTCGAAATTAACACGAACTCTACCTGAAAAATATGCAGATTCATTTCCATATAATTTAAGTTACACATCACAATGAGTAACAAAATAAATCAAAACATGGCCATAACATCAAATACAGACGAATATTCGAGAATGATTAAATATTAAATAACATTAAAAAAACAACAGAAAATAATACACAAATAATATATAAAACAACAACCCTGCTGCAAAATTAACCGAGGATAGTAAAAAGCATAAATCAAGATTTGAAGTGAGCGAAGATTATAAAGATTAAAACATATAAACAAAAAACAATGTAGAAACATAATAGTATAATAATTATACTATTGAAAAATTACAACTAAAGATTATCTACAAAAAAACTCCTATGCAAAGCGCGGGGCAACCACTAGTTGTTTATAAATTTGAGTCAAAGAAACGACAATAAGAGCTAAATGCCACCAATTATGTTTCAAATATGAATGAAGCTTAAGACAAACTGATTAGATGATTCGTTTCAAATCATATGGAAACGACAAAAACAGCTTGTTTGGATTCGATTGGAGCATCAAAAGGTGAGCCTTTATCAAAGACATAACAAAATTGATTCAAACCAAGCTTCGAAATTCGATCACAAACTTCAAAGTCAAAGACCCATTACACAAACGACACGGCTCGGAGAAAGTTAAATTTTACGGTTGCAGGAGGAAGAAAGACTGAGGAAGAACCTAGTCGGTTTCTTGAAAAAAACCAAAATAAAAACGACGTCGTTTTGACGTAACTAATTATAAAAAGAAAAACTAAACGGGTACCTTTTTGTGTTGCGGGTATACCCGTTAAGTAAGCGGGCCGAAATGGGTGAGCCCAGTTTAATCCGTTTATCTTTATACACCACTAAAAGGGTCACGGGCCATACACTTTATACTGGGTATGTTTAGGCCCGTAGGCATCAAGCCCATTTTAATATTTTTAGTTACTGATAAGAGAGAGAAGGAAGAGATGTGTTTAATAAATATGTATATTAATATGCTTTACAAATGATCGGTCGTTTATATAGAAAAAAGAATAAGTTACTGTGCATACATAGTGACAGTGGGCTCCACATATATTTTTATTTGACGCCGCATTTAACACGCACGCCTCTTTTACCTTTTCAAGTTTCGAAAATGCCACATTCCAATACTATGAAAATGTTTCTTGAATGTTGTAGTGGGAAGCGCCTTTGTAAATAGACCGGCTGCATTGTCACATAAACGAACATATTGAATGTCCACTTCTTGATTTTTCTCATGCTCTTTACTGTAGGAGAATAATCTTGGAGGGATATGCTTCGTTCGATCACTCTTGATATACCCTTCCTTTAGTTGAGCAGCACATGCAACATTATCTTCAAATATTTTTGTTGGCTCCTTATTTGTGTTTATCCCGCTTGTTTCTTGTATGTGATTAATTATAGATCTGAGCCATACACATTCCTTGCAAGCTTCATGTAGTGCAATTGTTTCTGCTTAATTTGAAGATGTTGCAACCAAAGTCTACTTTTGAGAACGCCAAGATATTGCAGTTCCACCAAATGTGAAAACATATCCAGTTTGCGATCGAGATTTTTGCGATCGAGCTTTATGCGGATCTGATAAATATCTTGCATCTGCAAAACCAACCAAACCAACCTTAGAATTTCTAGAATAAAATAAATCAAAATCAATCGTACATTGTAGATAACGAAATATATGTTTTATTTCGTTCCAATGTCGTCGGGTTGGTGATGAACTATACCTTCCAAGTAGGTTAGTAGCAAAAGCTATATCTGGTCTAGTACAATTTGCAAGATATATAAGAGCACCAATAACACTCATATAAGGGACTTCAGGGCCTAATATTTCTTCGTTACTTTCACAAGGCCAAAATGGATCCTTGTCAATATCAAGTGATCTATTAACCATTTGAGTACTTAAAGGAGTCGCTTTATCCATATTAAAGCGTTTTAAAATCCTTTTATATAATTTGATTGATGAACATATATTTTGTCTCGAAAATGCTCAATCTCGAGTCCAAGACAAAATTTTGTTTTTCCGAGATCTTTCATTTCGAACTCTTCTTTCATATGAATTCTTGCGTTATCAATCTCTTTTTGAGTTTCGATTATGTTTAGGTCATCAACATAAACAGCAATGATCACAAACCCAAATAATGTACTTTATAAACAATTAGCATTTTCTTCACAAAAGTTTTAAAGTAATATCTTTCTAGGAAATTTCAAGATAACATCTCATTCATTAAATGTTCAATTTGGAATAACTGAGGCCAATGTTTTTTTCCAAAGTTTTTAATTCCAAAATATTATACGGTTTATAATAACTCTTCAGGAGTTATGATGATCATCATTCTTTGATTTGATCAAGTAGTCTCCCCGGTAACATAATTTCGATATCATTAATCCTTCAGGGATTATGTCTTTGAGACACAATTCAAGTCATTCATGAACTGCCAGACATATCGAATTATTGCATTAATCATACTATCATATTTTTCCAATGACCTTATGAAGCAAGCCGTTTTACATATTGTAAGGTCATTTTTCTCATTCACTTTCTCGGAAAATATTTACTCTTTTGATGCTTGGACTGATGGTCCAAAAATTTCTTTTTTTTTCTTTCGATCTTGATATAGACTTGGTTGTCTCTTTCACTTTTTGACCATTAATTTTTCTTTCTACTCTCATCCAAAGAGGTAGATTTATGTTCTTCATTTATGTTAATCATACCACGCGCTATCTTATTTCTTGTCGACATTTTTTCTTTTGTTCCATCTTTTTCCGTAATGAAATGGTTAACCGAGATCTCTTTATCAGTATCATTGATAACATTCAGGTACCTGATTATATTATTAACCATGTCAACAGTCTCTTCTGGAGATTCATCCTCTTTTCAAAAATTATATATGCTCCTTTTCTTTTTGAGGATTTATAATCTTTGAAACCAAAGTAGCGTATCACGTTTCTGACGTGTCACAGACTTACTATTAATAAACCGTCCTTGAGGGACACATATTATCATTGGAGCATTATCAGCTGGAATATGAGATTTACTGATTTTACTAACATGTCTGGCAATCAATTTAAGACATTCTGTGAATGAATTATCTTTTGAACTTCATGTTTAAATTCGGCAAGGATCCATAATTTTCATGATAATTCATTTAAAAAAATCTCATCCAACACCTGTTTATAAATGCTTCTGGCATTTGATTTGCATTTTGTTTTGAACAATGATCATTGATTTTTTTGAACTTCAGGTTCACATTAACCTGTTCAAGGATACAAATTATTCAACAAATTTCTATGAGAAATTTATTTTATGCAAATCTTACAATAAGCACATTCTCATTGATGGCTTAATTTACTTTAATAGAGATTCATCTCTACTATATATTTCCTTCTGAGATTTTTAATCTTTTTGGGATTATATCTCATTACTACATGCCCGAATGCATGTTTTATACCCGATCATGGAGATAATATTTCACCAAAAATCATTTTGAGTGTGAACATAATCTTCAGGATGTTCCACTTATTGAGATTCTTTAATTCTCCCCCTCGAGATGATTACATTTCATGTTCACCCATCTCGAATTAAATCCCACATTAGGACCAATAACACATCTAAACACCCATCTTGGTTCAAGTATTATGCCTTAAATACTTTTGATGTGTGATGATTTGGGTTCTGCTTAAAGAAATCAAAACATCATATATAATGAACTCTTCCGGAGCCCATAATAATTTTTGCATTTACCAGATATTGTATTCACGCTTCCGGCGGAATCTTTCATTTTGAGAAAGGAGAGATACTTTTTTATCTTTAATTATCGTGTGCGTTGTAGCACTGTCTGTCAGACATATATCTCCATCCTGAATTCCAAATTCTGACATTTTCCGAATTTAAAATATTCATAAAAATGTATTAATAATCTTTTAACAAAATATAAATGCATATTATAAAAATTTATTTTCCATGAAAACTTATTTTGCAATGTAACTTATTTTACAATAAAACTTATTTTATAATAAAAACATTAAACACAAAAGTACATAAAACATTAAAAACATGAAACTTTTATTTTCGTGTCTTCTTGAGAGAAACATCATATTACATCGATTTTTGTCACTTTGTTGATTCTTCACGATCAACCAGGGAATCTGAAACATCGAGATTAGTGTCATCATTTAGACCATGAAAAGAAGGTCCGGGTTCACCCGAAATGAAATTAGTTTCATTTCTCTTTTCTTTTGCCTTCTGTAACTCCCGATACAGATCAGCTAAATCTTTTGGCGTACGACAGGTACGTGCCCAATGACCTCTCATGCTGCATATGTAGAAAATAGTTTCCTTCTTCCTTTTAATTTCATGGCCATCATCTTTTTCTTGAAAATTCTCATTTTCTCTTTTATGGTTGAAATCATTGGGACGATATCCTTTTTATTGACCTCGTCCACGACCACGGTATCGACCGCGTCCACGTCCACGTCCTTGCCAATTATTATATGATGTAAGACTCGGTGGTGAGTCTTAGGCAGGCGGAAGATGGGATCTATAAGCTGGCTTTCACGCTCTCTCTTACAGATCGGTGGATCGTGAACGATAGAACAAAGGCTTGAATCCTCAAGTCTTTGAGCCGAGACGGTTGAAACAAGACTTTTTATCTTGTTAGCAATTCCTCAATTGCTCATATCATTGCAATATTTGAGGTATCAATCCATCTTGGGAAATTGATTCAATGAGAATGCAAAGTTTGGTTTAAGCTAAGCTAAATTAAAAGGTTTAAGGTTACAAGCAACAATTAAAAACAAAACACAACCTAAGAAAGGCACTACAAGTTCAATTATATGAAACTAAGCCTTAATTACTACTAATCAAGTACTAATGACGCAATTAACTACTAATCAAGATTAACAAATTACTAAAAACGAAACCTAGGGATGGAATCATTGATTTGGGAAACTAAATGGACAACCTTGCAATCATTTAAGCAACTAAACAAGCCATCTCTATGCCTAGAACACTAATTAAAGACTAATCCATGATGTGTGGCAATAATCCCTCCACTAATCACATTAATGAACTAATGATGTTTTAGCATTAAAATGATTAACAAGCATTAATCACAAGTCTAAATGGCATGATAAACATCCTAGGCAACTAATGATGTTTTAGGCTAGGAATGTAAATCTCTTATAAAGTTGGTTCAAGCATTTCATCAAACACTTGGTGGGTGTGTGAAATGCCTATTATCCAAAATAGCAAAGATTAGCTATTTGGCATTAAGAACTACTTTATAAGAAGAGAGATGAAAGAATCTATCCTAGATTGCAAGATTGAACCATTAGAAATCCCTAAATCTAACCCATCCTCAAGTTCCTAAGAAACTACTCACTAATCATAGTTAAACCCATCAAATCAAAGATAAGAGAAAGGTTAAACATGATTAGAGAAGAGAAATTAAGAAATCTAAGAAAAATATTGCATTAAACTTAAAGATCCAAGACAAATACAAGGTTTTCTCCCAAAGAGGATAAAAGTTTAAGCTATGACAATAGAGAATAAAAGTTATCATAAAAATTAGGTCTAACGAGTATTTATAGGAGGGACCCATCAAAGTGACAAAAGGGATTCGTCAGTGTAATGTTCGACCAGCTCGTCGAACATCTTGGTCGAACATCTTCGTCGAACATGACCCCTGCTCGCTTGGCTTCTTCTCCTTGGTGTCTGTCTTCAGTTCGACCAACTCGTCGAACATCTTGGTCGAACCTGACCCCTGGAAGTGTTGTTTGACGTGTTCGTCGAACGTCTTCGTCGAACTTGCTCCCTGGAAAACATGTTCGACCAGCTGGTCGAACATACTGGTCGAACTTGTGCGAGAAAACTTCTGCTTCATATTCTAAGTGACTCCTTGCCCCTCCAAGTGCCATGCTATCTTTCTCCAACTCCATTCATGCCTCCATAGCATCCTTATCACCTGATCAAGACTCCAAATGCACCAAAACATGCAATAGAACATGCAAAGACATTCTAGACTCTAAATGATCGAAATGCAATACAATGATGCTAAATAAGGATCCTAAATGATGACAAACTTACACTAAATGGAGAGAAATATGATGCAAAATATAGACATATCAACTCCCCTAAACTTGCCTTTTGCTTGTCCACAAGCAAATGAAACACAAGCTAAGGAGAGAGGTTTGAAAGTAGGAGCTCAATATCCAAGATAGTTAACAATAATAATCAACTCAATATCCTAGTTCTTAATTCTAGAATGCATGTGAATACTTTCTACTCCAAAAGAGTTAGCCATGCCCATCTCAACATTCAAGTGTACTAAGAATTCAATCAAAACAAGTCTCCCTATCAAACCAACTCTTTAACATTCATTAAGATCAAAACCGTGAATCATGACATTGCAAGGCTAGTGAATTCATTTGGTTTAAGGACTGGGTTTTGAGATAAAAATGATTCCAATTCATCCGGTTTTGCATTTAAGTAAGGGTAACACTCAAAAGGATTGAACCACATGCATAATGCTAAAGGTAAGAAACAAGTGATGCATACAAGGACAGACTATCATCTACCCGAAATACTATCAACCCTCTAGAATCTACCCTTTCATCAAGGCTTTTGTGCCTTGCTAAACCCTTTGAATTTCGAACATTTTTCTCTTTTTTAAAGCCTTAAGGGGGAACTTCTTCAACTTAGCAATTTCGGTGAATGGAGTAGTCTACACTTATTAACTTAGCTATTCTTTTGATTTCTAGGTGGCCTTTCATACATATATATTTTTTTTATTTGGCCTTTTGGCTCTTTTGGTTTCTTAAGACCACCTAGCACTTTTTATTTACTTAGAGCTATTCCTTTTTAAAACCCAAGACTCTCCATTTCAAACCATTCTTCCCCTTATTTTCCACCAACCCTTTTATCCATCATCTCTTTCTTCCCAACTTTTCCACAACTCATCAAGTATTATCACAACCAATTAAACCCCCAAATCCTAAGCGTAAAGCTAACCTCATAATGCAAGGTTAGAATCTACATGAAAGTCTATACTTGTCGTTTCAAACCTAACACTTTATGCTAAGTTCAATCGAAATAAAGACCTCACAAGTAGTCACACAGAAACAATTGGCTTCAAAGGAGGTAAGGTTTGGTAGGAGTTCTACTTGAACTAGCAAGAGGGTGGCAAAGTGAGTAAGAAAGCTCAAGTATTTTCAATCCATGAATTCACTTTCAATGCAAGCATGATAATTCAATGTCCAAATTCGGTTTAAGTGAGTAGAGTTGGCTATCAAATTCAAGACCATATTTCAACCAAAAACTAGTGACAAATGAGGTGGTCCAAGCATGGTTCTTCCTTACTTTCAAATTCATTCACAAGCATTAAAGAACTACTAACTAGGGTATTGAATTGATTACAAGAGTTAAAAATCTACAAGGATAGGCTCATCAATGCTCCCAATGAATATGCAAACAACCTAAATGAGAAAAATTATAGACTCAATCCTAAAATGTTAACAAGTGCAAATGCAAACTAAATGATATTTTTTTTTAAAACATTTTCGAAATTTTTTTTTTTCATTTTTTTGGGTTTTTCTATGCCTTAGATGAGACTCAAACATGCATGCTAAAGAAAAATAAGATCACAAACACAAAGTCAAATACCATACTCCCCCAAACTTAAATTACACAGTCCCTTGGAGAAGATTTCAAAATGCAAAAATAAAAGCTAAATGGTATTTACAATGGTATGGAGTGGTACCTTGATCAAAAGTGAAAGGAGGAGAAGGAGTAGGACTCCATGGAGTAGGATGGGTTGCTTGATTGAGCCTGCCGATACACTATGCTGATACGCTTTTAAGGATTTATTCCTCCATACTCAACCTAAAACCTTCAACAACTCAAAGAAACATGATTATAGAACAAAAGCATGAATATATACAAGGATAATCATGGGAATGCCTCCCAAGAGCGCTTGTTTAACGTCATTAGCTCGACGGTTCAAACCTTTTTAGGCATTGGGGAGGTCATGGAGTGGATATGAAGTTCCTCCTCCCTTCTCGATGAACATGGTGTTTGCTCCAATGTATAACACCTTCTTCTTCTTAGACCTCCTTCTTGCCCTCCTTGGTGGCTCAGCTATATGTTCCACCACATTGATTCCATCAAACATAGCAAGAAGACTCACACCATCAAAACTTGACCCATCATACTCATTGTGGTCTGAGGTATCATTATCCTTTAACATCACACAAGTGAATCCCATCAGCTGCTCCTTTTTATATGGTGGTTTTTCATCAATTTAAATAGTGATAACACTCATATTTTACTCCTAAAACCTATTATTTCAAGATCGTTTATAAGTGTTTTGACCCAGTTTTCAATGGTTTTAAGGCGATTTCCACGTTTTCTAGTTTTAAAAGTCATTTCAGGAAAATTGGACAAAAAGACACATTTTGGAGCAAAACGGGAACTTCGAAGGACATGTGCTCGGAGCCATAAGTTCAGCATCAGATGACGACCTTCCCACCACAAGATCAAGCTCATATTTGGAGACAAGGTAGCCTTATCAGCTGTCTTTCACCTCGAAGTGGTTTGAGAGCAATCCCACGGTTGGATCTCAAGTAACGAAGGAAGCAAGAAGGCCCGTCAGACACATTCCCAGAAGAAGGCCGGCCGCGCCACGGATCCTCAGAAGACCAGTGGCCGCGCCACGCCTGGTCGCTCGCGCGGCCACACCACTCCGGCCCATCCCGAGCCCGTTTGCACTTATCCAATATTTTCCCGAGGTTAAAACGTGAAGCCCACTTTCTGAAGACCGAAAGCCTATATAAAGGAGTCTTAGGGTTTCAGAGAAGGGGGGTGACGCCACACACATAGAAGAGACGACGAGACACATCTGCGCCGCACAGAGAGAGGAGAAGAGAGAAAGTTCGACGGCCCCGGAGTCGAGGATCTCGAGAGAGAATTCTTCTGCAGCCGCCTATCCTTCCTTCTTTTCCCTTTCATCTTTCGTTTTTAGTTCTTTGCTTTTGAATACTTTAAGAAAACCTCTGTTCAATCGATTTCCCTTTAAAGAAGTTTTCTCACTTTGCTCTTTTCATTAATACGATTCGCACCTTTCATATCTCGAAGATGTCTCTCGTTCCCATGAACGAGTAGTCATCTAGTTGGGTTTTTAAGGGGATTTTCGAAGGGGTTTAATCATGGATTGATTTCGCTAGGTTGATAGAGATAGAGTTCCTTTTAGGTATCTTCGTTGATGTCTCGTTCTTATTGCATGTTTGCTTCTCTGATCAATTAGCAACTGATTCTAGGATGATTAGATACATGAAAATGTGGTCTATTGTCTCGATCTAGGGGTTAACGAGCGGATCGCACCGTAGGATGTTTAGGCATATCGACGGACCGCACCGTGAGTGTTTACAAATAGGTGAATGATACGTATGCGCGGTTGTCTTGCATCGTGGGATGAGAGATCATACCCGCAGTGAGGGACAAACGCAGGTGGCTAGATCCGTGAAAGCGGGGTAGTCATAGTCGACCGTTTCAGCTTAAGAACCTAGCTTATTAAATCATTTAGAACCTATCCTGTTGCTTGTTTAATTCGATCCATGAACCCCGGAGAATATCCCTGAACCCAACGCCTTTTATTTATTGATTTACAACCGTTTAATTCTCTTTTGCTGCTTGATATTATTGCTACAAACCGTGACAAACTCTATCCCCAAGTTCCATTTGGTTTAAAGAAGTTAGAAATCTTAGGACTTTCGCAAAATAACAATCTCTGTGGATTCGATCCCTTAATATACTACTGTGATTGCTGTGCACTTGCAGCTATCTTAGGGGTAAAACTTGAAGTGAAATAAACCCCGCGATCAAGTTTTTGGCGCCGTTGCCGGGGATTCCCGCGTTTTGGTACAATGAGTTCCGACCGAAACTACGAGATACGTTCGAAGTATAGAGAGCAACTAAGCTCTTCGAGTGATTCTTCGCGACAGCAAGGACACATGAAAGCGCTAGGAAACCCGAGCCTAGACACCACTCTAGGGAGCTACTTCAAGGAACAAAGAAGAAGATTCTGCAGTTCATTGATAGCACGCACGAGCCGCGACGATTCTCCACCTCAAGAGCCAACAAGAGAGCTGAACCCTTCTCCTCCTAAGCGCAAGGTGCGATATTTTTGGGCACCTATGGACCCAAATATTGATTATTTGAAGGAGATGAAGAAGATGGACATAAGAACGACCTTGAGGATCGACTACTCCGCTTTAGATGCTTTGGGCATCACCTAGGATGTCACATGGTACTTGGACAAGCTAAGGCTCAAGATCTTCATGGAGATTGATCGGCCCATCTACAAGGGACTCGCCCAAGAGTTCCTAGCTTCGGTTCAGCTGTCATACAAGAGAGGAAGGAAGTCACATCCGAGAGACGGTACTATCTATTTCACCATTGACTCTCAGGATTACGAGCTGAGCATCCCTAGACTTTGCGAGATATTTGGTTTTGACTTGAGGAGTGAGACTACCATTGAAGAAGAATGGAGTTCAGATATTTGGGAACTAATGGGCAGAGGCATTTACGACAAAGGGAGGCATCCGTCCGCCTTTCTTTCACATCCAGCCGTGCGTTTCATGCACCGCCTCATAGCACACCGACTTTACTCTCGCAGCAACCAGTCATGCATTCTCATTCCAGAGCTCGTCCTACTTCAGTCTGCTTTTAGAGATGAGCCACTTTCATCATTCTTTGGATGCATCCTAGCAGATAGACTCGTGCGAGTGAAGCACGACGTCACCGCACCCCGATGCGAGACCGCCTTCACGACTTACGGAGGCATCATCACAGCGATCATGGAGGCCGCAGGAGTAGACACCAGCATTGAGACGCCCTTACATGAGGCTTGGTTTGACTTGTCCCAGTTCCAGACGGACATGAACTTGATAGGCGCAGCCATGGATCCGGACAGGTTCGGATACCGATACCGATTGGGGAAGAGAGACGACCGCTCGGTCTACTTACCGTTTCCTACAGTCCCGTGCCTTTCAGAGGGTTCACCAGAGTGGATCCCGAACCATGATGAGTTCCGTACCGAGTTCTCACGTCTACCTCTTACCATTGGAGAGTATGTAGCCGCCAAGGCTAGGAGAGAAGCGATCCGTCAGAGGACTCACCACAGCTCATCCTCCTCCATGCGCAGTACCTCACGATCTGCTGCACCGTCCACCTCGACTGATCCCGCGATCACCGCACTTCAGGAGCAACTAGCACGACAGAACGAGATGCTCGAGAAGATGGCGCGACAGCTCCGAGAGAGAGGACACATAGATGGCGATCTTTAGACCCTGAGTTCAGATGCCTAGAAGACTTCGCGTCTCGGCCAACACTCTTCCTGCTTACGAGTCTGGTTCCATCTATTCCACCCCTATCCCTTACTTTTTATCTATGCTTTATCTTTCATTTATTTCAGTCATTCCCAATCTGCCACCACTTTTTCACACTGGGGACAGTGTGATTTAAGTCTGGGGGGAGTTCGTACTAATGATTTTGCTTTTCTTTTGTTTTTGTTTATTTATTTGGTTTTTCTTTTTCTTTTAAGAACTAAGAATGATGTATTTCGATATATATAATATGGTTTTAGGGATTATGATGCAAAACCAAGGATGATATTCGACCAGTGTGCTTCTACGCTATTTCTAGTGACAGATCTTTCAAGCTTTAGTGCTAGACTAGGCAGTAGCTAGAAAGCCATAGATATGAAATCCTGGAGAATGCCGATCCATAGAGACTTTGGGGGAAGAAATACACTAGCTCTACTTTTTATTGGACTTTAAACTGACTATTAATTTCCTTGTCAACAGATGTAAACATGCAACGAAAAAGCCAAGAACGTTTGGGACATCTATTACCAGATTTACGCACTCCCTTGTTGTCCCCGAACGGGCAACTCATCAATAGTTGGTACCATACCCGAAACCCTTACCATCTTTTCATACCTCACGCAACTCTCTTGTTTTCACCATATGCAGATATGTGCAAAAACGCCGGAGAGGGAGGAACGACACGATTTCTAGTCACTCAAGACGAAGGATCGAATGGTTAAGGGACGGAAGTGTTAGCTACAAAAGAGGGATGACTCATGCCTCGAAAACTCGAAAGAATGGTAATATTCTTGCGATCCTTAAGACTCTCACAACAAGGCACTTCCCGTTTCATAAAAAAATATAATAATATAACTCGGATAGAGGACCCGAACTCTTTGGAGTAATGACGTTACTTATCCATAAAAAATAGACTTACAAAAAAAAAAAA
>JAHZTW010000003.1:37680478-37696604 GCA_020283515.1 Alliaria petiolata
CCCTTGTTATCAAGTTGCTTGAACTTTTGTTGAAGACCTCCTATTTGAGTTGCAAGCTCATTGAGTGAAGAATCCATCCTTGTGTTGATCTCAGCAATCTTCTTTCCCATATTAGCATCATTTTGAGCTTGACCTTGAATTATTTGTTGAAGCATGAGCTGAACATTGTCTTGTGGAGGACCTTGTGAAGGTTGAGGAAAACCAGATGGAGCATTGTACTTTTGACCACCATAGTTGCCTTGGTTTCCTCCTTGGTAGTTAGACCTTGGTGCATAACCCGTTTGTTGATTGTTATAAGGCACACAAGGTTTGTTTTGAGTAGCTTGTGGAGGGTAGACTTGGTCTCCGGGGTTGGCTACATTAGTACTTCTATAAGAGAGGTTGTTATTCCCCTTAAAGTTGTTGTTGGAGTAGTTGTTGTAGCCTCCTTGGCCACCCACGAAATTGACCACTTCTTCACACTCTTGAGCCTTAACTTGATCATCACAATCTTCTTGGTACTCACTAACAAAATGTACATGCCGTTGATTGGAAGACATGAGCATGTCCATCTTGTCATGTAGAGACTTCATTTCTTTCTTGTGAGATTCATATTCACCTCCCCTTGGAGCTCTATCATAGTCTTCATTGTAATTACCATCACTCAAGGCAAGATTATCTACAAGCTCCAAACCATCTTCTACTTCTTTGCCTAAGAAGTTCCCATTACTTGCGGTATCAAGAAGCATTCGAATCTTTGGGAGAACTCCTCTATAGAGAGTACTTAGTAGAGACTCTTGTGTGAAGCCATGATGAGGGCATTGCATTGTGTAGCCCTTGAACCTATCTCATGCTTCATTAAAAGACTCATTGTTCTTTTGAGTGAAGCTAGAGATCTCATTCCTCAACTTGGCCGTTCTTGAGTTGGAGAAGAACTTAGATAAGAAAGCCTTCTTGCATTCATCCCAAGATGTGATTGTTCCTTGGGGCAAGTTTTTCTCCCATTGCCTTGCTCTATCCCCAAGAGAGAAGGGAAAGAGTCTTAGCTTAAAAGCATCCTCACTCACACCATTCATCTTGAACAACCCACAAACTCTATCAAAGTTATCCAAATGATCAAGGGGATCCTCCATAGGCAAACCATGGAACTTGTCTTGTTGAACCATGGAGATGAAAGCTGGCTTCACTTCAAAGGTGTTGTTGTGAACCGGTGGAGGTTGAATACCACATCGATTTTGGTGAATATTTGGAGCATCACCAGCCCCAATGGTTCTCCCTTGTCTAGGCGCATGTATGGGGTTTCCATTGCCCCTTGGAGCTTGCTCATTTCCATTATGAGCTTGGTGTACATGCGCCATCGGTGGAGGAACAACAGCTTGTTCTTCCATTCTCAACCTTTCTAACCTTGCAGCTTCCCTTCTTGTAATCCTAGCAACCCTCTCCAACTGATCAATCTCTTGAAAACCTTGGAAGTTGTTGTCTCCTTGTGATCTCAAATACATTTAAGGGTAAACTGAAATCTAGAAAATGAGAAGGTCAATAAACACAAAAGGAATACTTAGTCTTAAACTAAACTCAAATCTTAATGATCAATCAATCCCAATACGGCAACGGCGCCAAATTGAAACAAGACTTTTTATCTTGTTAGCAATTCCTCAATTGCTCATATCATTGCAATATTTGAGGTATCAATCCATCTTGGAAAATTGATTCAATGAGAATGCAAAGTTTGGTTTAAGCTAAGCTAAATTAAAAGGTTTAAGGTGACAAGCAACAATTAAAAACAAAACACAACCTAAGAAAGACACTACAAGTTCAATTATATGAAACTAAGCCTTAATTACTACTAATCAAGTACTAATGACGTAATTAACTACTAATCAAGATTAACAAATTACTAAAAACGAAACCTAGGGATGGAATCATTGATTTGGGAAACTAAATGGACAACCTTGCAATCATTTAAGCAACTAAACAAGCCATCTCTATGCCTAGAACACTAATTAAAGACTAATCCATGATGTGTGGCAATAATCCCTTCACTAATCACCGTAATGAACTAATGATGTTTTAGCATTAAAATGATTAGCAAGCATTAATCACAAGTCTAAATGACATGATAAACACCCTAGGCAACTAATGATGTTTTAGGCTAGGAATGTAAATCTCTTATAAAGTTGGTTCAAGCATTTCATCAAACACTTGGTGTGTGTGTGAAATGCCTATTATTCAAAATAGCAAAGATTAGCTATTTGACATTAAGAACTACTTTATAAGAAGAGAGATGAAAGCATCTATCCTAGATTGCAAGATTGAACCATTAGAAATCCCTAAATCTAATCCATCCCCAAGTTCCTAAGAAACTACTCACTAATCATAGTTAAACCCATCAAATCAAAGATAAGAGAAAGGTTAAACATGATTAGAGAAGAGAAATTAAGAAATCTAAGAAAAATATTGCATTAAACTTAAAGATCCAAAACAAATACAAGGTTTTCTCCCAAAGAGGATAAAAGTTTAAGCTATGACAATAGAGAATAAAAGTTATCATAAAAATTAGGTCTAAAGAGTATTTATAGGAGGGACCCATCAAAGTGACAAAAGGGATTCGTCAGTGTAATGTTCGACCAGCTCGTCGAACATCTTGGTCGAACATTGCTCCTGGAAATGTTGTTCGACCAGCTGGTCGAACATTGCTCCTGGAAATGTTGTTCGACCAGCTGGTCGAACATCTTCGTCGAACATGACCCCTGCTCGCTTGGCTTCTTCTCCTTGGCGTCTGTCTTCAGTTCGACCAACTCGTCGAACATCTTGGTCGAACCTGACCCCTGGAAGTGTTGTTCGACGTGTTCGTCGAACATCTTCGTCGAACTTGCTCCCTGGAAAACATGTTCGACCAGCTGGTCGAACATACTGGTCGAACTTGTGGAAGAAAACTTCTGCTTCATCTTCTAAGTGACTCCTTGCCCCTCCAAGTGCCATGCTATCTTTCTCCAACTCCATTCATGCCTCCATAGCATCCTTATCACCTGATCAAGACTGCAAATGCACCAAAACATGCAAAAGAACATGCAAAGACATCCTAGACTCTAAATGATTGAAATGCAATACAATGATGCTAAATAAGGATCCTAAATGATGACAAACTTACACTAAATGGAGAGAAATATGATGCAAAATATAGACATATCAACGGTGTCAAACAAGCTAGCTTTCACGCTCTCTCTTGTTGGACAGTTAAGGGGAAAGTGTAGGTGGATCGAACGGCACCACATAGGGATGAGAAACCTCTGATACTGCACAAGCACTTGGCCTTAGTGAATCGCACACACAAGAACACAAGCAAAAGGCAAAGACAAGCGGTGACTTGAGCTTTTAGAAGAACTGCATTATTTTATTAAAAGTAGGGTAACCAAAGATACAACGCTGCAGGGGAGCTTTATAAATAGCTCGTCAACTAGCACTAAGGCCGAAAACTTAAAGAAAAAAACGACAAAACAAAAGCTACAAAAGCTAACAAAACACAAAGGCGAAAATACATCAAAAATGGAAAGTTCACTTAAGCTAAAAAAATAAAAAGAAACTAAGCCTATTCTTGTGGCCTTCTTCTGGGGCTCGATCTTGGGGCTCTTGAACGTGCTAAGAACAACTGGGACAAGTAATCTTACCTGCACAGATTGTATAAATTGAATATACCTGGTTTTGGCGCGCATTGGTCTGGAATGCTTTTGTCGTGGTTGTGTCTTGTCCTGGTCCGTTCCATGCTGGTTTCTTGGTGATTCCATCTTCTTGGAGTCCAGTGAAGTCGAGATGATAGAAATCTTCAAGTATCTTCCCGTGGTTAGCTCCCAAAACTTCTTCTTACTCCATTTGTTCTCTCTCGGCTTCAAGACTTGTTTCCGCGGTATCTTGAGGCTCAGACGTGATCTCCACGAGATTCTTGGTATTTTGGACTCCATTTCCTGCCAAGTAAGCAGACTTAACTTGGGCTGTACGAGGCTTGTAACGACCCGGGTTCGGCCCATTTGAATAAGTCTAAATGGATTGATTTGGCTACATATGTCATCAAAGTGCACTTACCTTTTCCATAAGAGAACTCCAGAGTTAAGCGTGCTTATGCTGGAGTAGCACTAGGATGGGTGACCTTCCGGGAAGTCCTCTGCGGAACCGTGTGAGTGAGGTCAAAACACGGGAAAAGGTAAGATATCATCATCATTATTGCTAGACGATGCAACATTGGCTTCTGGGAATAGTGCAGATCCAGTTGGACGGCTTTGATGGTTCATCATCACAAGTTCGTTATTTTGCTCTGCAACAAGAAGTACATGCATTAACTCTGAATAACGCATATATCTATTCGTCTGGTATTGTTGCTGCAGGACTACATTACTCAGGTGAAATGTGGAGAGAGTTTTCTCAATCATATCATAATCACTTATAGTTTCTCCACATAACACCATTTTTTATGTAATTCCAAACATCACAAAATTATAATCACTAATTCTTTTGTAATCCTGAAACCGGAGGTGTAACCATTCGTGCCTGACTTTTGGTAAGATCACATATTTCTAATGATCAAACCTTTCTTTAAGAGATTGCCAGAGATCTTAGGATCTTCTTTTATGATGTACTCATTTTTTAAACAATCGTGGATATGGTGACGTAAAAATATCATGGCTTTTACCTTTTTCTCATCTGACGTCATTTTTGACTTATCATTGGTATAAAGGAGCCCATTCCTCTTAGATGCGTTTTCGCCCCTACTGCTTACGTCATATAATTTTCCCAGTTATATCGAGGGCAGCAATCTCGAGTTTTCCCAGATTTGACATTATCTCTGAATAATCAAGAACTTTAACAATTTAGTTTTAATAAAAATAGAAAAGATTGAGCATGATAATGATATAACATTTGCATAATTAAATATTAATCAAAGCACATATTTATTTTATTAAAATATGCGGGTAATGGAATAAGTAACGAGATTAAAAGGAATACGAATGCATAAAACATAAAAATAAAAATTATCACAGATTCTTCTAGAGAAAATTCTCCGACGAGTAAACTATAAAAAGTAGCAAGAATATAATCAAGTACAAAGACTAAAAATAGAAAAAATATTTTTCTTCTTTTCTTATGAAAACTAAAATTTTGTTGAGTGCATTTTGGAGGAAGATGAAATATTTGAGTGAGATGAGTGAAATATAAGATTATTTATAGATGAAAAAATACTATTCACTAACCGTCCGTTAACTAGTCGTTAGGAGTGTAAGAAAATTAAAAAAAAATCTTTGTTATCATTAGGTGATAAAAAGTTAAAATAAAAATCAATCTAAAATTTTAAATAATAAAGACTTAAATTTTTCAAGTTTCAGAGTCATAATATAGACATATATTTAACGGTAATATTATGGTGATGAGATCATCCACATTTAAGTAGTAAATAAATTATAAGGCGACTTAGCCATCTAGTATAATATTAATAAATAAGCATGAGTGTGGATTTTAATCTTTCACTCCATAAATATGATCTAAGGAGACATAGTTTACCATGTGATCATTTTGATCGTGAAGGCATAGCCTACCATAACGATCGGCTCGGAGAAGGCATATTCTATCATCCATGTGATATATCATGGTTTTTACCGTTTTTGACCATGATATAAATCTTATTTATATAGTCTTTTGGTCTTTTTAGAGTCCTCTTAGAGGCTTTGCAGGTTCATGTATGTTTGGAGCATAATTGGAGAGTTTAAAGCATTTTGGAGAATTGTGGAAGAAGCTGCGGAAAAGATGAAGTCGGATTGAAGTTGAATGAACAGTGTCGATCGACATTGTTCATGGGAGTCGATCCACACCACTCGAGCCAAGAAAATAAAATTACCCAGAAGTTTTAGACATTGTTTAGGCTACACTTTATTTTAGAGAGAGATTTATAGAGAGTTTTTGGAGAGAAGAATTAGGCTCTTTCAGAGCAGATTTGGAACTCCTTTGTTTCTATTGAGTTCTTTTATGCAAACTATTTTATTCATGATATTTTTTTCATTCACCATGTCTGAGTAGTTTACAAGTTAGGTTTTGGGTTATTCAAGGGTTGATGATAGGTTGTTAGAATTGAATTACTGTTGGGATTAATCTGCTTGTTCTTCATCTGGATTTGTGTTTAATGCTGATTTTAGCTTCATGACCTAAAATCCGATCTTAGGTTGATTAATAGATGCGAGAGTATTATTGATTGCCTGACTAATGTTAGATGGGCAAAATACCTATTCGCAAAGAAATTTGGTTTAGGGATTTTGTGAACATATCGAATCTGTTATTAATGCTTGTCTGAATTGTTTGAATTTGCAAAGAGATTTGAAATTCTAGGGTTTAGACATAGATAATCTTAGCAACGAGAGTTGGTTGATTTTATAATTGTGTTTCGAGCTCTAGAACAGTTCTTAATTTCCTGACAGTTTTATATTCTGCAATTTGGAATCATACCTGCAAATTTTCCTGATCCTAGTGTTTCGTCTCCTAAATTTACTAAATCGTTAATTGCTTTCTGTTTTTACTTTCAACTTTGCTCTTAGCTTAATTCGAAATTGAAACTCTGTTGTGTGACTATCTCATTCCATGTGGATTCGATCCCTAAATACTGCAGTGATCTCTTAATTTGAGAGAGTAGCTATACGGTAAATTTGAGCATATCAAATTTTGGCGCCGTTGCCGGGGAATCTGATTGTTACCTACAGATCTTGATTTTCGTAATTTGTCTGAGTTTTATTTTTTATTTTCGTTTTTTACTAACTGCTCTCTTTTCTTGTGTTTCAGGTGTATGCGTAATCGCTGTACGAGAAGTAACAAGGATCAAGAGTTAGTTCGACTTGATAACCAGGCGCTAGCACATCTAGAGCGCACCAACATAAAAGCACATAAGACAGCTACGATGGTCAACCCTATTGTGCTGGTTCGAGACGACGCAGGTCTACTGCGTGATGCTGAAGGGAACATGCGCAATGCTCAAGGACAGAGACTGAATTATGATGGGGCTGTGATTGTTGAGCAGGTTAAGCATGGAAGAACATTTGGTGATTACAACAGACCTGACCAGTTCTATGCCAACAGGGCTGCAATTAGCCCGCCTGCTTTTCAGAGGAATGACTTTGAGCTGAAGCCTGCATTCTACACTCTGGTGTCTCAGCACCTTTTTCATGGTCTTCCTCATGAACATCACATGGACCACATTGAGAGATTTGAGGATTTGGCATCAATCATTAAGGCCAATAGAGTGTCCAATGATTATCTCTTCTGCAAGGTTTTCCCCTACTCACTTGTTGGAGATGCTGCATACTGGCTGAAGCAGTTGGATCCAGGATCATTGACTACATGGGAGGACACAAAGAATGCATTCTGATATATCATGGTTTTTACCCATTTTTGGACCATGATATAAGTATTTTTATAGATTCTTTGTTAGTTTCCGAGTCCTACTTGAGTCTTTACAGGATGGAGAACAAATGGAGCTAAAATGGAGATTCTGATGCTTTTTGGAGAGAAATTGGAGAAGCAGCCAAAGTGATGAACTCAAGAGCTGGAATTACGTACATGGTGTCGATCGACACCGAATCAAGGTCGACCAACTTTCGCGACTTCAATGGGAAAAAGGAAAGAGAGCAAGTTTTGAAGAATTACAAGTCTGCCCCTGGACGAAAAATTCCCTTCTATAAATAGATTTCAGGCATTGTTTAGCCACATACCTTTTCATAATTTATTGTTTTTGAGACTTAGAGAGAGATTGATCCTGAGCTTTTGGGGAGACAATTCTAACTCATCTGAGCCAGTTTTCGAACCCCTGTATCATTCTCTTTTCTTATTTTATGCAATTTACTTCAGCCATGATTTGTGTTTTCATAATTATGTCTGAGTAGTTTGCTAGTTAGGTTAGGGTGATTTAGGGTTGATGATGAGTTTGTAGAATTATTATTATTGTTAGGAAAATCACTTGGATCTTCATCTTGATTTGTGCTTAACTTGATTTCTGAAACTGATCACTTAGAAATCAAACCTTAGGTTGTTTAATAGATGCGAGAGCATTATTGATAATCTGACCTAATCATAGATGAGCAAAATATCTATTCGCAAAGAGATTTGGTTTAGGTATTTTGTGAACAAATCGAACCTGAACATTAATGCTTGCCTGAATTGTTTGAACTCGCAAAGAGATTTGGTTTTCTTGAATTTAGGCATAGATAACTTCTGCAACGAGAGTTGATTGGTTTTAAATTAGCGTTTCGAGTTCTAGACGGTTCTTAATAATTTTCTGACAATTTAACTTCTGCATTCTCTTAATCAACCTGATAATCATCCTTGCCTAGCGTTTTGTCTCTTGAACTTTAATCCACATCTAATCTCATTCCTGATTTACTTAATAAGTTTTATTCACTTTAAATTGATTGATCTAGCATAATCTGAATTTAGAAACCTTAGTGTAAGCATCTACTTTCCTTGGGATTCGATACCCCTTATACTACGATTGCATTTGCTGTGCACTTGCAGTAGTTTTATTAGGGTAAAATCTGAGCCCTATCAAATTTTTGGCGCCGTTGCCGGGGAAGTAATAGCTGCCTACGGAATCTAGTATAAGGATTTTGACTAGGTTTTGTTTTTATTTTTTGTTACTAATTTAGTTTCTTACCTTTGGTTTCAGGTGCATGCCCAGTACCAGAAGCAACAAGGAAGAGGAACTAGTCGCACTGAACCAAGAGCTTGGCCGTTTGGAACGTACGAACTGCAAATCTGCCCGAGCGTCGATCGACACAATTAGTATCGATCGACACCAAACCTCAGCATCGATCGACACTACTAGCTTCGATCGACACCTTGCGCATACTATAATGTCTGATGCTATGGTTGTGGTACGCGACGCAGAAGGCAACCTATTCGACCTAGAAGGAAATAGAAGGAATGCCCTAGGACAGAGACTTGATGAGGCTGGCGCCGCCATCATTGAACCAGCGATACAAATCGCCTCTGCAGAAGCTGGACGTGGAAGAACATTAGGCGAGTACAACCGCCCAGACCAGTTCTATGCTAATAGAGCTGCGATCCGTCCTCCTGCATTCCAAAGGAATTTTGAGCTGAAGCCTGCTTACTTCACATTGGTGGCTCAGCATCCCTTCCATGGTCTTCCTAACGAGCACCCTATGGACCATATTGAGAGATTCGAAGATTTAGCTTCAAGTATCAAGGCCAATGGAGTGACCTACGACTATCTTTTCTGCAAGCTCTTCCCTTACTCGCTTGCTGGAGATGCATCCTACTGGCCGAAGCAGTTGGATGCAGGCTCATTAACCACTTGGGAAGAGACAAAGAATGCATTCTTATGCAATTTCTTTGATGACGCGAGATCAGAAGAGCTGAGGACGAAGATCACTACTTTCTCCCAAGGACCCACTGAAGCATTCAAAGCTTCTTGAGTGAGACTCAAGGCGTACCAGAGGGACTGCCCACACCATGGTTTTAGCGAACCGCAGCTCCTTGGTATCTTCTACCGATCGAGGGATTGATTGGAGGTATCAGATGGCCTTAGACGCAGCGAGTAATGGCAACTTCAACACAAGATACCCAGGAGACGCAATGGTGCTTATAGAGAATTTGGCATCTTGCAACAGCACCAAGAACGCAGACTTCGAAAGAAGACAACACGCTGGAGTAACTGGAGGAAGCCAAATTGCTGAGGTGAACAGGAAGCTGGACAACGTACACAATCTCTTGGTGGGGAAGAAGCAAGTCCACTTTGCTAATGAAGTGGAGACATTCGAACCAGATGAAGGATGCGAAGAAGAGGATGTCAACTACATCAACGGAGGTGGATTTCAAGGCCAACGTTATGGGAACCAGCAAGGGAACATGAGCTTTAATGGGAATTATCAGAAGAGCTCCTTCACAGGAAATCAGAACTCTTCTGGTTATACTCAAAAGCTCCCATTCCAGAACAGCAACATCAATTACACAAGAAGCTATGGAAGTTCTTCTTACCAGAAACCACCTGCGCAAGACAACAAAATGGAAGCTATGTTTGAGCAAATCTTGCAAGGACAGCAGAAAATGACAGTGGGCTTCAATGGAAAGATTGATTCACTGTATCAAGACCTGAATGGAAAGATTGAGAGCATACACTCTCACATGAGGAAGCTGGATGTTCAAGTTGCTCAAACCGCAGAAGCTGTTAACAGGCCAGAAGGATTCCTTCCAGGGAAGACAGATACCAATCCCAAACGCCATGTGAATGCTGTCACATTGAGGAGTGGGAAGAACCTTCAACCTGTGCAAAACAGAAGGATAAACACTGAAGAATTCGAGGAGCTCGAAGATATAAAAGACGCTGCGGAGCCAGTGTCGATCGACACTACTGTGTGTCAATCGACACCCGAGAAGATCCACGACATATCAGACGAGCTCGACGCGAAAGATTCAACTTCAGAGATAAGTGTCGATCGACACCAGGAGGGTGTCGATCGACACCCAACGCGGACTACACCGGATCAGCTCACAACAACGAAGGTTGCACCAGAAAGGGTGTACAAGCCAAAGATCCCTTTCCCCTTGATACCAAAGAAGTCTAAGAAGGAGCTACTGGACGCTAGATGCAAGGCTATCATGGATAGACTAGTTGTTGAAATTCCTTTGATGGATGCCATTAGAACTACTCTAGTGATAAAGAGATACCTGAAGTGGATGATGACCAAGAACATGGATATGGAGGAAGGAGTAATGATGATATCAGAGCAAGTTAGTGCTGTCATTCAGAACAGGCTACCAGAGAAACTCTCCGATCCAGGAAGCTTTGTTCTTGATTGCTCCATCTTTTCAGACAAGTTTGGGAGATCTCTATGCGACTTGGGTTGAAGTGTAAACTTGATGCCTCTTTCAGTTGCTCTTAGGCTGGATGTGACAGACTTCAAGGCAACCAGAATCTCCTTAGTCCTTGCTGATCGTTCTGTCAGGATCCCTAAAGGCGTCTTGGAAGATGTTCCTATCAAAGTGGGAGATTGTTTGATTCCCACAGACTTTCTGGTATTAGCTTATGATGAGGAACCCAAAGACCCTCTCATACTTGGTAGACCATTCTTGTCTACAGCTGGAGCCATCATCGATGTAAGGAAGGGGAGGATTGCGCTTAACATTGGTGATTTGGTGATGAATTTCGACATAGAGAAGCTGATGAAGAGACCCACGATTGATGGACAGACCTTCTATGTCGACTCCCTCACCAACCTTGCTGAAGAGATTTTCCAAGAGGACCATCCTACAGACCCTTTGGAGCGAGCATTGACTACTTCTGCAAAGGACATTGAGTACTTGGATGAAGCAGCTGCATGTTACACAAAAATGTTGGATGCTAGTGAGCAAGTGCTGCAGCTAGTCGCCCAAGAGGACCTGTGTCGATCGACACCTACTAGTGTCGATCGACACCTTGCGAAATCAGCCAAATACGCAACATTAGGCGACTGGAGCGAGGACAAAGCACCTATAGTTGAGCTTAAACAGCTCCCTTCCGGGCTAAGGTACGCATTTTTTGGTCCTAATTCAACTTATCCTGTCATTGTAAATGCTTCCTTAAACAACGCAGAGCTCACTTTATTGCTAAGCAAGCTGCGCAAGTATCGTAAAGCTCTTGGCTATTCTCTTGATGACATTTCAGGTATCTCACCAGATTTATGCATGCATAGGATTCACCTTGAAGATGAGACTAAGTCATCGATTGAACATCAAAGGAGGTTGAATCCTAACTTGAAGGAAGTTGTCAAGAATGAGATCATGAAGCTATTGGAAGCTGGGATCATCTATCCTATTTCGGACAGTGCTTGGGTTAGCTCAGTTCATGTGGTTCCTAAGAAAGGGGGAGTCACAGTGGTGAAGAATGAGAAGAACGAGCTGATCCCTACATGGACTGTGACTGGACACATGATGTGCATTGACTACAGGAAGCTGAATGCCGCGACCAGAAAGGATCACTTTCCTTTGCCTTTCATTGATCAGATGCTGGAGAGATTGGCGAATCATCCTTACTACTGCTTCCTTGATGGCTATTCAGGGTTCTTCCAGATTCCTATCCATCCGGATGATCAGGAGAAGACCACTTTTACATGTCCCTATGGCACATTTGCATATCGCAGAATGCCATTTGGACTTTGTAATGCTCCTGCAACCTTCCAGAGATGCATGATGTCCATCTTCACGGATATGATAGAGAAGTTCATGGAGGTCTTTATGGATGACTTTTCTGTTTATGGGTCATCTTTTAAAGACTGTTTGTAGAACTTGTGTGCTGTACTGCGGAGATGTGAAGAGAAGCACTTATTCCTGAATTGGGAAAAGTGTCATTTCATGGTCACAGATGGGATTTTACTTGGACACAAGGTTTCAGTTGAAGGAATCGCAGTGGATCGCGCCAAGATTGAAGTGATGACTACTTTGCAAGCACCTGATTCTGTAAAATCAGTGAGGATTTTTTTGGGTCATGCTGTGTTTTATAGAAGGTTCATCAAGGATTTCAGCAAGATCGCGAGACCACTCACTTCTCTTCTCTGCAAAGACGTGAAGTTCGAGTTCACTGCAGAATGCCTTTCAGCCTTTGAACAGATCAAGCAAGCTTTAGTGAGTGCTCCAATTGTTCAACCTCCAGACTGGGATTTACCTTTCGAGGTAATGTGTGACGCCAGCGACTTCTCAGTAGGCGCGGTTCTAGGATAGAAGAAGGACAATAAGCTCCATGCAATTTATTATGCCAGCAGAACGTTGGATGATGCCCAAAAGAACTATGCAACTACGGAGAAGGAATTGCTAGCTGTGGTTTTTGCCTTTGAGATATTTTGCCAGTATCTTGTTGGCTTAAAGGTGATTGTTCACACTGATCATTCTGCATTGAAGTATTTGATGCAGAAGAAGGATGTCAAACCAAGATTGTTAAGGTGGATTCTACTTCTTCAAGAGTTTGACATAGAAGTGAAGGACAAGAAAGGAGTTGAGAATGGAGTAGCTGATCATCTTCTGATAGAATAGAAGAATATAAGATGACGTACCAATTGATGATTTTCTGCCTGAGGAGAATGTTTATCTTGTTGAGAGCCGTTTCCAAACTGTGTGTTCGGAGCAAACAAGCCTCATGTCGATCGACACCAAGCGGGTGTCGATCGACACTGTGTCCGAAATTTTGAAGATTGGCAATTACCCTGTGTCGATCGACACCCGACGCGAGCTTCACTGCGCAGGATCTTAGATGACGTGTTTCGACAGCCAATCTTTGCCATTAATGCTGCAAATCGACCATGGTATGCTGACATAGTGAACTTCCTTGCTGCTGACATTGAGCCTAAACATCTCAAGAATTATGAGAAGAAAAAGTTCACAAGGGAACTCAGGAGATACTATTGGGATGAACCTCACTTATACAAGCATTGTTCAGACAATGTTTACAGAAGATGCATTGCAGAGAGTGAAGTCCGTGATATCTTATTCCATTGTCATGGTTCTGAGTATGCTGGACACTTTGCAACCTTCAAGACAGTATCCAAGGTTCTTCAAGCAGGCTTTTGGTGGCCTACTATGTTCAAGGATGCGCAGCTATTCATCACGCAATGTGATGTTTGTCAAAGGAGAGGAAAGATCAGCAAGAGACATGAGATGCCACAGAACTTCATCCTTGAAGTCGAAGTCTTTGATTGTTGGGGTATTGACTTCATGGGCCCTTTTCCTCCATCCTTTGGATAGCAATACATCTTAGTAGCTGTAGACTATGTCTCTAAGTGGGTGGAAGCAATTGCTTCTAAGACCAATGATGCTGCTGTGGTTCTTAAGCTGTTCGAGACCATCATTTTCCCTAGATTCGGAGTGCCTCGAATTGTTATAAGTGATGGTGGTTCTCACTTCGTCAACAAGGTATTCAACAAGCTGCTAAATAAGCATGGTGTTCAACATCGTGTGGCTACTGCGTATCACCCCCAAACGAGTGGACAAGTCGAAGTCTCCAATAGACAAATCAAGCAAATTCTGGAGAAGACAGTGGGCAAGACAAGGAAAGATTGGGCCGCAAAACTGGATGATGCACTTTGGGCCTACAGGACTGCATACAAGATGCCACTTGGGACTACACCTTTCCAGCTGCTCTATGGCAAAGCTTGCCATCTTCCAGTGGAATTGGAATACAAGGCGCATTGGGCTATCAAGAAGATGAACTTTGACTTGAAGCCAGCTGCAGAAAGGCGCCTAATACAACTCAATGAGCTCGACGAACTGCGCTATCACGCCTATAAGAACTCGAAGCTCTACAAGGAGAGGACAAAGGCATATCATGACAAAAAGATTGTCTCCAGACAATTCGAACCAAATGACCAGGTACTTCTGTACAACTCTCATTTACAATTGTTTCCTGGTAAATTTCGTTCACGTTGGTCAGGTCCTTTCACCATCAAAGAGGTCAGACCATATGGAGCAATTGTCTTGACCAACTCCAAAGGAGAGGAATTCATTGTGAACGGGCAGAGAGTGAAACATTATTGGGCTCAAGCTGAGATTTAAGACAGACACATTCTGTCTCTGGATGATGCACCCACCGCCTAAACGCATGAACAGTCAAGCTATTGACGTTAAACGAGCGCTGAGTGGGAGGCAACCCACTAATAGGTACTTAGTTTATTTTTCATTTTGATTTTGGTTTTACTAATTATTTTGGCTTTTATATAAAATAAAAAAAAGGGTGAAGAAGGATTGTCGATCATGCTCAGTGTCGATCGACACCCTTAGTGTCGATCGACACCCACCAGGGATGCAGGTAAGTCTTTAAAACTCGACACTTAGTCTTTTTCTTCCACAAAATCAAACTCGCGAGCCTTAGCACAAATTTTCTCCCAAATCTTCAAATTTTCACCAAATTGAGTGATTCCAAAGCTCAATCCGTGCGGATTTCATCCCTCTTTCATATTCCATTACCCATTTGTTCGATCTAAAAGGTATGTTCTTCAAATCTCCCAATTTTATTTTCGGCCCTAAGGTGAAAATTTTCGAATTCAACCTATTTACCTTGATTTCTTTATTGATTGATGCTTATTTAGGTTGTATAACATGAATTAGATCATTCCCCAACTGTTGTTCATCCTTGAATTTGCATAATTTGAAATTTTCGAAATTTTTGGAAATTGATGATGCATGTTGCGAATTTGGATTTTTCTTTGGGCTTCATGGTTTAGACTTGGTCGATTTATGCTATTGGGATTGTTAGGACTGCTAATTGATGAAAAATTGAGGATGAAATCGTGTTTTCAGATTCGAATTCGAAATCCACGCATGGTGTCGATCGACACCATGTGGTGTCGATCGACACCCGACCACTACAGACGCTTTGTCTTTCATTTGTTGGATTTTGGATTTGATTTTTGTTTTTCTTTTCAATTGCAGATGCCTCCTAGGACTAAGAGACCACGGGAAACTGAAGCTTCCGCCTTCGGGACAACTAATGATGACACGATCCCGTGTCTTCCTCTTTGGCCTAAGCGTGAAAACGCAAGGGTCAGAGTGGAACGGAATTGGGAGGATTCACCGGCTAAAGAGGTCGCAAAGGACCTATGCACTCTTCGAGGCATCGACGAAGCTTGGGACGACTATGACACGCTATTCTACAATGTGTGGCTGAAGGTCGAGATCTCACCGACTCTGTTTGCATGTGAGAAGACGATGACGTCCTGCACCTAATGAGCAGAGTTGGGATGGGCACTATGGCGACGCGGCCGTATGACCTTTATCCAGACCTTGTCCGCCAGTTCATTGCTACAGCGCGGGTCTACTATAGGAATGAGGTTATTCGCAATGCTTTGTAAGGCACATTGACCTTCCTTATCCGCGGGCTTCGCTATAGGATTCCACTTCCAGAGCTTTGCGGGATCTATGGGTTCGCAGATGAGCATGCTACAGGAGTCTCTCTTCAGACGCAGCTTCCGGATAACCAGGATTTCTGGTCACACTTCGGAAATGGGAGGTATGACTCTAAGACTTCCACACATACCGATATTCGCCATCCTACCCTTCGCTACTTGGTCCGCATATTCGCCACTACACTTCTGTGTAAGCACGAGCCAGGGAAGATGCGAGTGTCTGAGTTGGTATT
>JAHZTW010000003.1:37698421-37847483 GCA_020283515.1 Alliaria petiolata
TATGTCTGAGTAGTTTGCTAGTTAGGTTAGGGTGATTTAGGGTTTGATAATGAGTCTGTAGAATGATTAAGTTGTTAGGAAAATCACTTGGATCTTCATCTTGATTTGTGCTTATATTGATTTCTGATTTGATCACTTAGAAATCAAACCTTAGGTTGTTTAATAGATGCGAGAGCATTATTGATAATCTGACCTAATCATAGATGAGCAAAATATTTATTCACAAAGAGATTTGGTTTAAGTGTTTTGTGAACAAATCGAACCTGAACATTAATGCTTGCCTGAGTTGTTTGAACTCGCAAAGAGATTTGGTTTTCTTGAATTTAGGCATAGATAACTTCTGCAACGAGAGTTGATTGGTTTTAAATTAGCGTTTCGAGTTCTAGACGGTTCTTAATAATTTCCTGACAATTTAACTTCTGCATTCTCTTAATCAACCTGATAATCATCCTTGCCTAGCGTTTTGTCTCTTGAACTTTAATCCACATCTAATCTCATTCCTGATTTACTTAATAAGTTTTATTCACTTTAAATTGATTGATCTAGCATAATCTGAATTTAGATACCTTAGTGTAAGCATCTACTTCCCTTGTGATTTGATACCCCTTATACTACGATTACATTTGCTGTGCACTTGCAGTAGTTTTATTAGGGTAAAACCTGAGCCCTATCACATTCATGTGCAATTTCTTTGATGATGCGAGGTCTGAGGAGCTAAGGATGAAGATCTCTACATTTTCTCAAGGACCTACTGAGGTATTCAAGGCTGCTTGGGTGAGATTCATGGCATATCAGCGAGACTGTATGTACCATGGTTTCACTGAGGTTCAACTGTTGGGAATCTTCTACAGAGGGATTGACTGGATGTACCAGATGGCCCTAGATGTTGCAAGCAATGGAAAGTGCTACTACACTCATAGAGAACTTGTCATCTAGCAATAGTACCAAGAATACAGACTTGGAGAGGAAGAAGAAAGCTGGAAGCATGGATGGAAGTCAGATTGCTGAAGTGAAGGCTAAGCTAGACTCAATGCATAGCCTTCTTGTGGAAAAGAGAGGTGATCCAGCATACTTCAGACGCTGTATTTGCGATGGAACGGTATTCTGCCTCTGTTGAAGAGCGTGCGACACCGGTTTGTTTCTTCGAGGACCAAGCAACCGGATGTCGACCAAGGTAGACAATATACGCCCCCGTAGAAGTATAATCATCCTTATTGCCGGCCCAATCAGCGTCGGTAAAGGCATGAAGAGAAGGAGATTTTTTCGAGTGAAGGAAGATACCACGGTCACGAGTCCCTGGGAGATACCGAAGGATCCTTTTCACGGCTGTCCAATGCTCCGTCGTCGGCTTGTGCATGAACTGAGACATCTTGTTGACCGAGAATGAAATGTTTGGACGTGTCAGTGAAAGATATTGTAGACTCCCCACCACACCTCTGTATTCGGTTGCATCATCAAGAATTGTGCCCGAGAAGAGTGTTAATGGCGTGTTTGAACACATCGGAGTTGACACCGTTTTCGCATTTGTCATCTTTGTGCGATGGAGTAAATCTGAAACATAACGACATAGAAGTACGGGTTACTTCAATTCCTAAGAAATATGTGAGGTCACCCAAATCTTTTAATGAAAAGCGTTGAGAAAGAGAAGCGATAAACCGGGTTATGTAAGCCGAGTTGTTGCCCGTGATGATGATGTCGTCGACATAGACGAGCATATAAAGGACCACTCCATTGGTGTTATATATGAATAGTGATGCATCAGCCAATGAGTTCTTAAATCCAGAGTGTAGCAGAAACATCCAGAGCTCATTGTACCAAGCTCTCGGAGCTTGTTTAAGTCCGTAAATTGCTTTCCGAAGCTTGCATACGGCTGTGGGATTGTCTTTGTCCTGAAACCCAATCGGCTGTGTCATGTAGACTTCATCATGAAGATGGCCTTGCAGAAAAGTAGTGGTGACATCGAGTTGTTTTAACGACCAGTTCCGTGTGACAACCGTACTCAGGACGATCCGAATGGTGGCTGGTTTCACGACTAGACTGAAGGTGTCATAATAGTCAACACTGGGTCGTTGGTTATAGCATTTAGCTACAAGTCGAGCCTTATATCTTTCGATGGAACCATCCGCATGACGTTTAATCGTGAAGACCCACCTGCATCCAACAACATTACTAGCATTACACCGATGAACAAGATCCCAAGTATGTTCTTTTATTTGAGAGTTAATCTCATCACTCATGGCTTTACGCCAATAGGGATTTTTAAGTGCTTCAGCAACAGAGATGGGAATTGTAGTAGGTGGAAGAATGACAGTAGTATGCAGATTAAGTTTCTGAATCGGTTTGGGTGGACGATTGCTTCTTCGGCACGGTATAGGTGGTGGTGGCGGTGGAGCAACACTCAGCAGTGTTTCGGATGATGTTGTATTTGGGACAGAATGTGGAGACGCAGCTGGAGCAGAACTTTCATATCCGCTGTTCTCAGATACGGATGTTTCATATTGGAAGGCAGAGCCTGTTGGTGTTGTAGATGGTGAGTTGGCATTATTTGATGAAGTCGATTGTGGCAGCTCAAGTGGTGGGTGAGGGTGATATTGTGTAGGAGCTGCAACCGCTGGTACAACACATGCAAGTTTAACAACAGAGAGAAGAGGGTACGGAGAAACAGAATTATCTAAATCCTGAGATTCATTATCAATTAGTTGAGAAGTAGGAGTAGCGAATGGAAAAACATTTTCATGAGATATGACATGGCGAGACGTATAAGTTCTTGTAGTTTCTCTATCTAAACAGAAATATGCACTTTGAGTGATTGAATCTATCTAAACAGAAATATGCACTTTGAGTGATTGAATATCCTAGAAAGACACATGGGGTTAATTTTGCATCTAACTTGTTTGATGCATAAGGATGTATCCAAGGGAAGCACAAGCAGCCAAAAATGCGTAATTTTCAAAATTTGGAGCCTGATCATGTAATGATTGAAAAGGATTTTGGAAGTTTAAAAGTTGTGTCGGCATTCGGTTTATCAAGTACACCGCCGTCGCAAATGCGTAAGGCTAATACACTTTGGGCATATACGCATGAGACATAAGGGCTAGGCCCGTTTCAACTATATGTCTATGTTTGCGTTCGGCAAGCCCATTGTGTTGGCGTATGTGGGGGACTAGTCATATGAGAGATACCGTGAGTGGAGAGAAAGGTAGCTAGACCGATGTACTTACCCGCATTGTCGGTATAGAGTGTTCGAAGTTTGGAACGAAATTTGTTTTCGACTAAGACTTGAACCTCGTAAAAATCTCAAAGACATCAGATTTTTTTTTTAAAGGATACAACCAAGTGTATCTAGTGAAATGGTCAACAAAAATGACATAGTACCGAAAACCATCAATAGAAATCATAGGTGATGTCCACACATCAGAGAAAACAACATCAAGAGGATGAGACGATTTTAACGTTGAAGTAGAAAACGGCAACCTGTGCATTTTATTAATTGAACAAGCGGTGCATGGCTGAGCAAGCAAAACATTTGAAGAAATAGGTAAATCAAATTTTGAAACAAGTTTTTGGAGAACAGGTAATGCCGGATGACCCAAACGTGAGTGCCAATCCGTCATGGTGGTTTTAACAACTGAAGCAAAAGCAAGAGAGGGTGGTTTTGAAGACATGTATTTGGGCCATTCGTATGTGCCATCTTTAGGCTTCCCTTCCAGACGAAGAGCCCCCGTTTGTAAATCTCTCAACTGGAAGTAGGTCGGAGTGAATGTAACAGCAACACCATTAGTTTTGCACAATTGAAACACATATATTAAGTTCTTGTCTAGAGAAGGAACACATAAGATGTTATTAAGGAAGAATGGACGAGAGTAAGAGGGTAAAGAAGAAGAACCGTTGTGAGAGATTATTAGACCAGAGCCATCGCCAAGGAGGACATCATCGCCACCATGATATGGGTTGTGGAGAGAGAGATTGGCGAGGTCGGAAGTCATGTGATGGGAAGCGCCGGAGTCAACAAGCTAAGTAGAGGAATCAGACATCGTTGCCGGGTTTGCGCGAGGCTGCCAATTGGGTGGATTTGGAGAAGAATGCCACGGCTGTTGTTGCATATTTGGAGACGACCATTGTGTCGTTGGAGCAGCCCCCTTAACAATGCAAAAATTTGGACAGTATTTAGCACTATGGCCGTGGACACTGCATGCTTGGCATCGTCCTAAATACGGCTTGGAGAATCGTTGTTGAGGCCGGTTCTGGTTGGTATTGTGGCGGTTTTGTTGATTCCTATTGTAGGTCTGGTGTTGACGGGAGCGTGTATCTGTAGCATTTGCCACGATTGGTGTAGGAGTAGGAGACTCACTGCACAAAATCATTGCTTCGCGATTTAATAGTCGTTCATAAAGTTCTGGGAAGGAGATCGGATTGTCTCTGGCGTTGACGGTGTCGATCTCAGATTTGTAGTCATCAGTAAGACCCGCAAGGATCTGCTCAGTGAGATCTTCTGAATCCATAGGTTTGCCAAAAGGCAAGCTCATCTGATTTTGCTTTGATGATGCGAAGATACTCACTAATCGTTTGATTGCCTTTCATGCAAGTACGGATCTGAAAACGTAATTGTCGAAGATGACCTCTCGTGGGATTGCCAAAGGTGTTAGCTAGAATATCCCAAACTTCCTTTGAGGTAGTGGCACTGGAAACAACAAACTGAACATTGGGAGAGATTGCACCAATAAGGGAGGAGTAGAGAAGACGATCTTGACGTCGCCATGGGGTGTAGATGGGATTTGGAGCGGAGGCACCATCAACCGTAATCGTCGGTGGTGGAGCATCAGTGGAATCGATGAACTGATGGAGTTCATGACCTTCAAGTAAAGCACGGACTTGGCGCCCCCACATCAGATAATTGGTGTTTGTGAGTTTTGTGATACTCAACATATTCACCGAAAGTAGGGTACTATGTGGATTGTTGGGGTTGAACATTGATGCTCTTTCAGCAGTGGATTCAGACATGGTTTTATTTTAGATGAGAGAAGAGAACCAGAGGTTTGAGCGAAGAAGATGAAGAAGGAGAAGAAGAAGAAGGGAAGAACCGGAAAAAAAAATATTGAAGGCTAATTGGCTCTTGATACCATATTAGATATGTAATATCAGATATTATTATTCACGATAGGTGCTCTGTTTATATACAGAGAGATCGAATATACATAGAGGGAAAGAGAATAAATCAGAGTTAATGTGGACTAATTGTATGCGATTCTATGGACTGATTGCAGGAGGAGAATAATCTCCTTTCTATATCTTATCAGTTTCCCCTCTAGACAAAACCCTTTCATCAAAATCCTGTAGCTGTCTCTGTCGGGATAACAACCCTGGTAATTCATTTCTCGGAAGTCATGGGAAGCCAGATCAGAGCGATGGACCTGGCAAAGAACCTTCATAACAATACTTTCAGAAAATGTGACAAGCCGCTTCGAGCTCAGATTCTTTACCATCTCATGTAGAAGAGTATCGAAAGATAGAGTCCAATTCACACAGTTGAACTCATGAAGGCCCTTGAAGAGAGCCGCTGCCATGGACATCGGAATATAGATATCTCGGGCGTTCCGAAGCCGTCCTCCGCCTTGACTCTCTCTTCCGTCGCGAGATCACATCTTCCGGCTCGCCGTCGTCTCCGTCTAGATCCTTCCAGTTATCAGTACTTCCCTTGTACGTCTTCTCTGTTAGTTCGATTTAGCCCTGATCTCTTCGAATAGTTTCATTTCTCTGAAATAGATTGAATTTGTTGTTAGAGATCGAAGTAATGAACATAGGAATGATTTGTATATTTTGTTAGAGATATAAGTGATGTGTAAAAATTAAAACTGATATGTATAAATGAAATGTTCTGATTGGTTTTTCAACTTTTTCATTTATTGACATGTCAGTCTCAGAACAACTGAAAAGCTGAGGTGTCAAACCCTGGAGAGTCTCTTAAATTATAGTGTTGATTATTAGCTAATAAAGCATTTAAAAAAAAACAAAAAAAAAACTCACATTCAACAAACCCTCCCTTGATCATTACATTTTTTTGCATGTGTTTTTTTTTTAAATTATTGTTAACAAAGTAAAAATCTCACATATTCAAGTTAAATTTTTTTATATATTTTTTAATTTACTTTAATCTCTTTAGATTATGTTTTATGTTTTTTATTAAATTAGATATGAGATAATTTAAACTCATAAATATTAAAGTTTATATTTATAATCTATAAACTCGAATATCTTTAATTTTTAGTTTGTTATTTTCGCGAGATAATTAATGGATCGATTTTTGAAAAAGATATTTATCAACGGATGATACAAAATCGTATTAATGATTACGTTTTAAGTGATTGTTTCGTTTATTTTTTCCAGAAATTTTATTTTTACCAAAATTTTTATATTTGTAGCTATTTTTTGGCAATTTATAAACTATATTAAATTTTTGATTTTGCCCCCTGTAGAAAAAATTTATGGCTCCGTCCCTGGAAACACCGAACCCCGATGGGTATTAACAATACCATATTTAATTTTTTCAACCGCCAATTTCTCTCTTTTACTTTACTTTACATTTGGTAAAGTCATTTATACTTTTATTTATAATTGTTTTATTTTTCTGGGTCTCCGGTGAACAAAGAAGAAGAAGAAAAAGCAAGAAGAGGAGAGATAAGAAGAAAAGAAAAAGCAAGAAGAAAATGAAGGAGAAGAAGCAGAAAAATATGGTAAAAGCGGATATGAAGATTGATGACGGTGATAGTGGTGACAGTAGTGACATAGATAGTGATGATGGTAATGATGGTGGTGGAAAATAACAACGATAGTAACAATAATATGGTTAACGGTGGTGACGTTAATATGATGATAACACAGATGGCGATGGTGACAACAGTAATAGTGAAAATTAAGCAAGTAATAACAAAATTAAGTAGTTATCAGTATACTTTTGCAAAATTTGTCAAGTTAACATAGTAAGTTAATCAATAACTTATTTTTTTCTTGATATAATAATTAAATTAGCATGATAATATTGGTTGAATAACATGATTAACACGATAATAGTGGTTGGATAATAGGATTAGCACGATAAATTTACTTGTATAACTCGTTTAACATGTTTTTAACATTGATAATTGGGTTAACATGTATGATAGATAACTGATGTAACATGCATCAACATGTTAATTACATAATAACAATGTCGGTTTGTGTAAACAATATTTCCAGACATATGTGAAGAGTGTTTCCGAAGGGTGTGAACAGTGTTATTGGACAATAAGTGAACAGTGTTATCGGGATTTTACATCGCCAACACAACTTTAAGACCAACGGCATTGTTGTAATAAATTCAAACAAAAAAGGAATTTTTTTGTTTAAAATTTGTTTCTCTCTACTATATATTTAATTTTTAATTATCATTTTTCATTTACCTAATTAATTAGTCAACTGGGTATATACATTCAACTCACCCTTTATTAATTTACAACTAATATCAAAAAAAATTAGAAACCTAAATTTACAATTTACATTGCAATATGCTTAGAGTTATAGAGTAAAAACACAATATGTGTGTGTATGTTCAGGATTCCACGTGGTTGTTTTTCTGTGAGTTATTTTATTAAAATTAAGAAGCTCAAGCCCAATAAGCGTTGGCCTTGACACTTTCTCATTATCGAGCCCTATTTGTTAAAGACAAATATGTTTTATCTCCATATGATCTACTTTTTTTCTTTTTTTCATCTGAAATATTTTATATTGAACGAGATAGAATACAATGTTGTAATACATGGGTGAAACACAAACCAGTAAAATACATTGATGAAAATCTAAAAACGAAACAAGGAGATTTAACACTAAAAGGAGAAATTGAAAAAAACACTCGCTATCAAAGGCAATCAAAGGAACAGGGATAAGAGCAGTAGTCACGATATTAACAGGCTCAAAAGACGTCAGCAGATCGGAGCAGATCGCGGAGAGGAAAACCAAATAAGACGATTAACCAGAAACAAAGAAATACGAACGGGAATCTAACCTCCTAAACCACCTAATCTTCACCTTAATGAGTCTAAATCTCCATATGATCTACATATCCTTCATGGGTCTCATTAATTTTAATGAAATGTGTTAATCCGAAAATAACTTCTGTTTCATTTGAAAATAATAGATTAAAATCATAAAAAAATGCAGAAATTGAAAGAAAAAAACGCATTAGTCTTTTTTATTTTTATTTTTGGCAACAAACAAACAATTATATTTATGTTAAAAAAAATCTTGGAAAAATAGTTTTGGTTTAATTGGTTTAGCAATTACATTAACCGAAGAAATCAAAGTTAAATTGGTTTGGTTTTGAGTCTTTTTTTACTATCGGGCCAGTAGAAGGTCGGCGGCATTACTAGCGTTTTAATTTAACGCGGGATTTTCAAATTAAAACGAACCATAATTGGTTAAATTAAACCGATAATCGTTTGATGTGGGTTTACAACAGCCACCGTCGAAATTAGGTTTTCTTTCCTTTTTAGTAGAGCACTTTATTCTCTCTCTATAGATACGAGAGAGAGGCCATCATCAATTCTCTGCTCCACACGCAAACAAAATTTGCTCTGACACAAAAGAAACAAAACCTCTTTCGTAAATTGTTCTCTCTGTTGCGAAATTAAGAAAAAGAAGGAGAGGATGGTGAAAGGCCGTGGCCGCACAAAGACGAAGATTACGATCGAGAAGATCGGTACGAAACCATCACTCGCAGTCGCTTTCACCAAACGGAGTTACGGACTTCACAGCAAAGCCTCGGAGCTCTGTCTTCTCTCCGGCGGACAGATTGCGGTTTTAGCGACTCCTGTTTCTTCAAATTCCGACGCCTCGTTCTACTCCTTCGGCCACTCTTCCGTCGACGCCGTGGTCTCCGCTTTTCTTTCGTGACAACGTCCTGTTCCTGTTCGGGAAGAGACGAGGGAGGAGGACCTTGGGATATGCTTGGCTCGGAAGCATTTAGGTTTAGGGATGTGGTGGGAGGACGAGCTTCTCGCCGGATCGGAGAATCCCGAAGAATTGACGGAGGCTATCAACTCAATGTCGTCTCTGTTGGCAAAATGTAAGGAGCTGCGTAAGGGAGAATCGTTCTGTAATCATTATAATCATCGAAGAGATCTGGAGAAGAGCGAGCCTGATCAAACCCTAATTCCTCAATCCGATTCTCCAATTTGTCGCATGGCTGATGATATCGTTGCAGCATTCTCACCTTCGAATCACAACAACGAGATCACTGAAGAGCAGAGTCAGATACTTGCGCTTTGTGAAAGCTTCTGTGTTACGGAGGAGGAGGAGAACAACAACAAAGACATGGCTTTAACAGGAAGCTTGGATCAAGAAATGGATATTGATGAATTAATAGATTTCGAGACGGCCTTTGACATTAAAGTATTCGATGATTGGCTCTTGGATCAGGAGGAGACTACGGGAATGAACTCTCAAGATGCTGATGATGATGCCTCGGCGAATCCAAGTCCCATCTCTGATTCTCAAGGTTTTGAAGACAAAGCTTTTGATACTTTAGCATTCGAGAATTGGCTTTTGGAGAGTAATCAGGAGGAGAGCATGGGAGCTTTGGATCAAGATAATCTATGCTTCTCTGATTTGTTCAACACCATTGCTGCGGTTTGAAGAAGATAACAAAGATTGTTTATTATCTACTTATTATTAGTAACTTCTGATCATCCCACGACTGTTATTTGTAGGGATTATTATTTCTGTTTGCCAATTATTGTTTCTTATAAATGTAATGAAGGGTCCTGTTTGATCTTGATCGATTTTCCATATTATGGAGATTGATGGAACTCAAACGGTTCATCTTATATTAATGGTAATAACATTTTGAGATCTGTCTGTCTTGTGATGTTCAAATCCAAAAAGGATAACAATCTGGTATGCATTTGTAGCTTTTTACACATTTTCACTTCAAATGTATCATTCAACTTCTGATCATCATATATATAATACCTGTTGACAAAGGCATTTTCAAATGCTATTGATGCTTGCTTTGTGAGGAATACGATACACACAACACAAGTGGTTACTTTGTTAAAAGTAAAACTAAACATCATCATTCATCAACCGTTAAATCTACAAGGGACATCAAAGTGTACATATTCTCATTTGGCAAAACAGATCTTAGTTTAGAGGTCATATAGCATTGAACCATGGAGCCGACGCAGTTGTCTGAAACTGAATCTTCAAGCTGTTGAACAATCGCTGCTTCACATGACTTACTCTCGGCTACCTCTTTCTCCGCCTCCTCATTAAGCCTTTGCAGCTCGAGAATCTTGCCTTCGTTCTCAACCTTTATGCTCTCTTTCTCTGCAGTCACTTTCTCTGCAGTCATTTTCTTTGCTTTCTTATCTCTGAGAGACAGCAGCTTTCTCTGCAGTCACTTTCTCTGCAACCATTGATTCAAATGTCTTCCAAATCGGTAGCTTCTTCTCAAAGGGCAAAACCATTGTTGTATCCTTTGCTTCGTTTCCTTCATCAATAGCGACAGAGACAAGTTCTCTCTTCCTCTTTCTATTGTTATCTTCCTGCATAAAAGTGCAAAATCCCAAAGAAGAATTAAGATAATAAGCCGAGAAAGTGAGAATGGATAATGTTGAAAGTGAAGAATTAGCTTTTACATTCTCTACTAGTGTTGAATCGTTCACCGACCCTTGAGTTAACCACGATTCCCTTGACTGCAACATAATACAAATATCAGAGAACCAAAAACGGTAAAGATTCAATTTTGCAAGAATCTTGCAAGAAGAAAACGTTATATACCTTCCAAACGCCGTCTTCCCACACCTTCGAAGGCCTAATATCAGAGAGTTTGAAACACAGTTCCTTGTTTGTAGCCTCTAAAAGCACTACACACCATTTCCGAGGGAGAATCTGCTTCACTCGCCCTTGACGCCACGATGTATAATGACACGCCTCGACATATTGATTCTCTTCAACCGGAGAAGGAGGCGGTGTGGGCCTAACACTAGCCAAATCAAAGGTTATGTTGGGTTTCCCCTTGACACAAACCTTGACAAGATATCTCTTCTCATCATTCCCATTGATCTCTTTGATAACCATTGCAGTAACCCACACGACCTCTGCTTCATTTGTCTTAGAACTCACTTCCACCCTTGTTCCAGAGCTAAACATGGACTCCTAACAGTAAAAGCAACAAAAATTGAGAAGCAATTTCAGACCAAAACCCCAATTAAAGAACACAAAGAAAAGATCCTCCCACCAAATTCACTCCAAATGGACCCTCTCGTGCTTGATTACTTGCAGTAAAAACAAAAACAAAAAACCCTAAAATTGAAATAAAAAATAGAACCTTTTTCCCTTGTAGAAACCCTGAAATTGAAAGAAGAAAAAAAAAAACTACTTTTGTTGCTTATAAACCCTAAAAGTCAGGAGATAAACAAGACCCAGCTTCTCCCAGTTTCATCCTAATCGCGGTAACCGCAGCTGCAGTAGTAACAATGGAAGAATACGGCATAAATCATGATGCCTTAACAAGGGGAAAGGAAATAAAAAAATTTTGGGGTAAATCAAAGGAAATAAAATTTTGGGGGGTAAATCAAAGGAAATAAAATTTGGAGGGGGGGTAAACAAAAACAAATTTGGGTTATCGAAATGCTCTTTATAAAATAAAGAAGCCCAAGACCAATAATCTTTGGGCCTGACACTCTCATGGTCTCATTCATGATCGCGTCTCTACGATTCAAAATCAAGTATCGGAGTTCGTCGGCCGTCCGCCGCAGCGATTTTTCTTCTCGGCGGCGCAGAAATTAATAGCCGACTGTGTAATCGCCTGGAAACTCAGTCTTAGGTGCCGATCTTTAATTTCTTTCAGACATTCCAAAATTTAGGGTTTCTGATTGTAATCTCAACATTCGCTAAGGAAACAAATGATTATGAGTTTACATTATGCGGGAAACTTTATAGGTTGTTGCAGAGAGCATTGTGAAGCTATCTTTGACTATGTCTTTTTTTCTCAAAATCAGAGATGATTTCTGTGGAGGTAAAGAAGCAACATGGAAGGTACCAAGTGAAAGCTATGAAATTAGCAGAAGAAGCTAATCTCTTTAATCGTGGTGAGGACTAACCAGAGAAGTTGGACTCAGCCCGTTGAGGTTGATCATCGTTCTCATTGCTCTGCTGATGTGTTTGCTTCACACATTTGCAATAAACTAAGACTTTTAGTTGACGAATCACACTGCTTGATTGATATATTCTTTAGACTGTAGCTGGCTTTGATTATTAGATTTGTAATTCTGACAATGATGAAGCACACGTCTTTAGGAGTCATCTATGTAAATGCTTATTCTCCCTCATTAGAATCACATCTCTCTCTGACTTTCTTCTTGGAATGAGGAATTATAGATCATCAATTTTTGTGGTACTAATTCTGGTAATCTTTCTCAATGAGCAGAGCAGTTTCGTGGCACGAGCCGTTGCTGAGAGCAAGGTACTCAAGAAATTTTTGTTTTTTTATCAGACAACATAGACAGAGACCAATAGACTAACAAAGTTGGTTCTGTTTGTGCTGATCAATAGGTCCATATAGTGTATTTGGGTGAGAGGCAGCATGATGATCCTGAGTTTGTCACGGAATCTCATCATCAGATGTTGTGGTCACTTCTTGGAAGGTATGTAAGAGTGGTTTCTCTTTCTCATAAGTATGACAATGTCTTAAACTGTTACTCAGGTTCCTTGCTTTTGTTCCCATGATTACAGTAAAGAGGATGCTCATGATTCAATGGTGTACAGTTACCGACATGGCTTTTCAGGTTTTGCAGCCAAGCTCACCAAATCCCAAGCCAAGAAAATAGCTGGTACTTAGTCTCAAGTTTCATATTTTATTGGCATCTTAGAATCTGTCTTCCTACGGCATAATTTTACATGACTCCTTTGATCTGTAGACTGTCTCAAGATCACCATCTGAGTTTTTTTTTCCATTTGATAATGCTCTTTGGCGACAGATTTAGCTGAAGTTGTTCATGTCATACCGGATAGTTTCTACAAGCTGAAAACAACTCGGACTTGGGACTACTTAGGCCTTTCTGCCGCAAATCCAAATAATCTTCTAAATGAAACTAATATGGTTGAACAAATTATCATCGGCATTATCGACACAGGTATGAGTGTTTATTTGTACATTCCTTGTCTGCTCATTGCAGATTTCTCAAGTCTCATGGTTGCTTTTGATTCCTCTTCTTAGCGTCTCTATGACTAAGATGCTTTCCGTGGTTGCAGGAGTATGGCCTGAATCTGAAGTATTTAACAACAATGGGCTTGGGCCTGTGCCGAGCCACTGGAAAGGAGGATGTGAATCAGGAGAGAATTTCAGCTCCTCTCACTGCAACAGAAAGCTCATTGGAGCAAAGTATTTCATCAATGGCTTTCTCGCGGAGAACAAAAAGTTCAACTCCACAGAATCACTTGATTTCATTTCCCCTAGAGATCTTAATGGTCATGGCACGCACGTTGCCACCATCGCGGGCGGTTCGTACGTGCCTAACATAAGCTACAAGGGGCTAGCTGGAGGGACTGTGAGAGGTGGGGCACCGCGTGCTCGTATAGCAGTATACAAGGGTTGTTGGTATCTGGATGATTTAGACATAACAACTTGTTCATCTGCTGACATTTTGAAAGCTATGGATGAGGCTATGCATGATGGTGTTGATGTTCTGTCTCTGTCTCTAGGCTCTGTGGTTCCTCTCCATGGCGAAACTGATATTCGAGATGGAATAACCACAGGAGCATTCCATGCAGTCTTAAAAGGTATCACAGTTGTTTGTGCTGGTGGTAACTCTGGCCCAGAGGCTCAAACCGTGACAAACACAGCTCCTTGGATCGTGACTGTGGCTGCAACTACTCTAGACCGGTCCTTTGCCACACCTATTACACTTGGGAACAATAAAGTGATACTGGTAAGAACATATGTTATTTTGTCTCCTCAGATAAGATTTCGAAACGTTTACTCTGCAAATGTTTGATGATCTGCCTCTTATTGTGAGTTCGGCCACTATACTGCAGGGTCAAGCAATGTACACAGGTCCTGAACTTGGCTTCACCAGCTTGGTTTACCCAGAGAATCCAGGAAACAGCAACGGAAGTTTTTCAGGGTAATATCAAATCTCTAGTTTCTTATTAGGGACCTATGTTCAGTCAGTATTCACCAAATCTTGCAATATGAAGAAGATCAATTCTCTGATATCACCCTGGTTCTTGTAATGCAGTACCTGTGAGGAGCTTTCCTTGAATTCTAATCTTACAATGGCGGGGAAAGTCGTGTTGTGTTTCACAACATCAACTTCTAGTGCTTCTGTATCGAGTGCTGCAAGTTCTGTGGAAAGAGCCGGTGGTCACGGCGTCATCATCGCAAGAAACCCTGGCTCTAATCTCGAACCGTGTTCTGATGATTTCCCTTGTGTTGCTGTTGACTACGAGCTTGGGACCGATATACTTTTATACATACGTTCCAGTGGGTATGGGAAAATATAGACTAAGATCTTCTAGAACACTTGTAGTAATAGTTTGTGGTATCTGAGACATTTCGCTGGACTTTTGGTTTGCAGATCGCCTGTTTTGAAGATACAACCATCTAGAACACTTGTAGGACAACCCGTTGGTACAAAGGTTGCAACTTTCTCATCAAGAGGCCCTAATTCGATTGCACCTGCGATCCTCAAAGTACGTCAGAATCCTTGCTTGTTCATTTTTTTTTCAAGACCCATTAAATTATCTTGCCTCGAGATGTTTTTAATCATATTGAATGTCGCAATGCAGCCAGATATAGCAGCACCGGGAGTGAGCATATTGGCGGCGACAAGCACCAATGCCACTTTGAACGACCGAGGTTTCATTATGCTGTCAGGAACATCAATGGCGGCTCCTGTAATATCAGGAGTTGTTGCACTTCTTAAAGCTAGACACCGTGATTGGTCTCCTGCTGCCATTAGATCAGCCATTGTCACTACAGGTTCTTTATCTTCTTCACCCAATCGATCGAATTAGACCCATAAGAATATACTGATCTCGATAATCATCTTTTAATTACTCTGCAGCTTGGAGAACTGATCCGTTTGGAGAACAGATTTTTGCACAAGGATCACCTCCGAAGCTAGCTGATCCGTTCGACATTGGTGGAGGCCTTGTGAATCCAGAGAAAGCTGCAAAACCGGGTCTTGTCTATGATTTGGGCCTCGAAGACTATGTTCTCTACATGTGCTCTGTTGGTTACAACGAGTCAGCAATCACTCAGCTTGTCGGAAAATCAACAGTCTGCTCGAATCCTAGACCTTCTGTTCTTGATTTCAATTTGCCTTCCATCACATTTCCAAACCTCAAAGACGAAGTCACTTTCACCAGAATCCTCACTAACGTTGGTGCAGTCGACTCGGTCTATAAAGTAGCGGTCGAGCCACCGTTTGGTGTTCAAGTGACCGTGACGCCGGAGACGTTAGTGTTCAACTCGACGACCTAAAGGGTCTCTTTTAAAGTCAAAGTCTCGACCACACACAAAATCAACACAGGTTACTTCTTTGGAAGCTTGACTTGGAGTGACTCTGTGCATAATGTCACCATTCCTTTATCTGTGAGAACGCAAATTCTGCCCTTTTACTACGATGAGAATTGAAAAACAAAATCGAAAATATAAAATTGACCATTCGTTTCTTTTTGTCTAACTCTATACTTTGTATGTATGGAACAATTTGACTATGTATATGTAACGATCAAGTTTCTGCTTTGTATGTTCTGATCAATTAAATCTATACGTTGGATGATAATTATCAAGTTTCTGCTTTGAACTCTTATCCCTTTTTTTTTTTTTTGGGGTTAACAAAGAAGTTTCTGCTTTGAATTCGGCTTTGTTACTCTCACCCAAATAGAAAGCCATTTGTAACCGTTTTTCAATAAATTCTTGTAAATATGTAAGTTTTTTAAAAAGAAAATCCGAATATTTCTTAATTGGTTCTTGAAAGTTGAAAACTTATAAGGTCCCACATCAAAAGAAACGAACTCAATAGAGTTTCATTTATAGAGAAGAAAACAGTACATCATTCGCCGAGCTAGGTAACGTAAGCTTGTAATCCGAGTGGAGGCTTTAAGGGTAATGGAACATTGGTTCGGTCCAAGTGGTAGGGCTCGGGTTAGGGTTTACACTGACCTGCCCGATCCAAGCCAGAAGCTGGGTCATGTGATCTAGGCGAAGGCTTGAATCACGTGGTTCTTAGAGCGGAGGGCAATGCGTGAGACTGGTTTCACAGAGCAGCGAACACTTCCCTTTTCTAGCGGTGGATGGATTACGGGTTAGATCCGTCCGAGTCCAATATGACCTCATGGACCATTCACAATCGGACCATTACCTTTTTATTCTTTTACTCATCGTCAATGATTCCTTGAAAAACAAGTAACCGAGCCATGGTTTCACCATCTATAAATTAAACAAATCCACACAAAACAGAGGTGGTTGATGTCTTTTTATTTTATTTCATGTATATCTGAAACTGTCGAATAAATCTGAACTACAAGAAGCTTTAAATATAAAAGATTACTATAGTACATGACATATAATATTATCTTCTCAGAGTAGAATCATTCAACAACAAACTTTTGTCTGAATAGTCAAAGACTCGAGAAACAATTCTAATTTTTTTTTCTTTTTCTCTTGGTATTATCAAATCCCTTCATGATTGATTGAAGTTTCAATACAAAAGATAATATAGATTATATTAGTTTGATTTTAGTAATTCAACTATTCAAACTTCAAATCTTGACTCCAAGAAAAACTGAGCAAACCAGTGACGCAACAGAGATAGTCAAAGTCCTTAAGAGTACATATATTTTTATATATAAAGGGCTAAAGGCCTTTGCTTCAGTGATAATCTCCAAATTGAACCAACATAAAATGGACCAAATAACAATTCTCGTGGTGATATTTCTGACAATAGTTCTGAATGTGCAGAGTAGTTTTCTCTCTGCTGAGAGCAAGGTACTTAGCACTTATGGGCACATCTCTCTTGATCAAGCAATGTGAAGATATCTAAACATTGAGTAATGTTCTTTCTCTGTGATCAAATAGGTTTACGTAGTTTATTTGGGAGAGAAGGAGCATGATGATCCTGACTCTGTCACTGAATCTCACCATCAGATGTTATGGTCACTTCTTGGAAGGTATGGTTTAGTATATACTTCCTACATAAACTTCTTGAGTTCAATGTCATGATGTTTCAGCAAAGAAGCCGTCCAGGATTCAATTGTGTACAGTTATCGACACGGCTTCTCAGGTTTTGCAGCTAAGCTTACAGAGTCTCAAGCTCAGCAAATTTCAGGTTCAATTCTCCGTGCTTCTTGACATAAGGTAAGAAGTCAATTGTCTGAACAAATCATTGCCCTTTTGAGAACAGAACTTCCTGAAGTTATTCATGTCACGCCGAATACATTATACCAATTGACAACAACGAGAACTTGGGATTACTTGCGTCTTTCTCCCGGAAATCCAAAGAGTCTCTTACATAAAGCCAACATGGGAAGCCAGGTCATTGTTGGAGTCATCGACTCAGGAGTGTGGCCAGAGTCTGAAACGTTTAACGACAAAGGTTTTGGACCAATCCCAAGCCGTTGGAAAGGTCGCTGTGAATCTGGACAGCTCTTCAACGCCTCGGTTCACTGTAACAGAAAGCTGATAGGAGCAAAATACTTCATTGATGGGTTTCTTGCTGACTTTGGAAACTTGAACACAACAGAGAGCCCTGAATACATTTCACCAAGAGATTTCAACGGTCATGGCACACATATCTCATCAACCGTAGGTGGTTCTTTTTTGCCCAACATAAGCTATTTAGGCCTCGGAAGTGGAACTGCAAGAGGCGGTGCTCCCAGTGCCCGCATTGCCGTGTATAAGGCGTGCTGGCTTCGGTTAGGTGTCTGTCCAGGAGCTGACGTCTTAAAAGCAATAGATGTTGCTATACGTGATGGTGTTGATGTTTTGTCAATCTCTATCGCATCTACGGTTCCTCTGTATCAAGAAACCGATGTGAAGAATCTCGCCTCTGTGGGAGCATTCCATGCCGTTGCAAAGGGCATTCCTGTTGTAGCTTCGGCTGGTAATGATGGCCCGATGGCCCAAACCGTTGCAAATGTCGCTCCTTGGATGTTAACGGTGGCTGCAACGACTCTAGACCGTTCCTTTCCCACAGCCATCACACTTGGGAACAATATAACAATACTGGTATATGTTGTTCAAACTTCTCAACCTAAGTTCTCAACCCTTGCATTGAAGGTTTTTTGTCTTTGATTCCATGTAGGGTCAAGCGATCTTTGCCGGTCCAGAACTCGGTTTTGTTGGTCTTGCTTACCCAGAGATCCCACTTTCTAGGTAACATTGAATTTTTCTGATTGTTCCAGAGAAGATACTTCTTTGGATATGATATAAACGCCTTTCAACTTGCAGTGACTGTGAGATGCTATCTGCTAATCCCAACCATACAATGGTGAGAAAGATTGTGTTATGTTTCACAAAAAAGACAAGTCTCATCCCTGTGATAAATGCTACAAACGCTGTAAGAAGTGCTGGTGGTCTTGGAGTAATCATTGCAAGAAACCCAACACACTTGCTTATTCCAGCTGGTAACTTTCCATGTGTTGCGGTAGACTTCGAGCTCGGAACCGACATTCTGTTCTACATACGCTCCACAAGGTATCTTTACCCAATTTTCACCGTCTCTTTGACCAAAACTTTTCAGGGATCCGAACATATATATTACCATAATTCTTTGTCGGTTTTGATTTTTCAGATCTCCTTCGGTAAAGATTCAGGCTTCAAGAACACTTGTTGCACAACCTGTGGCCACAAAGGTTGCAACTTTCTCATCAAGAGGACCCAATTCAATTGCTCATGCAATTCTTAAGGTATATCAAACCCTTTTCACACATCTCCAACCTTGTAAGATTCTCTGTTTTCATATCTTTTGTTGACCAATCTTTCTGTTCATGGAGCCGGATATAGCAGCACCTGGTGTGAACATACTAGCAGCTATTTCACCCAATAGTTCTTTCAACGACAGAGGATTCTCAATGCAAACAGGGACATCAATGGCTACTCCTGTTGTTTCAGGAGTTGTAGTGCTCCTCAAATCATTACACCCTCACTGGTCTCCTTCTGCTATCAAATCAGCAATTGTCACCACAGGTTCTTGTCATTCTCAAATTCTTTGTTGCATTCACAGAACCTATTGATCTGAGGGAACACATTTTGACATTGCAGCTTGGAAAACTGATCCATCAGGAGAGCCAGTTTTCGCGGACGGATCAAGCCGTAAGCTAGATGACCCGTTCGACTACGGAGGAGGCCTAGTGAATCCAGAGAAAGCTGCAAGACCAGGTCTCATATACGACATGACCACACATGACTACATCTTGTACTTGTGCTCTGCTGATTACAATGACACCTCCATTTCTCGAATCGCCGGAAAAGCAACAGCCTGTCCTAACCCCAAGCCTTCTGTTCTTGATGTCAACTTGCCTTCCATCACAATCCCAAACCTCAGAGAAGAAGTAAATCTCACAAGAACCGTCACAAACGTTGGACCCCTCAATTCTGTATACAGAGTCGTGATGGATCCTCCGATGGGCGTTCGTGTGACCGTAACACCAACGAAACTAGTGTTTAACTCTACAGCTACAAAGCTATCTTTCATGGTTCGAGTCTCGACCACACACAGAGTAAACACTGGCTACTTCTTTGGAAGCTTGACTTGGAGTGACAACGTGCACGATGTGGCCATCCCAGTATCCGTGAGAACCCAGATCCTGCAACGATACTACGACGAGAACTGATGTTAAGCCAAAAGCAGATTTGTGAAAAGAATAATGCTGATGAATAATACTATTGTGTAATTTGTGTTGTTAATAAAGCTACAAAATGGAATCTTCATTAGAGACTTCAATCAATTCATCGATTCATACTCACCGATGAGATCCACGGCGAATTTGGATCGGTGCCGAACAAGTTTCGTCTGAGCACTTCCATTGGATGAGCTCTTTCAACTAAACCTCAGAAACAAAATACCTGAAATCGAACGAGAACAATTTCTCGAAATTTGAAACGGGAAGATCGAGAATCGCTGAGAAAGGAGGAAGATTGCATAAAAACAAGGAGTAAATTTCAGAAATCTCGGATTTGAAACAAAAAGAGAACCAAAGGGCAGATTTTTTTTTTTCTTTAAGAAAAATTAGTAAACACAGAACAAAGTAGAGAAACTTCGTTATTAGAGATTCAGTTTTGACGAAATTATCCTTGCTAGAAAAAAAATTAAGAAAATTTCTTGGATACTAAACAATTAGTTTTCTTTTTTTTCAACGTGGCTCTCACTAATCACACTATATATTTCTTCGCTTTTTCGATTATCATCAAGCAAATTGTAATCCTAGCCACATGAGTTTATTTCGTTATACGGTCTTTCCATATTCAACTTGAAGATCATCATCGATCAACAAGGAATAAAGAAAAAATAAGCGTAAGAGCATCTCTAATTAAACTCTATTTTTGCCTCTAAACTGTATTTTTAGAGTAACATTTTTTTATTTATATAATAATCTTTCAAATTTTGATATGTTTTTATTTTGTATCTAAAGGAAAAAATATATTTTATATTATATTTAAACAAAATTATATCAATAATAACTATAATATAATTAATTAAAATATTTAAATGCAACAATGAAATATATTAAATTAAAAATGATATGATAAATAATAAATTAAAAATACATAATTAATACCAAAATAATTGCCACTAAAAAAACTTAACACAACTTATTCTAGTGATCTAATAATCTGGTAAATCTCTTCCAGATCCTTGAAGATCACTGAAAAATTTTCCGAATAAAGCAGACGCAGAAGGAGCTTGTTGATCAACCATTTTTCTTAAGATTCATATTTGTTCAATTTGAACATATGCACGAATACTTGGATCTTGTATGGAATTTAAGTCTTGAAGTAAAACTTTATTTTCTTCCTTGAGTTCTTTTAACGCATAATTCTTACTTTGAATCTCTAAGTGATGTTGTCTTTGTGCACTTGTCTTCTTTAATTGTTCGAGAAGTTGTTTATTTCCTTCTTCTAAGGCCTTTATAACATCCGATCTTTCATCATCACTTTTTCTTTTCAGTTTAGATTTCTTCACTCCAATTGGTCCAGAGATTGATATAGCAGAGAATGAAAATATACGATTTCAAAAATTTCTTGTTCGATATAGACAAATCAAAGACAAAGAAGCTCATTTCTCACTTCGAAACTCGCTAATTGATCATTTGTGAGAGAAATACACTAATGGTGATGCTTAAAATAAATTAGTTATTTTTTCTATTTATGTGTTGCAATAAAAAAAATATTTTCGTGGTAAACGTTGAGTTTTAATAAAATCATAATTTTATTTAATTTTTGTTAAACACATAAAATTTATATATTTGTAAAGTAAAAGGGTATATAAGAAATTAATAATTAAAGAAAAATAGAATATAATAGGAATATTCTTTTTTTAAAGTAGAAAATAGAGGTAACCATTGAAGCAAAGCTAATCTCTATTTTTAGAGTAAAAAATAGAGGTAACCATTGGAGATGGTCTTATAATGATTGTCTTCGTTTCTGTTGCAATCAAAACAAGAATCGCTGAGAAACGAGGAAGATTGTATAAAAACAAAAAATAGGGATTGGAGAACAAAGTAGACATTTCACTTTTGACAAAACTACCCTTGCTAGGAAAAAGGAAATTGAGAAAGTTTTTTGGATACTAAGCAATAAAAGTTATATTTCTTTTTTTTTGGCTCAACGCGGCTCTCACTAGCCACACTATATATTTCTTCACTTTTACTTTCTCTTTCTTTCCATATTTCGATTATAATCAAAGCAAATTGTAATCCTAGCCACTTGAATTTATTTTGTTATACTATACAGTCTTTCCATATTCAACATGAATATCATCATCGATCAACAAGGAATAAAGAAAATATGAGCGTAATAATGATTACCAAGGATTTGGTTTCTGTTGCAATCAAGACAAGAATCGATAAGAAACGAGGAATATTGCATTAAAACAAAAAATTAGGGATTGTAAAACAAAGTAGACACTTCACTTTTGACGAAACTACCCTTGATAGGAAAAAGAAAATTGAGAAAGTTTTTTAGATACTAAGCAATTAAAATTATTTATGTTCTTTTTTTTCCGGCTCAACGCGGTTCTCACTAGCCACACTATATATTTTTTCACTCTTACTTTCTCTTTCTTTCCATATTTTGATTATAATCAAAGCCAGTTGTAACTCTAGCCACCTGAATTTATTTCGTTATATTGTACGGGCTTTCCATATTCAACCTCAATATCATCATCGATCAACAAAGAATAAAGAAAATACGAGCGTAATAATGATTACCAAGGATTTGGTTTCTGTTACAATCAAGGCAAGAATCGCTAAGAAACGAGGAAGATTGCATAAAAACAAAAAATAGGGATTGTAGAACAAAGTAGACACTTCACTTTTGACGAAACTACCCTTGCTAGGAAAAAGAAAATTGAGAAAGTTTCTTGGATACTAAGCAATTAAAATTATTTCTTTTTTTCGGCCTTACGCGGTTCTCACTAGCCACAATATATATTTCTTCACTCTTACTTCTCTTTCTTTCCATATTTCGATTATAATCAAAGCAAATTGTAACCCTAGCCACCTGAGTTTATTTCGTTATAATGTACAGTCTTTTCATATTAAACCTGAAGATCATCATCGATCAACAAGGAATAAAGAAAATATGAGCGTAATAATGATTGCCAAGGATTTGGTTTCTGCTGCAATCAAGACGACTTACCATACACAGAGTCCAGGCGGAGTCGAGTGATGCATCGATGTGTTGAATCAGTTGAATTCTATGTCTCTCTCCGCCAAGGATATTCGTCAATTGTTTGTGTTAATTTTTAAGCTGAAGACTCTGAGAAGGCATCAGAACCCTAAGATCCGTAAGGAATCTCAATCCTTGTTTGATTCATGGTTGATCACTCTCTACGCACAAGGGAAAAACCAATCTTTCAAGTCTAGTCTAATTACCCAGTGTCGTCCGAAGCCGAAAAAGTTTGTATGTTCTTCATAGTTGAACGAGAAGAAGAAGAAAGAAGAAGAGAAATCTCTTATGACTCTTGAACCATAAGAGATTGAGAAAAAGACTAACTTTTCTGGAGTCGAAGAAGAAATAAGATCAGAAACGAAACATCAAAGACAAAGATGGTAAAGTTACAACCAAAACCTTGATTCCTCCTCCGAGAAGGCCTGTCTATATGGTAAAGCAACACCAGACTAAAGAATCTTGAAACCCTAAATGTGAGGACTTGAAGACTAAAACAGAGGAGTTGTTCGAAGCAGCAAAGAAAGCGGCTGACGTGGCCAACACTAAGGGTATCCTCTTGCTCAAAGAAGAGGCGTCACGCTGCGTTGAGGCTCTATTGTTAATCATGAAAAATAAATGTCATTCCACAACCTACAGAACCAAGGCGGATGATGGTGAGGCTTGAAAGACTTACAAAGCACAAAGACCGCAAGATTTGCAGTGTTGCATTAGCCCTTCTTCGCCTTTGGAGGCAGATGATCAGAGAAACGTACAAAATCCGTTCAAAAGAATGTCTCTGGTGGATTCAAAAGGTTTCTGAATCATCATTGTATCAAGAATATGAGTGTGTGAGCAAGAGATGAAATCCATTTGTAAGCGTTGTAGAGTGTGTTTTTTTTTGTAAAATTTGTGTCTTTACAAAATATTGTAGGAAACAAGTTTATTTGTAAGAAATTGCTTCAATTATCAATAAATAAGATGTCACGATTTTACAGTTTCTTTCTTGTCTTTCATCAACTTGTTTTAATTCTTTCATATGATAGTAAACAACACAAGAGACAAGTTAGTTACTAATAATAGAGGAGTGAACACACTAGTTCTGTTTATTACACTTTAATTGAACTTATTTGGTGGTAGAATTTTATGAAATGACCCCAAACCAAAAAGTGTATCTCGTATATCTTTGAACAAATATTATCCATAAATTTCTTATCAAGAAGGCAAAAAGAGGCTGAATGTACATAATTATATACTTTCAATATCTGAGAGTTAATATAGCATAGTTGCAGAAAGAGAATTATATACTTTCTATATCTTTTCACTTTGTTTATGGGTACGAGGAGGAATCCTCTCAGAGAAACACTTTTCAGGAAGTTAAGTGAAAGTTTCAGGTGAAAGTGTGGCTGATGGGTAAAGGAGAGGTTCTTATGGCTTAGTCTGAAGATAAATATGATGATGCAAGTACCAATTATGGTGAAGTCTGCATATTGGGGAAGGTTTTGTAAATTTTGTTTCTGGTTTTATTATCTTGCTCTTAACCAGATTCTCATATATAAAGTAGACAACAACACTGGTTTTGATTGCATTGAGCATTTTGGAGGAATGTACCAAAACCACTTGAATGATTGGTTCAATTCCATCAGAGAGGTTTAGACTTTGAGATATATCACAAAAAATCAACGCAGTAAGTAAAGTAGACCAAACAAGAAATCAACGAAATTAATCAATGCAGTAAGTAAAATAGACCTAACAAGAAACCAGATTCATGTCAAAATGTTAACTTTATACGATAGTAAAGATATGAAACATCATAAAGTACAAGTTACTAATAATAGAGGAGAGAAACCCTCCAAGAATCGATCAAGTTATAGTCCCAATAAACACATGAAACTTCATACAATGACAGAGGAAGACTTCTATGAGTGGTTGCAGAAGGCCGAGCAAGCCGGTAATGTCGCCGAGAGCCCTGCTTTAACAACTAGTTTTGAATTAATGGTAACATTTTGAGTTCTGTGTTATGATGTTTTGCATTTGTTAGTTTTAAATCCAAAAAGATAACACTCGAATTGAAATGAGTATTACAACAAAAGCAGGTGAAATTTCGATTCTATTCATAAGAGTATAACAATCTGGTATGCATTTTGTAGCCTTTACACAGTTTATAATTTCAATTGTGTCATCCAACTTTGATCGCATATCTACTATATCTGTTGACATATCGAAACAAGAGAAGAATCCATGGAAGAACACGACCAAGGTGGAGTCACTGATGTTTGGTAACAATGAGTCTTGCTTAATAAGATTAATTGATTAAGCTTTGCTCCAAATTTTGTGAATATGCAAAGCTGCAAATCGAGGTACTGCTTAGGGATTGAGTCAGTGATGCTATTTTGAAATTATTTTATGTTAATCCAATTACTTTTTATATTTTTCTATGAAAACTTATGATCATAGTAGCGTCATGAGAAAATATATATATCTTATTATATAAAGTAGGATGCATCAAAGTTGCTAATTAACATGATTTTGACACTTGGCAAGTTAATCGATAAGATTTCGACACGTGTTTTGATTAAAATATATTATAAATAAAAATCTACTAATCTTAAAAGAAAAAGGAAAATAATGTTAATTTTAAAAGAGAAATAAATAAAATAATTCTAAAAGAAAAAGTCGGTTTTTATTTTTAAAAGTAATTTTTAGATTTATGTAAATATTATGTTAAAATCTAATTGGTTGGATTCTTTTAACACGTGTCAAAATCTTATCGATTAACTTGCCACGTGTCACGATCATGTTAATTAGCAATTTTGACGCATCCAACTTTATATAATAAGATGATATATATTTGAAAATATTTATAAAAAAAGTAAATGTTTTTTTAACAGATTATCCGATTTTGTTTTCAATTTATTTTTACAGATTCAAAATATTTTATTAAAACCCGCATATATGCGGATCCTATTCTAGTATATATATATATATATATACTTTTCTTGTAATGTGCAAACAAAAAAAGGAAATCAAAAATCAAATAAATGAAAAATGACAAAGTCTACTAAATAAAATGAGGGAGGAAGTGTAAAATTCTATACTTGAATTTCCTTTTTTTTTAGTTTAGCCAAAGAAAAGGAAAATTTCCTTTTTCTAAGCAACGGAATATCCAACGGTCCAATTGTAATTAAATGTTAAAAAGGCCGCGTATCATATAGTCACCGACTTAATTAACCCTAGCTCTATAAATGTTTCATTTTTCATTGTTCCTCGCTACAATTTTCATTTTCTCTCCATCTACCACAATTATTTTTCTACTGATTCAATTTCTTTGTTGTATCTCACAATTTCGAGAAACCCTAAAAGCAAAAGTCTGTTCTGCAAAATTAAAAGATGAATTCTAACGAAGAATTCGTGAAGTTCTTGGGAGAAGGTGCTTACGGTTACGTTAACCTCGTCAAACGCACAAAACCCGACGGCTCTTCGTTTCACACCGCCGTGAAAAGCTCTTACCCTTTAGAGTACGACAATCTTCAAAAAGAGCTTCAGATTCTCTGCGAACTCAGAGGATACCCGAGAATCGTTGAGTGCTTTGGAGACGATCTGGAACAAGGTTTCAGCCGTGACGGAAGAATAGTCTACAAATTGCTTCTCGAGTACGCATCCGAAGGCAGTCTAAGCTCTTTCATGGACGGTTACACCGACAGGAAACTTCCCGAGACTTTACCCGCATGATTCTCGAAGGTTTGGTAACGATTCACGACCACGAATATGTCCACTGCGATCTCAAATCAGACAATCTCCTCGTGTTCCCTTTGGGAGATGGTTCATACGGACTCAAGATTTCTGATTTCGGAAACACTTTGGAAGTCGGACAAGTTCCTGATTACTGGGAACTCGATTTCCCGTTTGTGGGGACGCCGATCTACATGCCGCCGGAGTCTCTCCTTGACGGCGTCGCCGATAAAACCCTAGATCTGTGGTCCTTGGGATGCTTGGTGTTGGAGATGTACACTGGCGAGATTCCATGGAAAGGGGTTGAAATCAATGATCTCGCCGTTCGTCTCGTTGCTGGTGAAGCTCCGGAGATTCCAGAGAGCGTGCCCTGCGACGCAAGGGAGTTTATTGAAACATGTTTCTCAAGGAAATATGAGGAGAGAGGAAGTGCGTGTGAGTTGGTGTCTCATCGGTTCTTGCTTCAAGAAAAGGAGAAGACGGAGAAGATTATCATCGCAGTCTCCGAAGAGAGAAGAAACCCATTTCTGTTTAGTTTGAAGTTGAGAATCAGACGAGCTTTGAAGATATGGACAGATGTTTCAGAGAAGAAGAAGCCTATGAAACTGAAGATTTTGCCATTAAAGCCACCACAGTTTAAGAAAGTGCTGAAGAAAGTCATGAGGTTGAAGATTAAGCCTATGAAACTCTCGCATTCCAACATAGTCTCTGTTCAGTGACTTTCTGAATTTTCATTATCCGTGTTTACTTTTTAGCATGTAGAAGATCATACATTACATGTATCTGAGGTCTCAACCTGTATGTCACGACAAGTAGCTGTTGATATAGTTATCTTCTTTGAACAATTTGTTACATTTTGGTTGCTTAATTTTTGGTTAAATCTTTGCTTACTTATAATCCCAACAACACTTCTTTCTATCTCTAGTAAACTTGGTTCCACCATTTCAACTTCTTAACATCTTTTGATTTCTTTCTTTCTTTTGGCAGTGACCATATTGTTTGACTTCTGCTTAGGATGCTCTGTTTTTTCGAGTGTTCATACATCTTGTTAGGAAATTTAACAAAAAAGGTTGGCCTAAATGAGGTTTTGTAACCCACAACCTCAACTTAAAACATATCATATGAATTGCTTGGGATAAAATTCACACATTAGAATAACACCTTTGAACATACATAAGAAAAGGTTCCAGCTTTTACTAACAAATGCAATTTGTACAAAAAAGGATGGTTAGAAAAAGGCAAACTCCAACATTTGGTTCTGTCTTACTATGTATAATCACAACAAACAAAAACATGAATCCAAAATTACAGGATGGTGTTAATTTTTCAGCATTAGAGAATGCATTAGAATGCGCTGTACATTTTCCCTTCTGGCATTGCTTTTGACATTCTCTCAACTTGCGCGTCTGTAGCAGATGCATTGGCAAGTTTAGCTTGAGCACCGGTTATGAGGCTGTGCAATTCCCTTCGGGCAAAGATGTACAAAGGATTGGAATTCACGATCAAGCGTGCTGGCTGCGACTGTGAGTATCCAATAGGGTCAGCACCGAGAGAGATGGAGAGGTTGACCTAATGATCATTCCAAGCTGCAAGGAAAGGAAGATAGGCTTAAACAATTTAGTAGACACAAGAACAGATAGTTAACAGCGACGCTAACCTCCTAGAGCTATATGAGTATGAGCATCGCACACAACATTGGACCAGAGAGCAAAGGTGACTGATGTAGAGAAGTACTAAAACAAGCTGATTATTAAAGAGAAGATCAACTTCATTTTCTATATTATTAGATCAGTCAGAGAGTGTCAAACAAATATGTTGACATGCGGATGAACATATTTATGTACATAGTTATATCATCTGCAAATTGCCTGAATCTAAAGACGTTCTTGGAACCGATCATAAACTCTATTGAGATAGGTTACTCATTTCAAACTTTTTAACAAAAACAAAGTCACATATAGGCAAAAAAGATCACTAGATTTGCTAGTTTCGTTTTGGTAAATGCAGGTAATGAAAAGGGGTCAGCTGTATGGATGCTAAACACAGTGAATCTCCTAATTGCAGAGAAGAGAATCAAAGGCAAAACATCCCCAGCAGCAGCAGCAAGTAACAACACCACACGGCTCAAGAAATCACACAAAATTGGAATCAACAAATCAAACAAACAGAAGCAAATCACGACTTAGAGATAAAGCAAAGCAAGAGCAAGTCTTAGTTACCTTGCATCTGACAGATACTACGAGAAGCTTGGTGATGCGCAGAGAGTGAATGCAAGTGAGTCAGGGACGAGAGGTCTTCGAGCAGGTTCCAGTTAAGGAGAAACGGCAGCGACTACCGGCGCAGAATAGCTGCGGCGTGTCAGTCTCTAGACGTCGAATCGGAGAAGGCATGAGGGATTCGATTGCAGAGAAGAGGATTAGCGGAGTAGATTTTGACTGATTCTGGGTTTTGGGAGTTGAAATTTTCATGGAGATAAGAGGTGGAAGAGAGGCGAGAGGAGGAGGAAACCTCAGGCTTGTCGGTGGTGAAGATTTTCGCCGTCGCCGTCTCTGAAGGGACAAAAAACTGTTTCTTCTGTTGAAGTTTGACGCATGTTTCAGAGAAGCCTGATTTTTCCATCAAAGGCCCACAAGAAAATTCTGAATAAAATTTTGCCTACATAAAAGCCCATTGTTTTCATTTGGGATGCCCAAGCCCAATAAGCGTATGTCAGGTTCCGATCATCTTCACCACTCACCCAGTCTCGTTTCCGATAAAAAAATTTGACCTCTTGAGTCTTCTTTTCTGCATTTCGGAGAAAGCTTTTCGTTCTCAAAAGTGATCAGTTTCGTTCCTCGCCACCGTGTAAGTGCCCGGAAACTCGGGACTTCCTTTTGTTTAGTTTACACGAATTTTAACTTAAAGGCTTTGTGATTCTCAACCTCCGTCTCTCTATTTTAACATTCATCTCCGTTGCCTCGACAAATTCGCTTAGAAATTGATACATAAATCGGAGACTGTTGCAGAGAGCGTTCTGATATCAACTTTTGCCTTTTGAGTAACGCGTTTCTCTGGTCATAATGCATTCTCATATTTTTCCGGCGGAGTATCCGGAGTTAACGGTTCAAGAGACTAAAACCAACCGGTTATTTGGTGCTATGTAACAAGTAAAATCTCCTCGTTATGATTCTTGTGATTGCTTCTTAACTTTGTCCATCAAAATCTCTTTATTGCCCTCTTTGGTTGTTGCTCCATCCTTTGCCATAAACTATATATACTTTAGCTGACTAAGCCACGCAGCTTGATGATATATTCTCTACGTTCTGTGTGTTGGATTTAACTAATAAATCTTTGTAATTCTGACTATGCTGAAACGTAGGAACAAGCAAAAATTAGAACAGTTCCAAGAAATGTAAACATCCTTGGTCAAACTCTTCTTCAGTATGTTGGTCCCCAAGTACACTGTTATTTGTTCTCTCTATGCATCATATGTGTTTGTAAGAGTATATAATATATTGGCACAACAGTTTCAAAGAACCTCTTTCTATCTATGTTGTTGCCTGGGTCAATGAACCTTATATTGAAATAAAGGGCCTGGCGTAAATGCATCACAATCGTTATTATCATATATCAGACTATACTTTCTATTGTGCTACTGCTTGCTACTAGTGCTTCTGATGAATCCTTTTATCTTATCATAAGTGTTATGTTCCTGCAGTTGATTGACGACAACAAATGGTATCATTTCGACGACCCACATGTTTCATCTATTCTCTAGTCTCATAACGGGCATAACACGAAGTTGCTGCATTGGTCTCACTCACTCTCATGTCAGGTGATGACATGACCCCTCCTCTATTCTTTCTTAATTCATGCTGGTGGTTGAAGAGTTCTCTGCTTGTGGAAAGTTGGGATTTAGGTTCGGAAAAATTGTTTTTGATTAGGGAATTTTCTAGGAGAGAGGGGTACATTTTTGGGTAGTGATGGACAGATTTAGAAGTGTAGAGATAGAGTTTGTGAAGAAGCCTTTGTCATTGATTCTGAGTTAAAAAAAGACACATAAAGAAGCTTTTCAATAATATACCCTTTTTCCCTCTACATAAAAGATGTTTTTTTTTAAACAATTCTAATGGAAAATTTACTTATTATCTTAATCCTGATTAAATTAAAGAGTCCCACATCGGGAAAAGAGAAATTAAGAGAGTTATATATAAAGAGGAGAAGATATGAGATTGTTTGCCAAGCTTGGTAACGCAAGCTTGTAATCCCAGTGGAGGCATTACGGCATTAGTCGACCATGTTGGTTCATTCCGGGTTTGGTCCAAGTTTAAGGCTCTGTTGATTTGCTCATGTGTTTGATTTGGTTAAATATTCTAAACTGCCTGGTCCACACTAGTTAAAGGAGGTTGTGATTCGTTTATACGTCACGCTCTAACTTGTCGCAAGATAAGCTTAGAAAACCAAATCCCTAGTGTTGGATGCATTGCCTGATGCACAGGGGGGTTGCTTCATACAACTAGGTGATCGTCATACAACTACATGGCCGATCACGAATGTGTTTAGAGCCATAATGCATGCAGTATTTCTTACAACGAACTACTTTGGGCCGATTGAACCATTGATTTTTTTTTTAATTCTCTTGATTAAACCATTTTTTTTATTTTTTTATAAACTGAACCAAAGGGATCCTCTTCTTCTTCTTGTTCCTTCGGTGATCAAGCCGGTTTATGAGAGTAAAGCCAACCGGTTATTTGGTGCTATATAACAAGTAAATCTCCTCATTATGATTCTTGTGATTGCTTCTTATATGTACCAGCCACGCCGCTTGATGATATATTCTCTACGTTTTGTGTGTTGGATTTAACTAATAAAGCTTTGTAATTCTGACTATGACGAAATGTAGGAACAAGCAAAAGTTAGAACAATTTCCAAGAATTGTAAACATCCTTGGTACATGTCTATATATAAATGCTTAAGCTTCTTGATGTTAGTCCCCATGGTACTGTTATTTGTTCTCTCTATGCAGCATATTTATTTGTAAGAGTATATTATATATTGGGACTGTTGTGGTAACAAAACCATAGGCCAGGGGATCGGAAACCCACTTACCTCTGTTCTTGCTTCTGGAGCCAACCGAGTAATTTGTGCCGATTTTTTCTTTGTGCAGATGGATCCATTTTGACCCTTGTGAAGGAGTGTATCATGACAAAAACCCAGTGCTATATCAGAAAGAGTAAGTTTTTCTTTCTTTCCATGATTTTCTTTGAACAATCCCCATTATACAAGTGAAAGCTATTGTTATTGTTTACTTGTGCTATGTGGAATTGGCCTTTGTTGTTTACTGTGCAAGTGAAAGCTATTGTTATTGTTTATATATTTGCTTGTATCTTTATTTTTTTATGCGTATGTCAATATTTGATAAAATTACAGGCTGCAACTGTTCCTATCTCAATCTTGTACCAACATCCGTTCTCTTGCATTATTTTTTCTAATACACTGTGCAGTGATTATTGATATAAAGGCCTGGCATTGATGCTGAAGCACGAGCGCATTGCACTGTTTATCATCACAGCGTCTTCAGCCTGAAGTGCATGGAGTTATGTCGGATAAATAGGTCTTCTTTTTGCTTTTTAATCTTGCTTTCAACTCAACCGATGCTCTTAAATAGTTCTTCAAGAACAAATTAAACAAGCAGAGCGCAGCTGATGGACCCACCAAGCCCTTAAAGGCTTAAATGGTTGTCTTTTGAAAACATCCCTTGCTAGCTTTCCGGGAGACTGTGGCCCAGGCTCTGAGTTAACATCTGAAGATGAAAGCTGCTGGGCTGCTGAATTGATTCTGGCCACTACTAAGCTTTGGGCTTACATTGGTATGGGAATGTTGACATGGCTTATCTCAAGCGAGAGAATATAGGAAAAAGGTAATGCTGTTCATTTCTCTCTTTGAAGTGAATATGTCTCTCTGCCTGTGTTAATTGATGGATACTCATGAGCAACAAAAACGTATATTGAGTTTATATAAGCATTGTGAATGGTTTAATAGGGGAGAGCAGCTGAAGCTCTTGAGAAACTTGAGAATGCATTTGAGGTAATGATTTATTTCTCATTTCATCAAATTTGTATCGGTGCATCAAGGACCCCCCTTCTCTGATTCTATAAAACGGAAATCTTATGACGATGAATTAAAGAAGGAAGAACTAGTGCCAGATGCATTCCATGATTTCATCTTTTGAAATACATCTTTGTTGCTATAAGTGTCATTTTCTCTTTATAGTCTTTATCTGCTAAACGTGATACATCATCAAGAACCAGGTCACTCGGGGACAAGGTTTCTCTGGCTCGGGTTTTGGAAGCTCAGAAGGTGAAGAAGAGGAGGAAGCTTTAAGAGAGTGTAAAAATTGTGGCAATCTATGCTTGGTTTCTAACAAAGAAAATCAAAACCTAGAGCAAGATGGTGCCAGGTTTTTTCCAACTCTTCATCTGCTGCTAGTACGCTGGTTGATCCACAAGAAGACACAATTTCTTCTGATCATAGTCATGTGAGAGGTTTGTTGTTGTAACGTAGGTTGATATGCCGTGTGCTTACGTTTGTGCAGACAGCAAAATATATGAAGCTTCTCGGTGGTACCCAAAAACCAATCGCTTTCGCTTTTGGCATTTCATAAGAGATTTTGCTTTGCTTGGTTTTTGTTTCAGAAGGGTTCGAATGTTTTCTATTTTGAATTTTGTTGGAAGGGAATGAGATGTCCAGCAAACACCCACAACCCCGAGAGCTTCCATGTGAACAACGAGGAACAAGACTTGTATGAGCAAGCCTGGAATGTAGCCGAGAGCCCTCCTTCAGCATGACACTAAGCACTAGTAGTAGCTAAGCAGCAAGAAGAAGAAAAAGGGGAAGAAGCAGAGACCATGTGGTTTTAAGACACTAAGCACTAGTAGTAGCTAAGGTTTAATTGGTTTAGCAATTACGTAAACCGAATAAACTGAAGTTATCGGTCAATCGAAGAATTTCGGCTTTACTAACGTTTTAATTTAACGCGGGATTTTTGACTTAAGAGACTAGCTATAATCCGGTTTAATTAAACCGATATTGGTTTAATGTTACAACGTGAAATTAGGTTTCCTTTTTTTGTGTAGAGCACAACATATACTCTATATATACGAGAGAGAGTTCATCATCACTTAGTCTGCCTCACACGCAAAAACAAAAAATTGCCTCGCACAAACTAAAAATTTCTTTCGTAATTTGTTCTCTCTCTCTCTGTTGTTGAAATTAAGAAGAAAACGAGAGGATGGTGAAAACCGGCGGCGGCACAAAGAGGAAGATTCCGATGAAGAAGATCGAGAATAAAGAATCACTCGCGGTCGCTTTCACCAAACGGAGTTACGGACTTCACAGCAAAGCCTCGGAGCTCTGTCTTCTCTCCGGCGGACAGATTGCGGTTTTAGCGACTCCTGTTTCTTCAAATTCCAACGCCTCCTTCTACTCCTTCGGCCACTCTTCCGTGGACGCCGTGGTCTCCGCTTTTCTGTCGGGACAACGTCCTGTTCCTGTTCGGGAAGAGACGAGGGAGGAGGACCTTGGGATATGCTTGGCTCGGAAGCATTTAGGTTTAGGGATGTGGTGGGAGGACGAGCTTCTCGCCGGATCGGAGAATCCCGAAGAATTGACGGAGGCTATCAACTCAATGTCGTCTCTGTTGGCAAAATGTAAGGAGCTGCGTAAGGGAGAATCGTTCTGTAATCATTATAATCATCGAAGAGATCTGGAGAAGAGCGAGCCTGATCAAACCCTAATTCCTCAATCCGATTCTCCAATTTGTCGCATGGCTGATGATATCGTTGCAGCATTCTCACCTTCGAATCACAACAACGAGATCACTGAAGAGCAGAGTCAGATACTTGCGCTTTGTGAAAGCTTCTGTGTTACGGAGGAGGAGGAGAACAACAACAAAGACATGGCTTTAACAAGAAGCTTGGATCAAGAAATGGATATTGATGAATTAATAGATTTCGAGACGGCCTTTGACATTAAAGTATTCGATGATTGGCTCTTGGATCAGGAGGAGACTACGGGAATGAACTCTCAAGATGCTGATGATGATGCCTCGGCGAATCCAAGTCCCATCTCTGATTCTCAAGGTTTTGAAGACAGAGCTTTTGATACTTTAGCATTCGAGAATTGGCTTTTGGAGAGTAATCAGGAGGAGAGCATGGGAGCTTTGGATCAAGATAATCTATGCTTCTCTGATTTGTTCAACACCATTGCTGCAGGTTGTTTATTATCTGTTATTATTAGTAACTTCTCTGATCATCATGTGTAACCCACGAGACTATTATGTCTAGGGATTGGCTCTGTTTGTCAATTTTGTTTAGAGATGTGTAATGAATGGTCCTGTTTGAGCTTGATCAATTGTCCATATTTGCGGAGATTGATTGAACTCAAACGGTTCAGCTTCGGTTTGTATTAATGGTAAAATCTGGGGTCTGTGTCTTATGATGTTTTGCATTTGTAGTTTCAGTTCCAAAAATCATGTCTTTTTATGAATCGCATAATCATGTAATGAAGGGTCCTGTTTAACTTCAAATGTATCAGTATCACCAAACTTTTTGATGGCATATATATCTACTATATCTGTTAATTTCATTATTATGCAATGAATATTGTCGCTGGGGAATGTCCAAAATTAGGGGTTAAAATTATATAAACAATTATTAAGGGTTTAAAACTGGATTCGTCCAAAGAGGACACTCTGCAAAAAGTTAAGTGAAAGTTTCAGGTATGAAGGGTTTAAAACTGGATTCGTCCAAAGAGGACACTCCATATTATTTGGTTAATTTATATGGTTCTATTAACAAATTATATAAACAAAAAAAAATATTTATAAATATGGATATTTATTAAAATCACACATATCAAAATACTTTTTATTGTAACCTAAATTATTGTTTTAATTTGTTATAATTTATTTTATTTTTTATTTATTAAAATCACACATATCGAAGTCTTTTTTATTGTAAACATATTTTCTGCCTAATAAAATTGTGTATATCATAAATTGTGTATAAATTATATTTCATTAAATAATATTTTTTTAAACTATTGTTTTATTCATTTTTAAGAAATGTATTGTGGAATATGATGTATATCATTAATCATCATATAACCTAAAATTCGATTTTAAATAATCCAAAAATTAAAACATAATTTTTTGGTTATAGTAAAAGTAATAGTTGGATAAAGACATATAATGTATTTAGTCTAATAAAAAAAGAAATTTATATTAAAATAATGGGAGAATAAATGTGGTGGTGAAAATAATGGGAGAATAAGTGTGGTGGTGACACATCAGCAAAATAACACCACTGTAAATATTTCAAAAAATAAACGTACTTTCCAAAAATGTTTCTCAATTAAAGGATGTGTGATCCGTCTTAAATACAATATAATTATGTTTAATTTATCTTGTGACTTGTTATATATAATAATGGACCGATATAATAATTTATGTTTTTGTTGGTGTTGGAAGAAGAACGGTGAATGCGACTTATCAAATAGCATTTGCCCTAACAATATTATACAATAGCCACCAAAGTGTAGACACGAGCTACAAATATCTAATTAAGCTAGGAAATAAAAGTAAGATATTGTAAGTCCCACACCACAAACCAACAAGTTCTTTAGGCATGAAGCTCCCCATAGCATTCTTTTCCATATTTCTCGCATCGGTCAATCGTTTTATGTAGTTTGTGAATATTTTTATCGAAAGCGGCTTTCAGTTCTAAAACGTCTTTCTCGTAAATACTCCCACCTACATGGAGGTTCCCGATTCGGCCTTCCATAACACACCCAACCGATTGTCGAAATTAATGATATTATATTGTGCGCGTAATTAAAAATATATAGTGTTAAATTTTTACGTGGTCATCTATTTTCATTGTGTTATTTTATGATTTTATATATTTTTAGATATTCAACTACGTTTGTAACGTGTTACAATTCGCATACGATACATTAAGTATTTGGAGCATTTTTCCATTATGATTGTCCTGTAAATTATATTATATAGGGTGTCTACTTATTAATATATAGTGTCATATATTGACGTATACATATATATATTGATTATGTTATTACTAATATTGATTTCGTTATTGGATAGTTGTCGTACCTTAAATTAAATATTTATGAAATTATTCCATAATCACTGATATAATAAAATATATTAAATTGGGGGTCTAATTGCTAATATATAATGTTATATTTTTACTTATTCATATGTTTTCATTGTGTTGTTGTAAATATTTAGATGAATAATGGATATCCAACTACGTGGGTAACACACTATTTTGGAAACCCAATTGAATGTTCAACATAATCTAAAATTGATATAACCTAATATCTGAGTTCTGGGTTTCGAGTAAATGGATAGGATAAGACATAAAATCAAAAAGGGTCTAGGTTACATAGCAGAATCATATATTTTGGAATAGTTACTTCTACTCTAATTCAACCTCCCCACAACTTCTTTCTCTTTGTAAGTTCTCTATATTTAAAAATATATATCTACAATATGATATATGCATATACATTCACCTTCATGCTCATCATATATATACGTATATATCCCCACAGCTTCCTTCTTCCTTCTCTTTGTAAGTTCCGACGCCGACCACCGTGACATGAATATAGATCTCATCTTCCTCTTGCTCTTGAGCAAACACGACAGATGAACCCCGACGCCGACCACACACACATATCCATCTGAAAGATTTCAAGATTTAAGATATTTTGAGATTGGATAGAAGAAAAAAAGATGGGTGATTTTAATAAATATACATAAATAATTGAATAATTAAGTAAATGGTAATCAATAACTTAAAATTAGAAAGTTAGCAGAGAGAAGTTATTTTTAATCCTAAAATATCCTTTTTATCTTCATTAATTACATAAAATACCATTGGTCAGAAATCCTAAAAGCACGGTAACAATGTTCAACAGTCATTCAGAAACACTGTTCATTTTACGTTAACTCGCCAACTGATACTAATATTATACAATTAACATGTTAAACCAATTATACATAGCAGAAAATAGTGTGTTTTATTAGTTATCATATCATTAAAAATATGAAATTATCATGTTAAACCAGTTATCATATCATCAAATTATCGTGTTCATCAAATTATCACATCATAAAATATATATAAACACAAAATTTGAAATTATCATATTAATTCAGTTATTATATAATAGAAAATATAAATTATTGATGAATTAACTTTGTTAACTTAACAAAGTTATACAAAATTATAACGATAACTACTTAACTAACTTTGTTATCGTTTAATTAAATAGCCAGCCAACACTATTATTATACTATTAATGCGTTAAAGTCGTTAGCATCTCATGAAAAATAGCGTGTTAACACAATTATTATATTAATAAAATATTAAATTCATGTTAGCCGAGTTATATTAGTCATCGCCATCAAAGACCACCATTACCAGCGTGAACTTGTCGTCGCTCCGATCACCATCGTCACACTGTCATCACTGCCACAAATCGCCACTTCACCATCGTCGTCACGGCCTTATCACCCACTTTTACCGATCACCGCTTTGAAATATTGAAGAGGGAGAAAGATAATATTCCTTTTCTTCATTTTCTTTTGATTTTTGTTCATCGGCAATATTAAGGAAGGAGAAACATAGAGTTTAGTAATTAAATTGAAAAGAGAAGGGTATAACAGGTTTTTAATATCCAACTTACCACAATAAATAATGTAGGATGTGAGAGAACTAAATAGGAAGTTATTACATGCTATAGATTGCAAATACTCAAAAAAGATCAAAGAGAAGGAAGAAGAAAAAAAACAGATTCAAACCTGTTTGAAAAATCAGATCACAGATTTTTTGAACAAATCTGTTTTAAAAAAACAAAATAATAAATAAACTAGATTCACAAACTTTAGACTAAGGAAAGGAATAAGAATAAAATTCAGTATAAATGGACTTGAGAAACAATTTACAAACCTTAGATTGGTTTCTTGGCAAAAGAAAAGAAAAAATAGTTTCTTAGAAAAGAGAAAGAGAGCATTGAAGAAAAAGATAGAGAGATAGAAGAACCAAGCAAGAGGAAAATAAAAAGAAACATCTGAAGACTTGAAGATTTGGCGCTTGGAGACAATATCGACCAAATATGTGGCTAATTAATTTCATGTTTGAAAGTCTAAATGCCTCGAGTCATTTACTTGTTTGACTATCGGTCTTTAGCTATCTATCCAATTATCTCTATATTAATTGGTCTCTTTTGTCGTTCTTTAATGTTTCAAAATATTTGTGCTTTTAGTATACATAATGTATGTCAAAAAAAAAAATAGTATACATAATGTATTTTATATATGGGGCATGATAAAATTACATGTTTCATGATATAACTATAAAAGAACACTGATCATAACATATCTTTTAATGATTTGTACCAATGTATGTTATCGATTGACAAACAAACAAAAATAATGCGATTGACATAAAAGAAAACAATAATAACTTGATCAAATATATAACTAATGTCCACATATATATATTTATGTATCTGACATGCGATTTTAGTATCTATGTATTGTAAATTATTTTTAGTTTACACAATACATTAATACATTCATTAATATATAACCTGTTGAAATTTGAAACTACAGTTTGAAAATTTTAACTATAATTTATACAGTAATGAATAGTATACATCCTTGACCAATCGTACCATAAATCTGTTGTTTTCTACTAGTAACGAAATTACGATGGATATCATTCAAACTAAAAGTGTTAAACTTATTGAAACCTACTTCCATGGATATATATTTTCCATATTAATCAAAATCGATATTTTTATAGAAAATATAGTTGAGCTTTATACAAAAAGAAGAATAACAATGCATTTATTTATTTATTTATTTTTAAGTAACAACAAAAACAACAAAACCCAAAGAGACAAAAATAACAAACAAAGGCTAATAAAATCTCCAGTTTTGTCTTTTTGTTTCAACTACCAACTTCCTACGGATTTTATAATGATATCAGTCTTTAACAAAAAAGACAATGAGAAGCTCAAAACGCTTATCTATCCTAACACAACAGTTGGTCATGGCTTGTACAAACAAGCCCTGAACATCTTGAAGAAAGGACGTATGAAATTCATCCCTTTCTTCTTCTTCTTCTTCTTCTCCTTAGGTTTCATCTACTCGCAGTGACACTCTTGAATCCGATTGCTCCCTGTACCCTCTTCTAGATCTATTGAGTCGAGATCAGCTTTGTAGCTTGATGTTGATGCACCGTACCATAACTACCGTCTGAGCACAAATTGCTTAGCAAGTTTGTCAATAAGACAGTAATCTCATTAAACTCAGGTCGTGCGTTCGGGTCTTGTGCCCAACAAGATTCCAAAATGGGGACAATTTCATCTGGAATATCACTAAGGCTTGGCCTCTCGTTCTGTAAGAAAAAAAGATTCATCATTTTCAAAATCTCCTCCATTTTAAAGAGATTTTCCAGGTAAATAAAGTTGAATAATTTTAATACTTTTTACCTGGCTGACAAAATAAGACACAATCATCTGATTTAGTCCACTGAATGGTTGTTTGTTAGTAAGCAACTCCCAGAAAACTATAGCAAAGCTGTAAACATCAGCTTTGTGATCATAATGCTTTTTCTCTCCTTTTTTAAGTGACTCACAACTAAATACCTATGAATACAAAACATAAAGACATTCATTTATATATATGTCTCTATGTAACACTGTGTCCAAGATTGAGCTCAAAGATTCACCTCAGGAGCCATCCATCTATAAGTGCCAGCCTCACCAGTCATACCAGCCATAGCCTCTTCTCTCGCAACTCCAAAATCAGCCAACTTCACTTGTGTCAGATCACCGTTTACCAACACATTCCCTGGACACATAAAGCAAAATCTCAATTTGTTTCTTTACTATACAAATTAAACAGAATAATATGAAAATGGAGCATGTTTATTTACTCGGCTTTAGATCGCGGTGAATGATGCCATTTGAGTGCAAAACGTCCATGGCTCGAGAGATATCCAAAGCAAAGCTTAGTGACATCTTCAGTCCAAGAGGGTGTGGACGAGTGGCCCACAATAACTTCCGAAGAGAGAGTTCGGTAACTATCATTAGTTGTGGCTCTGTGCAAGCTCCAACAAACTGTCGACAATTCATCCAAACACATGTTATTTACTCATTACATTAAAACATATTATCGAAAACAGCAAAATAAAATTTTTATTTGTTTTTCAATTTACCTTCACAATATTGTCATGTTTGATTTTGGATAATACCATAACTTCTTTTTGAAACCTTTCCTTGTGCTGAATGCTTACAGCAGCTAATCTACTTGGCTGCACTATCTTCACCGCCACAAGAACTCGGTTTTTGTACCTATAAATCATTAGAACGAACATATGAAAAGATATGCGAATGTTTGAAATATAACGCTAATCAAAAACAGTGATTATCAATAAAATCCATTCTTATGCGACTGATCAAGATTCAATTAATGGTTTCTATGTAACATTAGCTAGATTCACGCAAACCTGAGTAGATATAATTGATTACATTTATCGTTTGCTTCATGAGATTAGACCAAAGCTTTACTTATTGCTTCAATAAAAATTTCAAAGTGGTTTGAACATTAAGGAACAAGAAAAAAAAAAAATCGCCCGATCTTGTTTGGAGAAAACCTAACAAAATACAAAATATAGATAATGCAGTTCGTTGATCCCTAAGTTCATTTCCTGAAAATTTGAACCCTAAATTCTTTAGCAACACTGTAAACTAAAAAATAAATCAAATTAAAAGAAAGAAAACAAAAAACAAGCAAAAATAAAAGCGAAACACTGGATCCGATTGGTAACCAAAAACGATACATAATTTTTAGCGGTAAGCTCGATCTTTTAGCGGTAAGCTGGAGTGATAAGTGCTTATAAAATAGTTGAAAACTGTAAGAGAAGAGTTGTAAACAAAAACGGTACATAAAACTGAGTGTAATACTGTTGGTAACACTTTCCGCACAACTTTTATGATTGATAACTATTAAAACGATATAAATTGTATCACAACTTTTTGGTAACGCTTTGCGTTACTACCTTTTAACAAAAAGAACATTTAATAAAATAAAGAGAAACAAAATTATAGAGAGAGGAAACACACAAGCCTTCATAGACAACAGAGTTGCCTCCTTCACCAATCATCTCTCCCATCACAATGTCGTTAGGGTTGAGTAGCAAATCTATGTTGATACTGAAAGCGAATGGATTATCATAACGTTTGTAGCGTTCAGAGCCGCCAAATGATGAAGTTGCAAGAGGGTAGCTTGGGTAAAGCCCGAAGGAATCACCATTTTTGGAGCTCTCTGGTTCATATGGGTTCTCATCTCTATCTAAAGACTATAAGTGAGTGAGTTGGTGAGTGAAGAAGATGATACTTGGGCAGTATTTATAGTACAGCTAGATTGTGAGGGCACTTCTGTAATTTGTCTGACGTGTGTTTTCTTAATATATTGGACTCTCTTGTCCAGTGAAATTACATGGAAACAAGTGATTTTTTTAAATGTATTAACTGACAATTATAAAACTCATTAATTTTGAATTCAAGTGTTTTCATTATGTATGACGTGGTTTCGTTCATAATCTTATCATTTTTAACCAATTTTTTTTTTAATATATTTCAGATAGAAATATATGTGGCTTATACAAAATATGTAATTGTGCCATTTTGGAAATAAATATTTGCATGAAGCGTATAAATGGCATTAACACAATAAAAAAGCAAATAAAATCAAGTAAAGTAAAAATAAAAAGGAAACATGTTTCCCCTTTCAACTTCTGGATCATATATTTGTATTCAGTTTCTAACCAATTTGTTACATGAAAAATTTGTTAAAAATAAAATAAATTATTGTATATTTTCTAATTTTGTATATGTTTCCATTAGCTGTAAAACAAATGTATTTTTTTCATTACATATATTATTAAACAAATTAATAAGATCATAAGTAATTTTAATGACAAAATAAAAAGCGGCGCAACTAAATTTTAAACGATCAATGTTTAAGAAAAAAAAATACTGTTAAGTGACTGATATAGAAAAAATGATAAACGATAGATTCAATATTATTTTGAAACTAAATTGGAATTTTTTACCACAAAATTATTGAAGTGTAATAGTTTTAGTATCATAAATTAAGTTATTATTATATCGATAATATATAACTGTATTATTCTCTATTTTACCACGTGTAAAAATAACATGTTAGGGAAACTTTTTTAATATTTTAATTTTTTATGATTTAAAAACTAATCTATGTTTTCAAAACTTATAAACATAACCTTTATAGTTAAAGACCATATTTTGAAAAAATGACATTTAAATTTGTTGAGAAACATTATGATTTTACTGGTTCAATTTGAGAATTTTTATTTCTCTTTCTCTCACTATCCGTTTTAAATAATAAATATAAATTTAATATCCACATAAGTTAATTATTATAAATCCTTTTTATTTTATTTTTACAAAAAAATACGTTTTTATTATTTTGTTTAGAAACCCATATAATTAAAAACTAGGTGATCAGCACGCACTGCGTGCGAGTTATAAAACATTTTATATGTTCAAATTATAATTAATTATGTAAATATTTAATAATAATAAAAATAAAGATAAATCAAATAAAAAATGTTATAGATTTAAATCGAAATTGAATATAAAAAGCCATTAACCAAGATTTTAAAATACGTTTTAGATAAAAATGTAAATATGATAGCCAAATAAACTGAAAATATTAAAACATATAATAATTTATTTATATTTTAAGGTTTAATTTTTTATAGACATAAATAGTTTTAGTGTTTAACAACAATCACACAAACGTTTCATATCATTTTGTGTCTTTTGAAACTGATATATTTTAAAACTTTTTTTCCTACAGTTTACAGTAACATATAATTGTAAATATAAAAGTTATATTAAATAATAATTATATTCTTATAATATTATCTATACTATGCTTTTTTCTCCTTACACAATATAATATTGCCAACATATATATTTTAAATATATATTTTTCCTTCACCTATTGCTAATTAAACCAAAATGTGTTTTATAATCTTTACTTATCATAAGAGCGGATAGATGGTTGGCCCGCACATTCATGCGTACCAACCACCTCACCGCTCTAAGGACATATAGAGATTTTTAAAAATATATAAATTATTTAATAACTAAAATTAAAATTAGACCGTAATCGAAGTTAACAAAATGCATGCACGACAAGTTTGCATGCGATTTTGACTTTTGCATAATTAATATTTATATCCACCACATATTTGTGGAAAAATCGAAGTGTGTCTTTTATGTGTTAAAAAAAATAACAAAGTATATGTTTAATAATATATATTATATAATGTATGGTTGAATTTTAAAAAGAAATAAATACATATATTTTTGCATGTAAGTATGAGTTAAAAATAAGTGAATTGTAATATTTAGGTGTTAGTTAGTTTTTCTGATATTTTTCGTAAACGTTAAGTTTTTATATGATGCAGTTTTTGGCATTTAAGAACAATCACGAAAACCGTTACTATCATTTTTTATGTAATTAAAATTTCATATTTTCAACATTTTATGATATATGGTTTCAAATTAAAATTTATATTAAATATTAACAAAAATTACAAAACAAAAAAATTAAAATATAATATTTGACTTTATCATGAAAATATATATAGTATACTGGATAATTTATTAGTAATTTTCCTTTTCATTAAAAATTATAAAAATATTTGTTATAAAATTTGTGAAATCATATTTTATAAAACTCTCAGTTAGCTCTCCGCTCATCTCTTTGAACAATATTGAAGAATTGGTTTGATGAAGAAAATAAATTTATTATGGTTGGCATGCACGCATGTGTTTATTATAAAATTTGAGCCGCATATGTGTTTATTATAAAATTTGCTTCTTAAGATTTTTAAATGACTCCGTAAAATAAAGTACGAGAATGTTACGGAAAAACAAAACTGTAGAGATTTATTTTTATTTTTTATGTATATTTCTTATTCTTGTTTTATCTTATTATAATTTATTTTTTCATCATGTTACTTTTTATTTTATTTTTGATCTCAAATTCTTGATCTACAATGAGACTATATATGAGTATGATATAAACTTTTTATTTATTTAAAAAAAATAAGAGATAAAAATGGTATAGCCTATTTACTATCCTATTGGATAATATATTATTAACTTTTATATAAAAATATAATGTATATTGGTTGTAAAATTTTTATAATCATATTTTATGCAATTTATTATGAATATATGTAAAAACAAATTGATCATAATAATTATTATTTTCTGTTGATTTAAATTTATTAATTTTAAAGTTATAATCTAGTGTATTCATGTTTTAATTTCATAATTTATTTAATTTAATCTCAACCAATCAAAACATTTCATTTATTTTAGGAAATTTGACATGTCACATTTACATGTCATCAAAAAAATACACTAACTTTAATTTTAGAGGTGACAAATTAGCTTTTTCATTAAAATGGATTCTCAATTAATAGGAAAGAGGATAATTAGATACTTACTTTTTGTCACTTTATACCAATTTTTATTTAAGGGAAACATCACCAAATAACTCATTTTTATTTCTTTCTTTGAAAAATATCCTAAAATAACATACTTTCTCTTTTTTTATTGAGTCTACCATATGATAAATAAAACTGTAAAAATCAAAATTAATTAAAATAAATTGATATTTTTTTATTTGAAAATTTAAGTATATTTTATCAACAAAATATTTCTTACAAAAAAGAGAAAAAACCTTGAACAAAATTGAAATGCGGTATTGCAAAGGCCCAGAGAACAAAATTATGTGTATAACCACGGAAACTCAATTTTGATACTTGGGGTTTGGAGAGTAATCAGGAGGAGAATAGGGGAAGTCTTTTGATGAATTCTCAATATGCTGATATGATGTCTCGACGAATCCAAATCCCATCTCTGATTCTCAAGGTTTTGAAGATGGAGCTTTGTTGCATCAAAACAAAGCTTTGGATCAAGATAATCTAAGCTTCTCTCATCATGTGTAACCCACGACTATTATTTATAGAGATTATTTCTGTTTGTCAAATTTGTGTTTTTTTTTATCGATAGTAATGAATGAGTTCTGTTTGACATTGATCAATTTTCCAAATTATGGAGATGGATGCAACTCAAACATTTTGAGTTTTGTGTTATGATGGTTTGCATTTGTTAGTTTCAAATCCAAAATCATGTTTTTTTTATGAATCTACTATACTCGGAGAAACAAAGAAAATATATTTAACCAATTTATGTCGGATTCATATATCTTGTATAAATTTTGGTAGCTAGCTAAAAAGATAATCATCGAACTTAAATGAATATTACAACAAAATCATGTAAAAAATTTCGATTCTGTCCATAGTGTATTAACAATATGGTATGCATTTTGTAGCTTTTACCCATATACACTATATAAACCTATTGAGTAGCAGTGTAGCACCAACAGAACCAACTTTGTTAGTCAATTGGTTTCTGTCTAATTTGTCTGATACGTTGAATTATCACATGTTGCAAGAAGTAAGAGAAGAATCCATGGAAGAACACGACCAAGGTGGAGTCTATTAATTTTGAATATCACTGATGTAACCTACGAAGAGAATCAATCTGCCTTAAGAAGATTAAATTTTGGTACAAAGTAAATTCCTGAAGTTTTGTGAAATATGCAAATTGCAAATCGAGTTATTGTTGAGGGATGGAGTCAATGATGTTTGGGTGGAACAAATCTTATGCTATATTACCAATTTTTTTCTTGTAGATTTAGCATAAGGTTAGTCTGATAATTGTCTATCAACCACTAAACAAGCAACCATGGTCCATGGTAAATGAAAATGGAATTTAGGGATTAAAAATATAACAAACAATTATTAAGGGTTTAAAACTGGATTTGTTTGAAGTTTCAGGGGGTTTTGCACTAAATTCCCAAACATGTTATGCATTTCTCAAATTCAAAAGCCCAAGCCCAATAAGTGTTTGACCCCGACTCTTTTCTCCTTCCCGATCATCTTCACCACTCACACACCAGTCGCGTTTCCGATCAGAATTTCGTATTTCAGTTTCAGACTTGATTCTGAGTTTATGAAGGATCCTTCATACCCGCCGCCGTTTTTTCCGCCGGTTTGCGATCTCTCGTCTCTCTTCCGCTCTTTCCTTTGTTTTATCTTCTTCTGGATTTCGATTTTCTCTAAAGCTAAACATTTTGACTTCAGGGTCTTCTCCAATTTCGCAATCTCCTTCTCAATTGCCCGGAAACTCGATTCTTCCTTTTGTTTTGATTACACGAATTTTATCATTCACTATTGTTGCCGCCTCGACATTCGCTAAGAAAATGATTAAGAGTTTGCGTAATTGGGCAAACCTCGGAGATTGTTGCAGAGAGCGTCCCGGCATCAACTTTGGCCAAATCTTTCTTAAAACCTCGGAGACTTTTTCTGATTCCTATGGAGCTAAGGAATCAGCAGCATACCAAGTAAAACTCTGTTAATGCCTTTTCAATAACGCGTTTCTTTGGTCAAAACGCATGCTTGCTTACACCCTCAAGAGCTTGACCGAGCATTGGACACCTGAGTTTACGGTTTAGGAGAGCCAACCCAACCGGTTTACTCCTCTTGGTTGATGTGTTTGCTCCGTCCATTGCTTGTTATTGTTACCAATACTATCTGAGGTATGTTCATTGCCCTGTTGGTTGCAAATAAACTATACTTTAGTTGACTAAGCCACAAAGCTTGATATATTCTTTACATTTTGTGTGTGCTTTTTAGTTCTGACTTTGAGATTCAAACAAGCAAAAGTTGGAATAGTTCCAAGAAATAGAAACATTCTTGGTCAAACTCTTTTTTGAGTAGACATCTATATAAATGTTTAAGCTTCCTCGATATTAGTCCCCAAGTAAAATATTACATCTCTCCTTTTTTTGTTGGAATGAAGAATTTCAGAACCTCAGTTTTTGTGGTGCTAAGTCTGGTGATACTTCTCTGTGGGCAGAGCAGTTTCGTGGCTGAGAGCAAGGTACTCAGAAATTATAAAAGTTCATTCTTTTGTTCACCAGATAACATAAACGGACTAACAAAGTTGGTTCTGTTGTGATAAACAATAGGTTCATATAGTGTATTTAGGTGAGAAGCAGCATGATGATCCCGAGTTTGTCACGGAATCTCATCATCAAATGTTGTGGTCGCTTCTTGGAAGGTATGTAAGGGTAGTTTTTCTTTCTCAAGTATAATGATATCTCAAGCTGTTACTCAGATTTCTTGCTTTTGTTCCCATGATTGCAGTAAAGAGGATGCCCATGATTCAATGGTGTACAGTTACCGACATGGCTTCTCAGGTTTCGCGGCCAAGCTCACCGATTCCCAAGCCAAGAAGATAGCTGGTACTTTGTCTTAAGTCTCTTTTTGTTCTCGTCTCATCAAATCTATCTGACATTCTTTTTCATTGCTAATGCTCTATGGCAACAGATTTACCTGAAGTTGTTCATGTCACGCCGGATAGTTTCTATGAACTGGCAACAACTCGGACTTGGGACTACTTAGGCCTTTCTGCCACCTATCCGAAAAATCTTCTAAATGACACTAATATGGGTGAAGAAGTTATCATTGGCATTGTCGACACAGGTATGTTTTGATCTTAATTTCTCCTGTTGCTTCTGATTCCTTTGTCTTAGCGTCTCAAATCTCAAATCAATAAATATTTTCTCTGTGATTGCAGGAGTATGGCCAGAATCTGAAGTCTTTAGTGAAAATGGGATTGGACCGGTGCCAAACCACTGGAAAGGAGGCTGTGAATCAGGAGAGATGTTCAACTCCTCTCACTGCAACAAAAAGCTCATAGGAGCAAAGTACTTCATCAATGCTTTTCTTGCGGAGAACGAAGAGTTCAACTCCACAGAATCACTCGACTTCATTTCCCCTAGAGACTTTGATGGTCATGGCACACACGTCGCCACCATAGCAGGTGGTTCCGTCTTGCCAAGCATAAGCTACAAGGGCCTAGCCGGAGGGACTGTGAGAGGTGGGGCACCTCGTGCTCGTATAGCAATGTACAAGGCTTGTTGGTATCTGGATGATTTCGACATAACGACTTGTTCATCTGCTGACCTCTTGAAAGCTATGGATGAAGCTATACATGATGGTGTTGATGTTTTGTCCCTGTCTATCGGCAATCGAGTGCCTTATTACCCGGAAACTGATGTTCGCAATGGGATTGCTACAGGCGCATTCCATGCCGTTTTAAAGGGTATCACAGTTGTTTGTTCAGGTGGTAACTCTGGCCCAGCGGCTCAGACTGTGGGAAACATAGCTCCTTGGATTTTGACAGTGGCTGCAACTACTTTAGACCGGTCCTTTCCCACACCTATAACACTTGGGAACAATAAAGTGATATTGGTAACATCTCTTGTTATGCCCTTTCAAGATTAGATGTTTTCACAACATAATGTTTGATTATCTGTGTCTTATTGTGAGTTTGCTCACTGTATTGCAGGGTCAAGCAATGTACACAGGTCAAGAACTTGGTTTCACTAGCTTGGTTTACCCAGAGAATCCAGGGAACAGCAACGAGAGTTTTTCAGTGTAATACTAAACTTCTAGTTTTCTTATTAGGGACCTATGTTCAGTGTTCACCAAATTCTCTAAATTTACTCTTGGTTCTTTTAATGCAGTACCTGTGAGAGTCTTCTCATCAATTCTAATCTGACAATGGCGGGGAAAGTTGTGTTGTGCTTCACAACCGTAAAACGTCACAGCGCTGTATCAAGCGCTGCACGTTATGTGAAGAGAGCCGGTGGTCTTGGCGTGATTGTCGCAAGAAACCCAGGCGACGCTCTCTCACCATGTGTAGATGATTTTCCTTGTGTTGCTGTTGACTACGAGCTGGGGACAAATATACTTCTCTACATACGTTCCACAGGGTAATGAGAATATGAACTTTGTTAATGAAAAAGTGATTAAACACTTGTTGTGAAGATATTTGAGGCTGTGTTTTTGCTGGATTTGTGGTTTTGCAGATCGCCTGTTGTAAAGATACAACCTTCAAGAACACTCGTAGGACAACCAGTGGCTACAAAGGTGGCAGATTTCTCATCAAGAGGACCTAATTCAGTTTCTCCCGCGATCCTCAAAGTACGCTCAGAATCCTTCCTTGCTTGTGTTTTTCATTTCTCATACAAATGTTTTTAATCATATGAATGTCGCAATGCAGCCGGATATAGCAGCACCAGGAGTGAGCATATTGGCGGCTACAAGCACCACCAATGCCACTTTGAACGACCGAGGATTCGTTATGCTGTCAGGAGCATCAATGGCTGCTCCTGTAATATCAGGAGTTGTTGCACTTCTTAAAGCTAGACACCGTGATTGGTCTCCTGCTGCCATTAGATCAGCCATTGTCACTACAGGTTCTCATTTCCTTTCACCATTTGTTAGAAAACGAAAAGACTTAGACACAACTAATAGAATTTAGCTCCATAAGAACATACTGATCTCGATAAGCGTCTTTAATTACTCTGCAGCTTGGAGAACAGATCCTTTTGGAGAGCAGATTCTTGCAGAAGGATCACCGCGGAAGCTAGCTGATCCGTTTGACTATGGTGGAGGCCTTGTGAATCCAGAGAAAGCTGCAAAACCAGGTCTTGTATATGACTTGGGCGTCGAGGACTATGTTCTCTACATGTGCTCTGTTGGTTACAACGAGTCAGCAATCTCTCAGCTTGTCGGTAAAAAAACAATCTGCTCAAATCCCAGACCTTCTGTTATTGATTTCAACTTGCCTTCCATCACAATACCAAACCTCAAAGAAGAAGTCACACTCATCAGAATCGTTACTAACGTTGGACCAGTCGACTCGATCTATAAAGTAGCGGTCGAGCCACCGATGGGAGTTCAAGTGACCGTGACGCCGGAGACGATAGTGTTCAACTCGACGACCAAAAGGGTCTCTTTTAAAGTCAAAGTGTCGACCACACACAAAATCAACACAGGCTACGACTTTGGAAGCTTGACTTGGAGTGACTCTGTACATAACGTTACAATTCCTTTGTCTGTCAGAACGCAGATTCTGCAGAACTACTACGATGAGAATTGAAAAAGAAAAAAAGAACTAACTTTGTATTTAATTTATACTGTATATATCGAACTATATAATCTTATATGTGATGTTGAATAATAAGATTCTTTAAGTTATGTAAATTTAAATTTGGTGCTTAATGACGATTCCATTTTATGGATTTATTGACAATATTATTCATCAGCCTTATTTACATATTGTTCAACACAGTTAGTTACTATAGTACATAATTCAGTTCTCTTCACAGTATCGTTGCAAGATCTGGGTTCTCACAGTATGATTTCTCTTGTGTTCCTGCTGTCCATGTGCAACCAGAGGCGGATCCAGTTGACACCCCTAAAACAAATATAAACATTAATTGTAGAAAGAATTTTATAAACTTTGACAGCTCAATTGGTTTAGATTGCAGTTGGTGACCCTCTGAGTTCAAATCTTCATTTTGTACCATATTTTAGTTTTTTTTCAATTTTTATTTGGGCTTAAAGCCCAATTTGTTTTATATATTTTGTAGCCTAAACTTTGAAACTCATATGTATTTGGATTTAAAACTCAAATTGTGTTGAATATTTTTTAGTCTTGACCTTAAAATTTTATTTTGTTTTTGTTCTTCTTTAATTTAAACTAGGAGGAAACCCGCGTTAACACGCGGGTTTTATTTTACTTTGTGAATACTTCAAAATATTTTTCGATTTTCATTTTGACTATCCAAATTCTCTTATAATTTTTTTTCGATGGCCTTAGTAACTCGGAAAAAGAACATGTATGCAAGATTTGTTTTAATTTATGTTGTAATTAATAATTTTTATACGTTTATTTTGATTGTCGATTTTTTTTGTGTTTTATTCTCTTTGTTTTTTTTGTGTTTTTTCATATATTATTTTATAAATATTTACTTGTTCCTCATATTTTTTTCATTCATCCAAATCCCTATTTCAAAATAAATGTTTTCTTTTCTTATTTACTATTATGACATTTGTTTCTTTTCACATATATTTCATTGATTGCATATTTTTACATGCTATTAATTTGTGTATACTTTTTTATGTTCTTCTTTTTCTATTTTTATCTTATTTTTGATAATTGGTTATCTAATAGATTATTTATTGAAGATTTGTTATATCATATAGTTATATAGTTCTGGTTTCTTGTTTACATGTTTTTTTAATTTTGTATACTTTTTTTTGTTTTATTTCTTCTTTGTTTATATTTTTCTTCATTTTATTGATAATTTGTTATTTTATTGATTATTCATTCAAAATATTTTATCTCATAATTTGGTTTTTGTTCACTTGTATTAAAATTTGATTATTTTCGTTAGTTTGAAGATTATGACTAACTCATGCAAAACATGAAACTATATACTTAAATTTTGTATTATATAATAATTATATGTTTGTGATGTTTTTTAAAAAACCTGATTTTCATTTATTTTTTGTTTCTGTTTTTATAATTTTGTAAATAGTTAATTTTTAATTAAATACTTTTAATTGAATGGTTTATAATTAATAGTTTTAAATTATAGTTAATTGCGAATACATGTTATTTTTTTATTGGTTCAAAAATGTTGAGCTGTTACAATATTGAGAGTTTCCTTATCTATTATATAGTAGATTAGAAACGGATATATAATATGTGTTTAAACTACATTAAAAATGATGAATTGCACAAAAATAAATTAAATACTCAGTAATCCCTTTTGGATAATTATAACCTATATTGTTATTTAACATTTACACAAATATGTTATGGTAAATTCACTAATAAAAAACTCTTCATGTTCTCTAAGTAAAATAATACATTATTCAACATTTACACAAATTGTTATCAAAAAGTCACTAATAAAAATCTCTTCATTTTTTTAAGTAGTTTGAAAACTAATACACTGAATTTATACATTAATTTGCTTTAAAATATTTATGATATTAAATTAAAGAGAATGACACATGTCATTTTTACATGAATCAAAAATGCTGATGTGTCAAGCTGAGGGAGGGAGTTGACCCTTTTTTATATAATAGATTAAATATTATATATTAAAATAATTATAAAATAATTAATTTAATTTATGACCCGGATAAAAAAAATTTCTGGGACCGCCACTGTGTGCAACAGACAAATCAAAGTAAACAAAGGGATTAATTATAGTTAATATCTCCATTAGCGTGACCCTTTCTTACCCTATTTTATCATCACTTACTTATTCCCCAAGAAATCATTGACGATTTGAACCAAAATTAAAAAGGTAATGGTCCGATTGTGAATGGCCTACGGGATCATATTGGGCTCGGACGGATCTAACCCGTAATCCATCCACCGCCAGAAACGGGAAGTGTTTGCTGCTCTGTGAAACCAGCCTCACGCATTACCCTCCGCTCTAGGAGCCACATGGGTCAAGTCTTCGTCTAGACCACATGACCCAATTTCTGGCTTGGATCGGGCAGGTCAATATAAACCCAAACCCGAGCCCTCCCACATGGATCATACCAACGTTCCATTACATTTAAAGTCTCCACTTGGATTACAAGCTAACGATAACTAGCTCGGCGAATAATGTATTGGTTTTTTCTCTATATAAGAAACTCTACTAATTTGGTTTTTTCGATGTGGGACTTGATAAGTCTTCGTCTAGACCACATGACCCAATTTCTGGCTTGGATCGGGCAGGTCAGTATAAACCCAAACCCGAGCCCTCCCACATGGATCATACCAATGTTCCATTACATTTAAAGCCTCCACTTGGATTACAAGCTAACGATAACTAGCTCGGCGAATAATGTATTGTTTTTTTCTCTATATAAGAAACTCTACTAATTTGGTTTTTTTCGATGTGGGACTTGATAAGTTTTCAAAACCCAATTAAGTAATATTTGGATTTTCTTATAATAAGATTTATTTGGAGAAATTATTGAAAAGGGTTAAACAAACACATTGGTTTAATCGATTCTCAGTATTAAAAATTATCTTATTATATAAAGTTGGATGCATCAAAATTGTTAATTAACATGATCGTGACATGTGTCAATAAAATTTTATGTTTATTAAGATTTTATGTAATAAAGTAGAATTTTCGCATCCAACTTTATATAATAAGATTATGTGCATATTAAGATAGAGTTCTATGTATGTTAAAATAGAGTTCTATGTTTATTATGATATAATTATATCTATATTAAAATATAATTATATATTTATTAAGATAGAATTTTATGTGTACTAAAATAGAATATTATGTATATTAAAATTGAATTCTATGTTTATTAAGATAGAATTTTATGTATTAAAGTAGAATTTTAAGTTATAATTATATGTATATTAAGATAGAGTTCTATGTGTATTAAAATATAATATTATGTATATTAAGATAGATTATATGTATATTGAAATATAATTCTACTATTTTTATTAAGATACAATTTTATGTATTAAAGTAGAATTTTAAGATATAATTATATGTATTAATTAAAATTCTATAATAGAAAATTATATCTAGAAAATCAAAAAATTTAAAAGTAGATAAAAAATTTAAAAAAAAAGAAAAAAAGTTTTTGTTTTGTTTTTCATTTTTAGAATAGACTTAACCATTTTGGTTATCCGTTTGGTTTGTTACGGTTCACTTTTCGAATTAACCATGAATTATATATTTAATTTAATAAATGTTTGGTTTTTTATTCACAGAATAACATTTATTCTAGACTTAAAACATAATCATGATATAACTTAAACAACAATAAAATTATGTGATCAATTACTAATAGTAAAAGGAAAATTAAAAAATTAAAAAGGTAAATAATAAAATTAAGAAAAAAGAAAATAAGTTTTTTTAATGTTTTTTATTGTTAGAATAGATTGAGCCATTTTCGTTATCCGTTTGGTTCGCTACGGTTCACACTTCAAATTAACCATAAATTATTTATTTAATTTAATAAATGTTCGGTGTCCTTATTCACAGAATAACAATTATTCAAGATTTAAAATACAATCACCATATAACTTAAATAATAATAAAATAAAATTGTGCTTTTATAAACAGAACGTCTTGAATAAAATATGTTTTATTATGATTAAAGTATATTATTAAATAAAACTTTAGATTAAAAAAATTATAGAATCAAATAATAATCTAAAAAGAAAATGATTAAAAAAATATATACTTCAATGGAAATCTAAAATAAAAACAAAAGTAGATAAAATTAACTTCAATTTAGAAAAATATATAATCTTATTACATAAAGCTTGATGTTTCAAAATTTCTAATTAACATGACCGTAACACGTGTTAAATTTTTCGATCAAATTTTGACACTATCGAATAGATTTTGCTTGAAAATATAAAATTTCTATTTGTAATTTTGACACTATAAAATTTTATATTTCTTTTATATTTTTATTTTTCTTCACAAGTGATCGGATTTTATTTCAAATAATTTTTACCGTTTTAAAATATTTTGTTTAAAACCGCAATCCTAATAATATACAAGACCAGATCGGTTAAGGTTCCTCTGTAAAAAAAATGCATGACCGTTTCGATTACAAATAAATCGAATCTCGCTCGGTTTGAAAATAAAACCATTACAAAACATGTATAGGTATCAACGACAATCTAATAAATATATAAAAGTATAGTAAATATAACAAAATATTTTATTTCATTTAATACATTATATAAATTATAAATAAGTAAATTTTATTAATCGTTTTAATACAACAATTCTTGACAAAAAAAGTACCCAACATTACAAAAATAAGCTAAAAAAATACCATCGCATTTAATTTAACAAAAAAAAGAAAAAATATAAAGATGACAATGCAGAATGTGCAAATAATTCTCCTCAAAAGAAAAAAAATCAAAAATAAAGAGATTAGCAAAGAAAAATAATTTAACAACTATTACGCAAGAAAACAACTTCAATGATATGAAATAAGAAACTCCAATATTCAAAAGAGCACTAAGAAAGAAAAAGAAGATAATTGAGGATGATTTCATATGTTCTTAATACAATGTTTAAAGATAATTAAATTTATATTTAAATGATAATAGTATTGGATTTAAGATTTTAAATAAAACTATATGAACAAACAACATAATTTACATTTAATTATCAATAATACATACATTTAAAACAAAAGCTTCCTCTCGTGCTAAAAAAAAACTACTATACAATCACTAAATTTAGAGTTTTTAATTCAATGTTTTTTATTACTTAATACAAGACCAGTTCGGTTAAGGTACCTTTTAAAAAAATGCATGACCGTTTTGATTACAAATAAATCGACTCTCGGTTTGAAAATATAACCGTTAGAAAACGCGTGTTATCAAAACGCGCAGCTCTATACATCAAAACATTTTCTTCCAAATTTCTTTTATTTCCACAGTTCTTCACAAAATCCTTTTTTTTTTCTTTTGTATTTTCTCTCCAAATATTCATCTCGTTCTTCTTCTTTTTTATTCCTATTTGAAGAATTCTCTCGATCCACTCTTCGAAGATTTGCAAAAACGGAAAATCTGTTTACATTCTTAGACCAGTAAGTGTTTCGTTCTTTGTAAATCGTAATTTTGTTTTGAGAATTTCTGAGTTCCGTGTAATCTTTGAGTCGCGATTTCGTTTCAGAGTTTCGAAGTCTTCTAATCGTTCAATTTTTCCTTCTTTTTTTTGCTGTAGCGATCTCGATTAACGTTTTCTTTTGAAGCCATCTACAAGCTTGATTCCGCCTGAAACCGACCCGATTTGAAAGGGTTTCTCGCTCGTCGTCGAGGTGCGTCTCTGTCTATGTTAGGGTTTCTAAGTTTCGTCCAATCGTTCTTATGTTTGTACTGATGGCGATTTTGTTTAGCGCTTTCAGTTTCCCTAATCGTTCATAGGTTAATTTTTGCAGTGATCTTGGTTAGGGTTTCTTTTTACGTTTCCGTTTTGAAGCCACCTCTTGATTCCGTCGAGGTTAATTCTCTGTTTATGCTTGGGTTATCTGTTTCGTTGGTGTTTTCTGAATTTTATCGCTTAGGAAAGATCCGTATCACTACATTCACTACATTCATAGCTTTGTGTTCAAATCTCTGTATAATCGTTCTTATGTTGTATTGATTGTGATTTTGTTTTGGGTTTAATTTTTGCAGTGTTTCTTTTGAAGCTATCTGGAAGATTGACTCGGCTTGAAACTGGTAAAATTCTCTGTCTGTCTGCTAAAGTTTCCCGTTTTGTTTTCGGTTTTGCTTTCCCGGATTTTAGTCTGAGAATTTATATCTTCATTTAAGCAATTGACATCGATGATGTCTTGGGATTTTGAAATCAGGATTCCTTTTTACAACAACAAAAATTTCCTCTTTCAAGAAGATTTCAAAGCCTTTTGTTTCTTGGTTTTATCAAAACCCAAGAGATTGGTTTCGTTTGGCGTTTTTGTTTTTCCCTTCAACCCCCAAAAAAGATCATATGCAGACACTAATTCAATAGTGTTCTGTCAGATTCTTATTTGGGAACATTGTCCCTTTGCAAGATTGTGGATTGAAACAATATATGGGTTGGTGGTGCATGCGGAAGAATGTCTTTAGACAGAGACTCAAAAAAGAACACTGTCCCGTTGCAAGATTGTGAATTGAACCGATATATGGGTTGGTGGTGCATGCCTAAGGAAGAATGTCTTTAGACACAGACTCAAAAAAGAACACTGTCCCGTTGCAAGATTGTGAGTTGAACCGATATATGGGTTGGTGGTGCATGCCTAAGGAAGAATGTCTTTTGACACAAACTCAAAAAGGATCATAGGCAGACACTGATTTAAGTGTGTTGCAAGATTGTCCCGTTTCAAGATTGTGAAGTGAAGTATGGGTTGGGTGGTGCATGTCTAATGAAGAATTTCTTTAGACAAAGATTCTGGAATGAAAACAGATTCCTACTTTAATACCCACGGCTTTAAAAGTCTTAGGCAAAGACTATGAATTGGTAACAGATTTCTCACTTTACTACACATGGCTTTAAAGTCTCTAGACAAAGACAAATATTTTGGAATGGAGGATAACGAGGGATTAAGAGAGTCTCAAGGCAAAGACTATGATCTGAAAAAACAGATTCCTTACTACCACTTACCACAGGCTTACAAAAACTCTAAGGCAAAGAAAATAGGTCGGTTTCAGACTTGTTGGATAGAAAACTCTTTTGACAAAGGAAATGGGTCAGTTTTATACATGCTGGATGGAAACAATGACCAGCGGCTTAGACAACAACCAACGACTTTAAGAAGACTTAAGACAGAGACTGAACTGAAAACTATGTCCCGTTGCAAGATTTGTCCCCCGTTGCACCAATATATTGGGTTGGTAGTGCATGCCTAAGGAAGAATGTCTTTTAGACAAAGACTCTGGCTTGAAAACAGATTAGACGATGTCTTTAGACAAAGACTGGTTTCGCACTTTAATACCCAAGGCTTAAAAGTCCTTATACATGCTGGATGGAAACAATGACCAGCGGCTTAGAAAACATTATTAGACAAAAGACAATGGGTCGGTTTTCGACTTGTAGGATGGAAAAAAAAACAACCAACGACTTTAGAAGACTTAAGACAAAGACTGAACTGAGAACATTGTCCCGTTGCCTAAGGAAGAATGTCTTTAGACAAAGACTCTGGTTTGAAAACAGATTTCTCACTTTAATACCCAAGGCTTAAAAGTCTCTAGACAAAGACTTAAGGCAAAGACAATGAAGTGGAAGATAACAAGGGATTAAGAAAGTCTCAAGGCAAAAGACTCTGGACTGAAAACAGATTCCTCCCTTTAATACCCACGGCTTTAAAAGTTCCTAGACATGGACTATGAATTGAAAACAGAGAACACGTTGGAATGAAAAAATGACCAAGCGGCTTAGAAAACATTCTTAGACAAATGAGTAATGGCTTAAAGAAGACTTGTTGGATGGAGAAAACAACCAACGACCAATGCTTAGAGAGTCTTAAGATAAAGACTGAACCGAGAACTATGTCGATGTGATAACAACAAAGACTATGGGTTGGCTTTCAATTTGTTGGATGGATAGAACGACCAACTGACCAAATCAATCTTAAGACAGAGACTGGAGCAAAAACATGTTATCTTATTTCTACTCACGGCTTAGAAAAGTCTTTAGCCAAAGACAAGGTCCAGAATTTGACTTGATGTATAAAAAAACAAACAACCAGCGGCTTAGAAAAGTCCCACATCTTTGGAAAGTCTTTAGACAAAGACTGAAACACAAAAGGTCAGATTGAAATAAGTCTTAAGAGAAAAAGACCAAGGGATTAAAGAAGTAATAAGGCAAATTTTCTTGACAAAGACTGAACTGAGAACTATGTCCCGTTGCACCAATATATGGGTTGGTAGTGCATGTCTAAGGAAGAATTGAAAACAGAGATTATGCTGGATGGAAAAAAAGACCAAGCGGCTTAGAAAACATTCTTAGACAAAGACTATGGGTCGATTTTCGACTTGTGGGATGGAAGAAAAACAACCAACGGCATAAAGGAGTCTTAAGACAAAAACTGAACTGAGAAAACAACCAACGACATAAAGAAGTCTTAAGACAAAGACTGAACTGAGAACTATGTATTTGCGATAATCACAAGGCTTAAAAGTAGACAAAGACTATGAGTTGGATGGATAAAACGACCAATGGCTGAATAAAGTCACTAATGGCGATGAAAATTCTTAAGAAAAAGAGTGACAAATTGTCTGAAATCAGCCTTAAGGAGAGACTGCAACGAAAACAGGTTCTTTTATTACCACTCACGGCTTAGAAAAAAATGACTAATGGCTTAAAGAAGACTTGTTGGATGGAATCGAAACGACCAACGACCAACTGCTTGGAGAAGTCTTAAGGCAAAGACTGAACTGAAAACTATACCTTCACGATAACCACAAGGCTTAAAACTAGGCAAAGACTACGAGTTGGATGGATAAAACGACCAATGACTGAATAAAGTCACTAATGGCGATGAAAAATGCTTAAGACAAATAGTGACAATTGCTGAATAAAGTCACTAATGGCGATGAAAATTCTTAAGACAAAGAGTGACAATGGCTGAATAAAGTCACTAATGGCGATGAAAATTCTTAAGACAAAGAGTGACAATGGCTGAATAAAGTCACTAATGGTTTATGACTTGTTACATGGAAAAAACACCAACGGCTTAAAGAATTCATAAGGTAAAGACTCTTGACAAAGATTATGAATGGAAAACAGAATCTACTTAAACCACACGGCAAAAACGACTAACGATTTGTTGTATGAAAAAAAAAAGACCTACGGCTTAAAGAAGTAATAAGGCAAAGATACTTGACAAATATTATGAATCGAAAAAAGATTCTTACTTAACCACACGGCTTAGAAGTCTTTAGACAAAAGACTATGGATCAGTTTAGACTTGTTAGATGGTAAAAACGGCTAACGATTGGTTGTATGGAGAAAAAGACCAAGGGATTAAAGAAGTAATAAGGCAAAGAGGGATTAAGAGAGTCGTAAGGCAAAAAACTCTGGATTGAAAACAGATTTCTCACTTTAATACCCACGGCTTTAAAAGTCTCTAGACAAAGACTATGAATTGAAAACAGAGAACAGGCTGGATGGAAAAAATGAGCAAGCGGCTTAGAAAACATTCTTAGACAAAGACTATGGGTCGGTTCTCGACTTGTGGGATGGAATAAAAACAACCAACGACATAAAGAAGTCTTAAGACAGACTGAACTGAGAACTATGTCTTCACGATAACCACAAAGCTTAAAAGTAGACAAAGACTATGAGTTGGATGGATAGAACGACCAACGGCTGAATAAAGTCACTAATGGCGATGAAATCAGTCTTAAGCAAGTTCTTTTATTACCACTACGGGTTTAAAAAAACAACTAATGGCTTAAAGAAGACTTGTTGGATGGAAAAACCAACCAACTGCTTAGAGAAGTCTTAAGACAAAGACTGAACCGAGAACTATGTGTGTGATAACCACAAGGTTTAAAAGTAGACAAAGATTATGGGTTGGCTTTCAATTTGTTGGATGGATAGAACACCAATAGCTGGAAAGAAGTCACCAACGGCTGAAAAAAGTCTTAAGACAAAGACTATGAGTTGAATTATAATTTGGTGAATAGAACGAGTGACCAAATCAGTCTTAAGATAGAGACTTTGGATCAATTTAGACTTGTTAGATGGTAAAAACAACTAACGATTTTTTGTATTGAAAACAGAGCTACGGCTTAAAGAACTCATAAGGCAAAGATTCTTGACAAAGATTATGAATCAAGAAAAGATTCTTACTTAACCACACGGCTTATAAGTCTTTAGACAAAGATTAAGGATCGGTTTAGACTTGTTAGATGCTGAAAAACAACGAACGATTTGTTGTAAATAAAAAGGACCCGCGGCTAAAAAAATCAGTCTTTAGAGAAAGACTATCTTTTGATTCGTTGGATCGAAAATACTACCAACAGCATCTACGTGAAGTTTGACTAACTAATTCGGTTTTTGTTTTTTCCAGGTATGTGTTTCAGAAGGTGTTTAAAATGTTATAGACTCTTGAGGAGATTTCAAGTATAACAGATTTTTGTGACTGGTATGTGCTTTTAAAAACCTGCTTGTAATTAGTTTATGAAATTCACAAGTAGGATAAATATATGTGAAGACTAATTTTGATTTACACATGATATGTGTTTGAATAAGCATTCAGAATCTTAGGTGATTTAAAAGTGTTACCATATTTTTGTAACAGCTTGAAGTGTAAAATTACTTCAAACATTGATTTTCATTATTAGGCAGCTATGAATATTTCCTTATTTAAATTAGAATTGGTCAGATTAAGGCACCGAATGGTACCGGCTGAATTGTCGAATTCAGAGAAATTCAGCTGAATTTTTTACACATGTCACCAGTTGAAAGATGGTGGAAATTCTGTCGACAATATTTTTTTCACCTTTTTGTGGAAAAATAATGTGGAATGTTGCTGGTTAACATGTGTTAACGTATTAAAGAAAAACAATATATCTTTTAATTTGTTAATGTGATATTTTTATGTGTAGTGAAAAATGCATAATTTTTTTTTCTTGAGAATATAGTCAAAAGACACGAAAAAAAAAATCAAAGCCAAAAGACTTTTAGAAGAATTTGGTTGAATTAAGAAATTTGAATTATGGTCGGGTTTAGTTCGTTTCCGGATTCGGATCAGTTTTAGATATTTGAATTATCCAAAATTTATGCAAAATAACCAAAATAAATTTTAGATCTTTGGTATTTCAGTTATTTGGTTGACAAAATTTATTTATTTTGACAAACATAACTATAGATTTTTGAGTATTTAAGTTATTTCGATCTAAATATAACTAATATAACCGGTTTATAATTGTAATTTTATTTCGTTTCTGGTAAGCTTTAATATAACTAATATTTAGGTACATAATTATATTTCAGATATTTTGGGCACCCATTAGATTCTCGGTTTGGTTCTAGTTAGATTCTTGCTATTGAGTTCTTAATTTTTTTTTTTTTTATGTTGTTTAATACATTAATAATATATTAAAACATTTTTGTTTTACATATTTATTAACTTAATTCATATTTTTAATTATTTTAAAATAATTTTTTTCAGCAATTCAGCAGTTTCTCTTTTACCATTTGACCTTAACTGGTGTCAGCAGAATTGTGAAATTGAACTTAGTAGTGACTGGAAAAAAATGTATAACAGTTGATAAAAATGGCGGAATTGATGAATTTGACAATCAATTGGTTTTTGGTTTTTGATTTTTGGTGCATTTTATTTATTTAATTTTATTATGTTATGGGTTATACATAGATTGAATATTTCAGTTTTATGAAAAAAATATTCTTTTAAATTATCCACTTGTTATTTTATTTTATATATTCGCCATATAAATCATATTACAGGTTTTATTGGTGATAATAATTGTATAAGAAGAGTGTCAAGTTTTGTCCGAGTGAATTTGTATGATACTTTGTTTGAGCGAATGACTGTTAGGATTTAAGTTTTTTTCTTTTCTTTTTTTGAACTTTGTTGGGATCTAAGTTTCATATAGTAATTTCAACTCCTACTGAGATATTTTTATTTCTCTATATGATAAAATCTACTAAAAATAAATGTGATATTCCAAAAATACGATGGAAGAGTGTTTTCCGATGAGTGCCTAACGCAAATCAGTTAACAGTTAAAGAATCTTTAAGGACTCAAAAATAACTGTTAATTTTAAATAAATAAAAAATTCTTTGTTATTTTAAAAATAAAATATTATAACTTGATAAAAAAATTATTGAAAATTATAACATAAAATTTTAAACTCTTGCCAATATATTTTATTTATTTCGTAGCCATTTAGACCATTTACCTTATAAATATTTTTAGTAATTCAGCTAGATTTCTCGGTTACCATTTGAATTCATAGATATTCAGCCAGATTCTGCCAAAAAGCACAAAAAAGTTCAGCTAGATTCCACATTCAGCAAAATTTATATGTTACCATTTGGACCCTAAAAACACTAGAGTCGTTCGTTTGGTCAATAATATTAGGCAACCCACCCAATCTTCTCTATTTCAATATTAACCAACCTATTTATTTATAAACATATAATCAATATTTATATATATATATATATGAAATGTTAAATTTATTGATCAATAAAAAAAAAATCATTTATATAAGAGGCTATAACTTTCAAGCTAAAACAATTGATCGATCACTCATATTTCAACAATTGAAAACAGAGCTTACGAAAATATAAAAACAAAAACAAGTCCATCAAGTTTCACCGTTCAAGTTCCAAAGGTAATGGAGTATATCTATAATACAATCAAATAGGGCCTAAAGATCAAATAATCGGCCCAAAGATATATCCTTTTCATGACTCATGACGATTGTCTCTGTTTCGTCATTCGTTTGCTATGTTTTTCTTAGTTTGATCTTATATTCTCATCTTTTTCTCGGAGTCAAATTTTCAAGCTTTATACTATCCAAAACAAACTAATATATATTATCTTCTGTATTGTCACTTCAATCAATCATGAAGGGATCAAACTGAAAAGAAAAGAAGAAACAATATTGTTTCTTATATTCAGATAAAAGTATGTTGTTGAATGATTCTACTACGAGAAGATAATATTATACATGTCATATACGATTGTTATCTTTTATTTTGAATTGCAGACTTGTAGTTAAACTTTGAGTTGTGGAAACCTACAAATCAAAAGTAAACTGTATCACCCGCTTGACTATTCAGATACGAGTATGTTGTTGAATGATTCTACTTTGATGTTTCGTGTAGTTATCTTTTATAATTGCGCAACGTACAAATCAAAGTAAACAAAGTGATTAGTTATAGGGTGAAACCTGGCTTATATTAGATCACAAGTCTTGGAGGAAAAACGTCTCATATTACTTATTCCGCAAGGAATTATTTCACGATTTGAACCAAAATTAAAAAGGTAATGGTCCGATTGTGAATGGCCCATGAGGACCTATTGAGGTCAGACAGGTCTAACCCGTAATCCATCCACCGCCAGAAACGGGAAGTGTTCGCTGGCTCTGTGAAACCAGCCTCACGCATTGCCTTCCGCTCTAGGAGCCACGTGGTTCAAGCCTTCGCCTAGACCACATGACCCAGCTTCTCGCTTGGATCGGGCGGGTCAGTGTATACCCAAACCCGAGCCCTACCCCTTGGACCGAACCAACATTCCATTACCCTTAAAGCCTCCACTCGGATTACAAGCTTACGTCACCTAGCTCGACGTACCGTGTATCGTTTTCTCCTCTATATATGTAACTCTATTAATCTCACTTTTTTCGATGTGGGACTTTATAAGTTTTCAAAACCCATTTAACTAAATATTCGGATTTTTTTTTTTTTTTTTTTTGAATTGCATTTCAAATTAATTAAAAAAAAACCGATTTTACAACAAGGTGCATCTAGTTTTGAGTTTTGTAGACATAATTTAGATTACATTTGATTATAAACCTTTAAATTTTATCTAGAAGCAAACCATGCTTGCATGCCGTTTTCATAGTTGGTGTGACCCATATCTCGAATAGATGACAGTCGATTTCGTATTTGTTTGTCGATACGTTGAGAGAGACGTTGCGAGATTGTAGGAGATTCACCGTGTCTCCTATTATTCCGTTCACGCCAAATCGAGTGAATAGCAGTCTGGAAAGTGTATCTGAGTAGAAATAAAATTGTTTTGTCGCTAGATTCGTCCAACAACGCCTCCACGATTCCTTCCCATTTGGTTGTGTACTTCGCTGCAAGTAGATTTCGGGTGAGCTTGACCCAAATATCCGCAGAAAACCTACAGTCGAAAAAATGTGATTTCTTGTTTCAATCGGATACTGGCAGAAGATGCAAGATGTATCAGCTCCACTATTCCAATTGAGAACACGATCCCCAGTTGAAAGTCGATTATGTGTGGCCAACCATGAGATGAATGCGTATTTAGGTGTAGCATAGGAGAACCATATTCCCTTCCACCAAGCCCGAACCTGCTGCACCTCACGAATCAAGTTCCAAGTTGCTTTGGAGTTGAAAATCTGTTTGAAATCATCCCCTTTTCTTCGCCATAAGAAAACATCATCTTCTTGCGTAAGACCTCGTTGTCGTAGCATAGCAATGGTGTCTTCGATTCGATTTAAAATGTCCACCCTGTGACGTCTTCTTCTATGATTCCCAATGACCTGCTCAACGGATGAGTGAATTTGTACAAATATTCGGATTTCCTTATAAAGAAAAGTTATCTTTACAGAAATTATTGAAAAAATGGCTTAACAAACACATTACTACAAAGGGCTTCCTATCTATAAGGGGTTATTCAATTATGAATTTAAATTTAACTCTCCAGGTTTTATAATCCATTATTATTCAATGACTGATTTAATTGTTTTTTATTAAAATTTAGTGTTATTGGTTCTTGTATTTAAAATATTTTCATTAGAAGGTTTGAAATCTTGTGTTATTGGTTCTTAAATTTACAACCTCTTTATAAAAAGAGCTTGAAATCCATTGTTATTTAAATAAAGATTTAAATATAACATTTAAACTCTTGTGTTATTCATGTATGATAGATTTTTATAAATCTTTTGACATGAAAAAGTTTGAATGAATTTGATTATAATTTCATGTGTAAATTGTAGCAATTGAAATCTAACATTTTACCCTCAGATTTTTGTTAACTGTAAAATCCAACTCAATATTATCAACTATTATATAAAAAAGTCACATCTCTCTCTGAGACATACGAGGACACTCTACAAGCATGGTTTGCAACGCAACCTTAGAGCTGCTCCTTTTTCGGCTCTAGTTTTTTTTTATTCCCTTTCCAAATTTTTATTTTAATGTTTCAAAATTTCTTTTCTAAAAGTCAACAAAAACGTTGCATCTAATGTAAAAAGAAGTTTTTCTTGAATTAATTTTACATATAATTCAAAAAAAAAGTCACATCTCTCTTCTCATCTCTAGTCACATCTCTTTCTCACATCTCAAACATAAATTAGAAAAAAAAAACCAATGTTTTTAAAACCGGACCGGAAGTAGAACCGGATAAATATTTGGATCATGGTTCAATTTGGTCCGGCTGGGTTAAACCTTTTTTACAAATTTTATGTTTATTATTTTTTAAATATAAAAATTTAAGATTAAATATCTTATTATATAAAGCTGAATGCGTCAAAGTTACTAATTAACATGATCGTGACACGTGTCAAATTAGTTTAACATGCGTCAAAGTTAAAAATCCAACCAATTATATTTTAACATAATATTTACATAAATCTAAAAATTAGTTTTAAAAATAAAAAAGGAAAATAAGTTTCTTTTTCGATTACTAATACAAAAAGGAAATAATAAAATCGAAAAGGTAAATAAGAAAAAGGAGAATAAGTTTTTTTTATGTTTTTTATTTAAATTAAGGAAATTGTATGATCAATTACTAATACTAAAATAAAAATAAAAAAATCAAAAAGGTAAATAATAAGTTTCTTTTATGTTATTCATTTAAGTTTTTTATTGTTAGAAAAGATTTAACTATTTTGGTTATCCGTTTGCTTTTGATGCGAGTCTTGAGAAGTATAACTTCTCTAGAGAGCAGAGAGATCATATAAGGAAGATAAATGTGAAGAATAAGAGAGACTTTATTTGTTTGAAGAGAGTTAATGGGGAGATTGTTAACACACTCGAAAGACTCGAATTGTATATCCAAATTTTTAACGCAGTAGAACATAAAAAGATAGCTGATAAAGTGTGTGAACTATATGAGAAGTAGGGTTAATGTTACTTAGAACCCGCATCTGTGTTCTGAATATTTTAATTGAAAATAACTTAGAATTAAAATAAATAAATAATTCTTAGGTTTAAATTGTGTTTTTCATATATTTTTTTTCAGTAGTGATCAGATTTTGTTTTCTATTTTCTTAAAAAAATATTTTAACGACTTTTAAATTTTATTATTATAAATCTGCGGATCCTAATCTAGATTTTAATTATGATAAAAGAAAGATAATTAATTCGTCAAAATTTTAGAATAAATATATAAATCTATATATGTAGATAAAACATTAGAAATAAACATAATTCATATAAGAGTATTAAAACATATATATCTGAAAATATTAATTAAAGTAAATTTTTTTACAGATTATTCAATTTTGTTTCTAATTTATTTTTACAGGTTTTAAAATATTTTATTAAAAACCCGCGCGGGTCCTATTCTAGTTATAAATATAATAGTAGGTATTGGAAACAAAAATTAAACTAAACTCAAACTTTTGAAATAATTTGAAATATAACATATCATAAATATCAAAATAATAATAAAGTAATATTTATTATTCAGATAAATGTTGCATTTAAAACCATCCTGAAAAAAAGCCTTTGAGAGGCGAACGATTTTTTCTTCCCTCTCGTTCTCTCTGTCCGCTTTTTGAGTGCTCCGATCTCCGTCTCCGGCGAACGGTGGTTCTCACCGCCGCCGTGGGAGAGACCGCCCCGTTTGGTTCACCGGATTCTATTTATCCCTTCCTTGCTCGCTCGAGGACGGCGTTTTTGGTTTGGTGTCTTGAATTCCGGAGTATCGTTTGAACTCTCTTGTTAGGGTTTGGGCGGTGGTGTTTTCTGGCTTCTCCGGTGTAGTTAGCTCTGTAGTTGTTTGGACTTCATCTTTTCGGTGGCTGGGGGTTGTGGCTTCCTTCTCCGGTTTGGTCTTCAGAGGACTTGGCCTCCTGGAGTTTTTGGTTTCTTCGTCGTGGCTCAGTTATCCTCTCAATGGTGCAGCGGCGGCTTTTTGGTCCTCCTCTTCTAGGCAGCTCTTTCTCAGGCTTTTGTTTGGCTAGATCGGATTTTTAGCAGCAGCGGTGAGTGGCCTTGGCTGGTGGTTCTTTGGGGTTGTGCTTTGTCTCCTCTCTCTTCTTCTTCTTCGTCTGTGCTTGGTTGCTAGAGCTTGTGGTGAGGTTTAGGTTCGGTCTCGAGGCTTGCCATCTGGATGGTTTTCCACTGCAGGCATCTACAAGTCCTTTTTAAGGACTCTTTGGCCTCTCTTGTGGGGGAACAAAAAAAAAAACTTCAGTGGTCTTGATCTTCCTCTCTGCTCTTGCGTGGCTGTGGCTGACTTCGGTCGGTAGGTGGCTTTTGTTGGCTCGCTATGTCCGTGTGCAAGGGTGTGGGTACTTTTTGGCTTGTCCTTGGTCGGAATTCAAGGTATATTGTACTTGTACTTTCTTCTTTCCGCCTTCTCTGGGTTCTAGGTGTGGGTGTTTTGGAGTCTGTGTCGGTTTTTCTGTTCTTATTGGGGCTCCGCTTTCGGTACTGTCGGAGAGGTGTCTGGTGAGAGCTAGGTTTAGTCCGACTTCGGGTCATCGGTTTGTCAGTGGTGGCTCAACCGCTACTTTATAGTCTGATTGGAATAAAACTGATTTTAGAAACTTTAAAACTAAATTAAAGCCCCAACAGCCTTTACCGTCTTAACCCCAATCAACCCCTCAATAAAAAAAAAAGTAGGCTCTCATATTTTTTACTTAATAAAAAAAAACCCAGAAAAATTACCTCTCGTCTCTCGCCGCTTCTCTTTCTCATTTCTAACATTTGTGGGCTTCTAACTTTTGATGATCTTGTGAAGAAATAATGAGATAATATCTTTTTCTCCAATTTAAGTCACATTTTCAATTAAAATCTTTCAAAAAAAAGTTTTTAATAATAATTTTTTAACTTGTAGATCATACAAACCAGTAAAAGATTGAAAGAAAATAATGTCATGTTAAATTTGTAAACGTGTGGTTTTTATTGTTATTGATTTCAATTTTGTTGTAAAATCAAATGAGGTAATAACACTTCTTTATATTAAATTTAATTCTATTCTAAAATCAATTCTAACTATCAAAATTTCATGTTCTTGTGTTCTCTCTCCTTTCTTTAATTTTTGCTTTGTTTGCATAATTCGAAGTGAAACTTGAATATACAGTCAATAAAAGAGAATACATAACCACATAGTAGAGTTGAATTTGATAGTTTCTGTTTCACATACATAAAAAACAGAGCATACCTCTGTTTCTTTTTTTTTAAAAATGCTCGGGTTGTTTGCTATTGTCCAGAACTTCATTGTTAACCAAAATAAAAAATAAAAAAATTGGGGACAAGACAACAAAGACAAAACTTGATTATTATCATCCAACGTTACATAGTCAAATAATTCGATACATACAAAGTATACAGTATAAGTAAAATCTCACGACTGTTGATTTTCCGACAAGCTGAGTGAACAACGGAGCACATGTAGAGAACATAGTTTTCGAGGCCCAAATCATAGACAAGACCCGGTTTTGCAGCTTTCTCTGGATTCACAAGGCCTCCACCATAGTCCAACGGTCCAACGGATCAGCTGGCTTCCGAGGTGAACCTTCTGCAAAAATCTGCTCTCCAAATGGATCTGTTTTCCAAGCTGCAGAGACCACCAGCTCTCTTCACATAACGTGCAGACCTCGATACAGCAGTATCGTAAGGTGATGTTGGGAAGAGTTCTAAACAAATAAACGAAGAAAAAAAAGAGAGGATTTTGTAATATTTCAAAACAGAATCCTCGCTTTCGCTTGTCATATCAAGAGATCCTAATCCGAGCTTACGTTACCTAGCTCGGCGTACAGTGTATCGTTTTCTCCTCTATATATGTAACTCTATTAATCTCGCTTTTTTTCAATGTGGGACTTTATAAGCTTTCAAGACCCATTTAACTAAATATTTGGATTTCCTTATAAAGAAAAAGTTACATTTACAGAAATTATTGAAAAATGGCTTAACAAACACATTAGTGGTACAAAGGGATTCCTATCTTAAATGTGGTTATGTGTGTTATTTGAGTATTCTCTTTTATTGACTGTATATTCAAGTTTCACTTCGAAATTCGAATTATGCAAACAAAGCAAATTAAAGAAAGGAGAAAAACACAAGAACATGAAATTTAGATAGTTTCTGTTTCACATATACAAAAAAAAACAGAGCATACCTCTGTTTCTTTTAAAAAATGCTCGGGCCGTTTGCTATTGTCCAGAACTTCATTGTTAACCAAAAATAAATAAAAATTGGGGACAAGACAACAAAGTTGAAACTCCTTGATTATTATCATCCAACGTAACATTGTCAAATAGTTCGATACATACAAAGTATACAGTACATAAGTAAAATCTCACGACGAGTTAAACAAAAAGACACAAATGGTTAGTTTTTTTTATTTTCGATTTTGTTTTTCAATTCTCATCGTAGTAAAAGGGCAGAATTTGCGTTCTCACAGATAAAGGAATGGTGACGTTATGCACAGAGTCACTCCAAATCAAGCTTCCAAAGAAGTAACCTGTGTTGATTTTGTGTGTGGTCGAGACTTTGACTTTAAAAGAGACCCTTTTGGTCGTCGAGTTGAACACTAACGTCTCCGGCGTTACGGTCACTTGAACGCCAAACGGTGGCTCTACCGCTACTTTATAGACCGAGTCGAGTGGTCCAACATTCGTGAGGATTCTGGTGAGAGTGACTTCGTCTTTGAGGTTTGGTATTGTGATGGAAGGCAAGTTGAAATCAAGAACAGATGGTCTGGGATTCGAGCAGACTGTTGATTTTCCGACAAGCTGAGTGATTGCTGACTCGTTGTAACCAACGGAGCACATGTAGAGAACATAGTCTTCGAGGCCCAAGTCATAGACAAGACCTGGTTTTGCTGCTTTCTCTGGATTCACAAGGCCTCCACCATAGTCGAACGGATCAGCTAGCTTCCGAGGTGACCCTTCTGCAAAAATCTGCTCTCCAAATGGATCTGTTTTCCAAGCTGCAGAGTAATTAAAGACGCTTATCGAGATCAGTGTATGTTCTAGTGGAGCTAATTCGATTGATTAGGTGAAGAAGATGAGAACCTGTAGTGACAATGGCTGATCTAAAGGCAGCTGGAGACCAATCACGGTGCAGAGATTTGAGAAGTGCAATAACTCCTGAAATGGTTGGAGTCGCCATTGAAGTTCCCGACAGAAAAATGAATCCTCGGTTGTTGAATGTGGTATTGGTGGTTGTAGCCGCCAATATGCTCACTCCTGGTGCTGCTATATCCGGCTGCATTCATATGATTGATAACATCTGAGGCAAGAATATATATAAATGGGTCTGAAATTAAAAATATATATGTAAAAGTTCTCATTTACTTTGAGGATCGCTGCTGAGATTGGATTAGGACCTCTTGATGAGAAAGTTGCAACCTTTGTACCAACTGGTTTTCCAATGAGTGTTCTAGAAGGTTTTATCTTCACAACAGGCGAACTGAAAACAATCAAATCTTGCTTAGTTTCTTACTTTTCTAAGTGGTAAGGTTCTTCGTCTGAATTTTCATACCCACTGGAACGTATGTAGAGAAGTATATGAGTCCCGAGCTCGTAATCGACAGCAATACAAGGGAGATCATCTAGACATGGTCGGAGAATGTTGCCTGGCTGTCCTGCGATGATTACGCCGAGACCACCAGCTCTCTTGACATAACGTGCAGCCTTCGATACAGCAGTACCGTAAGGTGATTCTGTGAAACACAACACGACTTTACCCGCCATTGTAAGATCAGAGTTGATGTGAAGACGCTCACATGTGCTACATTACAAGAACCAAGAGTGAACCAAGAATCAGAGAATCGATCTTCTTCATTGTGCAAGATTTGGTGAACATTGGATATAGGTCCTAAGAAGAAACTAGAGATTTGAAATTACCCAGAAAAGCTTTCGTTGCTGTTCCCTGGATTCTCAGGGTAAACCAAGCTAGTGAAGCCAAGTCCAGGACCTGTGTACATTGCTTGACCCTGCAATATAGTGGCCAAACTCACAATAAGAGACAGATTATCACACATTTGCAGATTAAATGTTTTGAAAACATATAAATTTGAGGAGAACAATTAATACCAATATAACTTTGTTGTTCCCAAGAGTCATAGGAGTGGGAAAGGAACGGTCTAGAGTAGTAGCAGCCACTGTGATGATCCAAGGGGCCAAGTTTGTAACGGTCTGAGCCGCTGGGCCTGCGTTACCACCCGCACAAACAACTGTTATACCCTTTAAGACCGCGTGGAACGCCCCGGTAGCTATCCCATCGCGAACATCGGTTTCTGGGAACAGAGGTTCATAGCCTAGGGAGAGAGACAGAATATCAACACCGTCATGAATCGCCTCGTCCATTGCTTTCAAGATGTCGGCAGCCGAACAAATATTCGTGTCTTGATCGTCCAGATACCAACAAGTCTTGTACACTGCTATACGAGCACGAGGCGCCCCGCCTCTCACAGTCCCTCCAGCTAGCCCCTTGTAGCTTGTGTTGGGCACGTAAGAACCGCCCGCGATGGTTGCTACATGCGTGCCATGACCGTTAACGGCTCTAGGGGAAATGAAGTCAAGTGATTCAGTGGAGTTGAAGCTTTCGTTCTCCGCGAGAAAAGCATTGATGAAATACTTTGCTCCTATGAGCTTTTTGTTGCAGTGAGAGGAGCTGAAGTTCTCTCCTGATTCACATCCTCCTTTCCAGTGGCTCGGCACCTGCCCAAACCCATTGTCGTTAAACACTTCAGACTCTGGCCATACTCCTGCAACCACAAAAAACATCTTAGTCATAGAGACGCTAAGACAGAGCCACGGAGGAATCAACAGCAAAACGGAAAACTTTAAGATCAATCTACACTGTAATTAGCAGAGTGAGAAAGAAATGTGCAAATAAACCACTCGTACCTGTGTCAATAACGCCGATGATAATCTGTTCACCCATATTAGCGTCATTTAGAAGATTCTTTGGTTCGGTGGCAGAAAGGCCTAAGTAGTCCCAAGTCCGAGTTGTTGCCAGCTTGTAGAATCTATCCGGTATGACATGAACAACTTCAGGTAAATCTATCGCCAGAGATAAAACAAAATCAGATTTGGCTTGTTGAGACAAACAAGATGTCATGTATGAGATTAGGACTAAGTACCTGCTATTTTCTTGGCTTGGGACTTGGTAAGCTTGGCTGCAAAACCTGAGAAGCCATGTCGGAAACTGTGCACCATTGAATCATGGGCATCCTCTTTACTGTTAACAAGAATGATGAATCAAAAGCAAGAACCATCAGTATAGAAACTGTTATAAACAAGGGAGAAACTAATTTTTACACACCTTCCAAGAAGTGACCACAACATCTGATGATGAGTTTCAGTGACAAACTCAGGATCATCATGCTGCTTCTCACCCAAATAAACAATATGAACCTATTGATTACCACAACAGAACCAACTTTGTTAGTGAATTGGTTTCTGTTTATATGTTATATCTGGTAAAAAAAAAAGAATGAACTTTTATAATTTCTTAAGTACCTTGCTCTCAGCACCGGCTCGCGCCAGGAAACTGCTATCCCCATTGAGAATTACAACAAGACCTAGTACCACAAGAATTGATGTTCTGTGATTCCTTATTCCAAGAAGAAAAGAGAGTTCCATATTTCAATCTCAAAGACAGTAAGATAGAGACGTGATGTCCTTGTGGACTAACATTGAGGAAGTGTTAAGCATCTATATAAAGATGTTCCCTGAAGATAAGTTAGACCAAGAATGTTTCAATTTCTTGGAATTTTTCTAAGGTTTTTGCTTGTTTGAATCACCAATGTGTCATCACAGTCAGACTTACAAAGCTAATAGTTTAATCCCTCACACAATGTCTAAGGAAGATATCAAACTCTGTGAGCTTAGTCAACTAAAATCTAGTTTATTGCAATGTATGGAACGAAACACATCAAGACAGCAATGAGATCAACGAGTAAATGAAACGGTAAATGTAATTCAAACAAACAAAAGTATTTTCAATGCTTTTTTCCTTAGCTTCCATAGAAATTAGAAACAAGTCTTTCCTCTTGGTCTTACTCTATCAGAAAAACCTAATGTGGCAATTGTGTACAGAAAATAAAAGGATCGGACCCAAAACATATTACACTGGCCGTATAATTTGTGCGCCGAGACGGAAAATCGCCGCCGTGGATGTCCGACGAGCGCCGACGCGGCTGCTTAGGGCATTTTTCAAAAACACTTCGTAACCGGAGCTTCATTCCAACAAATTTGACGGTGAGAGACAGAGAGAGACGATGCGAGAAGAAGAGTAACCAGACTGAGACTGAAATTTGAAGAATGTTGTTAAGCGAAGAAGATGGTCGAAAAACGAGGCGCAGAGAAAGAGCGCGTCTGGGCCAGAGCTTATTGGGCTTAGGCCTCTTAAACTTTAGGCTTTCCTATGACGGGTTGGTCCGTGAACAAAGCATTAAACGACGTCGTTCAACTTCCTAAGCATATCGTTTAATCTTCTTGAAATTATTTCCGAGATTTGGTTAATTGTAGCTACAAGTTTCGTGCGTAGATGATTTTTCATGAATCGATTTCTTGCATAAAAAATCAAAGAAAACCGTAAGAACACCAACATGAATTCAAGAATCAAATAACCTTTAAAACCCAAGAAAAACAAAAATCAAAACGAAGACTAGGAGCAAATAAAGAAACTTGTAAACCACTCAATCAAACACTTGTTTGGATTTAAGACATTCACAATGAACTAATGACAAATTCTAAACAAAGATAAGACCAAAAGAGAAGAAAATAAAGGAAAATCGTTGTGGAATATAATTAATTAAGAAATTATCATGGTCTCGAAGCAATGAAGTCCATCAAACTCAGGCGCGAGCCTCAGTTTCTTCTTCTCCACCAAAACCTTCTTTGTTGTATTCTCCATCGAAACGGCTTGAGCAGCAGAGGAGGAAGAACACGAGGAGCCCTTAGAAGATGAATAAGCCGTTGTTTTGTTCCACATAATCTGTGCGCAGAAGGAGTCCAACATACTAAACAACGAATTCATGATTTTATAAAAAAAATAACTCTTTTTACTTCAACTTGGAGAGAGAAGCAGAGATCCTTAAAACTCGAAAAGGTTTTGTGGGTTTTGTGAAGAAGTAGAAGAGAAGAAAGAAGAGGTTTGTTTATATAGAGAAGGAAGCTTGGCCGTGTTTAAGATCCTTAAGCTCCAACTTTGTTTCCTTTTTTCTGTTAATTATAGATTTTTCCTTTTCCGCTTAGTACTGGGTGCATGCATCATATGCCACGCGCTGTAACCTTACTTTATTTTTCCTTTACTATGTCAAAATACGTACAGAAAAGTAAAAAAAATATAATTCAAGAATCAAAAAAAAAAAGAAGAAGAAATACGATCAGATAAAAATTGTAAACTAAACACCAGTCACTATTGATTTGAGATTTGTGAATTTTCTCTTCTTATGAATACATTCCACCAATTTCACTTTGAATTCTGCAAATCAAACAACTTAATCAAAAGATAGAGAAAAGAAGAACTAGAGAAAGTTATGATGTGGTTTTGAGTGGTATTGGTTTCCTCCGACGGATCTGTAGTCTCCTGGTTTGGATTCATTCTTGCTTTTCTCTCTCTTCGTTGGTTTGTGATTTTCCGGTGGTGTGGTTCGATGTTGCCTCTTCCCTCCTCTCTTTCTCTGGAAAGCTTCTGTTTCGGATATGCTCTCCTTGGTGTACTTGTCAAGAGTCTCTTGTACGTCCCCTCCTTGCCTCCTTGCCGTTGGTGTTTTCTTCCTTGATTTTGCATGCAGCTTCTACGAGATCCTTTGCTGCTTCAATCGGTTTTGAGATGGAGTTGTGGCTATTTGGGTTGACTTCATTCCCGTCAAGCTCTGGGTTCTATTGGTGGTTGGTTTCAACAAAAGCCGTTGGTGGTTCAGAGGGTTTTCATGGCTTGCCGCTCGCGTGCTCGTATAAATATCCCGGGACAAAGGTAAAATGAGATGGGTTTTCTGTTGTTCTCCGTTTTCATCTAGTTCATCTATAGTTTGGCTCTTCCTCTCCTAGATTAATTGTTTCGGTTAGTTAGGCTTAAGTCCAATCTGTTGTTGTTTGAAACGCTTTAGTTTTGAAATCTCATCAATGTATTCCTCAAGTTTTTTAATAAAATTCAGATGATAAAAAAAAAGAGAGAGTTATGACAGTTTACCAAAACCATAAAAAAAACATCTTGTTCTAGCGTAAATCGATTTCTTGGTTTGCAAGGAATTGACTGTTTGATAGATTGGATGAATAATAATCACTACCAACATCATCATGTGATTAGTCAATCATCAACCCCATAAACTAGAAAATATAATTTCTTTTCAAAAAAGTACTGTGCTCCAGTTGAGACCGGGTCCTTGAGGCCACGCTATGGAATTCCAAATCCCTACTCATCCCAACACGAGCCGAACCAATCATTCACACGACCACACCACCTTTCTTTGCCCCAACTTGGGTCACAAGCTCACGTTACCGAGCTTTGAAGATCTTATTCAACTCTATACAAACACCTTTCTTTCTTCCCTTGTTAAAAGTAGACACTCTTTTAGGTTATTGATGTTTTGAAAGCATCGAGACAGCTCGCAGTAGCGAGTGATCTGTCCCACTCGCAGTAGCATCAACAACCTAAAAGAGTGTCTACTTTTGAGCCAGTCAAGATTGATTCAAAAGTAGACACTCTTTTAGGTTGTTGATGCTTTGAAAGCGTCGAGACAGCTCGCAGTAGCGAGTGATCTGTCCCAAAACTTGTCCCAATACTCAACAAAAGGAAAGCTTTTGTAAACAGCAGGAGTATCTTGTTCATTGATCGGCTCCTGCGCAGGACCAATCATTGCATCTGTCGAAGGAAAATAGAATGTTGGGATCGATAACCTCTCCTTCTCAGTGTTCACGACGGCTCTGTGAAGCACGCTCTTGTATTTGTCATTGCTTATGACCTTGAGGAGACACAACAACACAATTTAGCACAATAGAGCGACAAAAAAACTTAGGATTTTCAAGAATCTGTTTTGTTCTAACCTGTATTTGGTCGCCGACATTGACGATGAAAGTGTTGGGGATAGGATAAACAGCGACCCACTTATCATCCTTAAAGACTTGCAAGCCAGAGACTTGGTCTTGAAGAAGGAGAGTGATAACGGTTGGGTCTTTATGTCCGGGAAGTCCGTAAGTTAGCTCGGGCTCCGGACACGGAGGATAGTAGTTAAAGGCCATGTGTTGAGCGTGTTTGCCTAATCTATTGCTTATATAGTCACTTTCAAGGCCTAAGCTCTCAGAGATTGCTTCAAGAAGTCTCAAGACCAAGGCTCTAACGCTTGTGGCGTATTCGGCTGTGATCTCTTTGAAAGAAACGGGATTTGAGGGCCATTCGTCGATGAAATCTTCGATAGGAAAGCAATGGAGTCGAAGGTAGTCTCTCCAGTTCAAGATTTTGTCTGCGCTGACGTTGAAACTGGTGGAGACTCTGGTCGTCTTTGTTGAATCCGTAGAATAGTGTTTCATCCTCTCGCTCTCCGGTTGATGGAAAAACTCTCTTGCGACAGTTAGCATTTTATCGACGGTTGTCTCCGGTACTCCATGATTCTTGATCTGGAACATACCAAAACAAGAATTTTTTTGAGACAGAGTAAACGTTGTGTGCAATAAAAATGTGTAAATTTGAAACGGAGTAACAAAGCAGAATAACCATAGTGTAGTACAGTGTTTGACACACACACACACACAAACATAGTGTAAAATGAAAGAAATTTGAAACAAAGTAAACGTACTACGCTTTAGAGCATCTCCATTGGTGAAAGACCCCAAAAGACTCTTATCAATTTAATAATAGTATTTTTAAATAATTTAATTTTAAGTTATAAATAAAGTTTAAACCAATCATATGGAGGCAAGTGTGAAATGGGTCTCTCATGGATATCTAGAGATCGGAAGACTCTCCATTCTCTCTCTTTTCTTTAACTACTTTTATTATTATTAGGAAAGAACCAGCGCGATGCGCGAGTTTTATTTTAATTTAAGTTTTAAATAATATATTTTTTAGATCTATATTTCGACTATTGATTTTATCTTTTTTAAATATTCTTTTTTCTACTTTTTTTCTTGATGATATGTGTAATCTCTTTCGTACATTATTTTATTAATCTTTATTTATTCTTCAAGAAACATACTCTTTTAATTTATCTAAATATTATTATTATAATAATTTTTCATTTTTCAATTTATCATTTTGAGTTTTCTTTTATATATCTTTTATTAAATCCATGTCTTTTTATCCATTCTTCTTATTCTTTATTTTTTCTCTTCTTCTCTATATTATTTTTATATAATTTTTTATCTTCTCGAATTTTTATTGAATATTTTGTTGTATATTACGATTTTTTAGGTTGGAGTTAACTTCTTAATTTACTCAATATCATAATTTTTTTCACTTGTACTAAAGTTTCATTATCTTAATTTATTTGAAATTAAGGATTAAATCACTTAAGAAAAAATAGAATGATATATTTAAAATTATGTGTTAGATAAGATTTATATATTTACTATGTTTTTAAATTAAATTTTAATTATATCTACTTATAATATTTTTTAAATATTTTAATTCAAATTTAATGGGTTTTACGTATAGTTAATTGTACATATGTTAATATTTATTTATGTTACTTTTTTTTATAAACAATAATTGCTTATATACTTTATACATGTACAAAAATAAAGTTGAGATTGACAAATTCGAAAAAGCTGATATCTTATCCTCTCGAGAGTCAGCTTCATCTATTATATAGTAGATGATGATTTGTGATTTGTGAATGTGTTATTTGTTTATTGTTATCAATGAATTTTTTGTGTTGAATATGTTATTTATTATTTCTTATATTGTAATAATTGACATTTTATTAAATACATAAAAGTGAAAATAAAGTTGGATGCGTTTAAATTAGTGATTAACATGATCGCGACACGTGGTAAGTGAATCAATCAGATTTTTTGACATGTGTCCGGATTAGAAAATATTAAATAGGTAAAATTTAGATTTATGAGTAGTTAGATTTTAATAAATAAATGAGTGTTAGTATGTTATCAATTAAGAAAAAAAAAATTAAATGAGATTAACTTCAATTTATGAAAAGATAAGCTGAAACATTAATCCTACAAAAAAAATTAACTTGAATGGTTTTTTTTTTTGGTTTTGGGTTTTGTGAATAAGATTTTATCTGTCATTATTTAGTTAATTATAATTGATGTTGTATATAATCTAGTGATTTGGTAAGTTGTAGTTACCTATAATGTTCATTTGAAGATTTTTTATTTTCTATTGTTTTTTCAAATTTATTTTGTTATTTTGTTTTTTTAATTGTAGTTTGTATTATATCAGCATAGTTTTTTATGTTTTTCACTATTATTAAAGTAATTTTTTACAAACTTTGTCAAGAAGCACTCATGACATAACTGATATGGGTGTTGATTTTGATTGAGAAGATTGTGGGTTCGAATCTCCCAATATGTGAGTGGATAAAAATATTTTATTTGGTTCGTATTTAATGATATAAAATTTTATAAATCTAATAATGAATGATACGTGTCATTCTTTCCAGTGCAATGTAGCAGAAGCAGAAGAGGACCCTTACTCTTTCATATAGTAGATTTAGTAAACCACTGTTCTAATAATTGGCGACCAAAGACACCCGAGATTCCAATTTTAGCCTGATCGGTTGAAAAATAGGTCAAAAAAAATTCGAATCATTCTTTTTGTTTAGACTGCCGATTAATTTAATTTAAATTTAAATTAATATTTTATTTATTACTTTTTAGAAAGATAGAAAAATCCAAAAAACATATTTAATTGATATTAGCTAAATATATAAAAACTATAGTTTGAAAAAAAAAATCCGCGATTGTCTGATTTATACGCTACTAGTCAGAGTATATCCTCCTCGAACGTCCTATCCAACTTTTGAAACAGAGTAAAGATTTTGTATTGCAATAAAAAAAAAATAGAGTAAGTTTGAAACAAAGTAAACGTAGTGTATTACAATAGAAACATACTAGTAAATTTGAAAAAAGAACTAATGTGTACTGGAGTAAAACATAGTAATTTTAAATTTTCCTAATTTATATTGGTGATCAGGTCTAGTCCGACTAATCCCATGGATGAGTAAAGCTCCTTCGCTTTACCGGTCCATATTGTTTATGTACCGAGACACGCTATGGCCCACTTGGTTTGTCCACTACACGCGGGTTAACATAGTAACAGAGGAACGTATGATTAAAGAGAGTGAGTTTGAAAGAGAGCTAGTAATACTAGGCGTGGAGTTACCTGGAAGAAGCCATAAGTGGAACATGCATTAGCAAGTTGATGGACAACCTTGGCTCGATTGGGTCCATGGAGATCCCGGAGATCGATCAGAGGAATAGAATCGCCGGAAGATTCGACCTCCGACAAGTTTGGACGATCGGAGATGGGTCGGACGTAGCTTGAAGGGATATGACTAACGGAGGAGGCGAAATCAGACACTAAGAGCTTTGCAGAAGCTGCCATGATTGGGTAGCAATTTTGTCTTTGGTAAACGATGAGAGATGACAACTAAAGTGATAGAGATGCTGCTAGCCTATATGTATATATAATATACACAAGTATAACGTGTAATTTGGTTACCAAAAAAAAAAAACACTGTAACGTGCAATGTGTTGACGTGTACATATATATCTTAAGAACACGGAGGCACGATGTCAGCAATGTGACGTCACCTTCCAAATGATTTTTTTTTAATGATTTTGTATTACTAGTTGTATTGAAGGGTGCGCAAGTGTCGTATTACTTTATTTCATATAATATGATTTGGTTTTTATTGTCATGGGTTCGAGTCATCCGGCCACTCTTGTTTATTTATTTTTAAAAAAGAAAATCAAGTTAAGTAAGTCTTAGTCTAGGGGCGTTTCAGTGTAGTTCTCTAAAAGAGATTGGTATATATATTGTATATCCCTAGTTTCATTTCCATTTGGGAGACGTAAGAGTTTTGAACCCAAAACTTCTCCCTGTTAATCCTATTTATTATAAAGAAATAAAACTGTTAATTTAAAATGCAAATAGACCAACGTGTAAAGTACGGTTGTTTCGTTTACCTACTAATATACAACGTGTAAAGCACGGTTGATTCGTTGACTTTCCAATTGTAAAGCTGTAAATCATACAAAGCATACAAACGCTTAATGAAAATGTGTCCAAGATTCATATTTCATCGCTAAAAATAGTGAATTTGATTGGTATGTGAACTGAATAGCAGAATATCTGAATAACTAAATAATAAAATAGTAGAATTAACAAGGAGGTTCAGATAGTGGAACTAGTGGTGAATATAGCACGGAACACACAAGATATGATCTCAGGTTTTGAAAGATTGATATGTCATACAGATGGGTCATGGAAAGACGGGGTTCCCAATGCGGGATTGGGCTGGTACAGTCAAGGAGTTGGGACGACGGGTACCTTAATGGGCACAAGAAATGTAGGACGAAGTATCTTATCTTTGCACACAGAGTTGGAGGCTTTAATATGGGCGATGCATTGCATGCTTGATGCTAGGAGATTGGAGGTGACTTTTGTCATAGACTGTTCCGAATTGGTGAAGATGGTGTCTAAACCAGCGGAGTAGCCAGCTTTTTCCATACACTTGGAGGAATTCGAGAGGAGCAGGAAGGAATTTCAGTTCTTCTCCATCTCACAAATCCCAAGAGCGCAGAACACAAAGGCGGATAAGTTAGCACGCGGTGCTCGAGACTACATTTATCATCTACACTATGTAAACTCAATTTTACCGGCTTGGTTATCTGTGCCGTTCTATGAAGTTGAGGCTGTTGACAAAAAAAAAATAATAACAAGAAGGAAAATTTAAAATTGAATAAAACAGCGGAATCAATAGAATATCAAAATTCAAAACTGAATAAATTTTAAAACGCCAAAAAGTTATTATTTACTAGATGAATAACCTTTTTTTATTCTAGTTATAATTTTAAAACGTGCACAATAAATTCAAAATAGCTTGCTAATTTGCCAAATTGAAAGTTGGGGAATTAATCTGCATAATTAAAAAAAAACTTGAGGGATTAAATGATCATTTTTTATTTAGAAAATTATGATTATTTTCATAAATCATGATTATTTGTAAAATACCATCAAATACCTTTTTAAGAAATATTATTTTTATTATATTATGTTTTATGTTGTTATGAATAAAATTAAAAAATTATGTGTATTTAATTCCAGTGATTTTTTTCATCAAATTCACTTATTTTCATCTATATTTCTCAATATATGATAGTAGCCCTGAAAATATAGGACATAATTCACGTTATGTCCCGTATTCACTTGAATTTCGCATCTTATTCCCTTTTCTGTTAAAAGAATTCTCAATCAGGATCATTTATTTTATTCAAACAGGTACGAAAAATGGGTATGAGATCATATACCTTAATTACATGTTCAATATATATATATATTTATTAATTTTTCCAAAATTACCCAAATTTCCCCGAAGTTATCCAAAATATGTTTTGAAGTTAAACTTTACCCAAATTACTGGGAGTTTGAGAAGAGATTTTGGATAAGAAAATTTCTCAAATCCGTTTCGTTCTTATCGAATTTTCATATTAACAATTCCCATCACGAGTCCTGGAACTTTTAAAGACACATATAACTGCTTAAGTTATTTGTTTTTGTAAAGTTATGTATACTGATTTTTTATATTTGATTAAATATCAATGAAATTTTTAGATAGAAAATATAATATAATAAAAACAATATTTTTTTAAAAAGTATATGATGGTATTCTACAAATAATCATGATTTATGAAAATAATCCTAATTTTTTAATAAAAATGATCATTTAATTCTCCAAGTTTTTCTAATTGTGCAGATTAATTCCCCAACTTTCAATTTGGCAAATTAATTTCTCAAGTTTGAGTTGACTTTGCAAAATTAAACTGAGAAAAGTCAACGGTAACGTTTCCGTTTTTTCCGTTAACGTTGACTTTTCTCATGCCCAAATTTGTGCAGTCAACTCAAACTTAATGAATTAATCTACACAAGCGATACTTGAGGAATAAAATTGCCGATTACAAATACTTGAGAAATTAAATGAGCAATTTTTCGAGAAAGTCTTTACATTGATTGGGGATCATGATTTCCGTTGCTCTCTTTCTTGTTCTTTTTCTTGTTATTCAGTTTTGTTATGTGAGTAGTTTCTTCGTGGAATTGATTCCTACTTTCCTTAGGATACTGTAGAAAATACATATATAGTAAAACCTATATAAATTAATAATTACTATAAGATAATAAATTTTGTCCGTTTTGAAATAGACAGTATAAAATTCGAGAAAATAATAAGATAATATTTCCTTTATTTCTAATTGATAGATGTTTTGGAGTTTTCACACATATTAAGAAGATAAATTAAAACTTGACAATAATTGCATCATTTTTTCTGATTAACAATTTTCAACATCTTTAAACCAATAGCAATTCAATAAATTCAGTTATTTTTTAAAAGTTTACAATTTATCATCAGTAACCAATAAAAATGCATATATAGAAAACTTAAAACATCTATCTTTATAAAATAAAAAGAAAAACTAAAAAATATTTCTTTTAGAAATAGAGGGATTAATTGTTTTTGAAACTTATATGTAAATATATGGTCTCAATAATAAAAAGTTTAATAATTATAAATAAATCTAGATTTATATAACTAAAACAATTTATTAAAATTTGACTCTAATTTAAATGAAACTCCATGCCACAATTGCAAATTCTTTTGAGTGCATCCAGTATTATCTCTTTTGTATTCACATAATTCTTTGTGTATTTGATCCGTCATTGTTGATTTTGGAATACCCTTTAGATGTGAAACCATGCATTGCTAAGTTTGGTTTATGAAATAATAAAGTAAAACTCTAAAAGATTATGAATCAAAAGAAAAAATATTTTTATAAATTAATATTATTAACTTATAGAGATTTATTGTATATATATATTCATTGACACAAGTTTAGCAATAATCATCATTGGTCATATTATTCTTTCGTTTACCAAAAAAAAAAGGAAAAGAAAGGTTATTCTTCTTGAACTTTTTTATTTTTCTCCAGATGGAATCCGCACGTCAGAAAGTATCGATCATTTGAACGAGAAATATTATAATATTTTAAATATAAATACAATCACAGAATTTGACCCTGAAAAAGAAAAAAAAATCTAAAATTAGTACTAGTAAATGTTTTCTTTGTGGAGTCGTGAAACAATTTTTTAATTATTTAAAAGAGAGAAAAGGTAAAAGCGAATGATACATACAGTACATTGATGTTTGGAACATTTTTATATCATCATATGATAAACAATTAGGGATGTGAACTCGATCTAGGTGATCCAGTTCTAGCATCAGCAAGCACTGATGCATGATAACGTAAAATATATTTTAGACGACTTTTGTTCTCTTTCTTTGAAAATAGTGTAGTTCGACTTTGAATTGCACAATAGTGTAGTTTTAGTGATATACAAAGACCTCTCTCTTTCCTATGTTGTTTGTTTTAAGTTTAAACAGATAAGGCATTAAGGCCTCATGATGAATGCTGTTATTATATTATTATAGCTTATGTCAATTTCTTGTTTGATAAGAAACTAAACGATAGGGTTAGTAGTTTATATTGGATGAACTGGTCTTACCAATATTCCATATTATAGTGAGCTGAGTTAGCAGATTCGATATAAACTCTTTGAATGAAAGAATATGCTTATTCTCATTGTAATGCCTCAGATGCGACATCGGCCAATTAGGTTACAAGCTCGAGTATCATTAGCATGACTCTACCTTTCATGAGCACTTATCTTTTGTCGACTAGTTGTGATGTGGCACCCTGTAAGTTTATTCACCAACCCACTTATGATTATTAGTTATTTAACCAAAAACAAGTATCATGTATAAGTCAAATTGCACTTCTTTTTGTTTACACCTGAAATATATTATAAGTCAAATTGCACTTTTTTTTTGTTTACACCTGAAATATATTATTAGTCAAATTGCACTTATAGATTTTAATGAGATGAGATATATTTGAATTTAACAATAAAAAAGTTCAAATCATATGTAGGTAGATAGGCCTTGGTGTGTAAGAACATATACTTTATTTTTGAAGTTTGTTAAATCTCAAAGTTGAGGGTTGAAAAACATCTAATGGTAAAACTTCAAATTAAACTATAAAAATTTGTATTTTTATTATTGATCATAACTAATTAATATTATAAAACGTTTATAAATAACCACGAAACATATATTAAAATATATTACAAATAATATAAATTAATAAGACATCACATTATAAGGTGTATAGGGGGGATTAAGTGAGGACTAACTTCCGAAGATAAAAAAACTCCTATATGTTGTGTAATTATGGTGATCGTTGACGCGTGTAGGAGTTTTAAAAGAGTAGGATTAGAACTGTTTCTTAAGATTTGGTTCATGACCGGGATGTAGATTGTAATCTAAGTGAAAAGGATATTTGCCTTCTTTATCGTAGAGGGAGATATTGTCTCTTTATACACTCTTTTAGGTCGGATAGTTTTTCATTCGGTCTCTTCCATCACTCATTATTAGCGGTGAGTTGCCAGCCGAACCTTTCAGTATGGTAGGCTCTTTCCATGCCTATATCCACGGAGCTCTCGGCTTAACGGCTTAACGAGTCCATTTAGTACTTGCGTGTGATTCTACACCTATTGGTTAGGGTTAGGTAGTTGGTGTATTTTAGTTGGATCTTATAGTGACGTGTAAAATCATCTCCAACAATTATATAGTTGATGTATTTTTAAGATTATATCTCTATTTAATCTACTCCTACTTAAATTATAAAGAATTTAAACTCATTTTATTGTTTTTAGGTAAAGAATTACAGAAAATATATTTATATCAGTTGGACTTCTAAATGCGAGGAGACACGGTGACACTCCATCTACTCCGACTACTATCGTGAAGTTTATTAACAAACAAGTGTGAAATCGACTACTTTCAATCGAGCTTTGTGAGACCATAAGTATGAGAAGAGCCTATAATTACGGTTTGCCTCAAGGATCTAGTTTTTATTCCAATCGGTTCCAAAGAGTATATAGTTTTAATTTCGGAAAATCCAGCTTCATGAAGCACTTGTCGTAAAAAAAGTCAGTTTTGGTTTGAATAAATTTGATATTTATTTATTAAAAAAATGACGGACGAAGAAGTATCACTCTGGAATATTTTGATTAACCAATACGGTGCATGGCTTTCAATCTGATTCTGTTTTAACCTTTGCAATAAATAACCACTGATGATTCGTTTCAGTTTTTTTTTTCCTTTATAAGACGAGTGGTCGATGTTGTCTAAAATAAATTTAGCATCTGCATTAAGAGGAATCTTATACTATTCATATATAGATACAGAAACCGATGTTTATATTGTTCAATTTATCAACTAAAACAACCCAATGTGCTTATTACTGTTAAAAATGGTTTATTAAAAATTATTGACAAATCCCCTATATACAATATTATTTGAGAATTAATTTTAAAGAGTATCCTTATTTTTTAAAATATTTACAATGGTGTCATTTTACTGATTTGTCACCAGCACATTCATTCTTACCAACCTTCTAAAAAGAGTTATTTCAATAAACTAATTACCTTATATGCTATTATCTATTTTTAATTTTTAATATAACCAAAATTTTTATAATTTATTTTTGTTATGATTTATTTCCAAAAAAATCTGTAACCAATAATTTTATACAAAATAATTAAACAAAATTAAAATTTACTAATAATTTATGATATACATAAAATATGAAATTTAATTTTTAATATAACAAAAAGATTATAATTCATTTTCTGTTATGATTTATTTCCTAAAATTTTATACAAAATAATTAAACAAAATAGAAATTTACTATGATTTAATATTATACACATTCAACTACTACTTTGCGTAATTTTTTTCTCTTATCAAAAAATATTTTTTTTAAATATACTATATTGTCATCATAACAGCTAAAAAAAACTGGACTAAAATATTTTACTATGATTTAATTTTTAAATTATACAAAACTAAATAAATAATAAATTATTCACCTTGCGCAGGGCGCATGTTATCACCTAGTCTATATATATAAAGAACAGTGAAGTCTCTTCTTATGCATCCACCTCTTCACACATACTCTAAAATTATGACACATCATCTATTCATTTTATTAATTTTAAGTTTTTTATTTGATTTATTATGTTTTATGTTCTTTAGTCTTTCAATTCTTATAATAAGTAATATTCATTAATAAATTCAAATTGAATATGAGAAATCAGTTAATATATTGATCTAAATAAACTTTAATTTAATAATTTTAGTTGTATTATACCTCTTATCCCAAATTTTTAACATGTTCAACACAATATATCTTCGAATAAATAATGGATTAAATTTTATAAAAATTCTAAAACACTTAAATTAAAAAAAAAACATACATTGAGAATGATGAGAGAAAAAAGAGTTATGAAAAAGATAGTGAATGTTAAGTTAAAAGCGCGACAAAATGTTATTCGTATATCTTGAGTTTATGAGAGAAAGAAATAGAGTGGGAGGGAGAAAGGGGAGAAAGGGGAGAAAGGAGAGAGAGAGAGAGAGAGAGAGGGAGAGGGAGAGGGAGAGGGGGAGGGAGAGATTAGTGCATCTTCCAAATAAATCAATCACATCAAACATTTATGAAAAAAATTAATATTGTCAATAATGTATCTACAAACATTAGATGTTTATGAAAAAGAAGATAGAGAGATAGAGATAGAGAGATTAATGCATCTTACAAATACATCGATCACATCAAATATTTATGAAAAAACATTTACATTGTCACTAATGTATCCAAAAAATATTAGATGTTTATGAAAAAGAAGTAGACAGAGAGAGATTAGTGCATCTTTCAAATACATCAATCACATCAAACGTTTATGAAAAAAAGACTAATATTGTTCATATTATATCTCAAAATATATTAGACATTTATGAAAGAAGATTAATGTTGTACGAATGAACATCCGACTCAAATTTAAGAAAAAAGAAATGTAAGTATAATATTAATATAACTTTTTCACATCTAAAATTAATAAGTGAGACCAATATTAGAATATGCGACTATTTAAATTTTGTCTGTCAATATGAATATTAAAATTTTTGATATATAATATTATTTATGAACCCAACAGTTTTTTTAAAAGTTTTTATCTTCTATAAATATATTTAAGTTTCTACAATATATTATTCAATCAATTATATATTATTAACATCATAAAAATATTAATTACTAGATAAAATAATATTTTATATTACTAAAACTAATAAAATATTACTAATACTAGTTTTTGTAACCATATTATTAAAGGGAATGCTAAATTCCGCGCGAAGCGCGGATTATACACTAGTAGTTCTTTAGTGATTGTAAATAAAAATATTTAACGTTTGATTTCCAAAATATGTAATTTTCACAGATTAATAGATAGCCCTGTGCATAAAAACCGGACCCGAAAAACCAAACCGGAATCGACCCGAAATAATCGGTTCTGATCGGGTTTAGTTATAGCCTTTTTACCTGATGGTTCTTAAGATAGAGAACCGTGGGTATCAGGTCGGTTCCGGTTTGGACCCGATTCCCGATCGGTTACCCGAAAAATTAAACCCTTAATCTGTTATGTACCTTTTGTCGATTCAGTGACCCTATCCCTATGCCTCATGCTTTCCTTATCACGCGTATTCATTGAAAAATCACAAACACAAACTAGAATCCGTAACTCCAATCGTCGGTTGTACATCGTCACCACCTTCCTTCCGGCTGGTCGAGAAACCAATCGGAGGTAAGTCTCTGCTACCCTACTCTTGTGTTTATCAATTCGATTGTCGATTAGTAGATTCTCAAATCTCAATTCTCAAAAGTTTTCATGTTCTTCGAATCCGATAGGACCGATGCTCTTTACTTTTTTATGTTAGGTTCTCAAATCTCAATTGTACTGCTTGCTTCCGAGTTATGATTCGATCAAATTGTACTGCTTTTAAATCCTCAAAAGATCTTTGTTTTCTCAAATGATTCTCAACTGATTTTTCATTGGATTGTTGATTTATTGTTTCCTAATGATCTGCTTGATTTATTGTTTCCGATTTCATCTTGTTTTAATATTTGCTTCCGATCGTGATTCGTGTACAGTAGTTTTGAATATGAAGCTTAAACTTAATTGATTGGTCGTGCTTGATGAGTTGATTTGTTACTTTGCTTTTGAGAATATAGCATTTGATCCTAATGTGTATGCTTTATCATTCTAATGCAGATGGCGTCTTGTGAATCACCTGCACCGAACAATCACTTTCCAATGGAAGAAGATAATGTTCACGTATCAGATGAAGATGTGGAAACAGACCTAGTTCTGGAAATGGAAAGAGGAAAGGCAATACGGGAGTTAGTGGTTCTGGTACTGGGTCAAGGAAGAAGACAAGGTCTTGGGTTTGGGATCACTACACTCGACCTGAAGACAACTATGAAAAATGCAGTTGTAATTATTGTGGGAAAGTGATGTCTTGCCCAACAACGTCAGGCACATCGAACCTGAAGAAACACTTGACTAGCTGCAAATCGTACCAGGTATGGNGGGTCAGCTGACCCACCCAAAATTTATAAAAAAAAAAAAATCCATTAATTTAATATATTAAAAAGATATTGCACCAATATTCTTTTTCTATTTGCACCTGGTTTAAAATAGCAGTCTTTATACTTTTAGCCAATTTACTAAATAGTTAGTTCTAGTTGCAAAACGTGGTCCATATATAGCCCAAATTTTCTTTTTTTTTAAATTACAAATAATTACAAATGAGACTGTGATTAAAAAAATAATTTAGGATATGAAAGATTGTACTGTAATTTTGTAAGATGTTTTTATGTTTCTACAAAAAAAAAATTATATTTATATTTATAGTTATGTTTTGACCCATGTTAAAAAAATTTCTGCGACTGCCACTGGCCACCGTCTGTGTCGTTGAGAAATCTGTCGGAGGTATGTGTCTCTCAGTCTCTCGTACTCTGCTCCTCTATCTCTAGCATTTGATCCTAATGTGTATGCTTTATCATTCTAATGCAGATGGCGTCTTGTGAATCACCTCCACCGAACAATCACTCTCCAATGGAAGAAGTGCTTGATGAGTTGATTTGTTACTTTGCTTCTGTTTGTTACTTTGCTTTTGAGAATATAGCATTTGATCCTAATGTGTATGCTTTATCATTCTAATGCAGATGTCGTCTTGTGAATCACCTCCACCGAACAATCACTCTCCAATGGAAGAAGATGATGTTGACGTATCAGATGAAGATGTGGAAACAGAAACTCCTGGAAATGGAAATAGGAAAGGCAATAAGGGAGTTAGTGGTTCTGGTACTGGGTCAAGGAAAAAGACAAGGCTTTGGGTCACTACACTCGACATGAAGACAACTATGACAAATGCAATTGTAATTATTGTGGGAAAGAGATGTCTTACCCAACAACGTCATGTACATTGAACCTGAAGAAACACTTGACTAGCTGCAAATCGTACCAGGTATGGGTAACCGCTAATAAGTCTAAGAAGCAATATGTGTTAACTCCTGATAAGGAAGGAAATCTAGGCATGTGTAAGGTATCTGAGAGAGTGTTTAGGGATGTTACAAACGAGATGCTAGTATTAGCGGAATTGCCATTAGCTTTCGTGGAGAGCTTGGCTTGGAGGCATTTCTGCTCAAGAGTGAAGTTGTATCAGCCTCATTCTCGAAGAACATGTACAAGAGATGTTGTAGAGATGTTTGTGTCTAGAAAAGCAGGTATGAATAGTATTCTTAGGAAGAACAAGCAGAGATTGTCGTTGACTACCGATATATGGGTTGCTCCTTATACATCAGCTAGTTATATGGTAATAACGTTATATGGTAATAACTGCGCATTTTGTTGATGCATTTTGTTGATGCTAGTTGGCAGTTAAGGAAGTTCATCATAGGCTTCAAGAATATTTCGGATCATAAAGGTGCAACGATCTGTAAGGTTCTTATTGATTGTTTAGAAGAATGGGATATAAAGAGAGTCTTTTGCATCAGAGTAGATAATGCCACAGCTAACAGTTCTGCTATAAAGAGGTTCAAGGAATGATTCAGTCAAGTTGGTGATGATGCTTTAGTTCTGATAGGTGCTCATTTGCATTTAAGGTGCTCGACTCACATATTGAACGTGATTGTAAAGGAGGGTTTGATGGAGATAGACGCTAATATCAATGATGTTCGAAATGGTATTCAGTATGTGAGGTCTTTAACACCCTGGCTCAAGTCGTTTGAGTTTCGTGTAGAAACAGGAAAAATGACAAGGGGAAGCTTACCTTTAGATGTGAGGACGAGATGGAATGCCACGTATCTGATGCTTGATCAAGCTATGAAGTTTAGATTGGCATTTGATAAGATGGAGGCTGAAGATAAACCTTATAACGACTACTTCTTGGAATTTGTGGAGAGAAAGAAGAGGGTCGGACCACCAGTTACAACTTATTGGGAAGAAGTAGAGAGGTTGATTCAGTTCCTCATAATTTTTTACAGATCAACTTTGAGACTTTCAGCTTCTACTTTGACGACTGCTCATAAGATCTACGCAGAGATAGTCACCATCACTAGGATGATCAGTGCAATCAGCGATAATGCAGGATCTGATGAACAACTAAGGTACAAAGCTTTTTCTATGATGGCGAAGTTAAAGAAGTATTGGAATCCGTTTTGGGTAAATGCTAAATCTCAAAATCGAGAGATGAACAAACTTCTGATAGTAACAAGTGTTTTTGACCCAAGTAAGAAGATGAAGTTTGCTCAACTCTGTTTTGAAACGCTTTATGGCAGTGAAAGCATATAGATTAAACTTCTCTCTGAAACAGTGTCGGATATCTTGATGAGTTTGTTTGATGAGTACAATGGTTATGCTACAGCTACGGTTGGGTCTGGTAACTCTTCTCAGTCACAAACAACATCGTCTACACATTCTCACTCTCAGTCCCAAAATCAAGATCAAGTTGAGACAAGGGTTCTAATTAATGGTGTCATATATGAAAGTATGGATAATCTGTATGAGGAGTTTATGGAAGAATTCGGCATTCCAGAATCAATTAATGAGTTGGAGTTGTACTTGAAAGAACCGGTTGAATGTCCCAAGCTTATGAAAGGTACAAAATATGATGTATTAGATTGGTGGAGGAGAAACAGTCTTAAGTTCCCAGTTCTATCTCTTGTAGCTAGGGATATACTTGCAATGCAAGTGTCCTCATTAGCATCTGAATCTGTGTTTAGCACTAGTGGGAGAGTATTAGAACCAAATAGGAGCTGTTTGACACCCTACATGGTTGAAGTATTGATGTGCACTGAGCAATGGTTGAAATGTGAAATTCATATCAATGAAAAAGGAGTGATTACAATTGAACAACTTCTTTCGGATATAGAGTTGCAAGATGATCTTATGAGAGGTAATTTCTTTCTTTTGAACTTTGTGTTAATATGATTTTTCAAATTTTAATTTGTAAACTGATGTTCTTTCATTGTTTTTTTAGAGTTTGATCCTGAATTCAACATGGAAGGACCGTGATAATGAGGTAAATATTCTTATACTCACGCCAAGAACCTTGTTGTTTTTTGTTGCTTAAGTGTCCTTGTTGATTTTTTTTCTCTGAGATTTAGCATTGATTTGTATAGGTAATAGAGATCACTGATGAGTGAAGAATGAACATGTCACTGATGAGTGAAGAGTGAAAACTGAAGTGTTTGCACTTTGCATTTTGATCATTTGATGTTTTCGAACACAAGTAGAGAACTAAGACAAGTATGGCTCATTTTGGTGGTTTTATCTTGGAAATGTTTGCATTTGGAACTCTATTCTATCTTTTGTGTCTCTGTTTCTTGTACTTTGGATTTGAAATGGTACTTTTCGATCAAATGTTGGCTAAGTTGTACTTTTGGATTTGAATTGATTTTTGGGTATACTGTTTTGTTTCGGTTAAATGGGTAATATTTTAGGTATTTCGGTTCCATTCGGGTAATTAAAACTAGCTTATAACCGAAATTTTTGAGAACCGGTATTTTTTCGGTTTTTAAACGGATCTGAGAATATAGTACCCGAAAGATCCGGAACCGATCGGTTATTACCCGGAACCGATTCAAAATATATCCGGTACCTATATGGATAAAAACTTAATGCACCCGAAAGACTCGGAACCGATCAGTTTTTACCCAGAACCGAACCGAATATCCACATGCCCAAAACTATTAATAGAGGTCAAAGTATAAGGAAATTGGTGCAAGTAAAACCATGTGTCCATAATTTTTTATAAAACGGATAGTTATACGTTGTAAAATTGTTTTGTAGTTATTCTTATAAATTCTATCAGTATTTTTTTTAAGTAAATGATTTTCTCAATGAACTTCATGAGCTCATTGGTGGATTACCCTGTTTTGACACCTCTACTTAACAACAAGCAAAAATAATTAGTTAAAAAAAGATAATTCACCCTATTCAATTTGTTATGTAACACATTAAAATATGTATTATGTTACTCTTATGACAGTGGGTTTTGTGGTCGGCCAGCACACACTTCAAATTTTAATATGATTTTGTCTAATTCTCTAATAAAGTAAATTTTTTTTTTCAAAATTAGTTTTTGTAATATATTCAAATAAAAATATCATAGATTATAGTTAATTTAAAAAGAAAAACTCATTTTATTTAGTAAATCTAATATAAAACTTATGAAAATCTATCAATAAAACTAAAATCTAATATTTTTTAATTACATATCAAGAGGGGTCAATCCACAGAACACGCATATTAAGCTTGCGTATATTAAATCCGCTTGAAACCACCGTCCACAAAATCCGTTTTTTCAGCATCTAAAATTAGAACCCTAATTTGCCCCATGACAGGACAGTTTATGCTCGACCCACAGATTCTTGGTGTGAATAGATACCTCTAGTCATGGATTTTTTTTGAGTTTTGACAACCTTATGTATATATATATCCGAATTACATGTCTTCTATATGTCCATTTTTAGCATGTGTAAGTAGAACAATAAAAAATGACATAATTCAAATAAAAATATTCCTAAGGTTAAACATTCATATAAATCAAAGCCTATAAATTTAATTTTTGTTTTTATAGTTTATGAACATCATCTACAAATAATTTGAAATAGCGTAGTCATTTTAAATCCCTATTCTTCCTCAGCACTGATATATCCCACCGTTAACACCTTGGTTCCGCCTAAAACCGAACGGAAGATCCAAAAAGGTTTTAAAATCTTAAGATTTCTCACTTTTCAGTCCACTAATGTTTTACATTTAGTCATACGCGTGGATGGAATGAAATTTCTCAGTCTTGCAGATGATAAAGTCTGACTCTAGATGATTGTGGTGACATGAGGGTTTTTTAAAAACATTTTTTGAGAGAAACTAGTGTGTATTCTATTTCATAGACACTGGAATAGATGAAAGAAACTTCACTTTTAAACCTGCAGGTAATTTTGGGTACTCGGTTAAGTTAAATGTGAATAGTGGTAATGGGATTAGCCTCTTTTTTCGACCAAAGAAAAAAAGGAATTAGACTCTTTGGAAATGATTATCTTATGGTACTTTCCTGAATCTCATCTTTCTTCTGCAAAACTGAATCATTTTATGTTTTCTAGACCATTACTTGAGTAATAGAGAAACTAGGTTTTAGAGACCTCAAAGATGAGATTCAGCAAAAACAAACTCTAGGCTCAAAATCACCAGCAGCAAAAAAGATCCTGGCTTCACCGAGTACCACATGAAAGTCGAGCCAAACTGTAATTCCACCACCACTTCAAGACAACAACTCCAGCAAGACTAGAGCTTGTTTTTGCTGCTGGTGAAAGCGCCGAAATGTATTCAGTTTCTTCATTTCCGCGCTTTCACTATAAACAGTGTACAAAATAATTTATACAGTTTCTTCATTTTCTCTTTTGGTTGTTAGGCTTTGTCTAGTTTTGAGCTTTGTCTCTGTAGATTGTGTTATATCTTAGTCATTTGTAAGTGCAAATCCGTTATTAGCGTCACCTTTCTACTACTGTTTTGAAGGTCGTTTGTGCTCTCTTTTATTCATGGGTTGTGTCGGTAAATCGTGTTTCTGGTATAGGATAGTATTCGGTTAGCCTCTTTTTGTAGTTCGTGGAATTTATGTGGTTAGTCTCCTTCCTCCGCATAGTTGCTTAGTTAAATAATCAGTCTTCTCTTTTAGTTTTTTCATAGATCTATTCTTGTAAGGCTAACATCTCCTGCGGATGCAAAGTCCTATATTTAGACTCTTTGGGTAAAAGATTAGTAGTTTAGGAGTTAGATTCTAGTTCTCTGGTCTTTATCATTTTGGTAACCGTTGTATTTGGGTTAGTTATTCGCAGTTTCTCCTATCTTCGGGTTTCTTCCATTTTCTTTGGTTGATCCTCCTTGCTGTGGTTTGTGAGCTTTATAGTTCCGCGCTTATTGCTTTTCTCTGTCCTTCCTTATGTTTTTGAGAGTTGCTATTGCTATTCAAGTTCTAGTTGTAGTTTGGTTCGTTATCTTTGTTGTTTGTATCCTTTTTGTCTTATGTTTGTTTTTCTCCCCTTGTTGTATTGAGGTTTAGCTTGTCTTGTGTCTCCGGTGTTGGCGGTTTAGTATTACACCTTGTATTCTACCTGGTGTAAATTAGACCTGAAAGTTAAAAGATGTAAAAACAAATATATTCACTGTTTATAGTGAAAGCGTGAAAATGAAGAAACTGTATAAATTATTCTGTGCACTGCCTTTTTAACCAATATTAATATGATATTCTAAGATAAGTAAAATAAACAGAAATGTTCCATAAAAAAACTGAAAATCAAATAATATGTAACAAAACGCAAAAACATCTAATAAAATGGAAAAGTAGAGATTATATGTTTTCTACAACACAATAAGTTCAATGTGTTGCAAGAACATTTTAGTGGTGCTTGGTTAGGACTTTTACTGTTAAAACTTTTAAAATAATGACTTTAAAAAATTGGACTGTAACTTTATTTTTTTAATTTGTGACTGTGATTTTAAAAAAAAATTAAAAGTCTCAAATTCTTTGCTTTTAAAAAAAATACCTAAACATGAAAAAAAAAAAAAAAATTGGCTTGTAAATGTTTTTAGAGACTTTGAGAGATTTTAGGAAAGCAAAAGTGTGATTGGTAAAATTATTAACTTTTAAAACTGTAACTCATTTAAAGTCTCTATAGTTCTAAAAGTTTAATTCCTAATCACCCCCTTTGTTTTATTTCTGTTAAGCAGATTCGTTAACACATTCATAATAATCTAAAGAAAATTATTGATCTTGAAATGGCAACACAAAAGGGTATCTGGATTCCTCAATCACTAAAAGAACCTAGTGCATGACTGATTAATTCTAAAGTACCGAATCTTAGGAGGTTGAAGCTTTGAACAAGTCAAGGCAGCTATCAGTTGCAAGTGCTCTGTCCCAAAACTTGCCATAATATTCAGCATATGTAAAGTTTTTGTAAACAGCAGGAGAATCTTCTTCCTCATTGATCAGCTCTTGTGGTGGACCAATCACAGCATCTACAGAAGGACAGTAGAATGTCGGTATCGATATCCTCTCCTTGTCGCTATTCACAACCGCTCTGTGTAGCACACTCTTGTATTTGTCATTGCTTATAACCTGAGAGGAGAAACAACCACATAAGATTTAGCACAAAGAGAGTGAAGTAACAGAGGATTTTTTTTGTTTACTCCTAAGTACCTGCATTTGGTCGCCGATGTTGACTATAAAAGTGTTGGGAACAGGATCAACAGCGACCCATTTACCATCTTTAAAGACTTGTAAACCAGAGACTTCGTCTTGTAGAAGAACAGTGATCAAGTTTGGATCTTTATGTCCGGGAAGTCCGAACGTTAGATCGGGTTGAGGGCAAGGCGGATAGTAGTTTAAGGCCATGTGTTGACCGTGCTTGCCTAATGTATTGCTTATACGGTCTTTCGCAAGGCCTAAGCTCTCTGAGATTGCCTCAAGAAGTATCAAGACCAAGGCTCTAACGCTTGTGGCATATTCGGCTGTGACTTCTCTGAAGGAAACGGGACTTGAGGGCCATTCGTTGATGAAATCTTCGATAGGGAAGCAATGGAGTCGAAGGTAGTCTCTCCAGTTAGAGACTTTCTCTGAGCCGACGTTGAAACTTGTGGAGAGTCTCGTCGTCTTCTTCGGATCCGCTGAGTAATGCTTCACTCTTTCGCTCTCTGGCTGCCGGAAAAACTCTCTCGCCACGGTCATCATTCTTTCGATCGTCTTTTCTGGTACTCCATGGTTCTTGATCTGGAAAAATGAAACAGTAACATTTTAATCGAACGAAGTAGAGTTAGCATACATACTGTCTCTTGTACTAAAACATACTGTCTTGCATTAAAAACAGAGTAAATTCGAGAGAAAGAAGTTTGCATTACAGTAAAACAGAGAAAATTCAAGAGAAAACAGAGTAAATTCGAACGAAAATGGAATGTCTTGCAATCAAAGGTTCAAACAAAGTAAATTAGGTTAAAAAACAAAGCAGAGTAAATTCGAGAGAAAACAGGGTGTACTGCAATAAAACAGGGTAAAATTGTTATAAAAAAAAAAGAGTGTTTAGAAAAAAATAAAAGAAACAGTGTAAATTCGAGAGAACAAGTGAAAGTGAATTGATCGTGTAGTTACCTGGAAGAATCCATAAGAGGAGCATGCATGAGCAAGCTGATGGATAATGTCGGCTCGATTCGGTCCATGGAACTCCTGGAGATCGATTAGAGGGATGGAATCGCCGGATGTTTCAACCTCAGTTAGATTTGGACGGTCAGAGATTGGTCGGACGTAGTTTGAAGGGACGTGATCAACGGAGGAGGCGATGTCGGATACAAGGAGCTTGGATGTTGCAGAAGCTTCCATGATTGGGGTAATTGCGTTGAGATGTGAAATCTCAAGTGTGTGAGAGACAGCCCTGGTGAGAGAGAGAGAGAGAGAGAGAGTCAGAGAGAGATGTTATCCCACATGTCATCGATTAGGAGTATATAAGGAACATGCACCGCACGTTGTTTACCACGTCGGCTAATCTGTATTTGAATTTTGTGAGATTCTCCTCAACCTTTTCAAGTACAAAACTGATGACATGTTTTACATACGGACACACACACACACACACAAATTCTTTAATGTAGTAAAGAAATGATAATGTATTACTTGAAAAAAATGAGATTTTTACACACAAAAAAAAGTGATGATAGGATTTTTTAGCTTAAGAAAAGTTATACTAAAAAAGAAAATTTACAAATCCTTTAAAAAATAAACATACTATTAATTACTTACTGAAGGGATTTTTTAGCTAGTAAAAGAAAGAAGGATACCCAAAAAGAAAAGAAAAAACTAGTAAAAGAAAGAAGAGAAAGGAATCTGATCATGATTTAAGAAGTGTAACATTTATCTTTATGTATATTCTGTATTACTAAGTTAAAAAGGAAAAAACCAGTTTTGGTTGTTAATTACTTCCTTCTTATACTATTTAGCATTTTATCAATATAACTAAATTAGTTATTAAAAATAATTGATACTAATAAATGAAACCAATTAAATAAAATTGTAACTAAAATCTATACAATAAAACATTATTATTATTATTACTATTTTCATTACTAATACAATAAACTATTATTAGTATTATTGTCCTTACTTATACATCGAAATATTTAAAGTATACATTATATTTAATAATTCCTATTTTAAAATATAAATCTATATATGACCAAATTCACATTATCATTTCTCTCAATTATCATCATTTCTACTGTCAAATTTTTAATAATACGATCTAAAACTAGCTACTGTTACACATCACATAACTTATGTGATATCAATATAATGAACGGGGGTATTTGCAATTGCATCTTGTAAGTTCTTACGATTCAAGGAGGAAACCCAAAAAATAAATAGGCCTTTCCGGGGTCTCGATTTTCATACGAAAGAGGTTATTAATATTAATTAAGTGGGTCTACTGAATCAAACCTTTACATGTGCAATGGTGTAGCCTGTAGGTGTAGCCGTGTGGCTAAGTGGGGTTATCTCCGATCACCAAGTCACCAACCGCATTTAAAGACGTCATTAACATAATCAGTTTACATGTGACAAAATAAAATAAACGCGTTAAGAAAAATAAACGAAATTCGGGAGTTCGCAAAAAAAGAAAAACAAAAATACAAGTGTCCAACCGCCTAATCATGCAAATGAATAGTTGACGCCAGAGTGATGACGTCAGTATGATGACGTCATCGTTTAGAAAAAGTTGACGACACTGACGTCATTGTTTACGTTTTTCCCGTATATTCGAGAATCACACACATTAAATGGTATTTATGATTTTGTATGGTTGTGGTTTCCGGGTCAACGGTAAAGTGTAATCTACGCCAGTCGCAATCAGTATTAACTATCACATGTGGACATGTGATTAAGTGAACATGTGGTAGGATGGTTAAATGACGTAAGACCATTTCCAACCCATATCTCCTTCATTTTTTTTACATTTATTTTATGTATTTTTTTCCTATCTTTTTTTAATATATTAATATTCACAAAAGAAAATTCAACTCTATAAATTTCCCCACCTATCTTTTTTACAATGTTCATTTCATCAACACTTATATAAATAGTTTGTCACTGTATTATTAAATCTTGTTACAATATCTATCAAATCTACCAAAAGTGGATTGAGAAAATAACAATTTTGGAATTAAATTATCACTCTATCAAATAAGTTCATAGTAGATTAATAAACGTGAGAAGACTAAAACTAGTTTGACATTGCATCTGTTCAAAAGTTTGTTAGGTGCTAATTGGTAAATTGGGTAGATCAAATGCCGAATTAGTTAATCAAAAATTTGTTTTAGCACTTTATCTAATTTTTTTTTTAACAACTGATTCATTCATTGATAACAAATTTTATACAAAAGTTTACACATCTATATTGCATCTATAATAAACAAACATAAATACACATATATAATTACGTAACCAACCTTTAAAAAGAGCGATGAAGAAGTGAATTTCCACGATGATTTGGATACGGAAGTCTTACTCACCAACGGGTTAAACCCATTTCTTTCCTTTTTTAGAATCAATCCCAAACTGAGATCGTCGTTTTTGGTTATAATCTCTTGAATAAAACTCCATAATCGACTAATGTTATTGATGACACTCAATATTTTTTTTACGCTGATTTGTTGATTTTTCGTGAATACATTATACCTGGATCCAAAATTTGCTGTTCGAAACACCATAAAACTTTTGGAATTTGTACTCAATCTCTTTTTTTGATTGGGATTGTGGATACTGCGCATCATGAAAGATCAAAAACACTTCACGAAGATAACATGTTTGTCTTGGGTGAAATTAGAACACTACACATTTCCATGACAAACCATGAATGAATCGTCTCTAAAATTGGAGGAAAAACACATAAACAAATCCTTCCGATTGTTCAATAAAAATCCCCAAATTGAGACTCTATAAACAATTTGCAGAATGGTACCTCTTGATCTCATATTTGCAAATGTGACTTCATGAAACAAAAACCGCATCAACTAATTTAAAGTACGATATCCAGTTGTTTCCGATGTAGTTTCGAACATAGTGATTGCAAATATCAGAAAGAAAATAAATCGAACAATTATCCGATGAAAGGAAGCAGTACCCATTACAATTTATCTAATTTGTTGTTTATATATTCCCTTTGTTTCACACAAAAATCATTCTAGTGTTTTGCACACATATTAAAAACTATTAAAAATTCTATTTTACCATTTATTAATACAATAAATAAAATTATTTTTCTAATTAATACACTAATATAACAAAGTTAAAACTGGATTTTTATTTAAATTTTTGCATTAAAAATACAAAATGATACTGTTTATAAAATATAAATAAAATTTTAAAATGATATTTTTGGAGGGAGTATTATATATCTTTAAAAAAAGGATTGGTTTACTGGCTAAAACTCTTTTAATTACTACATTCGATGGCACTAGGATTCTTCTCGTTTTGTTTTACTTTCACTTGATAATAAAATAGTCATTTACCTTTCTCTTGTGATTCTTCTTTCTTCGGGGTTTTCTTCGTGCAACCCTAGACCATGATAACTACTCTTTTGTCTTTTCATCATTTTCTTTCGTTTTGTTTTGTTTGTGTACAAAATTTATAAATTTGATATAAAATATTTGTTTTATACGTTAAAACGAGTGAAATTTTGATTTTTGTTTATAACTTTTGATATTTTGACTGAATACAGTACATTGAAATTGCAATGGTTCTCAACGGCCAAACGCCAATCCTACGCTTAGACAATCGCGTTTTCAAACATGGTTCAAATCTATATAAAATGATATACATTTATAAAAAACATCATGTATTTATATTTCTATTCATCAACATTAAACTGTTACATAATTTCTTATATACATATCTACATTTTCCTATTTCTTTCATAAAAATGTTTTTTTCGTTTTTTCAAAAATATCCAAAAAGAAGATAACTTTGATTCAGAAACTAATTTATCAAAAAAACGAAATAGAAATAAATTGAAAAAAAAACTTAGGATAAAAAATCATAGTTTTCTAAAATTATTATTACTAGATTTAGCATATCATGTAGCAAAATAATAAATTGAAATTTTTTAAAAAAAGAAAAGAATGGGAGACGCTAGGGTTTTAGGTTCAAGCGATCATGATGCGACTATGACAGAGGTGGGAGAGAAAAACACGGCCGCCGGAGGATCCTCCTGATACACAGGTATCATGGGCGATGAAGGTGAGGGGCACGAACGTGAGAGGCATACCAAATCCCGAGGATTTGATCGATGAGGAGTTTATCGCGGTGAGGTTAAATGTAGAGTTCCCACAAGGAGTGGATGGGGAACCGGTGATTACAATCGAGAGGGAGGTTTTGGAAGCAATGAATAACATATGGAAGAAGTGCATGATCGTGAGAGTGCTGGGTTGACATAATGCCCTTCCTGTTTTGAGTCGGAAGTTAAAGGAGTTATGGCAACCAAAGGGCTTGATGCACGTTACGGATCTACCGAGACAATTTTTTCCTGGTCCGTTTTGAGTTGGAGGAGGAATACCTAGAAGCTTTAACTGGGGTCCATGGAAAGCGTTTGGAAGCTATCTTACGGTCCAAGCATGGTCTCCTGATTTCGACCCGCTGCAGGATGACATTGTTACAACCCCAGTTTATGTGCGGCTTACGAATCTTCTAGTTAACTTCTACCATAAATCTATCCTTATGGGGATAGCTCGGGGTTTAAGCAAGCCAAACAAGGTGGACTCTGCAACATTAAATTTTGAAAGAGCCCGGTTTGCACGAGTATGTGTGGAGGTAGATCTCTCGAGACCTTTGAAGGGGACGGTATTGATTAATGAGGAGCGTTATTTTATTTCGTATGAAGGATTGCCAAATATTTGTTCTAATTGTGGTATGTACGAACATTTGGTTCACGCATGCCCACTTTTGACAAAGAAGAAAGCAGTGATGGTCGCACCGTCTCAAATGGTGAATGGAGCAGGTAATTCCACCCCGACAGAAGATGGTTTCAGGATGGTGGGGAAACCGAGAAAGGGAGTGGAACCTCCGGTGGTCATCGAAACGGGAAATCGCAGCGGTGAGTCGGGGCAAAATTTACGGGAAATCCCGCACACCAAAGATCGCTAGAATATTTAGTTATCAAACAGATATGGTAATTTGGGGGGAGATATGGAGATATCCGAAGTTAGGCAAGCATAGATTTCGCAGGAGGGAACTTAGGAAAATGAAATCGTTTTTCTTAATAAAGAAAAAGGAAAGAATGTCGGGCAAGTAGAGTGAGTTTCAAAGGAAGGCTTGTTTGAAAAACCTAGAAGTGGGTCCAGTGGAGATATGCGTAAACGGGCCGGAAGCAGGAAGCTCACAGACCCTACCCGCCTTAAAGCAAAAAATAATCAAACCAGGCCCGCACGTGGTATAATCTTTAGCCCAACAAAAGGGGAGCTTGTGCTATCGGAGTCTGGCAAACAGCTTCGTGTGGAGACGAAGAATTCTGGAAGATCGGATGAAGCTTTTGTGAATGAGTCAGGTAGTGAGAGGACGGAGAATAGGCAGGAGCATAACAGAGATGGAGAAACATAAACACGACATGAGGTTGCTTGGGAGAGGAGGGTATGCAGCAAGACTCTGGGTTACCGAGGATCTCTTTGGGGGACGACTCGGCGCAGACGGGTGCTTAACGGGGCGTCCCGACAGTTCCATTGATTTTCGTTTACAATTTTTTAAAGAATTGTTTACTGTGGAATTGCCGGGGCGAATAAACCCAATTTTAGAAGATCTATAAGATATATGTTGAAGAAGCACATGATGAATATTCTGGCTTTATTTGAGATGCATACAGGAGGAGACAGAGCACAGAGAATCTGTCAGGGATTGGGTTTTGATAATTCGTTTGGAATTGATGCGATGGGGCAAAGCGGAGGTCTATGGCTGTTATGGAGAACGGAAGTCGGAGACGTTACCATAGTACAATCGGCGGAATAATACATTTATGCAAGGGTAGAAAATGGAGTGGACGGTATACACTTGATTGTGGTGTATGTGACTCCTACAGTGAGTCGGAGGAGTGGGTTATGGGGACAAATCGCTCGCATTATAGAGAGTATTGATGGCCCAATGATAGTCGGTGGTGATTTTAATACTATCGTCAGAATGGATGAGAGAACGGGAGGAAACGAAAGACTATCATCAGATTCTTTGGCTTTCGGCGAATGGATGAACCACCTTTCTCTGATTGACATGGGTTTCAAGGGAAACAAGTTTACTTGGAAAAGAGGTCGGCTAGAGAGTACATATGTAGCTAAGCGACTTGATAGAGTATTGTGTTGCGCACATACACGCCTAAAATGGCAGGAAGCATCGGTGACGCACTTACCATTCTTGGCTTCTGATCATGCGCCTTTATACATACAACTAGAACCAGAGGCGAAGGGAGATCCAAGAAGGAGACAATTCCGGTTCAAAGCGGCTTGGTTGAAGCATGAAGGTTTCAAGGAGTTGCTCTTGGCATCTTGGAATTCACAGATGAGCACACCAGAGGCCTTACACGCTTTACAGCGGGAACTCCATCGTTGGAACAGAGAGGTGTTTGGGGAGATACAACACCGAAAGGAAAAATTGTTGAATGATATCAAGAAAGTTCAGACTCTGTTGGAAGTTATCCACACAGACGAGCTGTTAAACAAAGAGATGGAGTTATGTAAAGAGCTTGACGTAGTCTTGGAACAAGAAGAGGTCCACTGGTTTCAGAAATCAAGGGAGAAGTGGACAGCTTTGGGGGATCGAAACACGAAGTATTACCATACGACCACAGTGGTGAGAAGACGTTGAAATATAGTTGAAATGTTGAAGGATGACGAGGGGAATTGGGTTTCACAGCCGCATGAACTGGAGAAAATAGCTTTGGATTACTATACAAGGTTATATTCAATGGATGATATTGACCATGCGGTGGATAAACTCACGGTTCAAGGTTTTGTGGAGGTAACCCGTGAGGAGTTACGAGATCTTAATAAGTCTTTCTCGGCGGAGGAAGTGGAAGTCTCCATTCGAAGCATGGGGAAGTACAAGGCTCCAGGTCCGGATAGGTTTCAGCCCGTCTTCTATCAAGACTGTTGGGATATCGTGGGGAGCTCAGTGGTCCGTTTCGCTTTAGAATTCTTTGCGATAGGCTCTCTACCAGTAAGCACAAATGATGCGCTTGTAGTGCTTATCGCCAAAGTCCTGAAACCGAAAATGATAATGCAGTATAGGCCAATTAGTCTTTGTAATATTTTATTTAAAACTATTACAAAGGCTATGGTCATAAGACTGAAGAAAGTAATGACAAACCTCACTGGTCAAGCTCATGCGAGTTTTATTCCAGGGAGGTAGAGCGCTGATAATATTGTAGTCGTGTCCACTCAATGTGACGCATAAAATGGAGAATGGGTTGGATGTTGTTGAAGCTATATCTTAAGAAGGCTTATGACCGAGTTAGATGGGATTTTTTGGAGGATACGCTCGGGGCTGCAAGATTACCCGATACTTGGGTTAGATGGATCATGAAGTGCGTAACAAACCCATCAATGAGTTTATTGTTGAATGGAGAAAGAACCTAAGCTTTCAAACCAAGTCGAGGGTTGCGACAAGAGGACCTGCTATCCCCCTATTTATTTGTTCTATGTCTTGAGAGTTTGTGTCATCTGATTGAGGGATCCATAGCTGCGAAACAGTGGAAACCAATTAGTATCTCTCGAGCAGGTCCCAAGCTGTCGCATATTTGCTTCGCAGACGACTTGATCCTAATTGCAGAAGCACATGTGAATCAAATTTGAGTAATACGGAGAGTACTAGAGCGTTTTTGTGTTGCTTAAGGACAGAAGGTCAGTCTAGAGAAGTCGAAAATTTTCTTCTCTGGAAATGTAAGTCAAGAATTCTAATAATTGCAAAAAGTGCGATACAATCGACATGTGATTTGGGGAAATATCCGAGGATGCCTATCCTGCAGAAACGGATTAACAAAGACACTTTCAGAAGAGTTCTTGAAAGAGTCGCGTCACGATTAGCTGGTTGGAAAGAGAACATACTGAGCATGGCTGGCAGGATCACACTCACAAAAGCCGTGTTATCGTCAATTCCAATACATACAATGAGTACAATTGCATTACCTAAGGTAATTCTCTCAAGGCTGGATAAAATCTCGAGGTCTTTCCTAAGGGCCGATACCATGGAACATAAGAAACAACACCTCTTGGCGTGGAAAAGGGTTTGTTTACCGAACCAAGAAGGGGGGGGGTTGAGAATTCTTTTATCTCAAGATATGAACAAAGTTTTACTCGCAAATTTGAGTTGGAGGCTCCTACATGACAACTCGAGTCTATGGGCAAGAGTGCTGCGAAGTAAGTACAAGGGAACATACATTAAGGACCCATCTTGGTCCAGAGTGAAAGGTACATGGTCTTCAACCTGGAGAAGTGTGATATCTGGAATGCGAGAGGTGGTGCTTCCGGCTGTGAATTGGGTTCTTGGAGAGGGTCATAGTATACGGTTCTGGAAGGAGAAGTGGTTACTGCAAGTCTCACTGTTAGATATGGTGGATGATGCGTTACCAATAGAGATGGAGGACGCTTTGGCGTGCGATCTATGGGACAATGGTACAAGGTGTAGATTCCCTCAGCTCGTAGAGCATATCTCGTCCCATGTTAGGCTACAGTTAGCGGCGGTAGTTTTAGACAACGTCACATGAGCGAAAGATAGACTCAGTTGGGGTCACAGCCAGGATGGCGAATTTACGGTGAAATCAGCATATTCCTTCCTCACTAGAAAGACTACACCGACACAGAACATGAAGAGTTTATTTGATAGAGTGTGGCATGTTGTGGCGCCAGAAACGGTAAAAGACTTTGTCTCGTTAACTGTGAATCAAGCAATCATGATGAACATGAAGCGGCAGAGAAGACATCTGAGTGAGACAGGGATTTGCCAAGTTTGTAACAGCGGTGATGAATCTATTATTCACTTGTTGAGAGATTGTCCTGCAATGAGTGGGATTTAGAATCGTATTGTCCCAAGACGCAAGCGTAGGCGTTTCTTCGAAGGATCCATCATCGAGTGGTGTTATGAAAATCTGGGAGATCACTCAGAAAATTTTGGGTCCTCCTGGTCTACTGTTTTTGTAGTTGCGGTGTGGTGGGGATGGAAGTGACGATGTGGTAATATATTCGGAGTTAATGGCAAGTGGCGAGATCGGGTACGATTCATTAAAGACCTCGCAAGAGAAGTGACGGAAGCACACGCAAAGGTCAAGTACAACTCGAATATGGGGTCCGAATGGAGCAGCAGATAGCGTGGACACTGCCATTGGGAAATTGGATGAAGATAAATACTGACGGGGCCTCACGAGGGAACCCGGGCTTGACAACAGCTGAAGGAGTATTGCGAGACGCAAATGGTAACTGGTGAGGTGGCTTTGCTCTTAATATTGGCATATGCTCAGCTCCTTTGGCGGAACTTTGAGGTGTTTATTATGGCTTATATATTGCCTGGGAGAGGAGGGTAACGTGTCTGAAGTTCGAAGTGGACTCGAAGTTAGTGGTGGATTTCTTAAGGAAAGCGGTTAGCGACTCTCAACCCCTCTCTTTCCTGTACGTATGTGCTACGGCTTTATTGTAAGGGACTGGTCAGTTCGTATTACTCACGTGTTTAGAGAAGCAAATCGGCTGACAGATGGTTTAGCTAATTTGGCATTCTCGTTTCCCTTAGGGATAGGTTGCTCGGTTCTCCTCTTAATGAACTTATGTCGATTGTATCAGATGATATGAATGGGTAGCAATAATCCGCAATGTGCGTTTGTAAGGTCACTTTTAGTTTTTAAATAAAATTGGGGTTGATCTCCCTTCTTTCGTACAAAAAAATAATTAAAAATTGAAAATGCATTGGAATCGTCATTATACCAGTAAGCACATCCAGTGTTGTGTCTAGATTCAGATGGAGTTAAGGCGTATTTAAAAATTAAAGATTTTTTTAATATAAACTTGAATAATAAAATATAATATAGTTTCAATTTATTCTTTGTTCTAGTATATTTGCATACATTTCAAAAAAAAAAAATGATTAAAATGAGCAATATATCAAATTAGCATTATTATAAACAAATTTATTTTGTAGATATTATTAGCATAAGATATTAAGCTAATAAAAATTTAGAAGTACTGAATCTTGTTTGTTCCATTAAATAATTAAAAAATAAAATAAATATGTAAAAATCCCATCAGTAACAAGTCGAATTTGAGATGCTAACATTGAAGCTAAGTCCTTTAAACCATTTTGATACATAATATTTGTGTACATTGAAGGTCCCTAAAAATTTATATAGCTTGCCAACCTGAGGCAAATGCCTTTTTCAATATTCATTAAGGGGGCTTATTGAATTATGGATTTGAATTTATTATTAATGATTTTAGATTTGGTTGGATTTTGATAGAATTTATAGATTTTGTGTAAATTTTTAGTAATTTTTTAAAAGTAATTAAAAAAATCTAAACTAAGATTTGGAAAGACTTTTAAAAAAAATTTCAAAGTATTTTGTATGATAAAAAAAATATAAAACAAATTATTATGATAAATAAATAAAAAGCAAAACAAGTAGCATAAAAAAAAAAATTGTCATCACTTTCATCACCATCTTCAAAGCACTAAACTCATGTGATCTGAATTGCTACATAAATAAAACAAAGCCACCATGATATCATGAGTAGGTGACAATTGTACGAGAGAAATTTTAAAAAATTAATGGCTTTGTTTTGTACCTGGGTTTTGTTTAAAAATTAATGGTTTTGTTTTGTGTCTGTATTTTGTTTTGTGCCTGAGAACATAGTACATAAGGCATATATATATATATATATATATATATATATATTGATAAACGTATCCAAACCTATTTCAACTAAAAAATGAGAGAAGTGTGAAAAAAAATATTAAATTTTTTTGAAAATATCATCTATGTAGATGAGATTTGTTGATCGAGTTTTATAACTAAAAACTTGTAATCAAATACTTTAAAATCTTTTCAGTTTTAATTTGTTTTAATATTAAAAATGATCCAATAACCCCGAATTTTTTATGATTTTGTGAACTTATCAATAAAATAATGGTGGATTGTGAATTATTTTGATTAATTTGGAAAGAATTTTATATCTAATACCATGAGATTTTAAAAAATATTTAAAAATTCCATATCCAATAATAGTGGATTTTAGAAAAAATTTAAAATCTCGCAAATTTTTTGATCCAATAAACCCCTAAGCACGGCTCTGAGCACACCTAGCATGGGACTGATGGACACATAATTCTGACTCTGAAAATGACATAATCAACGATAAAGTCGTGGAGAATTGTTTTATTGCATTAATACTTAATAGCAACACGGAATCTACACCATAGGTGTTATTGATTCTTGTATTTTAATGGATTTGGAAATCCAAACTAAATTCAGTGTTATTAGTTCTATGATTTTAAAATCTATATTAAAATCCAGTGTTATTGGTTCTATGATTTTAAAATATATATTGAAATCCAGTGTTATTGGTTATATGATTTTAAAATCTAAGTATTATAAAGATTTAAATTTTTATTGGATTTGAATGGATTTACAAATGTTTTCATGACTAAAATACAAATACTCAAATACAAGATTTAATCTTGTTATTTGATTAGATTTGAATATTTTCTAAATCTAAAAAGAATTTCTAAATCAATTAAAATATAAGAACCAATGAAGCAAATGATTTGGGATGATATAATAAGTCCAATGGGCTTTTCTGAGGCCGATTAGACCGAAGTGGGCTGATGATAGGGTAAGCCCCAAGCACTAGATTACGCCCTCTTAATATTTATTCATCGCCACTGAAAAATTGAGGAAAGCCAGAAAAGGGTTAGAGTTTATCGCTGCGCTGTTTTAAGGGTTTCGTTCGTTACGAAGGAAGAAGAAGAAGAAGAAAAGAGATTGAAGAAGATGCCAGGCCCAGTTATCGAAGAAGTGAGCGTTGAGGAACAGTTGATGGAAGCCATCAAAGAGCAAATGAAGCTCGAGGTTCGTTTTCCTTTCTTTTCTCTCTATTTTTTTTTGTTCTTAAGCGAGTCCAAGTTGTTTCGATTCGTCATTGTTTAAACGATTGTTTTGCGTGTGGAGCAGAAGGAAGATGATGTTGTCGTTGAGGATGTGAAAGATGGAGAGGAAGACGACGATGATGTTGATGACGATGACGAGGACAACGTCGATGGTAAATCCTGTTTTCTCGATCTGAATATTTTGCTGAGTAGATTGATTTCGTTCTGTTCATGTGTTGATTCGAGTGATTAGAAATCTTTTCGGAACAGTTTTGTGGATCTGTGATTGAATCAATTCGTTACGGAAACGCGATTTCTGTTTATACTCTACAGTAATGCTGCAATTAGGCTTTCTGGTTATGCGTTATGTATCACATTTCGATGAAGTTACAATTTTTAGGGTTTTTTTTTTGTTTTTCTCATGTTGTTGTGACTATGTTTATGTGAAGGAGCTGGTGATAATGAGAGCTCCAAGCAAAGCAGAAGCGAGAAGAAAAGCCGCAAAGCAATGCTGAAACTTGGGATGAAACCTGTCACTGATGTTAGCAGAGTGACCATCAAGAGATCCAAAAACGTAAAAAAAAAAGACTCTTTGATCCTCTAAATCGATTGTTGATATTTGTGTGTGTATACCAATGTTTGATTCTGTATGTTCTTGCATCCCTCAGGTTCTGTTTGTCATCTCGAAGCCAGATGTTTTCAAGAGTCCCAACTCTGACACCTATGTGATATTCGGCGAGGCCAAGATCGATGACATGAGCTCTCAGCTACAGGCGCAAGCTGTACAGAGGTTCAAGATGCCAGACGTTGCATCTATGATCCCTAACGCCGATGCTTCTGAAGCAGCTACGGTTGCACAAATCGAGGAAGAAGATGAAGATGTTGATGAGACTGGTGTTGAAGCCAAGGACATTGATCTCGTGATGACTCAAGCTGATGTTTCAAGGGTCAAAGCCGTCAAGGCTCTTAAAGCCAATGATGGAGATATCGTTTCCGCCATTATGGATCTCACTACATAGGCTGAGTTTGCATAGGCTCTTGATGGTCCTTTTGTTTTCTCTACTTCAGTTCTCATTTTCGCTAGCAATTTTCTCGAACATTTTTTGTGTTTCTCTACTTTTTTTCAAGGCTATTTTTCCTCTGCCATAAACAATGTTTGCTTCAAATCTCTAATATGAGACTTTTACCATTTATGTCTGTTTGGTGAGAATGATACATGAGTTATGTTTTTAAACATCATTAACCACAAACAGTGGTGTATTCAGAACTTACAAGGATAAGACAAAATTGATCAGAAGGTTGATGTGTGCTATGAGTTTAAACAGCAATAGAAATGTTTTATTTCGTTTCGATCTAAAAATACACTTCCTAGCAAAAAATTCTCCACAGCTCAGTGATTCTTTGAGATTCAGCCGCTTGAAGTTACATGCTAACCTGCAAAATCAAAAAACAAAACGCTCAAGAGGATCCTCATACAGAAATAGTAATTGATCTCTCTAACATCGTTGCTATGAAATAAAACTTGGGATGATATGATGTCACCTTAGTCTCACAACTCACAGTCTCCTACAAATTTCTCAAGTTCTTGTCTTGGAGAGAAATGTTTCATATTCCATCAAAGACCTGTCTGCTTTAGCCTTTAGCCATAAACTTCTATAGAAGTACACCTGTGGGTTGATTTGCTCTTCTGTTTGATGATTCCTTACAACCTGCATGCACATTACAAACCAGATAGTCTATCTTCCTCGAAAACACCACAATTCCATGCCTCAAAAGTATATAATTAACGATCATACCTGGCTAAAGCCGTTTTCTTTGGTCACACCATATTCAAATTGAGAATCTGCTCCTATTTCCCCTGAGACCATGGAGTACTTGTCTTTCCTTTTAACACCAACGTTGGCGCTCATATATTTCGCCTGGTGTTCTCTGATCGATTGCTATAGAGAACATATGGAATCATAGAGATAGATTAACACATTATCATTTCTGTATATCTACAAGAAACGATGACATATTTTCCCACCTGCCTTTCAGAGGAATATGGTAAAAGCGAACACCGTTAACCATTAGTTGGACGTTTTTAACAGAAGTTAGAAGAAAAAAAAACATTTAGCAGAATAAAAACACAAACTTTGGAACCGAATCGATGATATAAACTGAAAATGTTCCTATTTCATGCGATTCTAGATGCTCCCTGAATTCCCATGTGCTTTACGATAGTAAAATGTTTCGATCAACTAACTCGCACCAAATAATGCATCAGAACCTACTTTAAGTTGGCAAAAGAACATACCTTAGGCATATTAGGCAACGATTTGAAATCACATGAACTGTGTACAGCCCTTGAATAATTCCCAGTGGTCTCCTGAGCTCTTTTATTGATGTACGAGTTGAGATTCTGTACAGTACAGTTGATGAGATCAAAATCTTGCTCATCTGGCGAATCTGAAGTTTGTGAACCATGTACACGTGTTAGTAACTCTGACAGTCCATGTATCGTTGTAAGCAGTTTCTTAACATCCATTTGTGGAGAAGAATTTCCATGTAATAAGTTGGGACGGTATCGTGCCATCTGCTTTGTATCAACTTCATTAAAAGATGGCTCCAAATGCACTGAGGTTTGTGCTAAGCCTGCATGTAGCTCTTTATGTTTCCTATAGCCATTTGGAGAGAACAAATCAGAACTATTCACCATGGGCGGTAAATCATTTGCAGCTCGGTTTTTCTCAGAGCCATATACTTTTGGTTTAGTATCGGCTAGCGAGAACTGTCGGGCCAAAGGATTAAGCTTCTTTGAACCATGAGTTTTGTTGCTGGAACCATCCACTTTTGTATTCTCAGAAATCTGAACTTGAGAACTAAGCTGAGGGTTGAATGAATATGTCTTTCCTGACTCATGAACATTATTAGAGAATGGATTCCTAAAAGTGTGGCCGACCTCTGAAGAATGTGTCTCAGCCTTCACACAATTTAGCAACATATCGTCTGAAGAACATAAAGCATAAGTTGAGTGAGCATTTTTCTCAATAGCTATCAGGTGATCTGCTACACCAGGCTTCTCATAGGCGATGGCACTTAGTTTTGCGTTAGCAGGAACAAAAACTGGGGCCAAAGGATCCAGCTTTTTAGGCGTTTGGAATTGATTGCTAATACCCAGTATGCTCATAGTCTTGGAAACACTATCTTGAGATACTAAACCCAAACTTTCATCAGCATCGTGGAACAAGATTCCTATACTATTCTTTTGGCTGGAATCTTGTTCAATCCCAGCTTCAGAAGGATCGGTTGTGCTGAACTCTCCTGATGATGGTGGAAAAGTCGATGACAGAGACCTTTTCAAAGAGGAAGAACCGTTTTCTTCAAATTCTTTCCCATTCTTGTCTAGGTTCTTCTTAGCATTGGATGGTATAAACTGAGGTGCCAAAGGATTCAATCCATAAAGAACATTTAGATCATCCGTAGAACGTCTGAAACTCAATGACTTGGTACCTGATGCCGCGGTGTTGTGAGAACGTGCTCCTCTCCAGCAAGGAGAATCCACCTCAGTGTCGTCATCTTGGTCAGAAAGTATAGAGGATATCTCAGACAGTACAGTTCTACTGGCGCTGCACAGATCCAGCTTGTCAATACCAGAACCGCTGGAACATTGCGCCGACATTGTGGAGAAGAGTGGACTAATAATATTGCTTTCATCGATATCTTTGCTCAACAGAACTTTCCCCAAACAAGCTTCTTTGTCCTTGGCACAACGAAACCGTCCCTCTGCTCTATAATTACTAGAGCCATCATTAGCTACCGAAGCATTATTAGCCACTGGAGTTATACTGGCAACTCCACGAACCGATGCTGTTGGTGGAAAATGCTGAGAACGTCCCTCGAACATGGTAACATTTGAATCGCCTGTAGAAATCACAGAATCGGCACACTTCAAGCCAGGCTCGAGAAAATCTGAGAGCTTGAGAAACGAATCAGAATGTTCACCCTTCCTTATTCCCAGGTCGAACCTCTGGTCTTTCACAGGCCGTGCATTAGCAGCTAAACCGTATAGCTCTGATTCTTCCGCTACATGCATTCCAAAGAAAGATTCACAAAGTGTCATACAAGAGCACATCACAGTATCAGAAAATCTCAATTCCCACCATTATAAACCACAAATTGGAAGCCAAATTGGTCGCGAATCTCTCCTATGGATTCAATCGCTGTAGTTACATAGCATGAACAACATTTGAGAGGAGAAAATCAATCAAATTTCACCTTTAGGAACAGTGGTCATCGCATCCGCATGGCGTGACGGATTAGGTAGAGAATCAACATCGCCATCGAGGCCAGTCTTCTGGTCGTCGGATGTCAAAAAGGAGAAATCGAAAGTAAAATCACGCCAGAAGGAATCTTCGGGGTCAGATTCAGAAGCAGAGAAAGATAAAGAGGAAGAACCGATGGCGAAAGGTGGAGCCAAGGGAGAGAGACCACGATCACACTGCTTCATCTTACGGAGAGATTCGCGATTTGTGGATAAGCGTAGCGAAATTTTTGATTAAACGATGAAGGGAAGGGATTTGCGAAGAAGAAGAAAACTTGTTTCTACCTTCCCTCTCGCTTTTTTTTTTTTTTTTTTTTTTTTTTTTTTTTTTTTTTTTTTTCACTTTGGTATGTGTTATTAGTTTTTTACTCTTCAATTAATCTATTTTAGAGAATGGAAATCTTTATTGGGTCTTTAATTTACTTTTACTAGGAGAGAATCCGCGCGATGCGCGAATTTTATTTTAAATTAAGTTTAAAATAATATATTTTTAAATCTATATTTTAACAATTTATTTTATCTTTTTAAAGAATTTTAATTTATTATTTTTTTCCGTGATAATCGTACAATTTCTTTTATTCATTATTTTACGAATCTTTATTTGTTCTTCAATTTCATACTCTTTTCATTTGTCTAAATTTTAATATTATAATCATCTTAATTTTTTTCAATTTACCATTTTGAAGATTTATTTTACATATCTTGCATTGAATCCATATTTTTTCCATGTTTTAAAATTTTGTATATTTTTGCATATATTCTTGTTTTTCTTTATTTTTACCTTCTTCTCTATTTTTTTTAATATAGTTTGTTATCTTCTCGATTTTTAATTAAATATTTTGTTGTGTCTTAAGATTTTATAAATTGTAGTTATTCTTAATTTATTCCATATCATAATTTATTTTCTGTTATACTAAAGTTTAATTATCGTAATTTATTTTAAAATAAAGACTACATCACTCAAAAAATATAATGATATATTTAAAATTATGTATTTTATAAGATTTATATGTTTTTATTTTTTTAAATTAAATTATTATTTCATCTACTTGTAATAACTTTAAAATAGTTGAATTCAAATTTAATAGTTTTTATGTATAGTTAATTTTATTTATGATAATATTTATTTATGTTACTTGACGTTTTAAAAAATAAAAATTACATCTTTCAATTTATCATTTTGAGTATTTCTTTATTTATGTGTTTGAGGCATAAGTCTATAATTGATATATATATAAACTAAAAAGTGCTTCTAATTTAATATGTAAAATATAGAGACAATATCATAATTTTTATAAGTGTTGTCAAAGTACTCATGACATAATGGAAAAAAAAATTCTTTTATTGAGAGGATTGTGAGTCTAAAACCGTATGAAAGCAAATAAGAGGAAAAAAAAGTTGTTTGGTTAAGATTTAATACAAATTATTTTTTTTTGAAAATTAAATAATAAATGACACGTGGCATACTTTCAGATGTTGACGTGGCAGGTCCTGTAGACAGCCATTAAGCTTTTGTATATTAGAAAATAAGGATTAAATCACTCAAAAATATAATGATATATTTAAATTATGAATTATATAAAATTTATATATTTATTATTTTTTAAATTAATTTAGAATTTTATCTATTTATAATAATTTTTAGATAGTTGAATTCAAATTTAATGGTTTTTATGTAAAATTAATTTTACATATGTTACTTGATGTTTAAAAAAATTGTTGTTATTAATTTATCATTTTGAGGATGTCTTTATTTATGCGTTTTGTACATAAATCTATAATTGATATAAATATAAATTAAAAAAGTGCTTCTAATTTAATATGTAAAACATAGAGATAATAGCATACGTTTTTAGTGAGGGTTGTTAAAGAGTACACATGGCAGAATGAAAAAAATGGTCTTCTTTTAATGAAAGGATCATGAGTTTGAATCCCTTTGAATGCAAATAAGAGGATTTAATTTTTTTTTGAAAATTAAATGAGGAAGTGCCACGTGGTACTCTCTCATGTGCTGATGTGGCAGAAGCAGCACATAGCCCTTCTGCTTTTATATAGTAGATTCCTAACGTTGTAATAGTTTCGTTAAAGTCTCTTAGTAAAATTTTTTGGTAATTTAGTTGGTGGAAGATCTTAAAATTGTTGGAATTCTCGCCATGATAAAATTGAAATTTGTCTAAATGAGAAATGTTTGCTGAAAGTTTGCTTTATGAAATTTACAAAATAGGCAAAATAGATTTTACCTTACATTGGAAATTTGGAAGAAAAAAATCTCACTAATATATAGGGAAAAATCTTAACAAGAGGAGCAAACTCCATGATAAACCAAATACACAAATGTGCGGTGAGCTAAATTTATCAGCACCTTAGCCAAATTCGACACAAATGCTTTTATGAGCTCCCAAATAGTTCTTTTCATTTAGTATTAATTCATCCGTTTTGATTTATTTGTGCGTTAAAGTTCTAGAAAATGTTGAAATGGGTCTAGCGATCCCATCCTTTTTAGTCTTGGTTCATTTTTTATTTGAATTTATGTTTCAAATTAATAGTCTATCCGCGAGATTAGATAGACCATATTAGAGCATATGCATCAATGAGTTTTTCTAAAGTCTCTCAACAACTATTAAATAATAAATATTATTATTATATTAAATATGATTAATTTTTAATAATATAATAAAATATGAGTCTCAATTTTTGAGAAACTCATATCTTATTGTATTATTTTTTATAGTTTATTGTTTTTTTATAAGTATTTGAATTTCATTACTATAATGAGCGGGTTTGTAAAATTTACAAAACGAATTAGTTCTTTACCAAAAAAAAAAAAAATTAGTTTATTGTCTTTTTAGAAACTCTTTTAGAGACCACCAATGGAGATGATCTTAAAGTATGTGCAATACTGGTTTCTTAACTCGGATCTAAACTAAAAAATATTTAAAAAAATAGAAAAGTAAAAAAAGCGAAGAGAATCCATTCTTGCACATGCTCTTAGTTTTAATCCTTTTGAACTCCCAAAAACAAGATGTTGATGCAGCTGCAAAATCAACTGCTGAAGTTGAGTGCATTTCAGTGAATCAAAACGATTTGGCTCCCTAACTTAATTACTCGAGAGTCCAGGGTTCAAGCAAGAAGGAGACACACCGATTCTATGTGTCAATAGTTCAGCTAGATCCAGTTCAACACCGGAGGACAAAGCATATAAACATCAATTTCCACGTCGTGTGCCAAGCAGAAAACAACAGGAAAAAAAATCATCAAATTACCACTTCCTTATCTTCTCTCCAAGCTCCTCACGAGCATCTTTTTCTTTTGTTGTTCATGGTCTTCTTATTTTCTAGACAAGTAATCTAATTAATAATTCTAAGAATTTTACTCCTTTTTCATTGTTCTTTTGCACAAAATGGAAAGAAGAAAATACTAATACAGAACAAACAGAAAATATTACGTACGTAAAACGAATATATATAACAAATTGAAACAGAGAACCAAATCAAGGATTCTAGGGTGTGATAACATTCTAAACTATTTTTTCAAATTAACTATAATTTTTTCCTCAAATCAGCTATTTTCATTACATGAACGGAAAACAGCAGAAAGAGAATTTTTGGATGATGAACAAAAACAAAAGACAAGTTATATGAAAGAGAGTTCTCGCATCAAACCATAACAGCTAGAGGTTGCCAAACGCGAAAATTCCCAGTCACAATAGAATCACACCACTCAACTTTACCCCAAATCTTTCCTCCTTACGTTTTCTTACCGAAATCTCCGCACACCAAATCACTCTTGGTCTTCCTTTGAAAAACAAAGCCAGTTTCCCACGGCAACTCACAATGTCAATGTCTGGATATGGTTTCGTCCAAATCAACAATTCTTCCAAACCTTTTAACACTCCCCAACACTTATGCTTTGGATCATAAGTTCTTAAACTCTTCTCAACACAATCATAGTAGTACAATACGCCATCAACTACACACGCGGACTCCCACTCTTCAGAATTCACCTTCTCGTCCATTTCCCATGTACTCTTCTTTGGCTCGTAAACAAAGCTGTTATCAGAATCCCTCGTGTACAGCTTATCATCCATCACCACACAACCATGCCACGTCACCTATCTCAGTGTCTGTCTTTATAACCCTAGGCTCCTCCCACGTTTGTGTTTCCGTATTGAACACCACCATCACCTTCTTCAAGCCATGACTATCGCAGTTTCCAATTACGTAGATTCTCCCGTTGATGATGTCAGCGATTGTATCAGACATGGGCACATGCATGCTCGGGAGGGGTTGCACCGTGTGAGATCTACAATCAATGGTTAACGCACTCGTTGTCCTATTCTGATAGTTAATCCCACCAAACACGTATATCTTTGAACCCGCCGCGACAAAGCTTGCATCGCAAGGCATAGGGGGCAACGAAGGGATAAGGACTAAGCGGCGATTGCCGTTGGATTTCTGGTGGAAAATATACCAACGGCGATCACCGTTCTTTATGTGATAGAGGAGAACATAGAGATAGTCTTCGGCGCAGCCCAACAAAGATCGTCGTCTCGCGTATATCTCAGGCCATGCAACGAGTGTCCACTTAACAACTGACCGAAAGTGCTTGGAAACGAGGGAGAGTGATGGATGGTCGCATCTCGGTACGAGCGCTAAGATGCTAACAATGACGTCTTCGGGAAGCGCCAGAATCACAGACGATGGTTCCGACGATTGCTTCTTCTCTGCCCTAATTTTGAAAGACATCTCCAGATCAATTATATCACCCATCTCATAGAGAAAATTCACAAAACCCTAATTTTTTAGGCTCAAATCAACAATCACCGAGAGAGAGGGAAAAAGCGTAAAACCCTAATTCGCTTCAGTGAGTTTCGATCTGCTTTGGATAGCTTTCGTTTTGCTTCAAGACATCTCCTAATATTATTATTATATCTGACTGATATCATCTAGCGACTGTTTTATTTCCCCCCTCGGATTTCTTGCCGCCCAAGGTATATAAGAGAACAGTTAGAGACACAGATACCCTAGGTGAAGCTGGGCCAATCGTAGGTTTCTTAGTCTAGTCGGGCTTTTAGTATGTTACCTATACAGTTAACAAAAGAAGGGAACAACCGACAAACGATTGATATTATCCAGCTGCAAGCCTGCAACTATATCAAAGCTTCTATTGGTCACACTATTTACATAGTTATTCCTAACTTTCCTCGCATGAATATAACATCTTTAGTAATTTTCTAGACAATTTTGGAGAAAAAGAAAACACGATCTCTTATGCGCATTGCCATTTTCTTGGTCTCTTAGCACGCCTTTCTTTCTTCAATTCATATAGTGAAAGATTCATTAGAGATTCCTTCGGAAAAAGATTTGCTTGAAGTTTCTATTCCTATTATTTCTTTTATGCTGGCTAAATTCTTTTTTTTTTTTAGCAATGGCTAAATTGTTCTTGAAGGCTGAGTTAAGTTTGATTCTAAATCCTGTCACCAGGAAAAAATAAACGAGTACAAACTACAAAAGCATGGTCATTATACTATTCATACATTCTATACTTCATTAGAAGTTTTAAACACATTAACATAGTTATAAAAATCTTAAAAGCTAGAACAAGAAGGAAAAAAAAACACTAGAGCAGAAAAGCTCAAAAAATAAAATCAGAGTCGAAGTTATCAACAGTCGGAATAAAGCAAAAGCCGAAGTCGTCTTAGAGCATCTGCAGAGCTCGGAAGGGGTTTTTCCCTTAAAAAAAAAAGAAAAAATAATAATAATTAGGTGGCAAAGAGAAGAGACTAAAGAATCGGTTCTTTCCATTCTTCTCACGCGTGTTGTAGGGTGATTGGTTAATGCTTTTTTATTATTATTTTTTTCTTTTCAAAAATCGCTTTAAAAAAAAAATTAAACAATAAAAAAAGGAGAACCGTTGCATATGCTCTTAGCCTTCAAAACGTAAATTTCATATAGCTCTAATGGTTTATAGTGTTTTTATACACATATACAGATGGTAAATATAAGGCTACCAGTTTTTCACTAAAGTTTCATATAGCTCTAATGGGTTATAGTGTTTTTATACACATATACAGATGGTAAATATAAGGCTACCAATTTTTTAGTTTAGTGAAAAACTGTTATAATAATACCAATAATTTACCGTATAGATAAATATAAATAAAGACGAAAATATTATATCCGCAAAAAATAAATGACAAGAGAAGTGAGAGAGAGATAGACTTGTATTGTGTTTTGGAATGTTCTGTTTACTATGAACAATTTCATTCCTTTATATAGAAGTGAAAGGTAGTGACATGGACTTCATTACAAGTATCACTTTGCCTCTCCACCATCAATTGTCACTTTACCTCTCCACCACACTTTGTGACCATTTTTCTTAACTTTCATAACACCCTTGAAGACCAGTGTCACTATCGCCTTTTGCTTAACGTCTTTGTTGCCTCGTTAAAAACCTTTTTATGAAAACCCAGTGGAAAACCATAGCCAGGTAAAAAGAGTACACGCAAGTTCCCCCTCGAAAGAGCAGGGTGTCATCTTATAGGTCTTGTTGGAGACGCATCCAAATGTTATGAACATGTTTCCTGAACATAGTGGTGGGTAATGATTTTGTGAAGAGGTCGGCTGCATTGTCACAAGATCGGACGTACCTTACTTCAATTTCCTTAATTTTTTCGAGCTCTTGAGTGTATGAGAAGAACTTCGGAGGGATATGCTTGGTTCTATCACTTTTGATATATCCTTCCTTCGTTTGGGCAACACATGCAACGTTGTCTTCATACAAGATAGTTGGCTCCGTATTTACGTGAATCCCACTACTTAATCGGATGTGTTGGCTCATTGATCTCAACCATACACATTCTCTACTTGCTTCATGCAGTGCGATGATCTCAACATGATTTGAAGAAGTGGCCACAAGCGTTTGTTTCTGAGAAAGCCAAGATATAGCAGTGTCTCCGATCGTGAAAACGTATCCTGTTTGAGATCGAACTTTATGTGGATATGATAAATATCATGCATCTGCAAAACCAACAATTTGTCCGTTTGAATTTTTAGGATAAGATAAACCTAAATCAGTTGTCCCTTGAAGGTAACGAAATACATGTTTAATTCCATTCAAATGTCTTCGTGTAGGAGACGAACTGAATCTTATCAGGAAGATTAACGGCAAATGATATATCAGGCCGCGTACAATTTGAAAGGTACATAAGGGCTCCAATTGCACTTAGATAGGGTACTTCAGGACCAAGTATCTCTTCATTTTCCTCATGTGGTCGGAATGGATCATATTCAATATTAAGTGATCTAACGACCGTAGGAGTACTTAGAGGAGTTGCCTTATCCATGTTAAAGTGTTTTAACACTCTTTTGGTATATGTGGATTGATGCACAAATATACCATTCTGAGAATGCTCAATTTGTAGGCCAAGACAATATTTTGTCTGTCCGAGATCTTTCATCTCAAACTCTCCTTTCAGATAATTTGATGCCTTTTGTATTTCCTCTTGAGTTCCATTAATATTTAAATCATCAACATATACCGTGATTATTACAAATTCGGATGTTGTTTTCTTGATAAAACACATGGGCATATAGGATTATTCACATATCCTTCTTTTGTTAAATGCTCACTGAGATGATTGTACCACATACGTCCAGATTGCTTTAACCCATATAATGATCTTTACAATTTTATTGCATATAACTCTTTGGGTTTTGAATTTAATGTTGCTGGCATCTTAAATCCATCAGGGATTCTCATATAGATATCACTATCTAATGATCCATATAAGTATGTCGTAACGACATCCATAAGACGCATTTCTAGATTTTCATCAGCTGTTAGACTCATCAGAAATCTAAATGTGATTGCATCCATAACACCAGAATATGTTTCCTCATAATCTATTCCAGGTCTCTGAGAAAAACCTTGTGCAACAAGGCGAGCTTTGTATATCATAATCTCATTTTTCTCATTTCGTTTTCGAATGAAAACCCATTTGTATCCAACCGGTCTCACGTCTACAGGAGTGAGTATAATAGGTCCAAATACATCTCGTTTATTAAGCGAAACAAGTTCGACTTGTATAGCATCTTTCCACTTTATCCAGTCATGCCTCTTTTGGCATTTGTATATGGACTTGGGTTCTGGATCTTCGTTTTCCTCATTTATTTCCTTTGAAACAAGGTATGAGAAAACGTCACCAATATCATCCATTTCATTTCGATTATATATCTTTCCATTATGGATGTAATTGATAAAGATCTCATGATTTACTTCAGGTTCATGATGCTCTCTACATTGTCATTATTTTCATGACTCGTTTCCCCCAAAACATTTTCGGCTATTTTGGGCATGCTCTGCATTTTAGCTTGCTCTTGTTTTCTAGAATTTTTATTCTTAGAACCAATATGTCTACCACGCTTCAAGCATGTTCTAGACTCTCGTGTATCATCTACTTTTCCACGTTCATGTGGTCTTTCAATGCGAGCAGGAGCATTTGCAGCCGGTATATGAGATTTAGCTACCGTTTTTGTATCTGCAAATGCATCTGGTAGTTGATTTGCTATACTCTGCAAATGCATAATTCGTCGAACTTCTAGTTCTGACTGTTTAGTGGGAGGATCAAGGTATAATAATGTTGGTACACTCCATTTTATATCCTTTCCCATTTTTTTATTTTCTTCCTCTAGAACCGGGAATACATTTTCGTCAAAATGACAATCGGCAAATCGTGCCGTAAAGACATCATCAGTCTGCGGTTCTAGATATCGTATAATTGAAGGAGAATCACAACCAATATATATTCCTAACCTTCTTTGTGGTCCCATCTTTGTGCGTTGTGGTGGTGCTACAGTCACATATATCGCTCAACCAAAAATTCTTAGATGAGATATATTTGTCTCTCGGCCAAATGCTAACTGTAGTGGGGAATACTTATGGTACGCACTTGGTCTTATCCGAATGAGTGCTTCTGCATGCAAAATGGCATGTCCCATACAGAGGTTGGAAGTTTTGATCTCATGATCAATGGTCTTGCAATCAATTGCAAACGCTTAATTAATGATTCAGTCAAACCATTTTACGTATGAACATGAGCTACAAGATGTTCAACTTCAATTCCTGTTACCATACAATAATCATTGAATGCTTGGAATGTGAATTCACCAGCGTTGTATAATCTAACACTCTTAATGGGATAATCAGAGAACTGAGCTCGCAATTTGATTATATGAGTTAGAAATCTCGCAAATACCATATTTCGAGATGATAATAGACAAACATGTGACCATCTACTGGATGCGTCAATTAATACTGTTGGGGTCAGTTTTCACCCATACAAGATCGATCGAGGAAACAACTAAGTATGGAAGACGATTTCCGGGCTGTGCATAAACCGAGCACAATCCGGGCTCTGCTCGGTGCACAAATTGTGCAGAAAACGAGCCGAACCGAACCGTGCAAAAACCGAGCACAATCCGGGCTCGGCTTGGTGCACAAATTATGCAGAAAACGAGCCGAACTGAACCATACACGAACCGAACCAACATCTTCTCTTGACGATCCGAGGCCAAGCCGAAATATGAGGCGAAACTCAAGACAGGGAACGAGACCGAGCCCAAGATGGATCGTTGTGCAAGTGGGCCGAGCCCAATTCCACGAGGAAGCCCAAAGCGAAGCATGCCCTAGAAGACGAGACCTCGTGGAAGGGAGCGCCGCCAAGAGGAGATAAGGAGAAATCTATGAGAAGATTTCCCGAGATCCTCGCCTAGATTCTAAGTTGAGATGTATAAATAGAACTTAGGATTTATTCGTAAAGGGATCCGCGTTTTAACCTAGCAAAACACTTGTACCCAAAAGCTTATGATAGCAACTCTAATAAAATCACCATCTTTGGATCTTTGTGTCGTGTTTAACTTATAATCTTCGCGTCATCTTTGTTTTTCTTAAGAGTTATTCTATTGTGCGAATCCATGACGCACAATTTGGCGCTAGAAGGAGGGGAGAAGAATTCGTACACAAAGAACCGACGCAAACAAATCCGAGAAGATGACAACCGGAGTAACCGACGCCACCGACAACACCACCAGAGCGGCGATTCTTCCGGGAGCAACGAAAGCGGATCCTCCCGCAGAAGACACGACTCCCGAAGCTACCCAGCGAACACCAGCGCATGTCGAGACAATCTCAGCATCCCTAGCTGAGATGAAAGACATGATGTCGGCGCTAGCAAAGAAATCGGCGGAGTAGGGCAAAACCCTCGAGCACCTGACGATTGAGAGCCGAGCCTAGAGCCAGCGGATCGGAAGCTTAACGCCGGCGATGAATCCCCTCAGTAGAGTTAGGAGACACGGCCTTAACCCGACGGTGCTCAATTTCTCGACTCCAGGAGCGAACAACAGGCGAGCAGGAGGCTCGGGAACTTTCCGAACGCAGCACGTCTCCGGAGAGCAGACACCCGCGGTGACGAGGCCAAACATCATCGAGCCACCCCTTTTGAACCGAAGAGGAATCATCGTGCGAGGAAACCCGTAACTTGACAGAACCCTAGGCGAACCCACCGACGGCTCGGCGACCGCGACAACAACCGAAGAAGGGCGAGCCGAGGTGCCAATCTCGCAAGCAGGCACAAACGTTGCCTCGGTGCGGCAAGCTGAAACTTCAAGAGACGGTTGATATATCATGGTTTTTACCCATTTTTTGACCATGATATAAGTGCTTTTATAGAGTCTTTTGTTAGTTTTTGAGTCCTTTCTGAGTCTTTATAGGTGGGACTACGTTTGGAGCATAATTGGAGATTCTGAAGCTTTTTGGAGCATTCTACAAGAAGCTGCGAAGTGATGAAGTCAGAAGAGTCGATCGACACCAGACGAGACCGACGCATTGTTCCGACTTCTATCATAAAAAGGAAATCACAAGAAGATTCAAGTAATTACAAGTTTGCCCCTGACGCGAGTTTGCCTATAAATATAGTTTTTCAGCCATTGTATAACACACACAATATTTTAGAGAGAGATTTTTAGAGAGATTTTAGAGAGAAGAAATTGTCTCTTTCAGAGCAAATTTGGAACTCCTTTATTTTCTTCTATTGATTTCTTTTATGCATTCTTCTTTATTCATGATGTTTGTTTTATTCACCATGTCTGAGTAGTTTGCTAGTTAGGTTTAGGGTTTTTCAAAGGTGATTAATGAATTGTTAGGCCGAATTAAAATTGTTAGGATAAAATTATTAGAGTTCTTTATCTGGATTTGTGTTTAATGCTTATTCTAGCTTCGCGACCTAGAATCAGATCTTAGGTTGATTAATAGATGCGAGAGTATTATTAATTGCCTGAACTAATGTTAGATGAGCAAAATACCTATTCGCAAAGAGATTTGGTTTAGGGTTTTGTGAACAATCGAACATGATATTAATGCTTGTTTGAATTATTAGAATTTGCAAAGAGATTTGGAATTCTAGGGTTTAGACATAGATAATCTTCGCAGCGAGAGTTGGTTGATTTTACATTAGTGTTTCGAGTTCTAGAACAGTGCTTAATAATTCCTAACATCCAATCTAGACCTGCAATTTAGATCACCTGAGAATTTCCCTGAACCTAGCGTTTCGTCTCCTGAACTTACATCACTTTTAATTGCTTTCTGTTTTTACTTTTAATTATTTCTTCTTAGCTTAATTCGAAATTATAAGTTTGCTGTGTGACTATCCCTTCCCTGTGGATTCGATCCCTAAGTACTACAACTGATCTCTTAATTTGAGAGAGTAGCTCTAGGGTAAATTTGAGAGCATATCAACGGTCTTGGTTAGGAACAAGATCAAGACTTAGCTGATGAAGAAGAAAATCCCCTGTGGGCCGAGCAGACGCGCTACCAAGACGAGTCCTGAAGGATGAACCAAAGTCGTTTTACCGAGCCCAATTCGGCGAGCCGAGGTGATGCGCTTGACGAGATCCTAGCCGACTTGGTTCGTGCGAACGTCGAGGTGAGAGCGATCCGATCACAAGTACACAAGGCGACAAGCGCGGCGCCGGAAATTGACCTGATGCTGGAAGAGGCCCAGATGACGCCGTTCACAGCGCGTATCACTGAGGCGAGGGTGTCTGATCCCAGAAATATTCGCTTCTTCGTCTACGAAGGATAATCGGACCCTAAGGAGCATATCAGGCTATTCCGCACAGCCATAGCACCAGCAAACCTCTAGGAAAATGAGCATGACGCGGGCTACGGCGTTTTGTTCGTGGAAAATCTCCAAAGACCGGCCCTCGAATGGTTCTCTAGGCTAGAGCGAAACTCAATTGGAAACTTCAAGGAGCTGTGCACCGAGTTCATGAAAATTACTCGATGTTTATGAACCGAGGCGTATCCGACGCTGATCTCTGGACATTGTCTCAAGAACCGACCGAACCGCTAAGAGCCTTCATTGGGCGTTTCAAAGCGGTGATGTCCAAAGTTGGAGACGTAAGCGACAAAGGAGAGCTCGAAGCACTGAAAAAGTCCTTGTGGTATAAGTCGGAGTTCAGGAAGGAGTTTTGACGCAACAAACTCCAAACCATCCATGACGCCATGAATCGGGCTTTAGACTTTATACTCGAGGAGGAGGAATTCCGAGTCCTGGACCAACGAAATCGGCAAACAAGAGTCAAGTAGTGCCAAGCCAACCAAACAACACAAGGAACCGTTCAAGCAACTCCTATGTTTACCACGAGGGACCGAACTTAGGCGGAGCGCACAACTATCAAATCAGCGCCGAGCGAGGAGCCGGACGAGGCAAAGGAAGAACGAACGGAAACACGTGGACTAGGAATTCGACTCGTACGATGAAAATGCCTACTGCGAAATCCACAAGACATATGGACATCTGACAGCCAACTGCCGAAGCCTGGGAGCTAAACTCAGGGCGAAATTTCTAGTCGGAGAACTCGGAAATTTTGTCAGCCTAAAGGATCTAGAACACGAGATGCCCGCCGATGCCGAGCAGGAAGAGCAACCCGAGCCGGAAACCTGACCAAGTGGTCCTCCGAAGCGAGGAAGAAGAAACAATAATGCCTCGGAGTCTGGTGGACCGCGCCAGGGGATAAACATGATCATGGGCGGCTCGGAATACTACAGAGACACGGTGTCTGCAATCAAAGTCTTTCAACGGAAAGCCGATGCTAGCATCAATTGTTCTGCGTCGAGCAAAAATCTCAATGATATCCACCTTCGAGGAGAGAGAAACTACAGGCATAGACAGACCACATAACGATCCCCTGGTGATCATAGTGAAAGACCATGAAGTAACTCGAGTCCTGATCGATACGGGGAGCTCGATGGATGTCATCTTTCGCGAGACCCTTACGAAAATGGGAGTTGATTTATCCAAAATAATACTGATCCCGAGCCCGCTGACCGAATTTTTTGGCGAGACGACTATGACGATCGAGACAATCAGATTACCAGTTCTGGCGGAGGACGTGACCAAGATCGTCAACTTCTCCGTAACTGAAGGTACCCCGGTATACAACATTATCATGGGAACGTCATGGATTAATTTGATGAGAGCCGTAGTCTCGACCTACCATCTCTGTCTGAAATTCCCTGGAGCCAACAGAATCCAAACGATATGGGGAAACCAGAAAGAGTCGCGAATATGCTTAATGGCTGAGCATAAACTCAGAAATCCCAAAACCGAGGCGAAAGGAGAGACGGTTCACAAGAAAGTGAAAACAAATCAAGCGCCAAAAAATTCTTATAGCAATTACCGAAAGCCGAGCCGGCCGACGACGACCAGCCGCGCTGCGCCCCAAAGATATTGGTCTGCCTAGACGAAACAAATCCAGAAAGGTGAGTGGAAGTGGGAGCCGAGCTAGAAGACTCAATCAAAGCCGAGCTAATCAACTTCCTAAAGGAGAATATAAACACCTTCGCTTGGACCGCAGATGTAAACCCCCAGTTTGGGATAGGACCAGTCTCGACCGGAGACGCTACAAATGCCGAATTTCACTCGATAGGTCAGCCCGTCTTAGAACCCATCTAAGCTTAAGGCCGTCCCGGCAAGTTAGCTCGACCCTCTTGACTGAAGCCTAAGGCTTGCCAACCCGTTCTCCAACCAAGAGTTGTGTAGACTCGGACTAAGTCATTTTTACCAGCGGAAGACACAAGGGTTTTATAGATAGAGAATCCGCTTTTATTTCAGAAACCGTACATATTACAAAGCGTTTATTTATATTACATAGCGGATCCGTCCGAGATTTCAAATACTAAGAAAAACCCTTGTACAAACATACTTGCTAGATTTTACAAAAAGGCACCCAAATCTACTCCGGTGGTCCTAACGTCCACATCACCCTCTAATCCCAAGGCTTACTAAGGTTTCTTGCAAAAGGGAAGAAAAGGGGGATGAGTAATCTACGATTACTCAGTGAGACGAGGACCCAGTAAAAGAAAGAAAGAAAACCCCGAGAACCCCAAGAAACCCCCAAGCAACAAGCAAGCAAGCAATCATGCAATAGGCGAAGCAACATAAAAATAAATAGCCAAAGCATGTAATCCTAAATCTATATGCAAGCACTAGTCTAACTTCCACACCACACGTCACACTCGGGTGGACACAGAGATCTCTAAGTGGGTCGGATCCCCTCACGAACACCCTGCACTTGACCATCACAAAGACAAGCAAAGCCGGAACATCACTCTCATAAATACCCTGCACTTGACTATTACCAAGACAAGCCAAGCCGAAACATCGTTACCCGGGAGCTTCTCGGTCGGTTCACATCTCGGCGGGGTTTCCATCTGAGAGCCGCCAAGTGAGTTCACATCCCGGCTGGGACAACCACGCTTCGTTGCTGGATTCCCGCTATCCCGTCGGATAGTACTCGGCCAGGCTAGCTAGGCCCATTACTCCTCCGAGTCTTCCCATTTTAGCAGTTGTTAGCTAATAATGGGGACGGGGAACTTCCGTCCACACCGTCACTAAGTCATGAAGGGCATCACACCAATCAACATGACTCCACAGTATAATGGAGTCATACACATTATACTTCACACCGCGTTGATCCACACTTGATCAAACGCCAACACACCTCCACACAACCTCCGAGAAGTTAGCGCCCTAGAGTGACGGCAAAGCCATAACTTCTCTAGTCCCAACTCTCATTTTTGGTTACAAGCCTTACACGCTTGAACCTCGCTCATGTACGTTCATTACAACACCGCATACATGACCTTCCAGCCATGCAACGGGTTTTACCAGAAATCGTACACTCACTCATTCGGTGAAGGAACATGCAAGTGGATCTGAGATCCGGCAGTCCTTACACCCTTCTCACCACTCGGTAAGGATGATAACATGTCCCATGGACATGCATCAAACCGTTACCTCACCCAACGGGTTTCGCACCGCACAGATCCAGCAGATCTGAGGCTAAACCTGCACCAAAACGTTAGTATACCCTCGAATCTACACGGATCCGAGCTTTCCTGCAACACACGTTAGCCACACACATACATACAAGCATATAACCTATTCTACCAAGGCTAGTGTTGCATTACAACACAGATCTGAGATCTACACTGCATTACAAACAGCAACCGCGATAGTCCACCTCTACCGGGACTCACCTCGAACTGAACATGGAACTAGCCTACACTCTCAAGCGACCTTCCAAAGCTAAGCACTCTCTCTATTCTACACACTCTCTCTAAGGTTTCCAAAAAGGGTTTAGGAGTGGGAATGAAGAATGAGGGGAATGAGGTATTTATAGTTGAAAAGTTACCCATGGTAATAATTTAAGGTGGGTAAAATCTAGCCTCTTCCTTTCTTCATCTCTAAGCCACGTTTTACTCTATATTCTAGGCTCCTTTTCATAGCTCCTAGACTAGTCAACTCATCCTTATCTCCAATCTTAAGGTGGGAGCTTCCCATTGGTCCAAAGTTGCTCATTTTTCCTTCTTTTTTTGCATTCCATTATCTAATGCCAAGTGGATCAATTAGCTGCTGGACAACACCTCTTTTGCCTTCCAGTGATGCATAGGATCGGACTTCTCTCTCGGTTGCCAAAGAATTACCCAACTGTACCGTGATTGTTGCGGAAATGGACATAACGGATAATAACTTCGGATCCATGGGTTTCTTCTTGTTTTCTCCGATATCTTGGCCATATTATTTGATGAATGGTCTCCTCTTAGGCTTAGTAAATGTTGCTTTGACTCACGAGTTGTTTGGTTCTTGGCCGAAATAATTCTTCCTCCAACAGACTCATTCCGTGGCTCTGGAACGTCTACCGGATTGCGTGAATTTTGTAGGTCTCGAGAGAATTTTTCTTGAGCTAATTATTTTTGCGTGGTCTTCCTTAGGATCTTGGTTACCTCCATGTTGAATCCCACAAATTTTAAAATTGTGCAGAGGGGTCTCTATAACTGAAAGTTACGTCCGGGTAATTCAGCTCTTAGACCGGGTTATTACATTCTCCCCCCCTTAAATAGGATTCGTCCCCGAATCCATTTCTTCTAAACACTTCTGGTTGGATTTCTGGCCATCCTCCTTCTTGGTGTCGTCACTAACATCCTTTCTTGGCGTCGTCTCCTCGAGTTTTTGTTTACCACCCTTCTGTCACTTGCTTTGTCTCATACCGTTGCCTTCCTGGATGTCGCCATTTCCTTTTTCCTTTTTAAGGTTGGCTTTCTGTCTTCCTTGTCCTTGATTTTGCTTCATCCGATCATTTGCATAGCTTGTCTTGACTTCATTCCAGATCTATACATCTACCATACTGATGTAAGACTCGGAATCCACCAAATCTTATGACACACGGTTTCAGAACTTGCAGCTAGTTGGGTGATGAGTGAAGGTAGAGATGAGGGTGAAAGGTTGCTGTTTGATTCCACAAACAACAGATCGAACAGGAAGCTTGATTCCACAAGCAAACTGGACGAGATAGATTGATCTAGAAAGCTTGATTCCACAAGCAATCTGAACAAGATGGATCGAAGTCACCACATAGATTGTGAGGGGATCTCTGATACTGAACAAACTCGAACTTAGGTGATTCCACACACTAAGAACAGAGCAGATTTTCTCTACAAGGTCTCGGCTTGAAGAAGTACACAAAAAACAGCGTTTATTAATATAAAAAAAAAGTCTAAAGATTACAAGGCTGCAGGGGGACCTTATAAACTGCTCTTATCAGCTACTGACCTAATTTGGTCGACTCAAAGAAATAGAAAAAGACTCAAAACAACAGGACTTGTAAAAAGGAAAAACAACAAAGCGTTTAAAATATAAGAAAAGGAAAGTTTTCTAAAATAAAAAGAAAACTATCTAAACTAATTACGCCTTTGCTGGGGCTTGAACATTGGCTTCCTGAAGCTCTAAATACCACTGAGACACCGTGGTTTATCTGCACAAATTCATAATAAATAGAACTTACCCGGTTTGTGCTCGGATAGGCTGGTTTTGAAGCTGGGGTGTTCAAGGCGAGTACTGGTCCGTCCAGGTTGAAGTCTCTGATGAATTCTTCCTCTTGAAGTCACTTGAAGTCGAAATAGTTGAGATCTTCAAGTGTTTCCTCGTCCTTAGCTTCAGAATCCTCTTCTTGCTCCATTTGTGCTCTATTGGCTTCACAGCTTATTCTGGCGATATCTTGAGGTTCCGATATGATCTATGGAAGATTCTTGATGTTCTGAGCTTTAATTCCTGCCAAGTAATACCTTGGTTTGGTCGAGGCTGATGTTCCTGAAGGCTAAAATGTGTGAATTCCATCATTAGGTCTGATTTGAGTGCATTGGAGTTCTCTTGAAGGTTGTTGCTTTGGGAAGGGTTTCTGATCGTATCTCCAAGTTCCATGGTGTTTATGAGGGCCTCCACTGGTGTCGTGAGCCCTTATCTTAGCCTCCTTACATTGGGACGTGCCATTGGTGATTTATTTAGCTCGGCTACATGCTCTAGGTCTAAGCTTGGGTTGATGTCCGCATCACATACCCCCATTCCGATCTCATTTCTCAAATTCTCCTAGATCTCCTCGGTCTACATCCTAGAGGTTCAGAATAAAACAGGAAATTGGTCTACTTTCGGGGATCTAACTCTCACTTACTAGGAATCTTCAAGGTAAAGTCGTTTTCTTCCAAAATCGACTTACCGAGAAATCCTTACTAGGCTCACGCACTAGGACACGATCAGACTCTACCTAACAATCTAGATCTACAAGATTTTCACACACCACACGCAAGAGATCTGAGTTAGCACTCATACTTACCTTGGTTTGGGCCCAGACTTGGACCAAAACTTAATACCGACTTCCCTAGCTCTTCCGGGAGTCTGATCCTCTTCCTGCTGGCGAGATACAAATTGGGTGACAGGGCGGTGAGCAGGATTCGGTGGTTGTGGATTTCGGCGTATCGAGCAATTCTTTTTGTGGGCTCCTTTGTATCCGCACTCGGTACAAGTCTTGTTTTTAGGGTTGGACGACTTCGAAGTCAGAGTAGTGGGACAGGTGTGGGGGAAATGCCCACGTTTCCCACACTTGCTACATCGCATACTTATCATTACCCTTTCGGGTGGCAGAACGCTCATGCGAGGAGTTCTCTTCGGGCGTCTTCCTCTCCGGCTTGATTCTCCTTGTTCATATACTGGAGTTGGTTCCTTCGGATGTACGCTCTCATCGGTGTGGAACTTAATTCATTTGTTCGCCTTAGTTGGGGTTACAATGTAGTCGGCCCGTAGAGATTTACTTCTGGTGTAATCGGTTGTCTGAACAGCTGGCTTATATCGTAGGAGACTCTTGGGTAGCTCTCCGGGTTTATGTTTGTCTCGTCGTGTTCGTTGGTTGGATGTTCCATGGTCTCCTCTGGGCTTGTTAGGATGCGTGTGAGTTCTTCTGCCCAACGGGTTGTGAATACCTTGGATCCACAAATCCTTCTCCCCCGTAGACTCGCTCATTTGGATCTGCGTTCTCAGCTGGGCCTCCTTCTCTTGCGAGATTATTTTGGACAGTTGCAGCCATGTCTTCAGTGCCGTTCTCAATGACGATGTAGGGATACACATAATCCATTGGGTTGGACTCCGTTGGAATGTACGTGTAATAAGCCATATCCTAGTACAAAGACATGTGGCATTGGGATGCGAGGTAATGGATTTGCTGGGCTGTCTTGATCCCATGAGTTTGGTGTAGTTTCTCCGGATGATATCTTAATGATCTCCGTAGATGGCACAACAATCTCCGGCCCTGAGTTTGGTATTGGTGCCTCCGGGTAGTAGTGTTCTTCTCCGACTGTCCCTCTATATGATTGTTGGCCGACCATGTATGTGAACTGATCTGCCAGATTTTCTCCATCTATGGTGCTCTGTCCCGCGTATGCATCGTAGTCAGTAATCTCGAAGTAATGCTCTTCATTTGAGTTTGAGTCCCCCGACGAATTTGATCCATCTGATTCATATCCACCACCAAACCACGAATCCCCTTGGTATCTTTTACCCTGTCGATCCCTTGGCGCCATCTCTGTCTGTCGATGAAAATCTGCACGGTTAGGTTTATCCCAAAGAAAAAGATTTTCCCCAATACCCCACCTAGACCTACTATGTGGACATGACCGGATTCCTAATGGTGCTTTTGCGACTCGTTTTTGACTCGATTAAACATTTTTGAAAAATTCCTTGCTTCCGAAAGCATGACACGGAAAACATGCTCTGATACCACCTTTTGTAACACCCCCGGTTTGGGATAGGACCAGTCCCGACCGGAGACGCTACAAATGCCGAGTTTCACTCGATAGGTCAGCCCGTCTTAGAACCCATCTAAGCTTAAGGCCGTCCCGGCAAGTTAACTCGACCCTCTCGACTGAAGCCTAAGGCTTGCCAACCCGTACTCCAGCCAAGAGTTGTGTAGATTCGGACTGTCATTTTTACCAGCGGAAGACACAAGGGTTTTATAAATAGAAAATCCGCTTTTATTTCAGAAACCGTACATATTACAAATCGTTTATTTATATTACATAGCGGATACGTCCGAGATTTCAAATACTAAGAAAAACCCTTGTACAAACATACTTGCTATATTTTACAAAAGGCACCCAAATCTACTCCGGTGGTCCTAACGTCCACATCACCCTCTAATCCCAAGGCTTAAGGTTTCCTGCAAAAGGGAAGAAAAGGGGGATGAGTAATCTAAGTTTACTCAGTGAGTCCAGGACCCACTAAAAGAAAGAAAGAAAACCCCGAGAACCCCAAGAAACCCCCAAGCAACAAGCAAGCAAGCAATCATACAATAGCCGAAGCAACATAAAAATAAATAGCCGAAGCATGTAATCCTAAATCTATATGCAAGCACTAGTCTAACTTCCACACCACACGTCACACTCGGGTGGACACAGAGATCTCTAAGTGGGTCGGATCCCCTCACGAACACCCTGCACTTGACCATCACAAAGACAAGCAAAGCCGGAACATCACTCTCACAAATACCCTGCACTTGACTATCACCAAGACAAGCCAAGCCGAAACATCGTTACCCGGGAGCTTCTCGGTCGGTTCACATCTCGGCGGGGTTTCCATCTGAGAGCCGCCAAGTGAGTTCACATCCCGGCTGGGACAACCACGCTTCGTTGCTGGATTCCCGCTATCCCGTCGGATAGTACTCGGCCAGGCTAGCTAGGCCCATTACTCCTCCGAGTCTTCCCATTTTAGCAGTTGTTAGCTAATAATGGGGACGGCGAATTTCCGTCCACACTGTCACTAAGTCATGAAGCGCATCAATCCAATCAACATGACTCTGCAGTATAATGGAGTCACACACATTATACTTCACACCGCGTTGATCCACACTTGATCAAACGCCAAAACAGCTCCACACAACCTCCGAGAAATTAGCGCCCTAGAGTGACGGCAAAGCCAGAACTTCTCTATTCCCAACTCTCGTTTTCGGTTACAAGCCTTACACGCTTGAACATGCAAGTGGATCTGAGATCCGGCAGTCCTTACACCCTTCTCACCACTTAGTAAGGATGATAACATGTCCCACGGACATGCATCAAACCGTTACCTCACCCAACGGGTTTCACAGCGCACAAATCCAGTAGATCTGAGGCTAAACCTGCACCAAAACGTTAGTATACCCTCGAATCTACACGGATCCGAGCTTCCCTGCAACACACGTTAGCCACACACATACATACAAGCATATAACATATTCTACCGAGGCTAATGTTGCATTACAACACAAATCTGAGATCTACGCTGCATTACAAACAGCAACCGCGATAGTCCACCTCTACCGGGACTCACCTCGAACTGAACACGGAACTAGCCTACACTCCCAAGCGACATTCCAATTCTAAGCTCTCTCTCTATTCTACACACTCTCACACACTCTCTCTAAGGTTTTCAAAAAGGGTTTAGGAGTGGGAATGAAGAATGAGGGGAATGGGATATTTATAGTTGAAAAGTTACCCATGGTATAATTTAAGGTGGGTAAAATCTAGCCTCTTCCTTACTTCATCTCCAAGCCACGTTTTACTCTATATTTTTAGGCTCCTTCTCATAGCTCCTAGACTAGCCAACTCATCTTTATCTCCAAGCTTAAGGTGGGAGCTTCCCATTGGTCCAAAATTGCTCATTTTTCCTTCTTTTTGTGCATTCCATTATCTAATGCCAAGTGGATCAATTAGCTGATGGACAACACCTCTTTTTTCCTTCCAGTGATGCATAGGATCGGACTTCTCTTTCGGTTGCCAAAGAATTATCCAACTGTACCGTGATTGTGATTGTTGCAGAAATGGACATAACGGATAATAACTTCGGATCCATGGGTTTCTTCTTGTTTTCTCCGAGATCTTGGCCATATTCTTTGATGAATGGGCTCCTCTTAGGCTTAGTAAATGTTGCTTTCACTCACGAGTTGTTTGGTTCTTGGCCGAAATAATTCTTCCTGCAACATACTTATTTTGCGGCTCTGGAACGTCTACCGGTTGCGTGAATTTTGTAGGTCTCGGGAGAATTTTTCTTGAGCTAATTCTTTTTGCGTAGTATTTCTTAGGATCTTGGTTACCTCCATGTTGAATTCCATAATTTTTAAAATTGTGCAGAGGGGTCTCCATAACTGAAAGCTCCGTCCAGGTAATTTAGCTCTTACACCGGGTTATTACACCAGAGGACATGGATGGGATCGATATCAACGTAACATGCCACGAGCTCAACGTCGACCCGACCTTCAAGCCAATAAAGCAGAAAAAAGTAAACTCGGACCTGAGCGAGCCAAAGCTGACAATGACGAGGTGGACAGATTGCTGAAAGTCGGATCTATCACCGAGGCGAAGTATCCCGATTGGCTTGCGAACCCGGTGGTCATAAAGAAGAAGAACGGGAAATGGCGTGTATGCATCGAATTCACCGACCTTAACAAGGCGTGCAACAAACTCCTCTCGTCGAATCAACCGCAAGCAACAAACTCCTCTCGTTTATGGACGCGTTTTCAGTATATAATCAGATCCTGATGAATCCCGACGACCAAGAAAAAATAGCGTTCATTACCGATCGAGGTATGTACTGCTACAAAGTGATGCCATTTGGACTGAAGAATACTGGAGCCACATACCAACAGTTGGTCAACAAGATGTTCGCCGATCAGCTGGGAAAGACGATAGAAGTTTACATCGACGATATGCTGTTGAAATCATTGGAAGAAAACGACCACGTCGCCCATCTAACGGAGTGTTTCGAACTGCTGAACCACCATAACATGAAGCTCAACCTAACGAAGTGTAGGTTCACGGTGACATCGGGCGAATTTCTCGGATACCTAGTGATGAGCCGAGGTATCGAGGCGAACCCGAAGCAAATTGATGCATTGATTCGGATGGCCTCACCAAAGAATAAACAGGAAGTACAACGATTGACCGGACTCGTCGCCGTGTTAAACCGATTTATCTCGAGATCGACAGACAAGTGTCTATCCTTTTACGACACGCTCCGAGGCAACAAGAACTTCAAATGGACGGAAAGGTGCGAGGCACCTTTCAAGAGTTAAAAAAGTACATGGCGACTCCCCCCGTGCTCGCGAAATCGGTGAAAGGGGAGCCCCTTTACTTATACATTGCCATTTCCACAACCGCTGGTAGCGGTGTGCTAGTCCGAGAGGAAAGAGGAGAGCAGAGTCCGATCTTTTACGTGAGTCAGACATTAGCAGACTCAGAAATAAGGTACTCACGGTAGAGATGTCGACACGAAAGCTCAGGCTGTACTTTCCCGAAGTCTTTCCCGCTGCGAGCTATACTACACAGCCCGAGCCAATCCGGGAGACTAGCAAAATGGGCGATCGAACTCAGTGAATACGACATCGAATATTAGAGTAAGACCTGCGCCAAGTCCCAAGTCCTAGCGGAATTCCTGGTAGAGCTCCCGATCGACAGAACTGATGAACCATCTCAGGACTCCACTTGGATACTTCACATACATAGCTCATCATCAAAACAAGGCTTAGGAGTCGGAATTTTCTTGACGTCTCCAATCAGAGATATTTTGGAGCAATCCTTCAGACTGGCCTTCCACTCGTCCAACAACGAGGCCGAATATGAAGCTCTAATCGCGGGACTCAAGCTTGCCCAGGGGATCAAGGTTCAAAAAATCCGAGCTATTTGCGATTCTCAGCTTGTCGCCAATCAATTCAACGGGGAGTACACAGCAAGAGCGTTCGAGGAATTCAAGTTGACACAAATCCCCTGAGGAGAAAACACCCAAGCCGACGCATTGACAGTTCTCGCCTCGTCTTCCGATCCCGACCTAAAAAGAGTCCCGGTGGAATTCATCGAGCGACCTAGCATCGAAAATCCCGAAACTGTGAACCTGATCGTTCCAAACGAAAATCCTGAAGAGCCCGACGACGAACAAGGGATGGCAGAAGCAGAACAACACCAAGAAAACGAGTACGGGTACTACTCGATTGAGAAGTTTTCAAATGGCGATTCTCGGGACCACTAATGACTTGCGTGGACGGAAAAAAGCAAGCAAAGCAATGGAGGAAGTCCTGGAGTATCCTGCGGAAACCATAGCGGTGGAAAACCATAGCAATAAAGATAAAACGTCACGGGTACTACTGGCCGACCATGGTGAAAGACTGCGAAAAATGCCAACACCACGCCCCAACGATTCATCAACCAACCAAGCTGCTATCCTCAATCTCGTCTCCTTAATCGTTCATGCGCTGGTCGATGAACATCGTTGGCCCACTACATCGTTCCAAGCAAAAGAGATTTATGCTAGTTCTGACGGATTATTTCTCGAAATGGGTCAAAGCAAATTCTTTCGCAAGTATCAAAGACGTCCAAGTCGAGAATTTCGTCTGGAAAAACATCATCTGTCGACATGGAGTCCCATACGAAATCGTAACCGACAAAGGCTCGCAATTCATCTCAACACGCTTCGAAGCTTTCTGCGAGAAATGGAAAATCAGGCTAAGCAAGTCAACTCCTCGTTACCCGCAAGGAAATGGACAAGCCGAGGCAGCGAACAAAGAAAAATGCCTCGATGCCAAGAAGGGAAGATGGACAGACGAGCTAGAAGGAGTTCTCAGGTCACATCGGACAACCCCGAGGTGAGCTAAGGGCGAAACTCCATTCGCACTTGTCTACAGAACGGAGTGCGTGATTCTCCCCGAGGTGGAATTTCCAGGAGTTCGACGATGGCTCCTCCCGGGACAAGAAGGACTCAACCATCTCATGCTGTTTGACGAAGTGGGCCTAATCATCGAAAGACGTGATCAAGCGCTCATCCATATTCAAAACTATCAGCAAGCCACAGCCAAGTACTACAACTCCAACGTCAAAAGCTGGAGATTTCAAGAAGGAGAGCTAGTCCTCCACAAGGTTTTTCAAAATATAGCAGAACGAAACGCTGGAAAGCTGGGGGATATATGGCAAGGACCGTACCGAATAACTAAACTGGTCCGACCAGAGGTTTACGAACTAGCCAACCACTCGACAGATGCCTCGGTGCCGTGATCATGGAACGCAATGCATCTCAAGAAGTACTACTTCTAAGAACTTAACACAAAACACGAACTACGGGGCGGTTTGATCCTCGAAAGGGGTACGTAGGTAGCTCGTCTCATGACGAGTTCAACTGCCCCCCTCCCTAAAAAAAGGGAGGAGTGGGGTACGTATATTTATATACTCCCATGCTATGTAAACTAAAAAAATATTCGAATAAAAAAGTTTACTTAGCTCACTACATCAACTCTTATTCACTTCGTTTGCAGCTGGCCACAGTATACGAACATTTACATCCCAAATGGGATCCCAACCTTGACATTTAACAAGGTTCTCTACATCCTTCACGGATTTAAGCGCACTATATAAATTCAGACTGAGTATACCTCGGTCCAATATCTCTTAGGTATACCCCGAGAAATATTCTGACGGTTGTTCTCAAAACGGGCTCACAAGTCCCAATCTAGAAGAACACCTTAACCCCAACTCGTACGTAACGTTGGTCCTCGACATCTCAAGAACATTGTACCGCTCGAGCGTTTAACGCCTAAGTACGAGATAACTAACCATGTTCGACTAAAACACGATAAACAGCTCGCTCCTAAAGCAACATCGGTCTAAATCAGGGCTCAGATGAATACATATTCACTTCGGTCTAGAAATCATTCACTCCTAACAAATACCCCTGAACCACCAACTCTCTCGTAACGTTGGACTACAACATCTCGCAAACATTGTACTGCACGAGCGATTATCGTTAAAGTACGAGACAAGTAAATATGTTCGGCTAATAGCCAACAAATGGCTCGCGTCAAAGCAATGGCAGCCTAAATCTTAAACATTTCGCTTTAAAAAGCAACATCTATCTGAGTCAGATCGCAAACAAACTAGAACGGTCCCCCTAAAAACAGATCTTACACTAATCTTTAATCGCTTTGACAAAGAAGTTAATCGCTCTGGCCGCTAACTCATTTACTTGTCATAGTCTCCTAGATCTTAAGTCAATATACGGCTCGCCCCTAAGCGCTTCGGCAGAATCACGCAAATCCGAACGCAATACTTGAGCAGGATAACGAAAACAAATCATGAAATCCAAATCATAAAAGTTCGCATAAAAAAGTTGTGGATAAAGTCGTCCGAGCATCTTGTTCAACAAAAACAGAAAAATAAAAACAATAACAAGCTAAATCGTTAAATCAGGAAACACCAGAATCTGGTTTGGCGGCTTCGGTAGCAGCACCCTTCGAGGGAGACTTGTCAGATCTTCTCTCGAAAAGCATCTCCTCTACCTGCGGAGTGTTAACATTTGACCTAGACGGATGAGCGACTCCAAGTTTCGACGCTGAAACCTCAAGCGTTTCTCCGCCCGTAAGTGTTGGCAGCGAGTCCGACGACACTGGCGAAGGCCTCAGATTCTCACGGAGATCTGTTGCGAGCCGTTCGAACTCTTCGAAAGCACCCACCAGATCAGCTTTACATCCAGTCATCGTCAAGAGTAGGAGGGTCCGGACCTTGAAGAACGCTGATAAACAGGAGGTTCCACTCAATTTCGGCTAAATCCACAACATTGTCCCGGGCATTCCCCTTAAGCAGAGTAACTATGCCCTCGGCGCGCGAGACCCTTTCTTGGTATTTACCAGCAAGCTCGTGCCTCGCCACTTTGCACGCTTTCTCAAGGTTCGCCTCTAGCATTTCCCGCTCCGACGAAACCTGTTGCTGAAGAGAAGCCAGATCGGTCTCTAATTGGATCTTCTGGTCATAAAGACAAGACGCCTTTCTCTCCGACTCATCACGTTGACGCTTGAAAATGTCCCTCTCGGCTCGGAGAACATCATGACGCTTCGCAAATTCCTCCGCCTTCCTGGTGTGATTGGCGTCAGCTTCCTCGAGTTTCGCTTTCAAGGAAACCACAGTTTGTCGAGCCTCCTCAACCCACCTCTGGTCGTCTCGGGCATCTATCTCGTACCCCCAGGATGACCTCTGTGGCCGCAGCGATAAACTAAAAAATAAACGGAGTCGAAAGACATAACCATAAGGCTTTTTTTGGAGAACAGAGAGCCAAAAGCGCCTGTTTTACGATGAAGGCTACCTTGGTCCCTTTGAGAGCCATCTGCGAGTATTTCCTTTGCTTTGAAAGAGTGTCCGGAGGACGAAAGCGATCACCCGGAACGAGGATTCAGGCAAAAAGGACAGCGGAAGCCTCGGGGTCATTGTAAGACTCCACGGTGACGATGGGATTGGCTTCCAAAACGCTCGCCAGCTTCTGGCTCGGAGACGACCGCCGACTCTTCTTCGCCTTTTTGGCCTCGGGCGCGCCAGACAAGTCAACAACGATCCGCTTCTCGGTCCGCCTCTCTTTCTTGTCTTTAGCCGCGATCTTTTCACCGCCTCGCTGGCGAGAGAGGATATATTCTTTGGGTTTCTTGAGGATTTTAAGACCATACACGATCTAGGGAACCGTCAAAGAAGTTCGAGGTTGCTTCGCTGCATCTGGAGTGTCTGTTTCGATCCAGAGGGCGCTTTAGAGCTCGGATCCTATGGAGCCATTTTTCTGAGCTCGAGGGCTCCTTCGGCCGTTGAAGTTTGACCACGAGGATCCAGACCATTCTTCTTCCCTTCGGCAGCCATCTTCGCATTCAACTCTTGCCTTTCACGGAGAGTTAGGCTTTTAGCCATCTTGACTCTAGAATCCTCGGGTGGACTGGAGAAGTCGGAGTCTCCTGACTGGTAACCGATGAGATAGCGCGCTCGTGCGCGCTCGTCTCGCTGGAACAAAAAGTTTTTCTTCCAACGAACTCTTCTCTGGTTGAAAGTCTTCTCAACGTCCCAAATATCAGCTGGACACCGCAGCAACAATTGAGGAGCTACAATACAACATAAGAAAGAAGTTAGTAGACACGGAACAAAATTACGACATAGGAAAAAGTTCCAAAATTCGCTTTGGGCTTCTACCAAGTCTCCCCCACTCTGCCTTAATTTTCCCGACCCAACCCTCCGAAATAGAGGCGTCGTTAATAAGGACATAGAAGAAACGGCTCTCTCAATCTGAATCCTTGCTTGGGAAATCCCATATTATCCTCCAATTGTTCTTGCTCCCGATATAATATTCGCCGGTTTGTGCTCGGCGGCGGATCTGAAGATGATCGACTGCGAGCTCGGTTCCGCTTTCATAGCTCAAGGTCAGTAATCCCACTAAATGGCGCAGCAAACAAGGCATCAACTGGGCAAGATCAAGACTCTGCAACCATAGATATTCTGAAATAAGTTGCGGAATCGGAAACCATAACTAGCATTCGTCTAAAAACACTTTGTACATCGTCAAATAGCCGGGTGGAGGTCTGTCGGCTCGGTCCGTCTTGGCGGGGAGCTTGAATTCAACTCCCTCGCTGATTCCGAAACGAGTCTGTATCCCCGCCAAAGAATCTGGCGTCGAAAGAGTAGAACTGGGCGGATCCGCGACTTCCTTCTTCTTTCGACGCCTCAAAGCTTTTCTTTTCTGGAGTCTCATCATCTCGTCTAGTTCTCGCCTTGCCTTAATCGGATCCCAATTCCAGTCTTCCTCTTCGGGCTTCGGTTCAACGGATGGCGATTTATTCTTAGACTCCGGGCTGCTCGCCTCGGTATGACTTGCTTTGGAGGGCCCGGCCGAGCGATCAACGGATGGGGAATTGGCTGAACCAACCGAGTCCTCAAGATCGGATTCGCTTCGGTCGCGGGAAACAGAAGATACCAAATTCGATCCGCCTCGGGTAGAAGAAACTTGAACACCCGGCTCACCTTGGAAAGAAGAAACTCGTATACTCGTCTCGGCTCGGCGAGCAAGGGAGGAAGCACCAAGGTCGGGATCTCCTGGGCACTTGGTAGTGTTTGCCTCGGAAACCACCTCAATTCGGGGATTTGAAGGAGAAGCTAGCATATTCGCCGCGGAAACAACCTCGTTCCAAGAACCGGCAGGGGAAGATATCGATCTCATCTTGGAAATCACCTCGGTTCGGAGATCGGAATAGGAAGACAATGAATTCGCCTTGAAACGAAAGTCGTTTGAAGATGGGTCGGAGATCTTTTGAAGATGGATCGGAGATCATTTGAAGATGGATCGGAAAACTTGAAGATGGATCAGAAAACTTGGAGATGGATCGGGAAACTTGAAGATGAATCGGAAAACTAAGGCGGATGACGGCGGCTCAGTAAAAAGTTGAAGAACCCTCACCGAAATCTAAACATAAACAAGAGAGAGAAGGGAGAGAGAAAAGAGAACGAACCTTTAAGAATTTTTGAGAAGTGAAGATAATGAGAAAGTCGGGAGGGACCTCGGTACTTAATGGAACCCTTGGATGGATTATGCTCTTTGTTGGCGCCTTGGATAGATCGGATATATTAGATAGATGGTGGATCGATGAGACCGTCAAGAGATGCGAAAGTCTCTTGGTATTCTCCACTCCACGGAACCGAGGAAGTAACCCTTAACCACGGATCTTAGGAGGTTTGCTGCGCTTGGAAGTAACCCTTGCCAAACTTAACGAAATGTTCAAGATGAACAAAGAGATTTTTCTCAAAAGAAGAAGATAAAAAGTTGGATTATTTTCTTAGAATGAAGTCTTACAAAACTTATAGAATTCGCAACACAGAAAAAGAAAAGAGAAATAAAGTTTTGTGGATTTTCTAAACTTAGAAAATGAAAATAGAAGATTAGAATTAAAACTAAGTAGAATAACTCTTGAACTCCAAAGTGACTCCTCATATGTGACTCTTGAAGTCATTTTCGTCACCCACCTTTGACCACAAAATAAAGTGATTTTTTTGTGCTGTCTTGGGCTTGAATTAAGTTCAAAAGAGGCTGGTCTTGGTAGCTAATATGCCCAAACGAATTATGCATCTTTTCCTGTCCAGAGTTGCTGATGGGGTCTAAATAGTCGTCCGAGTTTGGAGGATTTCTTTGGGGACTCGTCGAGCTTTTGAATTTGTAGGACCCTAAACTGCAAGTGCACAGCGTGCGTTGTAGTACTTAGGGTATCGATCCACAGGGAGGAGGTCAACTGCAAAACAGAAGAATCAGGGCAACCAAAGACGCAGAGAATTGGGGTTTGGGGGTAAGTGTCACGGTTTTTGCAGAAAATAAAGAAAGCAGTATCACGTCTTATATAGAGGAGGTTGTCAATCTCTTCTATGACCAACGGGAAAAGGAAATCAAACTTAAGAACTTGTAAAAAGGAAATCAAGCAAGCAGTGCAGGAAAAGTAAATATTGAAGTGCGTAAATCTCGATGTAAAAGCAGATGGGGCGAACACGTTGGGAATCTTCTCGGGAAATCTATGGGGTTCTAACTAGAAATCAAACACACAAAAGTTAAGCAAGCGAGACTAGGCGATTTTCCCCAAACTGATTCACTGGTTTTAACAACCTAACTTTATCAAACTAGGTCGATCTGCGAACTTCCATTCCACAGGTATACTTTCATATCCTGCGTCCTAGACGAACACGCAATAGGATCGGGACAATAAACATTCAGACATCTTTTAAAGGATGCTCTCTACCCTATTTTGGTCTAGATCTGAGATTCAGGACATTCGTCGTTCTCAAGACCCTGCGATCAGAATATAGTTCATGACGCCAGACTCATGCAATAAGAACGAATAAGGTGAGACAGAAAATCCTAATCTTCGGCCTAAACAATCGGTTCAACAACAGTTAATGAAATTCCCCATAGATCCCCTTAAAGAACACCCAACGAAAGTAAACTACTCAGACATAATAGAAGAAGTAGAAAACGTGATTGATGAATGCATAACTTGTATTAATCGATTGCAATAAAAGAGGGTTCAAGAACAAATCAATCTCCCTCAAAGAACAAAGGCAAACCGCGAACCAGAGACTCGCGGCCACCGAAAGAAATCTATCACTTTGTGTTTTTCGTCTCTCTTCTAAAAAACCCTAAACAACGAGTATATATAGGTCTTCAAGTGCTCTAGGTCGTGGATTAGGTCTTGGCTTGCATAAGACGGCTTCGGGTTTGAGTTGGGCTTCAAATGGGCTCAGGAAACGCAAATGGCCTGGCCGCACGAGCGACCGGCCGTGGCGCGGCCACTGGTCGTCTGGGTCGGCCGTGGCGCGGCCAGCCTGTCCTTCCGGATGCCTGACGGACCTTCTTGCTTCCTTCATAACTTGAGATCCAACCGTGGGATTGCTCTCAAATCACTTCGTGGTGAAAGACAGCTGATAAGGCTTCCTTGTCTCCAAATATGAGCTTGATCTCGTGGTGGGAAGGCCTTCGTTTGGTGTTGAACTTCTGTCCTCGGGCACTGTTTCCGGAATTGTCCATTTTGCTCCAAAATATGCGTCTTTTGCTAAGATTTCCTGAAAAGAGTCTTGAACAACCAAATACTCGAAATCTAGTGTTTATGCATCAAAACCTTAGTGAAATGCTTATTAAAGCACTCACTTATGATAATAAAAATGGGTAAAATATGAGTGTTATCAACTCCCCCAGACTTAAACTTTGTTTGTCCTCAAACAAAACAAAAATCTAAGTAAGGAAAAGAGGTTTGAAAACGTTGAAACTCACCAATACTTGGGAACCAATCAAGTCTAGCAATCGACCTGTTGAGTTACATAACTCGGAATTCAGCTTCAAGGCGTTTGGGTCTAGTTACCTTGAGCTTTTCACCCTTCCCGGATACGCTTCACGGTCTCTTTGAGTATTTCGAGCTTGCCCTTGTTGACTCCTTTATTCATTTAGGCGTGCGGTCTCTGTCGAGGGAGTATTGGTCGACGAGACACTATACTTTCTCTTCCAAACATCTAGACATAGACATTTCAGACACAACTCTCCTATTTTCTCTTCCCTTAGTCGATTTCTCCCTACTTTTCTAGGGTATCATTTTATTTTTTCTATCGACTTTCTTATTCCATTTTTTTTTCTTTTCTTCTTAGCTTGAGAATGATCACTTCTTTGAAGTGTACATGATTGCTACGAACCGTCATTGTCCTTTAAGGAACTCTGGTTGCCATTCTCAAACTAAAACTTTTCTTTCTATTTTTTTTTTCTTTTCTATAACAAGGGAAGATCAAGGAGAGGTTGCATTGCATCTACTTAGTCACGCTAGAGTCTAAAAGAGGAGCACAGATCGAAGTACCTCAAGCCCCTTGACGAGAAGTTTTGATTCATTAGGTGCGGAGTCAACGCAAGATCTTTCGAGTACTCTAGAGATTAGAACTTTCTCCGCTGGAATGATTCACTCGCCGTGTTCTACTTATTAAACCTTGCTTCCAAATCCGTGAGAATGGTCATTAAGGTTCCTTGTTTCGAAGTGACTTGTACCTAGCAAAGTTCATAGTTTCCGACTAAAAGAAAAAAAGTTTTGACTCTATAAAACGACTCGATAAATGATGCAAGTATGCATAAGACTCATCAAATAAAAGTAGGATTAGTAATATAAGAAACCCCCTCCCCCCAGACTTAAATCAAACTGTCCCCAATTTGTTTAAATCGAGTGAGGTGAAAAAGATAGGTAAATTTAAGTACAAGCTTGTGAAGACTTACTTGAAAGTGGCGTTGGGTTTGGTATGGGCGTGTGGTATGATTGAGCTAAGGACTTGATCATTATCCTTATGTCCCTGCTTAGAATCAATTTGATTGAACAAAAGAAATCGAAAACTTAGCTCGAAAGGAAATGTGTTGCGCGCTTGAGCTTCCTTGCTTCGGATGGTGGTGGTGGGCGTGTGGTGGTGATGTTGGCGGCTGGTGATGGTGATGATTGGGGCACGCCTTTGTTGAGAAGAACAGGTACTCCGGTTGTTGAGTACTCGTCTCGGTTCCTTGACCTTTGATAACACCGTGAATGAGAGATGGAAAATCTTCCTTCCTTGCGTCTTGAAGATTACGTCACCTCAGAAACTTGACTTGAAGTTTGGGTCGATGCTGGCCTATCCAGTGATCTGTTCGGGATCCCGGAAGACAGATGTTGCTAGTATGAACTTCAATGCCATATGAAATCCTTACTTGGCTTCGGTAAAGGTCTCGGTCGCGGAAGAGAGAAGCTAGTCTTCGGGAACTTTCCTTTTCGCGGTTTGGTGAAGGAAGTTGCATCTTCTTCCTTCTAGAGCTTGCACTGCGGTTGTCATCCTCTGGAACCGTGGTGTTCTTCTTCGTCTTCGTGGATACAGGTCCGTTGAACGTGCTGGAAGAAATGAGTAGAGAGATGGGTCATTGGCTTAACTTATCTTGGATGGAGTCTTGTCTTGTCTCGCCATCTTTGATGCAACAGCAACTTTCCGCGGTTGTGGAAGCGATCTTGCGGTCTTAGGTCGTGTTCAGGCCATTGAATCAAGGAGGATACTTGAAAGGCTTGAAACAGGTTGAAGGAGGTCCGGTTTGGTGAGGTCGGGACGGGGAATGTTTCAGACGAAGGCCGGCCGCGCGACGGGTTGTCGCGGCCGCGGCCAGGCGTCTTGCCTCCGCGCCATCTTGGTTCGTGGTGTGGCCAGGCTCCTTCTGGCCGGCCCACGGGCGGTTCGTTGCCTTGTGAGTGTTCTTCGAAGCTCCTTCTTCATATTTTTGGTCTTTTTGGGTTTTTCTGATTTTTTTTTGCTTTTGGGTTTTATGAAAATGCTGTAAACTAAGAAGAAACCAAAACTAAAAATTAGTATGGTTAAAGAGATGAGAAAGAGAATACCTAAAATGGGTTGCCTCCCATTGAGCCGCTCTTGTTTAAAGTCTTTTAGCTAGACTTTGGTAGTTTGTGAGCTTAGTTGGAGGTGGAGTTCGACCTTAGGCAAGGTCTTTTTGCCTTTTGTGCGCCCTCTTCTGCTAAAGGCTCCTCGAGTCTTTCCATGATGGCATCTTCATCCTTCTCAAGAAGGTGTTTCTCCATGGTGTAAGGTACCGCGGGAAAGAACTTTTTCCCGTCGATATTGGCGAATGAGACTCGCCTGTTTGGCCAGTCCATGATGGCTCCTGCAGTGGCTAAGAACGGCCATCCCAAGATGAGAGGTGCAGCTTCTTCTTGGCGTGTCTTGACTATGTAGAAGTCGACCGGGATTCTACAATCGCCAATGATGACCGGGAGGTCATAAATGACTCCCTTCGGGGCAGCGAAGGATTGATCCGCCAGACCAATCACTACTTCCATTGCGTGGGCGTGCCTGATCCCGAGTTCTCGCACCGCGTAGGTAGGCAGAACGCTGATAGTCGAGCCGGGGTCGCATAGTGCCTCGACCTTGACTCTTTTGATTTCGCATGAGACGAGAAATCGACTGAGGCTTCTTGACTTGTGCAGGGTGCGAAATGCCCTTCCTGACCTTGCTCGCGCGAAAAGGTCTTGTATCTCCAGCATGGTCTCATTGCTTTCACAGAAACAGTGCCCAATGAGGTGTTCCGTCCATGCTTCAGTGAACGTGATACCTGGCGGAAGGCTTCGGACTACCTCGTTGAACTCGTCGAGGTTCTCTCGGGAGATCCTATTGGTGTAGCTTTCGTATTTCTCAGCGCGGGAGAAGTAGGCGGCTCTGGCAGAGGGGATCGAGCGTCTTGCTTGACCAAAGTGAACCTTGATCTCGCTCAAGCTCTCCAAACTGTCTTCAAAGTATTCTTTTAAGCCATAGCCTTCCCATGCTTCACCGAATCCTATGATCTCCGGGATTCCCTCCACTTTCTTGTGGAATTCTATCAATCTTTCCCTCTTGATATGCAGCGTAGGAGGTCTCTCTGTGTGGATGGTGATGCCTGCGGCAGGTCCGTCCTCAGTCAGTTCGGGTGACTCTTCCTGAAGGGTCGGTTCGTGTATCAGATGGGTTTGGGCGAAAAAA